>JAVLUX010000038.1:8115000-9315000 GCA_032164185.1 Moxostoma hubbsi | reverse complement strand
CAAATGTCTTATTCTGCGTTTTGTGATAGTTAAGGCTTGACCTGCTTCTGTGGTAATTAAAATGCATCTTAGGCTGAACAATACTTGATTTCTATCACAAGTCCCACCTGGTCTTGTTTTGTACATCAATTAACTTACTCCATAATGTTTTCACTGACAGGGAAGCACTGTCAGAGATTGTTTTATTTATTGAAATAACAACCTTTATCATAGTAGAGAGCGTAATGGTCAACTAGTGTGTTATGACAGTACCGCCCATAGAATGTCTATTGGACCGCCACGTAATGCTATTTTAAGATTGTAGGCTGCTAGAAGGGCTCTGGCACTTTTGTGTGTCTGTTTGTGGCATTTGACTCAGTGTTATAACTCAGAGTGGACACATTACAAAGGTTCCACCATTTACACCAGTGTTTATGCTGTATTAACGGTAAAAGCATTAATCACAATAAAGAAAAATTTAAGTGCTAATCTTTTTAAATTAATCGTATGTGTTAACACATTAATTCTGACAGCTCTAGAAATAATCAGTACTTCTATCAGAAAGACCCGCAGACTGAGTGAAATTAAGATGACATTTATTTGATCAATATAAAATACAAAAATCTTATGACTCTCTTTGGCGTAGGCCCTGTCAGGCGGTCTGAAAAAGTTGTACTCGGAACCGTCATATCCTGCAGGAGATAGGAGGCAGGGGCGAGGAGCTTACCCCCGTTCAAGACGGGACTTAACTGGTATTGGTGTTGGGGTGGAGGTTGCCGTGTTAGTGCACTGAAACAGCAATGTGATAGATTGGGAGCAGACTTATAAAGCAATGGCTTACCTGTGATTGGCTTGGGGTTACCTAGCTAATGGTGTAATGATGTACACCTGCTAGTCTTCCCGATAGAACTACGCTGCGCTTACATTTATTACTTTTGGAAAATGTCATTGTGATTACAGTACAAAGTCTACTCATATTTGCTTTCTCTGCACAGCTGGTCATGAACTGACCGTTCTGAGAAATTACACAGCCAAAAAATCACTTATAGAGTATTTTATAGTATTTTTGTCTTATTTCTAGTAAAAAAATATTAAACATCCTTTAAAGCCCTTTAAATTATGTAATTTCTAACGCCACCCAACACAATTGAAAAAATAAACAATGTTTTATAAACAGCTTTCTGAATACGCCCCTCATCTGCAGTTGTTCAAACAGTAAGATAGTTCTGCCCCCAACTCACGCCATTGGTTGAGTAACATTGTTGGGGAGGGACTAAGCAGGTCGCTCAAAACAAACTCAGGAATTTTTATAGCGTCACAGAGAAACAGTGTTTACAGTTTTACCTATGAATGACTTACTTATATTTTATTTGTCTCTGCAAATTGGGATTGGAGAATGTATTTTAACACTGAAAAAGTTACACATTCAGCTTTAAATTTCTTGAAGCAGTCTTATTTTCAGAGAAATCTAACAAAATTGAATGTGATATATGCTAAAAAAAAAAAAAAAAAAAAAAAAAAAAAAAACTATTTGTCAATGGCTTAAGGAAAATATAATCATTTTTCCATTAAATCAATTTTTATTTCTTACCCCATTTGGCAAATAATATTTTTCTTGTTGTAAGCATTAACATTACTAAATTGTGTTAGATTTCTCTGAAAACAAGACAAAATATTCTATGTAAGTTTGCAAGTACATTTATTTTGTTTTAATAAAGTTTAGGTATTTTTACTGGAAAACAAGACAAAAAAACCCACCCCTAAATGGCACCCTAAAAGCAAAGTTAACTGTGGTTGGCCCTTTATATTTCGGTCAGATGGTTTCTTTCTGTCAAAAGCTGCCTTTTCACAACAAATGACAGACGATATCCATTTCCAATGGAGATTTACACAGGGGCTGTGTTCTAACCATCTGGGACTGCACAATTTCAGATATTTTAATATTTCAACTTGTGCGACTAGACCGTATGCAACCATCCAACCGGATATAATTTATTCCAATTAAAAACTACAAGCGCAAAGTGAGAAATATCTGCGATTTTTGTACTTCTCAAACGCCTGCTACTTTGGCAGATTGGACAGGTATGATTGAAGAAGTCAGAAATGATAATTTACAATGCAAAAACTGTAGCCTATATCGCAAAAGGCATTTGTAATTAAATATGTGAGTAATTGTGTCATTTTATTTCTGCACATGCAAAGAATAAGCTGAAATTTGGACCAGACTTTATGCTGACTATCAAATGTCAAGGTATCATCCATGAAAATAAGCCTTCCTTGATAGATGGTTTTCTAAAGAACCTTGCAAATTAAAATGGTTTACAATTTACTATTTAAAAATATATACTTATTGTGTCTCTGTTATTTTAGAAGAGTTTTATGCTGTTGGTTTGTACAGGTTGCAATCAGAGGTCCCTGACAAAACAGATCTGTTCCTCTTAGAGACAGGGCAATCTGCACCTTAGCTGTTAATGAGTAAAACTGGCTTGGCAGGATTACATGTCCTAAAATTAATCTAATTCAGAAAACAATGTTTGCTCGCAGGCAGAAGCTGACCCTGTGCTCCTGCGTTTCGCATCCGACTGCTCTCTTAACTCGACTGCATGCAAGATCATCTGCATAAGATGATACAGTAGCGCCTCAGGATATGAACAGATGGGAGTGTTTAGCAAACTCAAAACCAACCTCACTACCCCCCGCCACAGTGGGCTGCTCCCCACGGGTGGCTCTGTTAACCTGTCACTTGTCATCACAGAAGATCCAGGCACCATATGCCCAGAGCACCAGAACCTCAGTTGACATGAAAGCCGATGTGCAGAGAAACAAGCAAGCTCCTTTTTTGTGTGGAGTCTGTTTTTTCACGATCAAAGATCTGTCAGTTTTCGTCTGCATAATGTAGAAAACTGCTCTGATCATGCAAAGTCTTCTGCTTCTCAGATCAATCTCTAGGAGGCATCGCTAGCACTTGGATCTGTTGCAGATACCTGTGAGTTTGGAACTCCTGTTGACTAACGGTTCACGCATGAAATGTGAAAATTGTGTCTTTCATCTGTGTTTCTGGGGAGACTGTAGGGATAAATACATCCTGAGGTCTTTTCTCATTATGTAAAAGTTACCCCCAGTGTAATGTGCACAGATAAATTATAAGTTAGCCAGGGTTGATTTCCACCAAAAAGTGTAACACTTTAAAAATATTGCTCTGTTTGTTTGAGCGTACCGACCAGCCCAACACAGCAACATTGGCGCAAACAATGGTTTAAGTTTGAGGTGGGGCAAATTTTTTTCCGTCCAATAGCAGATGCGGTAGTGTATGGAAAACCTGTTTGGAGCATTTTTGCAATGTCTTAATGATAGTGATATATATATTATACACCTTAACATACAAACAAATAAATAAACTTTTTTTGTTTTTTACAATACTGCGCTTACAGTTTAGGTCAAATTTAGTTTTGTGGAGTCAATAGAGCTCAAGTTTTAACTAGTTGAAAGTTCATTGTTTGCTCCCATGAGTGAACTGTCTAATTGCATTATTTCATAACTTGATTGCCAAATGGATTTAGAAAAGAAATTCAAATTTTTTTTTTGACAAAAATTAGCTTTTAAAAATTATTTATTATTATTTTTCTGTTATATTTAACTACATTTAATGAACAGTTTTACAATTCTAATTGTCAATTATTTTATTTTTTATATATATTTTTTTATATTTAACAATGTGGTAAAACATGAATTAAACAAACAGTTTTGAATATGTCTATTAATTTGTGCATTTGAAATGCACAAATTTCATATGCACATAATTTACAATTATGTTTGAATTAATATAGTTTTGAATGTCACTAATCATGCAGTGGAACTACAGACATATCTAAAAAATATTCCATTTTAAATTATACAGCATAAGCTCTATTGATATGGAGGATTATAGGAGTGACACTTAAAAAGGAAATTAAGAAATCTATTTATTAATTCAAACATAATTGTAAATAAATACTTGTAATTTATTAACAAATTTTAATTGTAATAGTAAAAAAAAAATATTTTCTTTCTTTCCTTTAGTTTTTTTTTTTTTTTTTTGCTAGGTGAAATGTGGTTGCTATGGCATACTGGGTGGTTGATATGTAGTTGCTAGTTTGGCCCTAGTCAAAAGAGCCCACCTCCAATGGTCTTTTATAGTCTATTCTCTAGATATGGCTAGTGTCCCTCCATCTATGTAAGCCTATAAGATTAATTTAGCCTGTTTTATGGTCCAGCAGCTGGAATTTAAATGCCCAATCACTTAGAAATGTAAAAGCCCACCTATTTTAACAAGCCTCTACAGTTTTAGGTATTTTTCATGTAGCACAAACAGGCAGGATGAGTTAGGGTAAGGAATTTGAATATACCCCTAACCCTAGATTAGCAATAGCGATGCTTAACATGCAATTATCAGATAATGTTATTTATATAGCAAACAAAATTTCTGATTTCTGTCTTGCACTACATGTGATTAAAGGATGTAACAATAATGGTATTAACAGCAAGATTCTCTCTCTCTCTCTCTCTCTCTCTCTCTCTCTCTCTCTCTCTCTCTCTCTCTCTCTCATGGTTAGTGTGTAATAGTCTTTCTGTCAGCTGCTCCACCTGAACAATGTGCATTGAATGTTACCGTGGAGACAGACAATTATTCCATTACGCTTTTGTCGAGCTAACATTGTTCTTTTAGCTCTCTACATCCTCCTCTTGAAAAATTGAATTTTTCCTTCTGCAAAAATGTGTTAAAGTTTCCAGAACCTACATTACAGTATATACATTATCAAATCACTGATCTTTGGCTTATGGTGTTCAACATCATAACATACTAAAACTTTTCTTCTTATTTTAGGTGAACAACGGCATTTCTGATGTGCTCGAATTTTATCTCGCATCTCCACCGCAGCTGCTGCTATCTGAAGTAATTAGCCCCTGGCTACGCTTTAATTGCCTGTCAGCACATGCAGTAAAATGCAGGTTAAATGCCCAGGTGCCAAAAGGCTGCGTTTCCTCAGTGCCTGCTGCCCGCAGTGTTGTGTAGTAGACTGACAGTTGTGCAAAAGCAACAGTCAGTATGTGACGGGGGCTTTTGCTGCATACTGCTGTCCTGTGAAGCTTGCAAATTTACAAAAGTAGGGTTGTCATGCCTGAAACACCCACTTTACCCCAGATTGCCCCCTCCCCAACCTCTCTCGCGCAAGTCTGCAGTTGTCTTTCTATTTCTCTGTCTCTTTCACTCTTTCCTCAACAGCAGTTCTATTCTAGCAATAAAAATAATAAAAAAGCAAGAGCTTTTAGCTATTTCAGAGGCATGTCTTTTGCTTGCAGTTTGTATTCTCTACTACTCTACTACAAGATGTAGTGCTCGCTTAAGGTGTGATGTGACAGGGAGAAGAAGGTGAGTTGGTTACTGTGGCAACCAGTGGAGTGACTCGTAGGCTGTGACATTATCATGGAGAGGAGACGGGTGGAGATGAGGGGTGGGGGGTGGTATTGCTGGAGGCAGATTACAGCAATGTGTCAGTGGGCTATTGCACCAAGACATTCTCCCTGTCTCCTTTGCACAGAAATGAGCTATATAAGAAAAAAGAATCCCTTTTTTGGGCCCTGCCTCAAAGGACATCAAGCCCCCAGCAATGTCTTACTCTAATGTACTAATCATTATATATGCTCTACATGGAGGTCTTTTGATGAATACAGTTGTACAAATCTGGCCTCTGAGTGATTTTGCAACATCAAAATGACAGTCAGAGCTCTGGGGAAAGTTGAATATTAAAAAAAGATGAGACTCTACTGTTTAATTATTTGTATTAAGTCAAGCATCACTAGTTCAAGTGCTCAAAGTTAGCCGTTACGCATCGGTATGCAGTATCGACAACGACAACAAAATTAAATTACAGTGCTTGTAGCAACTCTTACATACCGGTAGCTCTTCTGTGATGATGGTACTGTTGCCCAGGTGGAGAAACGCTCAGGGGCGTCCCACCCCCCGGACGAATGGAGTCCCACATTGCACTTTATCACGAGGGAGCCGCCTCGTCATGATGGAGCAGCTGAATGACCTCTCCCTGCTTTGGGGAGAGTTTTATTTGTAAGACTGGAGCTAGTATCTTATTTTATTAAATGCATCCATGAGACGCCGCAGAATAACTGAAATATCTTATATAATGTGGGCTGAAATAGCAGCAGTGCCCACACTCCGGCAGTCTCCGCATACCTGGGAGCACCCGCTCTCAGAACTGTTCTGGCGGATCGTGTGGACCCACATTATCGACCAGCTGTAGCTTAAACACTTCCGTATGACATATACTATGTTCAAAAAATTGTGTGCCAAGGTCGGGCCTTTTGGTGGGCTAGTCACATCAAGCTATCGCACACTCATAACACATGCACGAATGGTCAAAACACGTCATTGGTTTGTGAATAAACCATTTCAATCACCTTAATGTGCATTTTTATTAATGCAAAACTCTACAAAATCCACCTCCTCCAAGCACATTAAATTTTAATGCCTGGTTCCCACATGACCAGAACCTCTGTCTTGGAGTCAGTAGCGCTGGAGGGAAATGTGCTCACGCTTATATTGATGCAAAAACATCTGATGGGGGATGGCACTTGTCAGTATAATGGCTGAATATGGCTGATTTCAGGGTGCATTAACTTTCAAAACAACATGTTGATATCCTATGTGATCATGCTGATTATTATATATCTAAATACCAGAATATCATAGAAACTTGGGGATGGCCTCTTGATTTTGGCCAGTTAGAAACCACCTAGAATACCCTAGCAACCAATTAGCTATGCCCTAGCAACCCCCGAGAACACCATAGCAGCCACATAGCAACACACTAAAACCATTTGGAACACCTTAGCATCTGTATGGCATCCAGCATTGGATAAGTTACTTTTAAAAGTAATCCACTACAAATTACTAATTGTTTCACTAAATTTGTAATCAAATTACTTAATTGAAAATTAATCACATTACTAATTACTTTTAAGTTACTTTCTAAAACACTTTACTGCTCAAAAAATTCTAAATAATTTCTATAACCCTAAAATGTACTTAAAAGTAATGAAATTACTTGACAGTCAGTAACTGCAATGTGATTAAAAGAATTTAAAATGCATTGCATTACACTACTTTTTTTGACCTAAAGTAATTAGATAAGACTAACTGATTACATTATAATTGGATTACACCCAACACTGATATCAGTGCCCTGGCAACCACCCAGTAACTACCAATTTAGCAACCATAGGCAAACATCACTCAAAAATAAATTCTGAAATTGTTATATTTAATTAAAAAGAGGTGATATTCCACCCCCAACAAAACTTTAAGATCTACATTCATTATGTGCATTGGCTCAAAAATGAAATATTGGAGAAGGCATAGCTTGCACACTGTCGGCACACAAAAATGTCATTTAAAAAAAATTCTTGTTTGGTTTGTGTAAGATTTTTTTATCGACTTCAGATTATTTACGATATATTAGTGTCCATAAAGTAAATTACATTAAAAAAGTTGCTTTGTTGCAGAAATCCAGTAATTTTGAAAGCAGTTGAATGTGTCTAGTTGACATGGAGAAGTGTTGTCCAGGAGTCCCAGGATGCACGTTACCGTCTGTTCCTGTTTTCTCTGACAGGGATGGCAGTTGTGCCAGCAGTCATAAGGGGATGCAAGCTCCCCCCCTGGAGCAATTAAAACCTGAGGATAATTGACAGGGTGTTATCACATCTCATCTCTCCACTGACTTGCAGAGAGTGAGGTGCATGGAGATTATTTGCAAATAAACCTGGTCATCAGATATCTATTTTGCAAAGAACCCATTGGCAGTGCACTGACTCCTTTAAACAAACTAGATATTAGTATTGCACCTCGTAATGTGTGTGCATCAAAGCCTAAATTAATTTATTTAATTATTTTTACATTTCGTTTATAGACGTCTTTATCCACAGCCACATACAATGCATTCAAGATATTCATTTTATTTATATAGTGTTGGTTGTACATGTCCTTGATGTTGCTAGTGCCTTGCTCTACCAGTTGAGCTACATTAAATGTACATTTTCTCTTTAGAAATATGAGGAAAATTGAGAGGAGTGTAGAGTAGCCAAAAATGTCTAGGTTACGTGTGTGGGCAAGCATTGTTGTGACAGTGCGTCCGCTACCACATTGAGGTTGCCGGGGATGTGAGTGACACGCAGCGACTTGAGACGTTGTCCTACAGGCCTTGAGGGGAGCACAGGTGCCAGGTGGTAGGGTTTCCTGGGCACAGGTGGAGTGCAACAGCCCTGTCCACCTGGGAATCACCTTGTACCCGTTGGCCGCTTTGTGACGAGTGGAGAGGGGATGAGCCGGTGGCTTTGTGACGAGTGGAGAGGGGTGCCCTCCACGAAGACGTCAGCTCATCATGCACTTCCGGGATAAACGGGACCGGGGGTGGGGTGGGGTGGGGGGGTGTTGCGGCTGTGAGTGGCGCAAAGGCCCCAGGAACCAGTCATCCAACCACGATGGCTGTGGGGAGGACGAAGGGTTCCAGTCCAGCCCCACGCTGGCGGCGGCCCGGGCAAGCATGTTGGACATCTACGCGTCAGCCTCAGCCTGGGCGTGCTGGCACGAAGGCGGCAGCCCAGGGGAGTCATCCGCATCAGACGCCGCGCTCTCCGATGCAGCGGCGAGCTCATCCACCTCGAGCTCCAGAGGATAGGCAGGCTGGCTGTGAGGCGAGCCGCTGTTGCCTCAAGCACAGACGGGAGTCAACGTGTTTGCTGGGGGGTGGGTGGTCCGATGGGGCGTACCCGGCGGAGCTGCACCCGCTGCTGTTCAACCCATCTGTTGAAAGCGAGCCGCGACCACAACGTTGCCATGGTCATGCTCTCGCAGTGAGAACATGAACTATCCACAAACGCTGCCTCGGTGTGATCGCTACCCAGACACACGAGACAACGCCTGTAGCCGTCTGAATTGGAGAACACTCTACCGCATCCAGGAACTACACAGGGCGGAAAGGCATATTACAAAGATGCGTCCTGAAAAGGACGTTCAACGCCGCTGTGTGCTGCTCTTTTAGAGGAAAATACACTTTTACGAGAAAATCACTCTTTTAATAAACTCTTTTAAGTTTTGCCCAGAGGCAAACTGCACTGTCGCGCAGAGAAGGAGAAAAGCCACTGAAGTGCGACGTAGATCAGCAGGGAAGCGTCAGAGGAACAGGAACAGGTGTGTGACTCACAGCTGACTGCATGCACAACCATCGGCTCCGAAGAAAATTTCAGAATGAACTTGACGTATTTCCCTGCTTTTATACCCGTATGTCTGGGGGCGGGGTATGCAAATACTGTCTGCCAACTTCTCATTGGCCTTTTTTCATAGATCAGGGGCATATTCGGCGCTCAAGAGAGACCCCTAGTGTCGCTTCTTCGACACAACGTCGAAGTGAGCGACAGACGGGGAACTGTACTTAAGTAAATGTACAATTACTTAAAAATAATTAATCAAGTAGAAGTAAAGGTAAAAGGTAAAAATAGCCTAACCCTATAACCCTAACCATAACAGAAGTAATTACTTGAGTAAGAATAAGAAAGTATCAAATTAAAAGAGTACTCAAGTAGTGAGTATCTTGTTACTTTCACAAATTACATAACGGACATTAACTCCCCTATATTCCATTACTTAATACACATTTAACATTTATTACGGAATTAGTATTATTATTAATGGAAATTCTGTCATCATTCACCAGCATGTTGTTCCAAACCCAAATTACTTTCTTTCTTCCATGCAACACAATAAGGAGATATTAGACAGAGTGTTTGCCTGAGTCACTATTTACTGTAAGTGAATGGTTTTTTTTTTCTCCATATTTTGAAAGTGAATGGTGACCGAGACTGTCAGTCCCTAGCATTCTGTCTAACACATGTTGTGCTCCACATAATACAAAGGGTCACACAGGTTTGGAAAAACAAGAGGGTAGGGAAATTGACAGAATTTTTAATTATAGCTGAGCTATCACTTTAAGGGATATCACTTTGAGGCATAGTTCACCCAAAAATATAAATTCACTCATCAATTACTCACCCTCATACCATCCCAGATATGTATGACTTCCTTTCTTCTGCAGAACACAAATTATGATTTTTAGAAGACTATTTTAGCTCTGTAGGCCAACATTTTGATGGTCCAAAAAGCACATAAAGGTAGCATAAAAACAATCCATAATACTCCTGTAGTTAAAGCCATGTCTTCCGAAGTGATACGATAGATGTTGGTGAGAAACAGATCAATAATTGTAATTTTTTGCTAGACACCAAAAATCAACAAAAACACAAGAAGAAGAAAGTGAAGGTGATCTGTTTCTCATCCACACCTATCACATCACTTCTAAAGATACTGATTTAACCACTGGAATCTTATGGATTACTTTTATGGTGACTTATGTGACTTTTTTTTTTTTTTGCTTTAAATGGTTGCCACCCATTCACTTGCATTGTATGGACCTATAGAGCTGATAAATTCTTCTAAAAACCTTCATTTGAGTTCAGCACATGAGAGAAAGTCATACACATCTATGATGGCATGAGGGTGAGTAAATAATGAGAATTAAAATTGTTGGGTGAACTATCCCTTTAAGGGCTCAATAAGAAGAGAGGTTTGGAAACATTTCTAGTAATTATTATGGTGAAAATGTCCCACAAGGACATTATATATAATGCTGAAATATAAACCAAAGCAAGATCATGTTTTAGTAATGCCTACTTTCGCTATTTCATACCTTTTAAAGTCTTGTATGGATACTTATTTCAGTGTAGTTACAGTTTTCAGTGTCGAAAGAATTTAGATAATTACTTCTGTGCAGCAGTACCGCCACTCTCTAAATGCAGAGTACACAGCACAATGCATAGGGCAACAATACCGGTTGTGGAACACTCACTGTGTCTGAAACCGCCCCTTATCCACTATAGTGTGCACTATTTTGTGTGTCCGCCATTTTGTAGGAGTGTCTGAATTCTCAGTCAGCCACTCGTTCCCTACTTTTCTTAACTCGTTCTTACCCACAATACACTCTTATTTCATGACATGTGGGACGTGGGACAAAACGCACTGATATATTGCTGCACGGATTTATAAATGTAAATGTAATTTTTAAACCTACTCTAAATGTATTTTTTGTTTTTTCAAAAGTGTACTCAAGTAAATGTAACAGAGTAAATGTAGCGCATTACTGCCCACTTCTGGGAAACATTTTTCATGTTATGTTATACTCATGAGTTTGAGCTGTTTTTAAGAATGTCAAACCTCCACAGTTATTAAAACACAATTTTGTCAAATTTCCTCCAAAAACAGACTAATATATTTATTTGCTTTATTTATGATTTTACATTATAGGCTTTGGTTCGTTGCAGTTTTTTGTTTTTTTCCAGGAGTTTAATGTACTGAGAACTACAGCAAGGACACGTGTCCTCACAATCTTTCATCTGTCCGTCTATCTTTCATTTGTCCACTCTCTCCCTCTCTTTCTCACTCTGTCTCTCATGCTGTGCCTCGGTCCTGAATATTTAATGCTTTTGAATTATAGTGCCTCTCATCCATAATGAAGAGATATCAGACAAACGGAGCTTCTGTTTTCCATCACCCGTTTCGCAGCTGAGCAGCTAAACGATTTTAAGGGTCAGGTTTGTTTGAATATCTAATCCAGATTTACTCTCCATGGCTTCTGTGTGTTCTCTGACTCAGCACAGTAAAGTTCTGTCAGCTGCCACCAATTACTGAGATCAGAAGAAAAAATAAAACATCACACCACTGGGAAGTTAATTGTGTCATTTAAAAGATTCCAAAAAACGAATTGGTAACACTTGGAGTCTGCATTATACATTATAAATGTATACTTAATGCACTATAATGTATTTATAACATCTTAGAATGCACTTTATAGTCAGCTGTATGTTCTGTAAATAACTATAACCACATACAGTATACAGCAACACATTAAAATATTTAGCCTAACCTTTAATGGGTGTAATCATGCATTGAAGCACATGATCAATAACCAATTTCATGCGTTATATCCTGCTGTGCTACAGTACATCATACTCTTTAAAGGTGTATAAATATTTGTCTATAATGTAATATTGCTCTAGTTATAATTATTTATGAAAATTAATAATGCATTGCATTGTGTATTGCAAGGTATATTTATTTTTTATTTTATTACAAGGCATTACACTAGTTAGAATGGAAGTGAATGAGTGCAATATTTGGAGTGTTTAAAGGCAGAAATGTGAAATTTATAATTTTATAAAAGCACTTACATTAATTCTTTTGTTAAAAGTTGTGTATTATTTGAGCTGTAATATTGTTTTGATCAGTCGTTTGGTTGTTATGGGGTTAACGAATACTGAAATATTACAGACTGTTTGAATGTTTGTAAGTACAGCTGGCTTTAAGATCAGACCTCTTCAAATGTAGAGAAAAAAGAGGAGTGTGCGTACAGTAGCAGGATGGACCATGTTACCCTGACAACAGCAGCTGCTGTCAACATCTCACTCTCTGACCAATTATGCTTTTTACAGCCATGTTAATTGCATTTCATCCCTCTCTCTCCATCCCTCTCTCTCTCTCTGTCTGTCTCGCTCTCTCTCCCTCCAATAAATACACCGATCAGACTGAAGCTCAGTTATTAGCATGATTAAGCTTTATTAAACGCCTGCCCCCCTTCTCTGTCGCTCTCTCTCTCATTCTCTCTCTCTCTCTCTCTCTCCCCCCGATAAAGACAATGATCAGACTGAAGCTCAGTTATTAGCATGATTAAGCTATATTAAACTCTAGGGATTTTCTCTCTCTCTCTCTCTCTCTCTCTCTCTCTCTCTCTCTGTATATATATATATATATATATATATATATATATATATATATATATATATATATATATATATATATATTTCCAGAAAACTGTCCCTCGGTTTCATAAAATGTGGCATCATAAAAGGACCTGTATTACACTAGACCATTGATTTATTAATAATAATGTAACCAAAGTTGGATTCACATTAACTAGTTGAGAGAAATGGCCATTTAACATTTAGGAATCAGGTGTTGCTTGAATAAAGAGATTAGATAGAGAATCTAATACTCTAAATTCACTTATTATCTTATCATAACAATGTACAGTACATATCTGTGAATATTGTATTTCTACATAGCTACCTGCAAACTTTTCAGCATCACACAAAAACAACCTTGTTTGTGGAAATGATGTTATGCACTGAAGTATGCATATCTGAGGTATGTATAATCGTCTGGTGTGAAATTCCATCATGAGATTTTGTGACTGGTCAGCTAACAGAAACATATGAGATTACATTTTGGAGGTCAGAATCTTCAAGAATAAATTTGGGCAGCTTCGGAGCTCAGCGAGTGTTGACGCTGACTACCACTCCTGGAGTCGCAAGTTCGAATAAGGGTGTGCTGAGTGACTCCAGCCAGGTCTCCTAAGCATTTAAATTGGCCCGGTTGCTAGGGAGAGTTACATGGGGTAACCTCTTCATGGTGCGTGGTAAGTTGTGCATGGATTGCGGAGAGGGATTGCGGAGAGTAGCATGAGCCTCCACTTGCTGTGAGTCTCTGCGGTGTCATGCACAATGAGCTACGTGATATGATGTGCCAATTGACTGTCTCAGAAGTGGAGGCAACTGAGACTTGTCCTCCGCCACCCTGATTGAGATGAGTAACCATGCCACCACGAGGACCTAGTAAGTAGTGGGAATTGGGCATTCCAAATTGTGGAGAAAAGGGGATACAAATAATAATAATAAAGTTCTTGAAGGACTTGATTGTTAGTGTTCATTAAATGTCTGAGTTTAAAACTGCAAGACATTAGCCTGAATTAGCATATGAAAGATTTTTTGGTCTGTGTACTGTATATTTGATGGGCTCTTTTGTATGTCATTAGACTTAAAGTTTAATCGTTTGATTACACTTCTCTTTCATTCTGATCTAAAGGTTTTATGTAGAGCAGCAAACCAAGAGTTTATCTTACAAAAGTGCTGATGTTTTTGTGGATCATTTAAGACTTTCTTCGTTTGTTTTGGTCAATGACCTCTGCGTGAAACAATTCTGAAGTAATGTTTATAGTCTTTCAAAGACAACACAACTAAATTTATTTAGTGATTTCGAGAATTTTAAGCTGTGGCTGCACAATTTGGTCAAAAAATCATATCGCGATTATTTAGAAAATTATTGATTTTTTTGAATTAATTGTTGATTTATATGAACTGCTCTAACTGATATGGAAAACATTTGTTGATCACCTGCTTGCTTGAACATTGTTCTTGCATAACTGTAAGGTTAGTTTAGTTTTTAAATCATAAACAGTGAAAAATCTGACAAAATCTATGTAGCTGAATTGTAAACATTGATAAACAGCAGTTTTTAACTAAATTTCGACTTCTTCACAGCAAAGAAAGATGCAAAAATGCTGCATCTGGACATTTTACGACTGTTTTCATGCAAGATAGATACCTTATAACCAGGGTGGGGGAGTAACAAAATACATATAAAAGCATTACACATTTCAAATACAAAATATTAGTAACTGTATTCCACTACAGTTACGATTTAAATAATTGGTTATCGTAATACAATTACATTTTTAAAATTGTATATTTTGTTCAGTTGGAAAGCATTTATCCATATAAATGATCTAAAGAGTGGTAAAACACTTTCTCCTGATGAGTTTCATTCATACGAGCAAACAGAGGACACTTTCACACTGTTATGAGTGAAAAGGTGGATATAACATCATTGAAGAACTTTCCACATATACAGTATACTATCAGAAAATAATGTTGTTGTGTACACTCTGAGGGGTTTTGAAGTAAGTTGGAGCAGCAAAAATAGTTCATCTTGGGTAAATTGTCATAACATGTAGCTTTATGCTACACTAAATGCTACTTCTATAGCCCTTTTATGAGACATGATTATATTTGATTCTATCAAGACAATCCATGTTAGATCATTATAATTTTTTTCTCTAGTAGGACCTGTGATATTAGTGCAATGATGTACTATAAAAATATCATTCTTGATAAGAATTGTTGTATTGTGTTTCTATAAAAAATATTTAAAAATCCTTACATTTGCATTATCTTGATTCAGAAGCAACATTGCTTTAGGCTTTTTTTTAGAGTGTATTTTGAATACGTTTATTTTGTCTTACTGTACTGGCAGATTTGATCTACTTATTATTAACTTGTTTATAGTAAAAACAACAAACTCTGTGTAATCCAAAGTATTTCGATTATGTGAATGACCTTGAGTAATCTAACGGAATACGAAACAAATGGCCTTTTACAGCATGGTAGTGAAATACATTTTAAAAGTAACCCCTCTCAACCCTGCTCATAACATTATAAGTGGATTTACATTAAAATACTGCACAAGTGAAAAATATGACACCTTAAAAGTCAACGTTGTACACAATCGATTTTACCATTGAAGTCTGACTAATTTAGTGAAACATGATATTGAACGAAAAATCTGACTTAATTTAACTGTAGAGCATTATTATTATACTGATGAAGTATACTTTTTTTTTTAGAATGTTCACCAATGAATAGTGAATAATAAGACCAGGAACATGCATTAAGGATGTAAATGGGGTCCATTTTGATTCCATGTTGACTTTAAGCTCCAGACAGATAATTGCAGTAAAGAAAAGGGTTAAACCAGTATTGTGAGATACGTACTTGTGGTAGTTTTTCAAAAAGAGAGAGAAAGTGAGATTTCTATAGGGAGATATTCTACAGAATTCTACAGAAGGAGAAAGGAAACGAACAACCTGTCATTTAGACACAGTTAACGCACCTCAAAAGCTCCCGCTATCAGATTAAAGAAACTGGGGCACATGGCTCCCTATCGGCTCCTCTGTAAGTACATTCCTCCCCAACGCCCGGCCCTTTTTATTCCACCATCTCCAATACTAAATAGCATGGCATAGAAATGCTGCAGAGATAATAATCTCATTCGAAATAACCTGGAACGTCTTCTCCTCATTCTCAAGACAAATACAGCAGCACTGAAGGTATGACTGTTAGTAGAAATGTAATTTGCTCCCGCTCAAGTGAATGTGAAATGTAAATGGGAGATATCTGCAGTGCTATGACAGAGAGTGTGTGTGTATGTGTCTGTCTGCGGTCTACTGCAGTCCGCTGAAGCTATACCCCCCCCACCCCCCACCCCCCACACCAACACACACACTTCGTTATTTTCTTTTTGTCACAGAAGACAAGCTGTCTACTTATATACCAGCACTGCTAGCATGCAAAGGGTACAGATAAACATGTCCTTTAATAACATATTGCTGAATTCTGAAGGGGTGTATAATAATGTGAGGAAACAAGAGCAAGGTTAGGAAAAAAAAATACAAAATTCTTAGCCTGGTTTGTCAAATGTCTGTAAGAAAACTGTATTTATAATTTAAATGTCATAAAAAATTATATTATTGGGACACCTGCATCATTAATTATCAGAAATAATTACTATAAATAATGTCAAAGGTCAGTTTTTGTGTAGTTTTACAATGTATGTTGTTTTCAAATCAGCGTTACAACAAATTATGCATTAATACCCCCACCGAGCATCAAAAAAGTAAAAAATATTATAATATTATGTCAAGTAATACAATAAATAATAAAATAAACCTTTATATATTTAAAAGTGATAATGTAATCTTAATTTAACTCTAATTTAATCAATTAGTTTAAAATTTGGACCAGAGGTAAAAATCAGACAGCTCATTAATCTTTGCTTAGACATAATGTGTGCCTCTATCTGTGTGTGTGCCTCTCTTTCTCTCCGCCCACTCATGTAAATTGTAGCTCGTCACACTCCACATTAAGACCACGACTGGCAATGCCTGCAGGGCCTAAGATCTGCGGTGTGTCATCTCTAACTGGGTCAGAACTCACAATAGCCATATCTCACCATTTGGCTCTCTGTAGCTTCTTTTATTCATTGCTAAACTGTTTACTTATGGTCCTTGATTTAACACACAGAAATGAACACACTCACATACACACACATTTTGTAATAAAATGGAAACGCTTTCCTGAAAGAAGCCCAGAGGACAAAGAGAACAGAGAGAACAGGATATGCTTTGGAATTAAAGGGGTAGTTTATCGTCATTATTTACTCACCCTTATGTCTTTCCAAACTGATATGACATTATTTCTTCTGTGAATCATAAAAGGAGATATTTTGAACAATGTCCTTCATAGCGTTTTTTTTTTTTTTTTTTTTTCCTTCCATACAATGAAATTGATGGGGATGGGGTCCACAGCTCTATACACACTTTAGCTCTTAGATATAGATACATTTTGCATTTCACATTCATATATGGTATTAAAAAGATTTTGTGTTTAACACTTAATATTTGAATGTGCGTGAATGCGAATGAGATTTGACAACTATCATGAAGAAGACTTTCTGCAAATTATAAGTGCCCTATTTTAAGAGTCCTAGCACTAAGCGCAGTGCTATGCTTAAAGTCGTAAGCACAAAGTCTGTGGGCATGGCCATAAAGTTGGCATTTTTGTGCAAGCATGTGCTAAGTCTAGGAGCAAGTGGGTTTGGCGAAATTACGCATGCAAAGTGCTAATAGACTGGACATTAGACTCGGGTCACAAGATAAACATGGCGCCACGGCGCATACCGCATGCTCGTCACACCGGTCTGCCACCATCTGTTCAGCCCTTGGACTGACCTAGCATTTCTACGGGCAGGAGTTCCCCCAGAACAGGTCTCCAGGCGTGTCGACAGATGCCTCTATGCGTGGCAGGGGGTCTGTGTGCAATGGGCACGTAGCAGCTAGCCCTTGGACTGGTCACCCTGCAGAGGCTTTTACCGGCGACGTTGGCGTACATCAACGACCAAGGCGGCATACGCTCTTGCCAAATGGCGAAACTCACCCACTGTCTCCTCCTTTGGAGTCAGCAGTGACTCAAGTCGGTGCGGGCCACTCACATCCCAGGCGACCACAACACCATAGTGGACGTGGTCAAGCATAGGTGGACCTGTTTGCATCCCAGGAATCCTCCCACTGCCCGCTCCTGCATTCCCTGACCGAGGCTCCCCTCGGCACAGATGTGCTGGCACACAGCTGGCCCCTGGGGCTATGCAAGTATGCATTCCCCCAGTGAGCCTACATGCACTTCGGGGACGGGGCACCATCTGGCACATACGACCAGACCTCTGTAATCTTCACATCTGGCCCTTGGATGGGACACGGAAGACTTATGTGGCCTACCACCTGCAGTGGTAGACACGATCACTCAGTCCAGGGTTCCTTCTATGAGGCGCCTGTATGACCTGAAGTGGCATCTGTTTGCTAAGTGGTGTTCTTCCCGATGAGGAAGAAATGTTCACAATGGCGTGGACCCTGGATGTCCTTCCTTCTTAGCCCTGTGGCTGGCAAGTTTTCTGAGAAACTCGCTGCCGGCCCGGTATGTGTGCTATCTAGGCCCTGTACTGTGGTAGGTGCTCCACATGTGCTGGTTACCCCATTGGTAAACAGCTGCGGTTCTTATTTTCTGAGCAGTCAACTTGTCCCCGAGATACAGAGGACCGTTTGACGCCTTTGGGGGAGGTTATATGACGGCTGTGTGCGCTGGATTCAAGGCACACAGAGGTATACCCGTCTGCACAGTTCAGTTAGTCATGGCATTTTGTATAGGGACCCTTAGTGTCACTATATCGACACAATGTCGAGTGAGTGACAGAAGGGGAACGTCTCGGTTACTGTTGTAACCTCTGTTCCCCGATGGAGGGAACGAGACGTTGTGTCCCTCCTGTCACAACACTAAACTACCCGCTTAAATGGCCGGGAACTTGTCTCAGCTACTCAGAACAAAGCCTGAAAGAGTGGTTGCATTCCAGCTCCTTTTACCGGTGTATGTCTGGGGGAGTGGCATGCAAATTCCACTCTCCAATTCCATTGGCCTTTTCTCAAAGATCAGAGGTGTCTGGGGCTCCCAAGGGTGACCCCTAGTGTAACTGCATCGACAGAACGTCTCATTCCCTCCATCAGGGAACGAAGGTTACAACAGTGACCGAGACATTGTATCGGAAAGCACTTCTATCAGTCGATTTTGATTTTGAATAATTATATGTATTTATTGAAACATGAAAAAATTCAACCAAAAATGTATTCTAAATTTAAGTTACAGTACAATCTAAAAGAAAATAGAATCAAAATAACAAAGTGGTCAAAAAATCATATCAAATCCAAACATTTTACTCTGTTTGGATTCTTAATTCTTCCACCAGCCCCTTTTGCAGTGACTTAAAAATCACCTGCTTTTAAGACCTGCTTTTGAAACGTCTGAGCGCAATGGCCTATTTCTCAGTAAAATAGCAAACTGCACTTTGTGCCATTTCATTTCCAGACAATACACCCACAACTGGTTAAGAACTTGACTGAAAATATCTCACGATTCGTATGCACTACTTTTATGGTGCATTAACGGTGCTTTTTTGTCAGTGTTGGAGCTCAAGATTCACTGTCCCCAGGTTCCCGGTATGCAGAGAAGGACAACGACAACCTCAAAAACATTTGGGCAAGTTTCTATGAAAAATCCAGGGGCGATTTCTCTTCTCAATCTTACCCTGCCTGTCCCCATTCACATTTATTGTAATGGCAAGGAATTGCCAGGACATTTTAAAAAATATATCCTTTTGTTTTCCACATCAGAATGAAAACATACTTTTAAAAAATATTGAACCTGCTCATACAGTACACACTTATAAGGGAAGTTATTTTTCTGTTAATGGACAAGCATCCCTTTTTTGCTGTGGTGAATTTGTCATTTTAAATCATTTGTGCATTAATTTGCTTTTTTTTACTACTATAATGAAACATGTCTGTGCCTCTGTCGAGGAATTATGAAAACTGAGTATCACTTTCGTATTAAAGTACATTGAGGAATTACCTTTCCCGTCAAGGGCCCTGTGATATGTTTTTATTACAGGTAGTGAGACAAATTCAACCCCCCAGTTTTAGTTATTGCATAAAAAGGACAGCAAATGACATTCTCAATCAAATCTGACACAGACATCTCCTCTGAGAGGCCTTGCAGAGCATGTGGCAGCGCTGGCCGACATGATTCCTCATAAACTTTTATGACCTGCATATTCTGAGTGATCAAACCATTAGCATGAAATCAGCATTTACACATGCGTGAGCAGTGGGCCAATCAAAACCCCACATGTCTGCCAGGGGTGTCTGTACTAAATCAAAGTGGGTTCCTAAACGGAGGCTGATGCTAAAACAAGCTTCTGTTAACTAGACCCATCATGTCTCATTATGGCATACAGATGTTACGGTTGAATTAACTGTTTGAATTTCACTGATTAACCCCAGAATGCTAATTTCTTTGCAGATTGAAGCAATATATAGGTATATATATATATATATATATATATATATATATATATATATATACATTCATGCATCATATTTTGTGGTTTCAGGGGCTCGATTTCTTATAACGTCCACGGGAGCCCTGTACATCCTGGATGTTCAGAAGGAGGATGAATTATTCAATTATCGTTGCATGACGAGACATCGCTACACGTCCGAGACCAGACAGAGCAACAGCGCACGGCTCTTTGTTCCAGGTGAAATATTTTGCACAGCCTATAAAAAAATTACAATAGCTGGTTATTTAATTACAAAATTTGCAGTTTGAAATTAAACGAAATATAAATGAACCATTTTCATGTCAAAAGATCCCACAAACTCTGCACCTGCGATCCTCGATGGGTTTGAGAAATGGGAGGTCATGGCATCACACAGGGTGGAGCTCCCATGCAAGGCCTCGGGACACCCAGCGCCAAAATACCGCTGGCTGAAAAACAACAGACCCTTAGAACCAGATCCCCGTTTCCGTCAGAGCATTACAGGCCTGCTGATCGAGAGAGCCCAGCCCAGTGACACCGGCAGCTACATGTGTGAAGTGTGGAACAGCTATGGAAATGCAGAGGTCATAGGTCGCCTCACAGTAAAAGGTATGTTCTTTTTTTCAGTGTTTCAATATAAACACTGTACTGTCAGTGTACTGTAGTTTTGGTTGAAATGTTGGTTTGTTCTGAGTATACGTGTTGTTCCAGAACCTCTGAAGGTGGTGGTCAGCCCACGAAAGGTGAAAGGCAGTGTGGGTAGCCAGGTTTCACTCACCTGCAGTGTAACTGGCTCAGATGAGTTCGAGCTCTCGTGGTATCGCAACGGTGACAAGATCAACACCGGTGCCAATGTGCGAATGAATGGAATCAATAAGGAAAACCTAGTGATGGATGGAATGGCGAAGAGTGATGGAGGAGCATACCAGTGCTTTGCCAGGAAGGCCAAGATGTCAGCTCAGGATTTTGTGCAAGTCATTTTAGAAGGTCAGTAGGCATATGATTAAGATTAGAAATTTAAAGCAGAACTATAATTCTACTCAATTATCCTAATTAGAAAGGAAGCATCTGGCTCTGTTGCGAGCTGAAGTGAGCTGCCTTGCTGTTTACTGTCTACATAGGCAGCTACCTTCTAAGGGTCCGTTCTCAAAGAAAGCAATTTTTTAAATCTAGGTCCACATTAATCTGGATAACACACTCCATCCTGGCTGGCATTTTCAGGCATTTTCCAAAAGTTTCTCATTCACACTGCAATGTATGAAAACTGTCAAATCCCCTTACTGTGTATGTGAAAAATTGCTGTTCCATGTACATACAGTCTGAAACACAGTTGTCCTCATTTCCCATCGCTGGACAGCAATACAGCAATTCATCGCCTTCGAAGAAATGTAATGTGAAGGTTGTACAAATTAACATTTATCTTTAACAATGATATCAAATTAAATAGCAGGCACAACAACGGCGCTACAACATGGGCTGACATCTTGATTGTTTTAGGTTGAATGGATCACATGACTGCGTCACATGACAACAAATACGTCATCGTTTTCGGATATCTCCTTTTCCCCTGTCCACACTACAATGTGAAGATATCGTTTTCAAATTTATCCAGTTGGGAGAGCGTTTTCGAAAAGCTCAGTTTTCACCGCCAAAAACACAGTCGATAGATGGGCCAAACCACAGAGAAAAATATGTGTTTTCAAATGAAAACATATTAGTGTGGACATGACCTAAGTCATAGACTTGTGCTGGATGAAAGTCTTTGACCATTGGTCTGCATCTGATTCAGACCACTCCCGTTCTTGAGATTAAGAAAGCTAATTTGCAATGAATGGAACAGAACGCTGGTGTCTCGAGATTTTTGAAGTTTAAATTCTTGAAAAGTCTTTTAAAAAATGCATCACATGCAAAAAGGCATTCTTAAAAGCTGTTCACACTAAATGTGCTTTTTGTAGTCCGCCTGTGCTGTTTTTCGATTGTTTCTTTATGTAAACACTCACCAGATGAATTTTTTGTCCTTTTCGTCATGTTACGCGTTTTTTTCAGAATCTCACACAGGAGCATTTTCTTTTTAATATGTGTAATTCAAAGTGTGTCTCAAGATACCTGCGTTCTGTTCCATTTGTTGCGTTGTGTCAAGCTTTTTTTTTTTTACTTTGTAAGCAACTCCAATCATGGTAACTCACATAGCTCACATAGCCAAGCAAATAGTGCTCTTCATGATGAACCATACATCTTTTGTGTGTGTATGTTTATGTGTGTGTGTGAGCACTACTAACGCTCACAGTTCATTCCAATATAGTTTTTCTGCCTTCAAGTGCATCTGGGAAGCCCTTACGTCTATGTCGGGAATCTGTTATTACAACATGTCATGCATTCAACAATGATAAAATCTATTTTTTTCTGTTGTGCCAGTGAATAAGCATAAATAATTACTCCTTCATCACTTTTACAGAACCTATCTGATTTATTAATGACTTGTATCTAGCACATTATTAATTAATTTGCATAACATAAACCTTGAAGGGTGTCATTAGCTTTACATTAGTTGACTATAAGGTAAAAGATACTTTAAGTTACATAACAAATAAATATAACAATATAACGAAAAATACAATGACGAAATCATCATGGGGCATGTCAACATGCCTCTTAACTTCCAACTTGCCAACTCTAGAATTCTAAGTTTCCCACCGGTAAATACAACTTCACCTTGTCATTGATGTGCTTGGAACTTGTATTATGATATTTGCTGCATTTGATGTTAAAATCTTGCAAAGCTAAAGATTTAATACTCTAATACATACAAAAATTACATATCAACTATCACAAATATTGAGGTATTTGTTGTAATTAAATGTAGCTATTAGCTATTTACACATTTTCGTTCTGTTTAAATATAGCTATATTTTTTCCGTTCACCATCTTGGATTACAAATTTCACAGATTTTAATCTGATTTTGAATTTCTCTGATCAGAATGGCTTTGCATTCTGAGACTGGATACATGGGCATAAATTACATCATTAAAATGGTTGCGCTTCTAATATATGCTCATAATCTTGATGTCTTAGTATAATTAAAACTTTCATTTCTGCAGATGGAACCCCTAAGATCCTCTCCGCCTTCAGCGAGAAAGTGGTCAGCCCGAACGAGTTTGTCTCTCTTATGTGCCACGTAAAGGGAACTCCGCAGCCAGCGGTCACATGGACTCTGGACGACGATGTGGTCATGAAGGACAGTCGGCACCGCTTAGGTCACAGCATAACGGCGGAGGGCAACGTGGTCAGCTACCTGAACATCTCCCACACCCAGGTCCGCGACAGTGGGGTCTATCGCTGCACCTGCAACAACTCGGCAGGGACGGTCTCCTACCAGGCTCGAATAAACGTAAGAGGTGCTTGTCAGATCGGCTCCTCCAAAAGCACACACACCTATTTCATTCTGCTCATCTAAACTTCATGCATGAGATGAGGGCCTGACTAACATCAAGGGTTATTTTGGTTCTAATGAGATTTTGTTTACATTAAGTGGTAACGCTTTAGATTACAGCCCGCAATTTATAGCGCAAGTACACCGAATTTACAGCATACCTTTTTGTAATAATAGTATACCAATAAATTACTTACATGTAGGTATAAGGGAACAATATGCAAAGTTTGGGGAATAAAGGGTAACAACCTGGAAAATTACAAATAATTTATACTGTAAGTATTTTATAACAAAGGTGTAACTATTCGAGTACATACTGTGTAGTTACAAGGTTAATACAGAAAAGGTACGCTGTAAATTCGGTGTACTTGCACTGTAAATTGTGGAATGTAATCTAAAGCGTTACCCATTAAGTTTGTCTACGGGTTCTTGTTGTTTTTTCCTCTGTGTGACTGTAGGTTTTCCTTTTTGTTGCCCCTCTACTACTTTCAGAGTTGCAGTTTGCAATACCAGTTTTATTTTATCTTGATGTTTCAGTCTTGGAAACGAAAATGGAGAACAAAATGTTCCAAATGTCAATGTCTTGTTCCAAAACCATATGTGAAATACAAAAGGAAATATTTAACATTATGTTTACCTCAATCACTATTCACTTTCATGGTATGGGCAATGCAAAGATGCAATGTCAGTGAATGGTGACTAAGTCTAAAATTATACCTAACATCACCTTTTAAGCATACAATCACTGTGCACTTTATTAGGAACACTATGGTCCTATTATGTGCCCAGCGTTGTTTTCTGCTGTTGTAGCCCATCCACCTCAAGGTTCGACGTATTGTGCATTCTGAGATGCTATTCTGCTCACTGCAATTGTACGGAGTGGTTATCTGAGTTACTTTAGCCTTTCTGTCAGCTCGAAACAGTCTGGCCATTCTCTGTTGACCTTTCTCATCAACAAGGTATTTCCATCTGCAGAACTGCCGCTCACTGGATGTTTTTTGTTTTTGGCACCATTCTGAGTACATTCTAGGGACTGTTGTGCTTGAAAATCCCATGAGATCAGCAGTTACAGAAATATTCAAATCAACCTTCTGGCACCAACAATCATGCTACGGTTGAAATCATGATGGTTGATATGAACAATAACTGAAGCTCCAGATTTTATGCATTGCACTGCTGCCACACGATTTGCTGATTAGATCATCGCATGAATAAGTAGGTGAAGCAATGGGTGAAAAGAGCGTCCGTTTAGGAGTGTAAAAATCTGCATGAATTCTAGTCTTTAACTTTGTTTTGTGTGTTTTTATTTCTGATCTTAGAAGGGCCCTTGTCCATTTTCATCCATTTTCTTTCTTTTTGCTACATTTAGTCCAATTTGACTTTCATCACAACGTCAATATCATTTTAAAGTTGTTCTTTATTTCTTTTCTTTTTGTTCTTCAAAGGTGCTGCTGACATACGCCCAATGAAAAACCTCACAGCTATAGCTGGGCGGGACATGTACATTCACTGCCATGTGATTGGTTACCCATACTACTCCATCAAATGGTTCAAGAACTCCAACCTTCTTCCTTTTAATGACCGTCAGCGGGCGTTCGAGAACAATGGCACGCTAAAGCTGCTGAATGTGCAGAAAGAGCTGGATGAGGGCGAGTATTGCTGCCACGTGCTCGTTCAGCCACAGCTGTTCAGGAACCAGAGCGTCCACGTCACTGTGAAAGGTAGTGGAGGTGTTCAGTGGTGGAAATGTTGCGAACAAGGACAAACTAAATTTAAAAACAATACATTTAACCCACTAAACTCCTACTGATCCTTAGCTTGGTCTTGGCCACTCCTGATGCTGGTTTCGTCTTGGTGTCATCTAAAGTGGCCTTGACTGCAATTCTGACTCCATCTGGTCTTTAACACTTTAAAAAAAATGTCAGGCAAGGAAATATGAATGCCTCGTTAAACAATAAATACATTTAATGAATCTAATTTGTAGAATCTAATCTTGCCAAATCTGTGTACAGGGTTCCAATCATTTTTGACCAATTAATTTACAAGATATTTTTATGACTTTTCTAGTCGTCTATGATTACTAGATTTTTTAAATCATTTTGAGAACAACACAATCATTTGTGAACCTCATTAGCCAATTCACTGAATTGAACTGACCGAAGAGACATTGCTATGGATTGTGAGCAAGGTTTACTTCACACAAGACCAAAATCTAGCTGTTGAAATGTTTCAGGCAGATGCTATTTGCACTGGGGTGTAAATAAAGGTAGATGCTATTTACACCCCAGTGCAATTAGTGGTAAATATTATTTGCACACAAACCCTGGTACAAATAATGGGACATGCTATTTGCACCCAGTCCAAAGAGTGTCAGATACTATTTGCAACCCTAATTAAATACTAACATACAGTATAGTGACATCACTGCAGCATAATTATTGTGTATATTTAGAGTCCCACTGACACCTTACACCAACCCCTACCACTAAACCTAACCCTAACCTTCCCTTACAAAAGTGATTCTTGGTTTTAACCATAGTAACTACAGTATCACCATGGCATTTTGTAGTCAAATTATTTTAACCACAAAAATCTATATTTTTTTTACTATATTAACACCATATTACTGCAGTAACACCATGGTTAATTGCATAAAATCTATGTTTTCCACCAAGAAACATGGCTACTGCAATATTAGTATGGTAAAGCTACCTTTAAATAATTTTTTATTTATTATTCTAAGTAGTGTTAAAGAAAATGTTAAGAGTGGAGAAAGGATACAGAATGGTTAAAAGAGTTGGTCAAATGCAGAATCGAACCCGGGTCGAAAAGGCTCGGCCGCACTGGTGTTGCACCCCATGCCACTGCAGTGACACTTACAACATAGTTTGGCGTAAATTTCTAGGTTCCCAATAGACTATTTGAGTGCAAATAGCCATGCTGTGTGGTCAGTGCTATTTACACTTTGGTTTTACAGCAGAGCATAACTACAAAATGTATATTCACCTTTTTTAAATTCCCTGATATTTCCAGGTTTAACCGTAGGAGCCCTGTTCATAAAAGCTAGAGCCCTTTTGATTTGCCTTAAAAAATGTGTTCCTCTGGTTGTTTTCAGTGCCTCCCTTCATCCAACCTTTCGAGTTCCCACGGTATTCCATCGCCCATCGTGTCTTTGTACCTTGCGTTGTGCGGTCAGGTGACCTCCCTATCTCTATTACCTGGGAGAAGGATGGAAAGCCCATAAACGCCAGCCTAGGCGTGACCATCGACAATATCGACTTCACCAGCTCATTGCGAATCTCCAACCTCCAGCGAGTGCACAACGGTACCTACACCTGCATTGCCCAAAACGATGCTGCCGTTGTGAAATACCAGAGTCAGCTCATTGTGAGAGGTAAGACTCAGATTTCTAATGAAATTCAATCCATTTCTCCAAGACACAACTTGTAAAATTGTAAACATTTTAACTTATTTTGAAATGGTGTAGTTCCGCCAAGGTTCAAAGTGCAGCCTCAAGACCAGGATGGCATCTACGGAAAGTCAGTAATCCTGAACTGCTCTGCGGATGGTGAGCCACGCCCAACTATTGAGTGGAAATACTCTAAAGGTACATGGCTTCACTCCCAAATTAGCAATTCCCAACTGTGTCAAGAAAATGTCCTGGTCCTACAGTATTTTACACTAAAATCAAAAGAAACAAACTTTTCACTCTTAAAAAAAAAAAAAAAAAGCGTTTCAGGGCTTCCCTAGAAAATAATGCAAACAATCATAATGACACTATTTTTTCAGATTTTTTACTCTAATAGAGTAAAAAATTACTGTCTTGAGTTAATGAGAATCCTTAAAAACAATGAGAATAGAAAAAGTAAAACGTCCGAATGCGTTAAAAATATTAATAGTCATAAATGTACCCTTTTTTTTTAGAAAACTTTTACTGTACTACCATAAAAAAAATACTGTTACTGTAATGAGAATTGGGGGTTGAAATGCTTAAGTGTCCTGAAAATAATGTCACAATGCAAAGAAGAAAATAAAAGCGTAATGGTCCTCAATGTCAGCTTCTTTTTTCTTTATTCAGAATGTTGTTTCATACTATTTTTGTATTGATTTGGATTTTAATAAGACCAAGAAAATTCCTTGACAGCTACTAACATTGATGCCACCAAAAAAACGGGTTTCAACGGTTTAACTGGACATTTCTTCTTTGCCAGGTGCTGGGGTGCCCCAGTTTCAACCTATAGCTCTAAACTCGGGTTTCAGGGTCCAGCTGCTTGGGAACGGCTCGTTGCTGATTAAGCACGTTCTTGAGGAGGACGCAGGATATTACTTGTGCAAGGTCAGCAATGACGTGGGAGCCGATGTCAGCAAATCCATGTACCTCAACGTGAAAAGTAAGAAGGCTTATTGTACTGAGATCTTGGCTGGTTGTTTTGACGATTCACTTTAAAATTCGGATAAAATTCTGACCTCTCATCTGTACTGAATATTTAGTGGTTAGTTGCAGGGACTGAAAACATTCCAAGGAATGAAAAACAAAACAAACTATGTTTGGACGGGAACAATTGTTTTGAGGTTAAAACATTATTTTTAAAATGTTGGTAATCAGTTAATAGCCGCTTTGCTTTTTATATGAAAACTTGGTTTGTTATGATTTCTATGCTGAAAAAAAAATGTATTGCTTATAATCACTTATTTTGGTTGAGGCAAGTCCCTCAAATTTGATAATATTTTTCCAGACCAGGACCTTTTTTTTTCCTTGAGAGACTGGTAACACTGCGACTGGTACATCACCCACTCTTAGCACAAAGTACTGTCATTTTAAAGAAATAACGTTATTGAACTGACATTATTCTTTAATTTCATTCTAACCAGTTACCAGTTGGAAAGGAGGCAGCGGAACGCGGTACCAAAAAAATAAAAAATACATTTTCTCCTAAGAACGAACCGAAATGAAAAAACATTTTGTTTTTACTTCCTGGTTAGTTGAGAGTAAGAAGCAATTTAGCTGACACTTTTCTCTAAAGTAATTTAAAGGGATACTTCACCCAAAAACCCCAAAAGCTATCCCTGATATTTCAAAGCAAATCTGTATTTGGGTCACCTTTTCAACTTTTTTTTAATTCATGATGTCATAAATAAGAGTTCATTGTGCAAGGATTACTACAGTGAAGCCTCTGCTGAAGCAGTGTTGTCTTCCTCAGACACATGTGGGTTTTTATCCATGAGTAGCCAAAAACCCTTTTCTCCCTCATTACACTGTGAACTCCTGCAGGAGCTGACATGTGGAAAAGCATGTGCTTTCAATGTGCTAAATGTGTGTGTAAATCTAATTCCTTCTCTGTTTCCACCCACTCTCTGCCTCACTCAAACCACACACACATGCACGAGGACGGAGATTATACTACCGATTATATTCATGTATTCAGCTATTCTGAAAATGTTTCATGATGGTTGTGTGAGAGGTATTAAAATGACAGTCCAAAGAAGATTCCTTAATAGAGTAGGAAAGACTTTTCAAGTACAACAGGGTATTTAGAGAATAAATTGGCTTTATTTGATCCATCTGGAATTGATAGGATTTTGAAGTTGTCTCTAAGGGTGCGTTCCATTCAGAAATGATCACCCTTATATTCCCTTCAAAGTCTTTACCCTCCACCGTGAGACCTTCAGATGCCGTGCTGGGTCGTGGATTGGTGTGAGGTTTAAAAATAGCAATAATCCAGAACTCACTTTTTAAATTATTTTTATTGGAAATTCTGCTTTGAACGACCCTAACTGCTAACTTTACCCTAAAGCTTGACTCCCTTGAAAGTGCCCTATGAAAGCATCATTTATGTGATTTGAATACAGTGTTTGTGTCAGGTGGTTAGAAGGGAAGAGTTGAAAACTGAAAGTGCTTGGTAACTTCAGATGAAAAAAAAAGTTGTTTGTTTTACAGTAGATGAAGTAAAAGAAATTCCCCTTTGGAATACCATGCAATACCATCTTCATTATTATTTTTTTGCAATTCCATTCGGTAAAACTAGCGCCACGGAAATACACACTTTACGTTAAAGGAATATTCTGGGTTCAATAAAAGTTACCACAAAAATTTATTTTTACTCGTCCTTCCTTTTCTATACAAAAAAAGCAAAAATGTGGGTTCCAGTGAAGCACTTACAATGTATTGAATGGGGGGGGGGGGCAATTTCTGAACGTTAAAATATTCACTGTTTCAAAAATATAGCCACAGTACATAAAGGATATTCAAAATTATTTTAGAATGATAAAATCACTTACTAACCATTTCTGTGTAAAGTTATAGCCAATTTTACAACTTTGTTACCTTGACGATGTAATGTCAACAAACCCTAAACCCTAAAATGTCTGTAATAATGAAAATTTCAACAACTTTACAGCTCAAATAATACACACATTTTAACAAAATAATTACTGCAAGTGCTTTTATAAAATTATAAGCATCACATTTCTGCCTTTAAATCAAAAATTGGCCCAATTCACTTCCATTGTAAGTGCCTCAATGTAACCTAGATTTTTGCTTTTTTTAAAGAAAAAGAGGGACAATAATCAACATTAGCCTATCCCACAAATGCTATCGATTGAGCTAAACTTGTCTTGAACCCAGAACATTCCTTTAAAGGGATTCCTTACAAATTCATAATTTCATGATTAAAAATAAAGTCATAATTTACTCACCCTCAAGTTGTTCCAAACACAAAAGGAGAACATAGAAGCAGCATGTTAGGGACTGACAGCTTACGTCAGTTTCATTGAATGGAGAAAAAAAATACAGGTCAATCCATTGAAGAAAGAAATTTAGAATGACAGAATTTTCATTGAACTATCCTTTTGAGTATTTAGGGTCAAGTTTTCATTTCATGTTCACTTGAGTGTTTTATTGTTGATTTTGTAAGGTGACCTTGAGTGTTGAGAAAGGCGCCTATAAATAAAATGCATTATTATTACTTAAAGGGTATACATTTTAATGAAAAATATAGGTCAAATTTATGTACTGTTGTGTTTACCAAATACTGATATGTATTTGATTTAACAGTTGTTTTACCTCTCATGACACAGTATACAAATTAACTGTGTTCTCCAACTAATTCCTGTCTGCTGCTCCTATGCAAAGGCGGCTGCATTCTCATTTGATCAGAGTGTGATGTTAGAGAGGCTTATTTTCACACCCTGCTCTTATCAGCACACAGCAGGAGCTAACCCTGCAGAGCTACTCTCTCTCTCTCTCTGCCCAATACAACCTCTCTCTCTCTCTCTCTCTATTCTCTCCACCGCTCTCCTTGTCATGTCGTGTAACAGCACACACACAAATCTGTGTTCTCAGGGGAGATCAACAGGGGCGTGTCCAGATGGGAGGCATGGGGTTGCCTGGCCACCCAAAATCCTAAACTTGGATTGGTAATTTCCCAAGTAGGAGGCGGGTTTTCAATAAAACCATATAGAACCTCTTATAAATAACCCTCAGTTATTTATAGCTTAGTTTATAGTTGATTATAGAAGAATAATATGAAAAGCCACAAGATATGTGTTTTTATGTTTTTACAATTATTATTTCCCTTTTTTTGTTTTATTAGCCTATCGGGACTTTTATTTTGATGTGCCATTCCTCTGAAAAATGGGAGAGTGAATGGAAGAGAAGAGAGCAATCTGGATACTAAACATAACAGTTAATGAGTCACAGTGTCGTTAAACGAGTTGTAAAGTGGAAATTGGTTTTGCACATATGGCGGAAGCCATAAAAATAGACAACAAGCGTACACAAAAACATTCATTTTTTCCTGGTATTGCTATTATCAGATGACGCATGGCGTGATGGCCAACTGACTTGCCTGAGGTTGGTTTCTTAACACTAAATTGACCATTTTATTGTCCGAGTTGCACATCCTTTGATGCCACAGTGCCCTCAGGATATTTTTTGACCGCTCGCTCCCGTCCCATCACGTCCTCATCTTGTAGAATCACCAGCTTCAACTTGGAAATTGAATCCCGAACTGCATAAAAACAACCTGCGTTTGAAAAGAGCATCTCTTTTCTCGGCATGGAGTTAGACTCACCTTGTCCAGGCCAGGCATGGCGGTCCCTCTAAAACATTTCCAGAAGCTCCTGGGGCATAAGGCGTCTTCCGCGGTGGTCGCGCCACTGGGTTTGATGCATATGAGACCGCTTCAGCACTGGCTCCAGACTCGAGTCCCGAGACGAGCATGGCGCTGCGGCACGCACCGTGTGTTTATCATCCCCCGCCTGCCACCAGACTTTCAAACCCTGGAAAGACCTCTGTTTTTTACGGGCAGGAGTCCCCTTGCAGCAGGTGTCCCGACGCATTCTGGTCACCACAGACAAATCCAAGCAGGGTTGGGGCAGCGTGTGCAATGAACACGCAGCTACGGGCCGTTGTAAAGGGCCCTGACTGCGCTGGCTCATCAATTGCCTAGAGTTGTTGGCTGTATTATTTGCCCTTCAGAGCTTTCTCCCGCTAGTTCGGGGCAAGCATGTCTTGATCCGATCAGACAGCACCATGACGGTAGCATACATAAATTGCCAAGGTGGCGTGCGCTCCCGTCACATGTCACAACTCGCCGCCGTCTCCTCCTTTGGAGCCGACTCAAGTCGCTGCATGCCACTCACATCCCGGGCAGCCTCAACATGGCAGTGGGTGCGCTATCGCGACAGGGTATGCCCAGCGGAGAATGGAGGCTACACTCCCAGTCAGTCCAGCTGATTTGGGAACAGTTCGTCAAGGCACAGGTAGACCTATTCGCCTCCCGAGAGACCTTCCACTGCCCGCTCTGGTTCTCCCGAACGGAAGCTCCCCTCGGGACAGATGCTCTGGCACACAGCTGGCCCGGGGGCTGCACAAGTACGCATTTCCCCCAGTGAGCCTTCTTGCACAGGTGCTATGCAAGGTCAGGGAGGACGAGGAACAAGTCATTCTGGTGGCACCCTACTGCCCCTCTCGGACTCGTGCTCCTCGCAACAGCTCCTCCCTGGCAAATTCCCCTGGGGAACGACCTTCTTTTTCAGGGACGGGGCAGCCTCTGGCATCCGTGCCCAGACCTCTGGAACCTCCACGTCTGGCCCCTGGACGGGATGCAGAAGATCTAGCTGGCCTACCACCTGCTGTTGTAGACACGATCAACCAAGCCAGAGCTCCCTCTACCAGGCAACTTTACACCCTGAAGTGGCACTTGTTCGCAAATTGGTGTTCTTCCCGGTCTGAAGACCCACAGAGGTGCTCTGTCAGAGCTCTCATTTCTGCAGGATAGGTTGGAGGGGAGGCTGTCCCCCTGCACCTTGAAGGTGTATGTTGCCGCTATTGCGGCCCACCACTACGCAGTAGACGGCAAGTCTTTGGGTAAGCATGACTTACCCTTCCTGGCCAAGCCCCTTTGTTGCTGTGTCTGATACGTGCTTCGCGTATCTATTTGCACCGCACATAGAGCTTTAGACGTTCTGAGCAGCTCTTTGTCTGCTTTGGTGGACAGCAGAAAGGGAACACTGTCTCCAAACAGAGGCTTTCCCACTGGGTGGTTGATGCCATGGCATTGTTCTATCACACCCAGGCCGTACCCACCCCCTTGCAGGTTCGAGCACACTCGACGAGGAGTGTGGCATCCTCGTGGGCACTGGCCAAAGGCACCTCCTTAGCAGACATATGCAGAGCAGCGGGGTGGGTAACACCCAATACCTTTACGAGATTTTATCATCTCAGGGTTGAGATGGTTTCATCCCGTGTTTTCTCAGGTCCGAGCAGGTAGAACTCGGTAACGCGGTGACAACTGACCGGGTGTACCACTTGCACCTAGCGCCCTTTCCCTCCACTGAGGTAATATTGTGCGCTCTTATCCCAGGAGATCCCGCTAACTTGGCTCCCTGGATGACTCCTCCCTAGCCCTCTGGTCCGCGAATTTAGCAATGTCGAAGTGAGCGACAGACGGGGAACGTCTAGGTTACTGCTGTAACCTCCGTTCCCTGATGGAGATAACGAGCCGTTGTGTCCTCCCGGCCATGTCGCTGAACTGAGCCATTGTTGCGGTGAACCTCATTGTCGGCTCCTCAGGCAAAATCCTGAATGAACAGATGCATTTCCCTCCCTTCATACCATTATGTCCGGGGGCGGGACATGCAAATTCTGTCTGCCAATTTCTCATTGGCCTTTTCTCAAGTTCAGAGATGCGCGAGGCTCTGAAGAGAGACCCCCTAGTGTCGCTTCTTCAACACAATGTCTCGTTCCCTCCAACAGTGAATGAAGGTTACAACAGTAATCTAGACGTTTTATGATTATATCATATCAATATATGGTATCACATTTGTACTATATTCATACAAATGACTAGTAAATCACAATTTTCTGTGTGACATGTTTTTTTTTTACTCAAGGTGGCACTGATGTGTCAGTGATAGACTTAATTTACATTTGACTGCTATTTGACGAAGAAGCAATGTGGAAGTAAACTATAGCGTGTATAACACATAAACAGTATTATTTGGCTATTGTCATTTGGGTATATTTCTCAAATTATGTAAGCTGTGCTTCTATATAGACTCAAAACGTGCCTGAGAAAATACATATGTGTAGCTTATGTGTTTGACAGTCAATTGCATCTCGAAATTTCAATTTGGTAGCAATGAATCCTGTTCTAGATTTGTTGCATCGTCTCTTTGATAAATGAAAAAAAAATAAAAAAAATAAAAAAATATTATATTCTATTATTTTCTAATTGTCTTTAAAATGTTTTGAAAATTTGACACTATCTGCGCATTTTGTAGATCAATTTGTGATTTATAGGTTTAAATGCCGGGCCTCTGAAGACCGAGTATGTAATAATATTTGGCAAAAAACACCAATGCATTTAAGGGTTAATACAGCATTTAGTTAAATCATTTTGGAAATAAAAATGTTATCTAAAAATATCTTAAATCTTGCCATTATGAATCAATTGGCCCTATTTTAAGAGCACAAGCAATAAGCAAAGCACAATGCTTTAAGTCATAAGTCACTGGGCTTGGCCATGAAGTTTTTGTATTTTTGTGTAAGTATGTGCTATGTCTAGGCGCAAGTGGGTTTCGTGAATTGGGATGGCTCGAGTGCAAATTAATTCTGAGGCTTTTCTCTAGTTATTCCACCATCTGCATTCTATTATATAGCCCATGTCAAGCACCAGCAATATAAACAAAAACAGCACATTTACAAGAAGAAAATTATCTTGTTTTATATTATAGAGAATATAAGTATTTTTAACCAATTTCATCTACTGACAAACAAATCATGGCTAGAAATAACAGTGATTGTATCGGCACGCACTTCTACCAGTTGATATTGATTTTAAATTCCTTTATTGAAACATGAAAAAATTAAATCAGAAGTATTTCTAAATTTCAATTACACTTCAAACGAAATGAAAATAAATTCAAAGTAAAGAAGTGGTCAAAAAAAATCATACCAAATCCAAACAATTTACAGTGACTTAAAAAAAACAGCTCGAAAATTACTAGTAGGCTACAAATTAAATCATACATTCAAAGGTAACAAAAAAAAAACAATAATAATATGTATAAACATAACAATAAATAATAATAATAATAATAATAATAATTGAAAAAAAATAAACCATGACCTCTAGAAAATGTAATACTTATTCTTGCTTCATCAGCGATGGTCAGGGACATTATTTGATGTTCTGTACTTTCAGAATTTGGACATAAACTTTATTACCACCTGCTGGTGGAATCTCCAAACTGCAAATGCAGGAACTGAATTTGGACTTTGCACTGAGTTAAGAGGTGGCATTGAAACATCTTAGTGCAATGACATATTTCTCAGGAAAGTAGAAAATTGCGACATTAACATACAATTCACCCACAGTAGCGCAAACACTCCCTCCCACGCCCACTTGCGCTTTGTTCTGGCATAAAAATTGCAATTAGAATTAGCGCTCTCACGAAAAGTGGATAAAATGTTGCATATGGTAGAACAATTTTACTCTATGGAAAAAATGAATGGGTAAAATAAGAACCTAGACAGCGCCAGGGTGGATGCTGTAACAGTCTATTCTATGCAGTTTTTTCTGTTGTATTATGCATATTTTTGCAAATGTAATAGGTCTTTCATGCATACTATTCGCATTATGCATACTATATTCAGCAGAAATAGTCAGAGTAATATTGCAGTATGCTATTCCAAACTTCGATACGCTAATTGAGTTTTAAACCAAACCGAAGCAGACACATTGAAGATTAATGATAATTGTTTATCAAAAAGTTGTTTTTTAGCTATTAAATGCATCCCATAAATAATAAACTACAATCACAAGAAACTCCATTAAATGTGATATAATGGTGCATCACATAACTGGCCATTTTTACATGATGCTCCCCTTTCCTTCACTCTGATTGGCTGCACACTTTTCCATGTTCGGCATCATGATGCGGCTCATTCTCCACGCAAAGCCCAATGGTGCAGTAAAGGAGGATATCAGGCTGCAGTGAACACAGCCACTTAACCAGTCGGATCTCTGTTTTACCATGATGCATCGTGAAGCAGAGGCTGCTGTACACATGCGTCTCATCTGCCCGCTGGCCCCAAGAGACGAAGGGGTCTTGGCCTACATCCCCCACACATAGCCCAGAGTGCTGATGTGATAGGGGATGAAAGGTCCCCACACTAAGCCTGCAGGGAGCTAGGAGTCACTATGAGACTAAGATGAGAAAGACATCACACTAGGGGGACACACTATCTTAACCTATTCCAACTCAATTTGTAATGCAAAAAAATTAAGCAGGTAAAATATTATTTTAAATAGCGTACACTAGGGCTAGCTGTCACATTGCCGATATCTCAGGTTTTGGTGCACAAGTCTAATTGCATACATTAGGTGTGTTTTGTCTAGCAGTGGTTTTATTAATTGGTTTGAAACACCTAGTTTAAAATCATCTTTCATTTTTTTTTATTCTTTCCTCCAAACAACAATTTCACTATCATTATATCATTTTTTCTTGTTTACATTTGGGTAAAAAAGTAACTAGTCAATTAAACAAGACTAGAATACATTCATGCTAGGGTCACCTATTTAATAAAGATAGATTTGTCTAGAAAGGTTTAACTCAGTTTGGGGCAAGTTGTCACATTTTTTATTGGGGCAGGTTTTTGTTAAATGTGTTTTAAATTATATAAATGTTTGCGATTTATTAATTACAGTATTTGTTGGCCAAAATAATTGGTTTATTTTTTTTATACATTACCTTTTTAATTTTTTCGATTTCATGAATTATTTTGTGAAATTGTTGTATGGTTTAAAATTGGCTAAAAAGCTCATACCGGCTGTTTAATGACAGCTTTCACTGTGACTAACAGCAGGGCATGTTGAAATAGAAGTTTAATTAAGTGTGTTAAATAATGGTGGAAATGTTTAATAGATTTTTGTAGACAGGACTTGATACAGAAATTGACTTAAAAATAATACCTTGAGAAATATTCACAAAGTAAAAAAGTAATTTATTTATTTGATATTTTTTGCATTTCTGTCATGCAGTGTAAGGGAAACTGGATCATGTATGTATGTCCATTTCAAACATGTGGCAAAAGTGTCTCTGATTTTCAGATGTATGTGTTGATTGATGACTTGGGGTCAAATGTCGCAGAGCTGCGCAGCCAGTTGTCAATTCTGACCACTCGTGGCCTAATTAGACTGATTAGTTTGACAACCCCTCCATCCTTATATGCATCAAGACATCAAAGACACAATTTCTGTGCTTTTTCCCATTTAATTTGTATTATTTTTCTGATAGTAAAAAGGGGAAGATTACCAGTGTCATCTTTCCAGAGACCGATATTCTGTTTAGAACTGTGATACAAACATACAGACTGGTAACTGCTCTCCTCTGAAAATCAATTCTGGATATTTGTTCTATTCTTGTCCTCTATTGACAGCACCCTCTTACAGCTGGGGGAGAGCAGGCAGGCTGGAGCTGGTTGTCATGGCAACCTGTCCAGGTGAAAGGGAGATGTGGCGGGGGTTCTCATAGGAGGGGGGGTTGAGGAAAGCAGCCAGGATTCCCTGTGGACTGGATATAAACCAGAGACCACAGACTCCTACTGTATCTCAGTCAGCTAGACCTGTCAAGGACACAGTGCTACTAAATTAGCTCTGTTTATAGATAGATAGATAGATAGATAGATAGATAGATAGATAGACAGACAGACAGACAGACAGACAGACAGACAGATAGATAGATAGATAGATAGATAGATAGATAGATAGATAGATAGATAGATAGATAGATAGATAGATAGATAGATAGATAGATAGATAGATAGATAGATAGATAGATAGATAGATAGATAAACATTCAAGTCATTGTAGAATCATGCAGTTCAAGTCAAGTCTCGAGTCGCTGGTTCTCAAGTCAAAGTCAAGTCAAGTCATTTTCTTAATTTAGTCAAGCAAGTCACAAGTCCTTATATTTGCGACTCAAGTCAGACTCGAGTCAAGTCATGTAACTCAAGTCTCCCACCTCTGCCCTCATGCCACCCCATATGCTTTTGGAGCTTCAAACTTTGGTACCCATTCATTTGCATTGTATGGACCAACAGAGCTCAGATATTATATTTGAGTTCAGCAGAAGAAAGTCAAAAACATCTGGGATTGCATGAGGGTGAGTAAACGATGAGAGAATTTTCATTTTTGTGTGAACTATTCCTTTAACTGTATTTCAGTTTTTAAATATATTAATTCAATAATTCACTTATTTAGCATTAATTTTGACAGCTTTGATAACAATAACTGTATGCTAATGTTATCAAATTGAATCTTATTATAAAGTGTTACCACCATTTTTGACTAAAGTGAATAGAAGTTGTGAAGTGGTTAAATTAATTCATCCTCTCTGATAAGAAATATGAAATCCACTACAGTATGTTGCTATCTCGGTTTGTCTCTTGTGACAGATGAATCTCACTTACTTTGCCCCTGATAGGCCAGGGAATTTAAAAAAACAAAACAGCTACCCAGAGAGACAGTGTGTTATTGGGTGTATATATGCTTTTTTGAACTCTGGGCTTCTTCTTCCTCAGCTTCTTTAAGTGCTTTTCAGATTTTTGTCTGGTACCCTTAGGACAAACATTGGTTTGATGTTGTTATCCAGAATCTTACTATTTTTCATACTAAGTTACAGTCAATTCTAGGTTCAACTACTAGTCAAATCTTCTTAGTCCACTTATTCAAAATAAGTGTGTTTACCTTTTTATACTGTACTGCAATCAATTTGCATTTTTTTTAATGTAACGTCAACTAATTACATTTTATAGTATCTCAAGTTCCTCACATGCAAGATTAAAATAATACACACACTCATGAGCACAAAGCAACCAAATATAATTTTTGTCCGATTACATTCCCTAACTGAATGAGTAAAATGAGCCAGAATCAATCAGAGAGGATTGAGAAAAGATGTAAATCACTCCTACAGCCGAAGAGGATGTTCCTGCCCAGCAACGCTCTGTTTCACTCTCTGGTTCTCAGGAGGGGAATTAGCACCTTCGCTCTCAGTCCAATTGCTGCTTATAATTCTGCTGGATATTAAAGAAATACATCAACATAGCAATTATGCAGCCTTGATGAAGACAGCTCACAGCCTGAGGGAAGAGACAGCTGCCCCTCCAAGACACTGACTACTTTCCTCTTTAGTGTTTTATTCTGGATAATCACATAACTACAGAGCGCTCGGCCGCGATAAGAAATAGGATACCAGTTTAACCTGCCTGCGTCTTTCACCGGGGGACTGCACAGCTTCATTTATACCCTCTGATCAACTGTAGAAGTTTTCATAGACTTCTCACATGTTACTGAAAGTAACCCTTTAGGGACAAAAAGCAAATGTACAGATCATTTAGATGGATGAATGGATGGATGTTCAATGGTGTACAATTTACACAACATACATTGACATTATATACAGTACATAGTATTTAGTATAGTATGTTTTGCACTATATTTATGTGTATGTACAGTACAGTATATATAGAAATATAAGATTTTCCTAGTTCAGGGATAGATAAGTAAAAAAAAAGAAAATTATCATCCAAAGTCAGTTGTTTTATTTTCTTTTTTTTTCTGCTGCTAAGAATTGCTGGAGTGAATAAGAGATGACATGTAAACGGTCGGGACTTTCAACCTGACACATTCAATCACATCACACACTGTACCGGCGCACCCACATACACGCCTGGTGCTCTGCTCCCCCAATAAATACCTCTCGGGAACCGGGACATGAGTGTGCGCGGCGCTGGGCTTTGTGTGTGTGATGGATACTAACTGAGCCTCTGCATAAAGCATCAGATTTAATTTTGTTTTGGTCACGGAGCTTTAAAACATTTACCTTGTCTGGGTTAGTAAAGTGTTCTGATCCTCGCTCTTTAAAACGTTACATTTCATTTGTACAAATGAGTATAACGTGGTTTATGTCATAAGAGAGAGTCGTTTTGTTTGATTCACAGTGATGTTGCATTTGTTTTCATAACCTACATGTTCACAAGTCTCTTGTCATAAGTCTTAAAGGTGCACTCAGTCATTTTTTCCTCATTAAAAAAGTTTAAATCCTAAAGACATTAATTGTAATTTTGCAACATATGTAGGAAATCATGACCACTCACATTAAAATGAAGACTCCAGTCATATCAGTAACCTTATAAAAGCTGTTTTATACTACATAGAGAGGGGGCTGAAAGGTTAGGATCCAGCCGAATGCTACTTGCTTAATCTCAGTATCCGTCCTGTTATTTGACACTTTCACTCATTTATTAAAGTAATCATGGCTGACTGTGAATAATACATTTCTACAATGGCATTTGAAACTGAAAACTATTGATTTTAAATGATGCTGCATCCAAGCCACTAGGTGTCACTGTAAGTCCAAGATGACACAAATAAAAAAGTTACTGAGTGCACCTTTAAGTAGGGATGGGCATTTCAAGTAATTTTGTTGTCGAGTACTCTTAACACAAAAAAAAATCATTCAACCTTCAAACTTTGAACCTGTTTTCCTTATTAAGAAAATGATTACTATGCATAAACAACAACAGCTAGATTCAGAAATAAAATGCATTCTAAGTCTTCTGAAGTAACTAATCATCGATTAATCGATTACTCATGCCCATCCCTAGTCTTAAATCAAGTCTCAACATTATCAAAGTTTAAGTCTTAGTTTTTTGTCATGAGCAGGGCTGGACTGGTAATCTGGCATACCGGGCATTTTCCCGGTGGGCTGACGCACTTTGGGGCCAATCGGGGGCACACTGGCCATCGGGAGAACCTAGCGGGCTGGTGTGTTGGCTGCATAATGTGCCGCAAATAGGCTAAAATTAGCCGCTGCGTTATGCAGAACGGACCACAAAATGGCCCCGCGAATAAGACCAAGCTCAACAAGTTTACAGCCAGTTACCATATATAATCCCGGGCCGATTTCTCTTCCCAGTCCAGCCCTAGTCATGAGTCCATTTCATGTCTCAAATCCATTTTAGTGATTGTGTTATCCATGCTGCAGATTAGTTTTATAAACCTTGCTGTGGGACAATTAATTTTATATATTTTGAAAAATGTATTATTTCCTGGGATATCCTGGTTGGTCAAGTCAAGTTTATCTAATAGAATATATGTGAGATTTTACTTGAATCGACAAACATCAACAAGTCTCCAATTTGGAGAACAATCAAGTCTTAAGTCTTGTTTTTTTTTGCGACTGAACGGAAAGTACATCCAAAAAGGAAAATTCTGTCATGTACTCACCCTAATGTTGTTCCAACCACGTATGACTTACGTGGAATGCAAAAAGATATATTAGGCTGAATGACGACCTCAGTCACCATTCACTTTTTTATTTCATGGCAAAAAGATGCAATGACAGTGAATGGTGACTAAGACCAAAATACTACCAACATCTCCTTTTGTTTTCCATGGAAGAAATAAAGTCAAACAGGTTTAGAACAATATGAGGGTGAGTAAATAATAATGGATTTTATTTATTATTTTTGGGTGAACTATCAAGTTAAGTTCGATATTGAATGTATCTCTGTGTCTTTTTCTGTCTCTTTCTCTCAGTCCCAGCCATGATCACATCATATCCCAACAACTCACTGGCCACTAAAGGAGAGAAGATAGAGATGAGTTGTAAGGCTCATGGTGAGAAGCCCATCATGGTTCGATGGGAGAAGGAAGTGGAGAAGGAGAAGCAGTCGCATATGATCAATCCAGACATGTGGCGGCACACAGTTACTGTCAAGAAGGTCGGCGATGAGGTCGTCTCCACCCTGCAGGTCTGCCTCTTTATTTACCATTCATGCATGCTTTCTGCTGTGTTAAAGGGAAAGTTTAACCAAAAATGAAAATGTTGTCATTATTAACTCACCGTCATGTTGTTCCAAACCTGTGTGACATTCTCTCCTCTGTGGAACACAAAGGGAAATGTTAGGCAGCATGTTATGAGGGTGAGGGGGAGTAAATGAACAATCCCTTTAAGGAAGTAAAATGGAGTCGGGATTTGGATCAGGGCCCATTCAGGACAAACACAACTTTGAACTGCATGGTCTGCACTGTAAAAAATAAATCTTTATTAAAAAACAGTAAATGCATGGTAGCACAGGGTGCCAAACGTTCACCATTAACTAAAATAACAGTTTTAGATTGTGAAGTGCGTTAACACATTTAGACTGCAAAATGAAATTTTTTTCAATGATAAATATTTGCTGAAAACTGTACATTTTGTGTGAATAAATATATTTTATGGGAATTCATAAATTTTATTGAAAAATGTGGAATGAATGTTAAATTATGGTGTAATTTCTCTTATTTTTTACAGTGTGATGTTTTGGTCCGGTTTTATTGTACGTTCACACACAATCTTTCGCATTTCAGATCTATCCAACATTGAGAGAGGATTCCGGATTCTTCTCCTGTCATGCCATCAACTCTTACGGTGAAGACAGAGGCATCCTTCAGCTAACAGTTCAAGGTAAGTGCCTAGAAAATATTTTGGGATTGGCTCAAGACTCTAGAGATTTATTAGCCATTTGTAACAAGGATCTTTAGGAAAATCTCTTGATTTAAATGTCATTATTCAAATGTGGTGAGGGACTCATGGCCTTGCCATTTGAGTCTGAGAGTCTAAGAGATTTATTCTTGAATCATCAGAGCCTCCAGAGCCTCCGAAAGTGGAGATTCGCGAGGTAAAGGAGAGAACCATTGCCCTCCGCTGGACTATGGGTTTTGACGGGAACAGCCCCATCACTGGCTACGATATTGAGTGTAAAAATAAAACAGGTGCCCAGACTTTACATTTGATATTTTGATCAAAATTCTGTTATTCATTGTATGTGCTCTTCAGTGGAACACATAGGGAGATGTTAGGCAGAATGTTAGGGACTGATAGCCTCAGTCACCATTCACTTTCATTGTATAGAAAAAATATGTATAAAAGTGAATGTTGACTGACACATTCTGCCCAACATCTCTTATTGTGTTCCCACACAGGATAGAATGTCATGTGGTTTGGAACAACATGAGGTTGAGTAAATGATGACAAAATGTTCTATTCTGGAAGAGCTTTATATTTAAATATTCAAGACTATTTATAAGTATATTTCTCCCTTTCACATTATTAAAGGTAACCCTAAATAGATCTGGTGGTACTTTATATGGCTTATGAATACAATTGAAATTACAAATGATTAAACAAAGTTGAGTTTTATCAGTATTGCTGGCCCTGCTGAAAAAGAAAACTCATCATAAACCAGCTAAAGTTGGTTTGCAGGTCTTAACTGGTTTATTTTGGTCTCCCTGCATAACCAGCAAACAAGCTTAGGCTGTTTTTTCATAATTTAGCAATGTTCTTAACCAGTTGCTTCTCCCTCCCCATGAACAGAAACTTGGGAAAGAGCTCGCAGGACCAGAGATGTTTCACCCACCCTCAACCAGGCTACCATCATAGAACTCCACCCATCCTCCACCTACAACATCCGTATTTTTGCTAAGAACCACATTGGGGACAGCGAACCCAGCAACGAGCTCACCGTAACTACAGATGAAGCAGGTACGATCAACTCGTCATACCTGCGGCATCATAAACTCATTTCTAATGCTTCATATGAATTGGACATTTTGAAAATGATTATTATTTTTTTTATCGAAGGCCCAGTCATCTCTTTGAAGCCTAGCTTTTTATCTTTCTTCTATATAATGTGTATTCACCTTTTAATATAACACAGATATAGTAACAATCTATTGAATGAACAAATGGCAATTGTAAAGATATTGTAAATGTTTCACTTCTGTTGAAATGTTCCATGTGTCCACACACAAGGAATTATGTTGCAATACTGCCAATTGGTGGTCATCAGTAGCATTACAAGAGATTGACTGAAAACCACTCATGGCTATTTATGATAAATGATTCCAAATATCAGATAAGTGTCATAATGTTATACTTCAGAAAAAACACTCAGAGTGAATGCTTCACCACTTTAGATCCCGAAGGGCCGCCTCAAGATGTGACGTTGGAAGCCATCTCCTCCCAAAGTATCAAAGTTACATGGAAGGTATGCCACAGAGTATTTCAATTATGACTGTTTTATCTCATATATATATATATATATATATATATATATATATATATATATATATATATATATATATATATTAAGGCTTTGAATCAATTATAAAACTTTTACTAATTAATAGCACAATTTTCAGAAATAATCTTTATTAATCCTGAACATTAAAATATAATCATATACTTTTTACTTTGTCTCAACGAACTTGCCAGAAATTGGTTAGTCATCATTTATTTGAATTATTTAAATATTGCATTTTTGTTTTTTTGCAGATAGAGTTTATTAGACACTTTTTTTACAGGTATAAATATTTGATACTAGTTTATGTAGAGTATACATGCCATAAAATCAATGGACATGCTATAATTAAAAATGTGGCTAAATCTTCTTTAATAGCAGGATCAAATTTGCAGATTTAATTCATATCTTTATTGGCAAGATACAATTAAGCATACATACAATCTCTACTGTGCACACGCTGGGTCTCTCTTGTGCGGTGTCACTATTGGCTGTGCATTATACACAATATACTAAAAGTATAGTATATAAACTGAACCAGTCAGTGAGCTTTTTCGGGCAATGCAAAGAGATACGGCAGCTTGTCCACATCTGTCTCACCACTTGTGGGTGAAGACTACATTCTCTATACAGTAAATTCACTCCCGTGTTTATTATGCCTGGGACATGAATCACTAATAATAAATAAGCATGCACTGCTCCACACAGTCGGTTTCTGTGCTAGGATGTGCAGTCGAGTTGTGCATGTGCCTACTGAAAATGTTTATATGCCAATTTTAGCCACAGAAAGTGGGGGAAAATGTTAGTGAAGTTTCAGGAAGTAAAAAAAAAAACGGAAACTGCATTAATTGCATTAACAAATGTACACTTTAAACAATCAAATATTAATTCTTAGCCAAATAATACAGAACGTTGTCATATTTTGATAAGTTTAAAAAAAAAAGAATGATCTGAAGTTAAATTAATAAGAAACATTAAAGATTCTGCACTATTTCTTGGTCAATAATCAATTTAGAAGATTTGTGACATTGACCATGTTAACTTCTTGTACTGTACTATGATCTCAAAATCATGCTGGGATAACATACATCATCAATCTTGTGGAGTCCATTCCAGCTCTGGGAGAGGACATAGCAATACTTATAAATTGAACTTTCCATTCAAATTGTTAATGCTAATAATAATATTAACTGTATTGAGAAATGCAAATTAGAAGCATTTTCACTACTACTCTCAGATTCTTGGACCTCAGTCACTACATACAGTATACAGGCTTATGCTAAAAACTGAGGTGTTGGTTGGAAGACCGTTATTCTAAATATCAATTTATCATTAATAGGCGCCAATGAAACACCTCCAGAATGGCATGATCAGGGGATACCAGGTTTGCCACAGAGAACACTCCATAAATGGTAGTCACCAGTTCATCTGCATCAGTATCGAGGCCACGGGGGAAACAGAGACCCTGAGCCTCAATAACCTGAGGAAATTCACAGAGTACGAGGTGGTGGCACAGGCCAGTAACAGCGCTGGTCCAGGACCCGCTTCTAGTGAGGTCCGTGCCACTACAATGGAGGACGGTAAGTCACTTTGATCTTTTAAATTCTGAATGGGACATTTGGTATTTAATGATCCACAAATGATGCTGTAAATGTTAGTCATTTTAGTGTAAACATGGAATGACTTCATTGCTAATTGGTTTCATAGTGAAGAACTTGGGGGGGGGGGTTTCTATTCATAGCTGGAGTAGTACAGATGTTATAGCAGAAAAAAGACACAGAAGAAAGAAAAGTAAAAAAAAAATATAGATATAGATATAGAAAGCAAGTGCCTTATGTTTGTGGACTTATTAAGTGCTCATGCAAGAGATGTGTCTTCAGCTGATTCTTGAATGTTGAAAAGGCCTCAACAGATCGGGTGGGGGTTGGAAGCACAATCCACCACTGAGGAACAGTGGCATGAGATCAAGAGGGATATGATCTGGTCCCTCTTTGGTTGGTTTAATTGCAGTGGCTCAATTGTGCTAGTGGGGGGCTGGTCAATAGAGCATTGCATTCTGAATTGATATGACAAAAGCTTGGACCAGGAACTGTGCAGCACATTTAAAAAGGATAGGTCTGATTTTTGTGATGTTGTAAAGTGTATAACTGCAAGATCGGGTGGTTGATGAGATGTGGGCAGTGAAGTTTAGATAGTAATCAAACACCACTCCTAGATTACTTGCTGTCCTGGTTGGTGTTAGTAGCATTGAACCAAGATGAATTATGAGGTTGTGGTCAACAGATGGGTTGGCAGGGATTACCGACATTATTTATTTTTGAATGATTAATTTAAATCTATACAAAAACCTTTGTCTGATTTTGAAATCTGCAGTTTATTAGTCTGTACCACTAGTGGCACCAAAAGGATTTGCAAAAATAATGACTGTTTCCAAACAGGTTTCTCAAAAGCTCCTCAACAAAGAACCACAAACGGGTCATCCCATCCCAAATTCACACAATTGAATGAGCCAATGTCAGGCATATGTATATGTACATATATAAGAAAACATATGTATGGTTGTCTTTGCACATTTAACTGGGATACGAGAAAGTACTTTAACATTGAAAAATTACACACTGAAGCTTTAAAGGAATATTCCGGGTTTGAGCTCAATCAACATAATTTTGGGTATAATATTGATTATCACAAAAAATTATTTTGACTTGCCCCTCCTTTTCTTAAAAAAAAAAAAAAGCAAAAAATCTGGGTACCAGTGAGACACCATGGAAGTGAATATGGCCAATGCGTAAACGTAAAATACTCACTATTTCAGCAGTATAGCCACAAAACGTAAACAATATGCAGGTTAACATAGTTTTTGTGTGATAAAATCACAAATTTTCTGTGTAAAGTTACAGCCAATATAACTTCGTTGCCATTATGATGTAATATCAACAAACCCTAAAATGACTTTAAAAATTATGATTTGAACAACTTTACAGCTCAAATAATACATGGTTTTTAACAAAAGAATTAATGTAAGTAATTTTATATTCACTTCCATTCACTTCCATTGTAAGTGCCTCACTGTAACCTCGATTTGTTTTGTTTTTTAAACAAAAGGAGTGACGAGTCAAAATCTGTGGCAATCAACATTATGCCACACATGCTGTCGATTGAGCTTAACTTGTGTTGAACCTGGAATATTCCTTTCAGTGTTTTCTCCTCATTTGCTGCCACCTAGTGGGTACTTGGAATGTTGGCAGTGCTGGAAATTGTGGATTACTATTGCAAGGACTATTCCAAAGACAATGTTTACATTTCAGTTTCACCTACTGAAGTAATTCTGCTGTACTTTTTGTTCTATTCTGTGTAATAATTGTAAAAATTATTTTGTTGTATGTTCTCAGTACCCAGCAGAGCTCCAGAGAAGGTTGTGGCCACCGCTTCCTCCCCTGAGAGCATCTCTCTGTCCTGGCAGACTCCACCCAGGGAAGCACTCAATGGTGTTTTACAGGGCTTCCGTGTCATCTACTGGGCCAATTTACCAGACGGAGGTACAGCTCAGACACCAACATGAATTCAGACCATGTCTACATAACACTTTTTTATTCAGCAGATATTTTTTTAATCTAAAGCAGTATATTGTTCTCAAACTACAACCAGGGGTTAAAGGTATAGTTTCCCCAAAAATGAAAATTCAGTCACCATTTACTCTCTTCATGTTGTTCCAAATCCATATGACTTTCTTTCTTCTATGGAACACAAAATACGATGCAAGGCAGAATGTTAGTCTCAGTCACCATTCACTTTCATTAAAATGAAAGAAACATGCAATGAAAGTGAAGGGTGACTGAGACTAACAATCTGCCTAAAATCTCTATGGCCTTATTCATCATATCTTCCAGCACATGGTGTACTGACAGCACACATCTTTACCCTTAATCTAATTCAGTGAGCTTATTAATCTTATATAAATTGCTTATGGTTCCACTCTAAATATTTTCAAGTTCTGGTGTCTCAGGATGCATATGGAATGCAATGGTGTTGAAAAAACAACATCACTTCGTATTTTACATCCTTGGACCACTTGGGGGCAGAATATACCTTTTCAATTGTGAATTCTTCTATTGTAAACCAAATGAAACCAATATAACACAAACCATACCACAGGCTGTACTATAGGATCTGTTCAGAAGACACTGACATAGTACTTTTACTATTTCTGCAGTATATAGTATGTTTACTGTTTTGCACATTTTCTGTAAAAAGTTGAGATTTATAAACAAAATTCATGACAACAATGTTTGAAACATTTAGCATGAAATAATGACTACTTTTAGTATATTGTGTATAATGCACAGTATTCAGTAAGTAGCAAGCTAGTATTCCATTCCAAACATACAGTTGAGTCCGTAATAGCATACAGTACTACTGTTACTATTTCTGCTGTATATACTGCAGACAAAGCAAGATTAGTATGGTAGTATGCACATTAAGAACATAGCAAAAGCCTATATTTTGTCAGATTAGGAATAGTGTTTCCAAAATCATTGTACATTGGTGTATCATTTCTGATTTTATAAGTGTGCACACATGCATGCTTTTTTAGCTAATATTGCCAACAACCCCTTGAAAAAAAATTATTAATAATAATTAATTGAGGTGTTTAGATGATTTGCTTAAACATTGGAATACTGCTATACAAAAAAGTGGTCTATGGTATCAAGACACATTTGTACTGCAGTGTAGTCTGTGGCAATAATCATAAGTACATACTGCACCATCACCAGCACAGTATGTGCATTTAGTGCAAGTATGCAAATTGGGATTCAGCAATAGTCTCTTTTCATAAGAGTTGTGCCAACACACAGACCTGAATTTTCAAGATAGGCCTCTCATTTGTGATTTAAACTTGGAGGAAAGTAAATCGATCATACAAACCAGAGAGCAGTATAATACATTATACATACCTGTGTAATTGTCTGCTTTATGACTGTGGATCAAGTCCTGCTCAGTAAAACAAACTCACAGCACACATTATCTCAGTACCGCTCTTTCCAGGAGCTGTTTGCTTTTAAATTGCCTTATTACGAAGCAGCAGAATTCAAGCCATGCAACTCTGGCATAAAAATCAGCACCAAGGAGAAAAGGCAGTGGCTGCTTTCCAGGTTATAGCAGCATGAGGAAGTGCTCCAGGAATTATATATTGGAGAGAATAGAAAGAGAGAGAGAACAAAGTAGATAAAAAGTGAAGAGATTTTAAACCTGCAACTTTGATGAATAGCTGTAGAGAATTAGGGAGAGTTTACACATCTTTAAAAAACTTCAGTCTCAATTTCTGAAATGTTGTACATTTGTATATGTTTGTGGATAGTCTTGAGGATGATTTCATATCTCTAAATGGCTTTGTTGTTTGGCCCTGCAGAACTGGGGGAAATAAGAAACGTCACTACCCAGAAGACCCCACTGGAGTTGGAGGGTCTGGAGAAATACACCAACTACAGTATCCAGGTGCTTGCCTTCACCAGAGCAGGAGACGGAGTACGCAGTGACCAGATCTACATTCGCACCAAAGAGGATGGTATATACATTCTTTCAGGCTCTTTTACTAGTGTTATAAACCGCATAGATTAATTGTTTACAATCAGACCAGGAACGTTTATAAAAGGGATAGTTCACCCAAAAGTGAAAATTCTCTCATCATTTATTCATCATCATGACATCCCAGATGTGTATGACTTTCTTTCGTCTGCTGAACACAAACAAACATTTTTAAAAAAATATCTCAGCTCTGTAGGTCCATTCAATGTTGACCAAAATTTTGAAGCTCAAAAAAGCATATAAAGGCAGCTTAAAAATAATCCATACTACTCCAGTAGTTAAATCGATATCTTCAAATGCAATGAAATAGGTGTGGGTGGGAAATAATATATAAGTCATTTTTTTACTATAAATTCTTCTCCCTGCCCACTAGGTATGGACGAAGAAAGCAAATTGCCAAAAACAAAAGAAGAAGATTGTGAAAGTGAAAGTGGAGATTTATATTTAAAAAAGACTTAAATATTTATCTGTTTCTCACCCACACTTATCGTATCACTTCTGAAGATATAGATTTTACCACTAGAATCTTATGGATTACATTTATGTTGCCTTCATGTTATTTTTGGAGCTTCAAATTGCTGTTCACATTCACTTGCATTGTATTGACCTACAGAGCTGAGATATTTTTCTAAAAATCTTTGATTGTTTGAAAGAAAGTCATACACATCTGGGGTGGTATGCCATTAAATAATGAGAGAATTTTCATTTTGGAGTGAACTATCCCTTTGAGAATCAGAGTGAATTTTGATTTCATGTTGATTTTAACATAGTGCCTTAACCAGATGTGGAAGCGCTAAAGCAATTAGCTATCCGTTCCTAAAACAGCCTGACTCTTGTCTCTGCAGTGCCGGGTCCGCCTGGGGGGGTGAAGGCAGCTGCTGCTTCCAGCTCTGTGGTGTATGTTTCCTGGCTCCCTCCAATGAAACTCAATGGCATCATTAGGAAATACACAGTGTTCTGTTCCAGCTCGTATCCCACGGTAAGACTCTCCAAACTTCAGTCTCAAAATAGCAGGAGAGAAGAGCATCAGGCTGGCTATTGAGACAATGCTGTGTCATCAAACTTAAGATCAAAATGACTGTAGTTGCATCTGTGGTCACAGTTTTTAAAACATTCTAGTGTGTATTCATGAAACAATTGTGGCACTTTTGCCTGCAGTATTCAATAACCACGCTCTCTGTTCTGGTATAGCACTGTGCCATGTGTATTTAAATTCAATAATTTTTATATTTTCAGTGTAAACACGGCACCGTTCTATGTAAATGACTCTTATTATGGATTGTGCCAATTGTGCCAGGAAAATATACAAGAATGTAGCCAAATATTCAACATTGGGGGGAGACCAAATGAAAAAGTGAAACAATTGTTAATTGAAACCCTATGCTGCATACAGTGAGTGCATTTTGTCTCTCAATTTCTCGTTCAGGTGGTTAGTGAGTTTGAAGTGGACCCAGATGAATTCCTGCACCGGGTGCACAATCTTATACGCAACAGGAAGTACAGTATCTGGGTGATTGCTGTTACTGCGGCCGGGCGTGGCAACAGCAGTGACATCATCACTGTTGAACCTCTGGCCAAAGGTGAGTGAAGTTTCTTCATTCCTAAGTTTTAAGTGGGAAAAGCAAGCTGATCTGCAGAGTGTTTTTAGTCAACCCCCCCATGTCTGTAATTTTGTAAGTTGACTGCGTGGAGTAATTAACCGTGGTGTTGTATTTTGAGTTCTCTGCACTCTCACATGAGAAGCATGATAATAAGGTAACAGTGATCTTTACAATGCTAAATATTCCATGGTGTAAATATATGCTGATTGAAAATGCATAGTATAAAATATACAGTGTCCCCAAAAAGCATTTGAACTATTAAGCCACACTTAAAAATGTAGGAATGCCATTGCATTAAAGAACTACACTTCAAACCAACTGGCATCTGCAAACAAATAAAGATTTACTTTGTTTAGCCATTTTTGCAAATACTTTTAACCAAATAGCATGTAATGCTTTTTATTTTATGTTTTAGTGTTTTGCTTGAAAAGTACATATGCTTGTACTATGTTTCTTTAAAATCGGTGCCGTTTCTTTTGGTATTTAGTTATCTATTAATATTCATAGAGTACATTGTTAATTGTCCAAATACCTTTGGGGGGCACTGTATGCTGAAATAAATACGTACAGTATGTACTTTTTAATTTGCAGTATTGGTTTTCTGCAGTCAAATTTAAAATGGATGTTTGTGAAGTATTAATCTCTCACAGATCAATAAAACAATAAATTGAGGTGATTTAATATCTCAACAGCTCCTGCCAAGATCCTCACATTCAGTGGCACTGTCACAACACCATGGATGAGGGATGTTGTTTTACCCTGCAGAGCGGTTGGAGACCCACCTCCTGCTATCAAATGGCTGAAGGAAAGGTAAACAAACCGGGGTCAGGTTCACCAGAGGCATAATGCATGGAATTTACAATCTCAAAAAAATATTGACAAATGTATCCACCGAATGAATAAAACATGAGCATATTTGAATAATGACCAAGGACAGTTTTGAATTTGGGGAGTTTCAGAAACAGAAATCACACGTTCGGTCTGATTTCCATGACATTTCCAGTCGATTGTGATAAATGGATAAATATAGAATTTAGGGTTAAAGATTTTATAGCAATTGCACCCACAAAGATTAATATTTACACGATTAAATATTTTAGAGTTGTGTATAACTATAAAACCTATATTAAAATAGAAATGTACATGTCTTTCCTCGAGGTTTCCAGGCATGAAGATTCAGATTCCTTCATTTTCCCAGGTTGTACATGACCGTGGATACCCTGCAAATGCTAGATATTTCAATATGTATTTCTTTCTGAATTAATTTTCAAAGTGAAAAACAAACTGCAGCATTACCCTTTCATTCTAAGAGCAAGCATAATGTCTAAATACTTTCCCCAATGACTAAGTCATATTAGTCATTGGGGAATGCTGTGAAATGTCAAACTCTATACACTTCATTGACAATTCACACTGTTTCTCGACAGCGGGAGCCCGGCCCCTGCGGTCATTGATGGAAGGCGCAGTATCCATGGTAATGGCAGCTTCGTCATTAAGACTGTGAAAGCAGAGGATTCTGGGTACTACACGTGTGTCGGCAGCAATAACTGGGGATCAGACGAAATAACTTTGAACCTGCAAGTCCAAGGTAATCAGGCAATGTGGTCAATTTTTAAAGGGATAGTTCACCAAAAAAAATTAAGTATCTCATCATTTACTCACCCTCATGCCATTACAGATGTGTATGACTTTCTTTCTTCTGTTGAACGCAAATTAAGATTTTTAGAAAATGTCTCAGCTCTGTTGGTCCATAAAAAGCAAGTCAAAAGGGTCCAAAACTTTGAAGCTCAAAAAACCACATAGAGGCCACATAAAATGAATCCATAAGATTTGATATGTGTGGATACATAAGATATGATTTGTGTGGATGAGAAACAGATCAATATTTAAGTCTTTTTTACTATATATTCTCCTCCCTGCCCAGTAGGAGGCGAAATACATGATGAATGTGAATTACCAAAAACAAAAGTAGAAAAACTCTTAGGAGAGAAGAGTGCTTAGGATTTATAGTAAAAAAAATTAAGACTTAAATATTGATCTTTTTCTCACCCACACCTATCATATCGCTTCTGAAGACATGGATTTAACCACTGAAGTCATATGGATTACTTTTATGCTGCTTTTATTTGCTTTCGGAGCTTTAAAGTTTCAGAACCTGTTGACTTGCATTGTATAGACCTACAGAGCTGAAATATTGTTTGTGTTTAGCAGAAGAAGGAAAATCATGAACATCTGGGTTGGCATGAGGGTGTGTAAAACATTTGAGAATTTTCATTTTTGGGTGAATTTTCCTTACATTTTTTGTGTGGCCACTGAATAATCCTCTTATTTCACAGTATTTCTCACTTTGTAAATATCATCTTTAGTCCCCCCTGACCAGCCTCGACTCACTGTGACCAAGACAACAACCACATCCATTACAGTGTCCTGGATACCAGGAGATAATGGTGGGAGCTCAATCAGAGGTGAGCAACGTCTTTCCTAAATGATCATGATTTAGGCCTTGTTCAGACAGGCAGCAAAAATCTGCTTATTTGGTGGATCTGGCTCAAATCCAGATTAAATTGGATTTTTCCAACGAGAACATAAGTATAGTATGAGGTTTGAAATCTGATTAATGCTGCATTCAAGTCATGTTGCAAATTCCGTAATTGGGTGTTTTTTCAACTTGGTGGTTTGCATCTCAGATAATGCAAATTGTGTCAGATACTATTTGCTCCCCTAATTAAATACTAACATACCGTGTAGTGACATCACTGCAGCATGTTTATTGTGTTTATTTAGAGTCCCACAGACACCCTACCACTTATGTTAATTGAAACAAATCTATGGTTTCTGCCATAAAAACATGTTTACTACAATATTACAATAGTAAAACTACCTTTACATTCATTTTGTTGTTTTATTATTAGTATTAAAGATAGCAACCAATTTAGATATTGAGCACAATGTGTGCACACTTTAAAGTTAAATTCTGTGTGTCTAACTTTCTATTTGTCCTCCGCTATGTTTCTTTATGCAGGATATATTCTGCAATACTCGGAAGACAACAGTGAGAAATGGGGAAGTATTTCCATCAGTCCTAGCGAGCGTTCCTACCGCCTGGAGAACCTCAGTTGTGGCACCTGGTACAAGTTCACACTAACAGCCCAGAATGCTGTCGGGCCGGGCCGAATCAGTGAGATAATCGAAGCAAAGACTCATGGGAAAGGTAGGGTAGCATTGCAAGTGATGTTTGTGTATCAGCATTAAAGCTGAAGTGTGTAGTTTTTATGTTAAAATACTTTCTTGCATCTTAATATGCAGAAATAACTTTAAGTCCTATTTGTAAGTTGGAAAGTGTTAACATGGTTGCTATGTGGCGCTATCGAAACATTGCTCTTGTTTGCTTGAGCATCCCAACACAGCAGAATTGGCTTAACCAATGGCGTGGGTTTGGGGTGGGGCTACCTTTATGGATGACCAATGGCAGATTTGGGGAATGTTCAGGAAACCTATTGGAAAACAGCTGTTTATTTTGCAATTTCGTTTGGAGATGCTAGTGGTACAGAAATTTCACACTTCACCTTAAATGCGTCCCTGTCTGCAGTGCATACTTGTATTTTTTGCTCTGTAGTACTAATTGTATTATTAGTCTAAAATACTGGTTTGTATGTTGTTCAGTCAAAATAATTAGCACTTTGCAGCTTTGCAGAAATTGCAATCCTCAACAAACACTTCTGTTTCACCTCTATTTACTTCCTGTTCTACGCCGTCCTCTTTACCCATCACAGAGCCGCAGTTCTCCAAAGAGCAAGAGCTGTTTGCAAGCATTAACACCACATGCGTCAAACTCAACCTGATTGGCTGGAATGATGGTGGCTGCCCAATAACTTCCTTCACTTTGGAATATCGGCCGATGGACAGCCCTGTGTGGACTAAGGCGAAGCGCACTTCTCTAACCAAGAGCTACAACCTGCTGGACCTCCAGGAAGCCACCTGGTATGAGCTTCAGATGAAGGTCTATAACAGCGCCGGACTGGCTGAGAAACGTGTAAAATTTTCCACTCTGAACTACGATGGCAGTAAGTACTCTGTGGTGGGAATCCATGGGTTTATGTTTTCAAACCTAAAAGGTTTGAAATCATTTTTGTTTGGCATTGGGCTTTGATAGCACGCAACAATATCAAGAATTTTCAACTTTTTACACATACACATGTGTGGGCATTATATTTTGGCTTCATTATACGCAACGCATAATTTAAATTAATTTAAATCGACTGATCTCAGTTCACGAGACTCTGTGCTGTCAGTAAAGGGTTAAACTTTTGACACACTGAGTCATGTGACCAAACAACGTGGCGCCTACCACAACAGAGTTTGTCTTTGGGAGAAACGCCAACAAAACTACTTCAGTTAAGAAACCTAATTACGTTTTTTACACTGAAACCTGTTTGAGTCACAATAGACTATAGATATTTATCCGATATGCCATTTTTTATTTTTTATTTAAGCGATTTATCGTGAAACACCATTCTGATAAACACAGTGTACACTAATGTGTACTTTAGCACATATTTTCCTGAGAAATCCTATACTGACTGTGCATTATCACATTGAGAATCAATGGGTTCATCCAAAAGCTGAAAAATATTGCTTTCAGAGGCTTATTGCTGGCCATTACTTTGAATTCATTATGCAAATTTCTGATGTAATGTCTGTAACATCTCAAAAACATGAATAACCAACACTCCAGGAAACATAATAAACCATTTGATTAAAAAAAAAATCAGACTTTTTATAATATGGTATTATTTAAAATTTCTCAACTTTAGGAAATCTATTTGCTCCAGAATTTTTTTTATTTATTTTTTTGCATGTTAATTAGATGCTACTATTTACAAATAAAAAATGGAAATGGAAAATTCACACAGCAGTCACGCTTGGTTGTCAGGAGTTTAAAGCTAAAAATAAATGTATTATGGCTCTGTGTTCAAAGGCACCATTCCCCCACTGGTGAAGACAGCAGTGAAGGACCCTGTGAAGAAAACCAGCAACGAAGGGATGAAGATGATGGTGACCATCTCCTGCATCCTGGTCGGAATGGTGCTGCTCTTCATCCTGCTGATGGTGCTGAGGAGGAGGAGGAGAGAGCAAAGGCTGAAGAGGCTCAGGGGTCAGATTTTCTTCTTAGCTCTATTTTTCGTTTTAAAAAACATGTAGATTTGTACGCATACATATAGGCAGCATATGTTGCAGCTGTGTAAGCCTTAATTTTTATGACTCGACAGTACATTAATATTCAGTTTATGTGTTAATAAAGCTTACTGTTTGTTCCACAGATGCAAAAAGTTTGGCTGAGATGCTTATGAGGTACACAATTTTAACTTTTTAAAGGAATGGTAAAAAAAAAGAAAAAAAGAAAGAAACTGTGATGATTTACTCACCCTCATATTGTTCCAAATCTGTATGACTTTCTCCCTTTGAACACATTTACATTTAAATTTACATTTATTCATTTGGCAGACGCGTTTATCCAAAGCGACTTACAAAAGAGGAAAACATAAGCGAATCATCTTAAGGAGACAGTGGTACGAAAGTGCCATACTACAAAGTTTCACTATCATCAGAATAGTATACAAAACCGATTTAAGTGCAACAAGAATTGTTACATTTATTATTTATTTTTTTAGTGACTGGTTAAGTGCTCTTGGAAAAGATGTGTTTTTAGCAGTTTTTTGAAGATAGAGAGTGAGTCAGCTTCACGGATTGAGTTGGGAAGGTCATTCCACCAACGTGGTATGATGAAACTGAAAGTCCGGGAAAGTGTTTTGTTGCCTCTTTGTTTTGGTACGACAAGGCGACGTTCCTTAGCCGACCGCAGGCTTCTGGTGGGAACGTAGCTCTGCATAAATGTTTTTAGGTATGCTGGAGCAGACCCAGTGACTGTTTTGTATGCCAGCATCAGGGCCTTGAATTTAATACATGCATGAACCGGCAGCCAGTGGAGAGAGACAAAGAGTGGTGTAACATGTGCTCTCTTTGGAACACAAAAATGTTATGTTTTAAAGAATATCCTGGACACTCTTCTCCGTATAATACCAGTGAATGAGGACTGGGGCTGTCAATATGCAAAAAAGCACCCTAAATGTATCATAAAATTGGTCCATCTACTGTATGACTTGTGCATTATATTCCAAATCTACTAAAACCTGTGAGACAATTAGAGTGAATATTCACTGAAAATCTTAACATCCACCCTAGCTCTCCTTGGTGCATTAATGAGAGAAGTAGCGACGTCTGTTCAATAAATTGGTTAATTTGCTTCACAAAATCAGTCTGAATGATTTCTTTGACGTGTAAATTAGCAGCTTGGAGATTCTTCAAAACATCCCTTTGTGTTCCACGGAAGAAAGAATGTCATACGGGGATGGAACGAAATGAGGTTGAGCTCATTTAGTGCTTTATTTTTCGTAATTGTCTGTGGTGTGCGCAAGTGTCATGCTCACCTTTTGAAAGCTGAGATGTTATTCACAGTGTTGTTTGTGTTTTCCGGCAGTAAAAACACTAGGCCTTCAGATACAATGAATAAACAACAGCAGACCCTCCGCATGCACATCGACATTCCCCGAGCGCAGCTGCTCATTGAAGAGAGAGACACCATGGAAACAGTGGGTGAGTTGTGTTCACTGAACTGTATACCAACCTGAACGTTTATCTGAGAATCAGAGATACTATAGAAGACTCTAATAGTTCCATCTCTCCCCTCACTTTTAGATGACAGATCGACAGTGCTGTTGACCGATAACGATTTTGGAGAAACTGCCAAACAGAAGTCGGCCACCGTCACGCACTCCGTCCACTATCAGTCACTGTCCCAGGCCACTGGTCCTCTGGTGGACGTTTCTGATGTACGACCTGGGACAAGTAAGAGCAGTCTCTCCAGTAAGTAAAAATTCTCAAAGAGATAGATCACCTAAAAATGTTAATTGTTTAATTATTAATTTACCCTCATGATGTTCCAACCTGTACGATGGTGAATTGTTGAAGAATATCCTGGTCACTTTTTTCCTTAAAATGGAATGAATGAGGACTGGGGCTTCAAAATAACAAACAGGCACAATGAAAATGCCATAGCTTTTGTGTGGTATATTCCATGTCTTCTGAAGTCAAATGATAGTTTTGTGTGAGGAACAGACCGAAATTCAAGTCATTATTCACCCATGATCTTCACCTTCAGCTGACTGTTAACTGTTCATGACTGGGCCATGAGTCATTGAGTAGCTGTGATTTGTAAACAAATCATTCCAATTGGTTTTCTGAACTAGAACAACTGATTTATTGAAAAGATCAAACTCAAACGAATCATTCATTCACAAATCGAACCTTGCTACTTCTCTTATGAACACGCCAAAGAAAGCAAGAGCGGAGGTCAAGATTTTTCAGTGAATTATGTTTCCAAAATACACTTTTGTTTTCCACAAAAGAAAGACATTTTGGGTAAACTAATCCTATAACGTTTTTTACGTAATTATTTAGATGTAAAAAAAATTGTGAATATTTGATTATGGTATTAAAATTGTTTTTTAATAACTGTCCCCAGACCCTACATCACGGCGTACAGCTAAAGCAGGTCCTGCGGCTCGCAATCGCTACGCCAGTCAGTGGACACTGAACCGCCCTCACCCCCCTGTCTCCGCCCATACACTCAGCACGGATTGGAGGCTGGGAACGCCCAGAGTGGCCGGCTCAGTGGACAAGGAGAGTGATAGCTACAGCGTCAGTCCATCCCAGGACACAGGTCTGTCTACTAATCTCCCATATAGAATACAATGAAAATACATGTTTATATATTAAGCTTTTGTTATACTTTTGGAGTGGCACGATGTGTCTCAAATAAATAATTCCCATTATAATCAACGAAGCTTTCTAACGAAGCAACGTAACCCAATGTTTGGCACTTTCAATGTGGACACTGCTTTAACAATGAAGGTTTTTCATTAGAGTGTTTATATTTGAGGTTTTGATCTGAAATTTAGAAATTGACTACTGCACTTCTCTTTGAAGAGATTAGAATGTCTATTTGCATCCACATGTGACATCAAAGCTAAAAAGTCTTCTGTTTGAAGTGTACAGTGATGTTGAGTTCTGACCCATTGTGTTTGGTCTTATGTTCAGACCGCGCTCGCAGCAGCATGGTCTCCACAGAGAGCGCGTCTTCTACGTACGAAGAGCTGGCCAGAGCCTACGAACATGCCAAGATGGAGGAACATTTGCGACACGCCAAGTTCACCATCACTGAGTGCTTCATCTCAGACACGTCCTCTGAGCAGATGACCGCTGGTACCAACGATTACACGGACAGTCTGACCTCCAGTACACCATCAGAATCAGGCATCTGCAGGTTCACTGCCTCACCGCCCAAACCCCAAGATGTCTGCCGGGTCATAAACATGGCCGTACCCAAAGCCCACAGACCAGGTGAGAGCGCTGGAACGCAATGATCAGCCTGGACTATAATCATAAAAAATAGCTGTACCAGTTAATCTGACTGGCATTACAGCTGGTCTTAAAAGGTGTTTGTTCAAATCCCTTACCCTAAGTAAGTTGTCATTGGTGAAAACCGGTCCCTTTCTCTTCCTATAGGAGGGGAGCTCGTACACCTGCCTCCATACCTGCGAATGGACTTCCTTTTGAACCGGGGTGTTTCCGGAGGGTCTCGGGACGCGGCGATGGGCCAGGCCTGTTTGGAGCCACAGAAGACCCGCTCGTTAAAGCGCCCTGCCCTGCTGGAGCCAACGCCCATGGAGGTGCCAACCAGCAGGGACGTGCAGCAGTGGCAGCCAGGCACGGCCTCTACGCTCCCGCAGAGAGAGGCCGGATCGGACTTGGCTCAGGCTGCCAAAATCAGCACTTCCCAGGAATCATTGCTGGACTCCAGAGGACACTTAAAACAGAACAACAATCTGTACGCAAAGTCCTACACACTGGTATAACAAAGAACGGACAGCTGCAAACAAAACAAAACAAACTAGCAAAATGTGAACTCTTCACACACGGTTGTATATATGTTTCCCTTTCCGTTTGGAAGGGCCACTTCTAACAGTTTTATTTTATGTTTTTTTAAACGGTGAATTCACATCTTCAGAAGGACTCCACACGCACAGATTGCCAAAATGATTTTATTATATTATTCTTATTATTAACGATGAATATGATCATTTACCAATTTATTTATTTTAGCAGTACGTGTGCACAAACTAATGACTGGGAGCCCATTATGTTTTGGTTTTTATTTTCTACTTGTGTAACTAGTTTGAGATAACGATGTGTGCGAGCGAGAGTGATTACCACCGGTCCAAAGTTGTCACCGTTCTCCGACTGTTGAAATCTGTTTCCTGGGAGTGCATGGGGACGAACCGATTTAAAACAAAGATGTCAGTATGGAAACTGACCGCTGGAGGGTCCAGCCCAGAATTTTTTCACCAGAAAAATAATCAAATGTGAAGATTTCGTATTCTTATGAGTATAAATATATAAAAAGATATATATAAAATGAGAAATCACTTTTATTTGTGGGTATTACAGGGATTTTTGTTTTTATATGCTTAATAAAGTCCTTTAGTCATGTTTGCACATATCTTGTTTAACCTAGAAAAGTCTTGATTAATGATTATTTGTGTTCCATTCTCTAATGGTGCAATATGAAAATCCGTAAAACACATTTGCATTTTATTCTACTGTATCTCGCCCATGACATCAGAGAGCTTGAGCAAATGAAATGATAAAATCTGTTGTAAAACAGCTGTGGTACAAGTAAAGGTTGATTTAGCATGTTGGGGGAGATTTGACCACCTGTATGTAGTGCACTAGGAAGTGTCTTTAGGGCACGCTCTCTCTGCTGTCTTCACTAGATTTATTTTTGCTGCATTGCAGTAATGCTCCGCTACAGGGAAAACTGAGACAATCTAAAGAGATCCCCTAAAAAGATAAGAATTACAATTATGATGATACTAATAAATAACCATGACCAGTTTTATAGGATTATGGACTGTGTGGTAGCAATATGTTATTGTTGCCGCTCTGCACCAAACTGTCTTGCAGGGAGAGTTATGATTAAAGAATTCTGTGAGATAATATTTCGCTATATTTGATTAGATAATTCTATTGTCCTCGCTATACTCATTTTAAAAAATGTTTTTGTTTTCTCACCTTTTTCTTTGTTTTTGTTTTTTTTTTGGACAGGGTGCTCACGGTTGTGACACTCCAGAAAAGATTTTCAATGATAATCCTGTCGACTAATAAAAGGTTGATCCCCAAATGAATCTGGCAGTTTGGTTAACACATTTCATTTTACTCTGGGATGTAAAAGAGGTAGAGTGATGTGAGAAGACATGATGTGCTGTGTAAATGAACAGCTTAATATTTAAACCGAGATGAGTGTGACTGCCTTCAAAGAGAAACACTTAATCAAGAGCAAAGACACAGAATCACTCTTCATCAGATCATCTATGTCTGGTAAGAAGCAGGAACACAGTGAAAGTACAACCACACATTCTCCAATCCAGAGGGAACGCAGAACGTTGCTTTTCTTTCTGGTGTGCTGATTTTCCTACCAAAGCGAAGCGAAGACATCACAACTAAATTCAAGAACAATTCACCCAAAATGAAAATTCTGACATTATTTACCAACCCTCATGTCATTTGTTTAAAATATAGCACAAGAGTCATACATATCAAGGATTTCTAAAATGCTGATTCAAATTTTGAACTTTTGCCATTGTTTGAGCTTGACAGCCCTCGACCATACTCAGTAGTGCTGGGTATTTTGATGAATTCCAGTAACTTGAGTCTTTTGAACCTATTCACCAAAAAGATTTGTTTCTACAGATAAAATCCCTTGTCAGTACGTGGCAACAAATGAGTGCCTTATGTGTGTTACGAGTGAGTCATTGAATCATTTGGATTCATTTGATTCGTTGAAATAACACCAAGTTGTTCACAAACAAAACTATAGAAGCGAACTAAAATAGATTCATTCAAAAACACTGATTCATACACAAACAAAACACTACTACCATTCACTTTCATGCCATGGAACAGCAGTGTAAACATTTGACTAATATCACCTTTTGTGATACGTCCACATTAATCTAGATACATTTGAAAACAGTGTTTTCTTTTTTGAAACGCTTTCTGTGCACACCGCCATTTTCAAAAGTTTTTTCAAAGTTCCTCGTCCACACTGAAATGTCCAAAAATGCTTAAATCCCTGTGCAATACTGCGCATGCGAAGACAAATTAGTATTATTTGAGCTGCAAAGTTGTTTAAATCATAATTTTTACTGTCATTTTAGGGTTTGTTGATATTACATCGTCATTACAATGAAGTTGTAAAATTGGCTGTAACCAGACTATTTAGTAGAGACTGGAAACTTCTATTAAAATTAATGAGACACGGTCAACAGATGTAGAAAGGAAGTTCCGCCTTACAGGTAAAAAAAATCAACCACCTTTTAGATACAGATATTGCCTGTCAATCAACTTGAGAACGTGCATGTACATTAGCTGTACAAGCCTGGAAATGTTTGCAATAGGCTATATTTATGTTAGCATATAGGCAACATTTGTTAAAGAACAGTAAATATACACAGAATTAATAAGGCCTGGCAGCACCTCAGTACACTAGAGCAGAATGGAAAAAGTATTGATTTACCGTTAATGCGCTGAAACTTTGCTTTGTGCAGAACAATCTGCAATAATAATAATGTGAAACAATGCAACTGTCCCCTCTTTAGAGCCTGAACATGTTCAGACCGTTGAATCTTTGTGTTAAAGATAAAATCTAGATGCAGTGTAAAGAATGAAACAGAGCGCAGGTGTCTCAACGTGCGATTTTGAAAATTTTAAGTTATTTTTATCTTAACATGGTGTTTACACAGTGCCGGTCCTGTGCAAGACTCTGAAGAAACAGCAAGACATGGCGCAACAGTCAATGACATTGGTCCATAATGTGTTTGGAAAATTGGAAAACATAAACAGATGTGTGTAAAAACATGTTTGGTGTGAACAGCCCATAACTGTTTGCGTTTGAGTGAGAGAGCATGCGCAAAACAAGTTCAGTAGGCCTGCTCATTTTTTCATTGATTACAAACCCAAACCCGACCCGAACCTGAAGTCCTACTTATAAAACTGACCCGAACCCAGCCCGAAACTCATCGGGTTCTCGTGTCTCATTGGGCCTGGGTCAGGTTGCAGACCTCTAGCCTACAACACACATATTGTTTATGTTTTGTGGCTAAACATTTGAAACAGTGAGCATTTAAACAACTGACCCCAATCACTTCCATTTTAAGTGCCTCAATGCAACCCAGAGGCACTTAATTTATTTATTTATTTTTTTTAAGAAAAGTTAATTAAGCAGCAACACAACAGAATAAATAAAACAGAAATATTTTTTACACACTCTCATGGCGAAATCGAAAGGATTCATACGACTTCTAAATTTGGCTAACGCTTGTGATATTGTGCGACTGCACTTAAATTCGTACAACTTTCACTACAGCCGATGACGTCGCTGGACATCGTTTCCATTTAATACATGACAATTACTTGCTTCTGTCACACACAACAGCTTCCTATCATGATTACACACTCTCCTAATCCGTTAGGTATAAATAAGGGGTTTGAGGTAAGGGTAGGCTATAATATTAATAAGCATGTCCTATACAACTGTGAGCTTCCGCATTTGACATCCGGGCATTTGTACGTGATGAAATCGTAAATATAAACATGAACAATCTCATTCGAAATCCTAGAAATCCTTGAAATAGCCAACTCGTAAAATATGTATATGAGACTGTGTTGAATATTTTAGGGGGGAATGCTTTGTTTCAAATGACGCATTATCCTGAAAGCACTTCGTTGTATGTGACTAACTGCTTTTCACAAAATAATACATGAATAAATATGCCTTGTTATTGTTACAGTTACGAATGTTGCCTTCAATGCTTACAAAAAATACAGCCTTTTGCAACATGGTGAACAGCGTCAGCATATAAAGTGAAATTAAAGTTAATAAGACAGAATAATATTACTATTGACAACAACAAGTCATCAAAGTAATAGTAATAATAATACTGTATCATATTGTAATGACAAACTGGACAACAATAAATAATTGTTGGGTTATAAGAATACCGTAACAACGGAATAACTAAATGTTACTGGATGAAGTAATTTTGTGCACCCTCTTCATAAAAAAAAAATACAATAAAGAAAAAAGTGTTTTGTAAAAATATAGGTAAATATAGCTTGTTTTTATCACTGTGGAAAAAATGGCAAACATATGCACGTGTTATCTTTAACTACATTTTTTATTTCATTAAACATTTTGAATGTACTTGGCTACAACAGCTGATTGGCTGAATTTAAGATTATGATTTAAAATCTATTTTATGTCATTTTTAAGCAACATTTTTCGAAATGGGGCCCCAGATTGGAGGGTATGACAACTAACGTGGATATGCTGGCTGAACAGTAATTTTTTATTTTTTTTCAAATGTATGTATGTATGATCTGTACACACAACCTGCAGTTTGAACAAACGAATCGGATTTGAGAATAAATCTGATATTTTCTGCAGTGTGAACAAAGCGGGTAACATGCTGCTTTTAGGCAAGGCAAATAGTTCGTTATAGTTTTTTCCCCCGTTTATTCAGTTGTTTTTGATCGTTTGCAGGCTTTGCTAGTTTTGTAGTGTTTTCCCCCCATAGAGCACCGCACACTTCACCGTCTATCTCTGTGTGAGTGAGCGCCGCACGAGCGGCTGCGGAAGTGACTCTCTCCTAAATTGCTCTATTGATTCAGAGGCTTTCAGCGGAGCGCCCGAGACTGCAGGTCTTCCCGGAGCGCTTGGACAGAAATTGGTTTTATGGTGCTATGTCGGCCCGGTGGGTAATAGGGGGACACGTTACTCATCGTGACAACTATGTTCTCCATCTTCCTCACAAGTGCACAACAAATAAAGCATGGCTGTCACATATTTATAGACCGTCTCGCTCAACTGTCATAAATAAAGCTGTAGTCATCTGAAATCTGATTCTACCAAAAACACAGCTGTCAGAAGCACAAAACTGATTGCATCTGTCAATGAAGAAAGACTGACTGATTTTCTCTCATTAAGTTCTGTTAACTGCCATTACTTCTGCTTGAGATGCGTTAAAACAGGCTGTGTTTGCCATTGGAATACTAGCATACACTGTATACCTGTCTAATATCATTAAAATAGTAACATTATGCATTATGCAACATTAAACATTTCAAACAGAATCATGCTACATGGTTGTCACACAACCTTACGGGCATGTTGAATTTAACAAGGAGCGTCTAGTTCTCATTTAGGAACTAAAATGTTAAATTCACTATTCAAATCCAGTTTTGTGGTTTGTGTTTGTGTGTCAATGAAATCTGAAAAGTCACACCTGATGGACATTTTGGAAAATCTGAGTAGTCAGAAAATGTGTGTGAGTAGTGTGATGCTATTGTTTGGAATGGAATGCTAGTGTACTGCACTGTATATACACTAAGCACTGGCTACTATTTAATAATTCTGTATGTGTAAAAGTATTATGCAAGGATTAACATTTCAAACCCCTTGTTTTAAACAGTCGAATGCTACATTGTTGTCACATTTGAAAGGAATAATACAAGTTAAGCTCAATAGCATTTGTTGCATAATGTTAATTAGTACAAAAAATTATTGAGTCTTGTCCCTCCTTTAAAAGCAATAATCGAATTTGCAGTGAGGCGCTTACAATGGAAGTGAATGGGGGCAATTTTTGGATGGTTTAAAGGCAGAAATGTGAAGCTTATAATTAGGGCCAGAGCACCGATGGTGCGAGGACCCTATTGTTCTTCTAGGCGTTTTATAATTTTTTTTCCCAAACAAATCAAATTTTTGAGGGCCTAAACATACTCGAAAGCTCACGAAACCTTGCACATGCATCAGAAGAGGCAAAAATTTACATCCGATATGGGTTTCAAAATTAGCTGTGGCAAAATGGCTCAATAGCGCCACCTACAAAGTTCAACAATGTGCGCTTTATGCTACGTTTCACCTAAACGTATGAAAATATGTGTACACACGTGTAACATGCCAATACCTACAAAAAGTATTTTGGACCCATGCCCTAAACTCAACAGGAAGTCAGCCATTTTGATTTTTCTCTTAAACTTTTGCTTAGTTTTTGCCATTTCCATTCCTCGTACTTTAACTCTTAGATTTCATCAGAGCTACCCCATATTTGGTTATTCTGATCTAAAGGCTTTGACGATGCTAAATCGCAAAGCTTTTGAGTTTTCACTGTACGCTGTGGCCGTGACAGTCTGACAAAGTTATAACTCGTACATACAATGTCCAATCTACCCCAAACTTCACATGTTTTATAATAGTCCCACCCTGAATACATCTGCATGCCAATAATCATTTATAGTCATAGTGTCACCTACTGGCAACCGGAAATTACATGTTTTAGGGTTTGTTGACATTACAAAATCATTGAAGAAAAATTGTAAAATTGGATATAACTTTACACAGAAAATGTAAGTGATTTTATCACACTAAACTCATGTTACACACACATTGTTTACATGTTGTGTCTATACTTTTGAAATAGTGAATGTTTTAACGTTTACGCATTGGCCCCATTCACTTCCATTATAAGCCCAGATTTTTTAAAGAAAAGGAGGGGCAAGTAAAAATACATGTATATGGTAATCAATATTATACCCCAAATGCTGTTGATTGAGCTTAACTTTTTTTTATTTAATCCAATTTTATGTATAACATTAGAAATAGAAATGGTAAAAAAAAAATAGTATGGTATATGCTATTTCAAACATGACGCATGCACAGAATGTATTTGATAATGTCTAAGTTAATGGATTTCCTCTCCAAGTCTGTATTTAGATTGTGAGTTTGACAGCTCCCACATTATTTTCAGAGTGTGAATTTACAGTTTAGCAGAGTAGTGACCAATACAGATGCCTCCACACATTTCTTTTTGTGAGCAATAGCTTGTGGATCTGTTTGAATCCCTCAGTGCTTTTGTTGCTTTACAGGGTGTCTTTTCAACTCCCCCACCCATCTGAGATATAATGAACCTGTCAGGCCTCAGCATGTGGTTCTGTACAGAAAACTTCTTTAATTAGACCCATGAGAGGGATTTTCTCTGAACTTCTATAAAAACCACTTAAATACTCACAGAGCTCAGTGTCTGCTGTATACTGTATTCTCCAATGACACCAGAATACAATAAAATACTGAATCTATTGCATTTAATGGGATTGTGTTGTGGTGGTAAGCAGGTTAATGACAACTAGAGGAGCTTCTGTCTGGAACCTTTTCTCTGTTTTAAATTATTGTTTGTTAATTCATTAAAGTAATTAAGTAAATCCCTTTCACAGATCAATATACCAAGACTCGATCCAGAGTGAATTCATCACAGTGGCTGCACTTGAAACTAAAGGCAATCGGTCAGTGTCTTAACGGAGAGCGTTTGGAAAGAAGGTAACATTCCAAAGTAAACTAGTTACAGACTGGCTTCTAAAGAAAGATGATGTTGTGTGTAATGAATTAGAACAAATTCAGATGAGATTTAACCAAGCAATCAAGAGCATTTGTAACATAATGTTGATTACCACAAAACATTTTCTTTAAAAAAAAAGCAAAAACCAGGGTTTTAGTGAGGCACTTATGATGGAAGTGAATGGTGCCAATCCGTAAATGTAAATATACACACTGTTTTAAAAGTGTAGCCACAAGACATAAACAATATGCATGTTAACATTATTTTAGTCTGATAAAATCAATTACTAACCTTTTATGCGTGAAGTTATAGCCAATTTTACAACTTTATTGCCATGAAGATGTAAAAACCCCAAATCAGCCATAAAAATATAGATTTAAACAACTTTACAGATCAAATAAAAGCTTCACATTTCTGCCTGTATAAGACATTTCTCCAATAATTGGCCCCATTTACTTCCATTGTGAGTGCCTCATTGTAACCTTAACCTATGCTGGTTCTGGTCATTTATGACCCAGGAGAGGTAGATAATCATTTTTAAATATCAAATATTTTTTAGTATAGGAACAAATTTTGGGATATTGTCAAGACTATCAAAATACACATACAGTTTTCTAAAATGTTTAAATAAAATTGTTTAAGAGATATATAACCATTTAAATAAAAGTTACATATTTTGTGTTCGCTGGTCAATTTTTACCCTGCCATCAAATTGTGGTCTAACACATGATATTATGTAGATTTTTTTTGTACATCTATGAAGATGATTTTCACTTATGAACACTTCACCTATACGCTTGGCCTCTTTCCCTTACTCTATCTCTTTTTGTCTCTCACTGGGACTGCATCTTGTTTACAAACATGCACACACACACATACATATACACATAAATACACATACACATAAATACACATACAGTCACACACAGACAAGCACACATTCCAGTACAAAACAGACACGACAGATGTAGCAAACATAGCAAATGAACTAAATCAAAGGTACTGATGTCTAAAAGGGGGTGTGGCGAGAGCAAAATTTCATGCACACATTAGACTAAATCTGAAAGAGTAAATCGGCCACATTTTACCCTGCACCCATCTGATGCCCAACCAGCTTACAGCATATTCAAGCATCAACATTCGGCAGTTCATGCAAGTAAATAGAATTGATTTTGCTCAAAAACATAGTAAAGAAATATTAATGTAGTATACTTGAGTTGCACAGTTGTTTCGATGAAGTTTAGTTGTTTTCATAAATTTTGACCACCAAGTTGTTTTAATCAGTTATGAGTAATAGGGAATTCATTCAAATGGCTAGTTATTCTCACATTTGATGTTAATATAAGATATATTTAGAGACAATTTCACAGAAACGTTGATAAAAAAGATGTCTTCACATGTCTCACACTGGTTTTGCTGTAGTTTAGTATATTAGTTGGTTTTGTATAGTTTGATATCTACATTTTATTATTTCTAGAAAATCACATATTAATTAATAATTTTTATATGCAGTTGTTAACATGCCAAATATATAATTTACATTTTTGAACAGTTAAGAACCTAGTAAATGACTTACAATGTAGTTTTAGATGAAAACCATCTTGTTATGAATGATTTATATGCTTGAATTTTTCCGGGTCAAAATTGACCAACAAATGCAAAAGGTTTATGCAGATTCAGAACACATTAGGAGGGTTAAAGAAAAGGAGGAAATTAGTCCAAATGAATTTTTTGTGGTAGTTTCAACACTATGCCACAAATGCTGTTGATTGAGCTGAACTTGTATTGACCCTCTTCATTTTCTATTAATACGTCTATGCCTTCAAAACTTTGTCTGGACGAAGGCATATTAGCAGTCACAATGTTACATAAACATTTTATTAGGAAGTTCCTTTCCGAGGTCCAGAACTTTTGTTTGGATGGAAGGATGTTCAGTAGGAACAAAGGAAGGTGCCATTTAAATATTAGAGACAGCATTGTTTAGGTCTTCCCAATATTTATTCAGTTCACATATGATTATTATTTCCAACTGTTTGATGTCAGGAATATCAATACACAACACTATTTGCCGACAAAAACATTGATTTGGATAATATGATAACAATAATTCACAAACATAATATATATTAATCTATACAGTACAGACAGTGAATACAACAGAGGTGAATGGTAAAAGCAGTTTATGATGCCGTACAGGATGTTTTCCTTGAGTATTATTCTTCTTAATATGGCATTTGCATTAAATATTAACTCCCTCTTTTGTTTTCTGGTCTTAAACACAGCAAATATGTTCACACGAGTGCTTAACAATTTAGGTTGGATATAACACCTTAATGTTGATGAGAGGTACAATTCATACATCTGTTTGTATTTATCAAAAAATAACAAAAGCATTTGAAAAGGAAAGAGTATTGTATTGAAAAAATCTATGTACTAGGGAAAAGAAAATCACCAAAAGATCACATTTTATCCCTGACAGATGACGGCTAAAGGCAAATTGCCACTTCGCCTCTCATCTGCCCCCTCCCCCACCCCCAATCTACCCCCATGAGCACCACCCAAGAACAGTGCAGTTTATATGGCATGCAACTCCCTGCCCTAATGGTGCCATTGGGCCCGCGTGGGGCCAGGGCTGCCCTGCACGGGCGTTATTATGATTTCACCACTTGCTTCTTCTTCTGGAACTTTCTGAACTGTGACTGGATGGCAACGGCGGCCTTCTCTGTCTCAGGGGCCTTCATGTCGATGTCAAAGTCCTCTTCGGGGACGTCCTTCTTGGACGGATCTGTAGAAGGACACGGGATATTGAAACGATATTGGCCTATGCGTTTGTTACTGTAGTACTAGTAAAACAGTGTACAGAAAGAAGAATCTAAAGTCCATACTCAATTAATTCAGTCAACTTTATTTTTATATTGACGAGATTACTGTCTACTTTTCAGGCTTGTTTCTATTTTATTTGGATGATTAGGTTTGACCTTGACCTATATTGCTAAAACTAAAGGAATAGTTCTCCCAAAATAGAAAGTTCTGTCATTATTTATTCACCTTTATGTTGTTTCAAACCTGTAATACATGGAACACAAAAGGTGATATCATTTTCATTTTTTTGTGAACTATTATTTAATAGCGCTCTCTGATAAACGGGTCTGTGTTTTAAGGTCATTATTTTTGTACAAATCCACACTTACCTTCACACATAAAGTCTTATCATTTGCATTGTCTACAAACATTATTTTCACTGTGTAAGAGAGAAAAAGAGAGAGATACAAGTGTGCAAAACATATCATGTTAATGCTAAAGTGTGTAATTTCTGCACCACTAGCGCCACCGAATGGAATTGCAAACATAAACATTGTTTTCAAACAGCCTTCCAAATATGAATATGCACCTGCCTGATGTTAATCGAGCAAACATATAGTCCCGCCCCCCCCCCCCCCCCCAAACTCACGCTATTGGTTTAGTCAATATTGTTGTGTCTGGCTGGATGGGTTGCTCAAAACATACAGAAGAATTTTTATAGTGCTACAGACACACAGAATTTACAGTTAACTTAAATTAACCAAAATTTGTCTTACTTATAGTTGTCTCTGCATATTAAAGGGATAGTTCACCAAAAGATTAAAATGATCTCATCATTTACTCACCCTCATGCCATCTCAGATGTGAACGACTTTCTTTCTTCTGCAGAACACAAACAAAGATTTGAGAATAATATTTCAACTCTGTTGGTCCATACAGTGCAAGTGAATGGTGGCCAGAACTTTGAAAGTCCAAAAAGGCCATAAATGCAGCATAAAAGTAATCCATATGACTTTGGAGGTTACATCCATGTCTTCAGAAGTGATATGATAAATGTGGGTGAGAAACAGATCAATATTTAAGTGCTTTTTTACTATCTCCAATTTCAGTTTCACATGGTTCTTCTTTTGTTTTTGGCGATTCACATTCTTTGTGCTTATCACCACCAACTGGGCAGGGAAGAGAATTTATAATATAAAATGTCTTAAATACTGATCTGTTTCTCACCCATATTGCTTCTGAAGATATGGATTTAACCACTGGATTCATATGGATTACTTTTATGCTGCCTTTATTGCTTTTTGGACCTTAAACATTCTGGCCACCATTCACTTGCATTATATAGACCTGCAGAGCTGGGATATTCTTCTATATATATTTGATTGTGTTCTGCAGAAGAAAGAAAGTCATACACATCTGGGATGGTATGAGGATGAGTACTGTAAATAATGAGATAATTTTCCTTTTTGGGTGAGCTATCTTTTTAAGCTAGGATGGGTAAAAATACAGTATTTTAACACTGAAAAAGTTACACACTTCAGTTTTAAGATTGTATACAAAAGAAATAAAAAAATAAAAAAAATAATATCAGGAGATACAGACACAACAACTCTAGTAACACAAGATGAAAAAGTTTTTTAACGCTTTAGAACTGAAGTCTGATTCTAATTGAACAAAAAGCTGTGAATGATTACTGAGTCTTTTTCTGGATATTCAGTATCATAAAAATGTGCCCACACAGTCAAGTGTTTTTAACAGGAAGTCGCCAGCACAAAGAGCCAAGTGCCACCTACTCAAATACTTTGTGCAATTGCAATGTGAAGTGGGGAATTATACCTTGTCCACCCGAGGGTTTGCAATTTCCCGCTGATCCAGATTCTTGTCTCTGCAAAGAAACAAAAATGGAAAATGAACGTTTGTGCATTTTGGTAACAAAATCTAGTGACACCACGACACAAACTTTACAACATTTTCAATAGCATCACCAACAGTAAAGCCAACCCAATCACATGTGAAGTCATACAAATAGTTCAAGATGGCGAAATCATAAGAAATCAAGTTGGATCTTGATAGCACTGAGCATTCATAAGATTTTCCTTATTTTAACCCCAAACACTTTCCTAAACCTAACCATAAAGTCAAACCCCTTACCATGATTTGAATTGGAAAATAAGTTTTGTGTGCCACAGAAGAAAGTAAATATCAGCGTTTAGAAGAAGATGAGGAAAGCGTGTGTCATTGGTTGGTTGGTATAAAAGTCATGAGTTTTTGTACGACTTGATATCCTACGATTTTGCAATCCTTAACAAATTCATACAAATTGTCATAAGATTGTGTTGGTAAAACTGTTTTCAAACCAGTAAAGATTTTCCAGTAAAAACCTACTTTTTCTATAAACAGTATAGCACAACTAAACATTACGGGTTATATTTTAGTGAGTGTAACGCGCTAAGACCGCATGCAACGTCTTATCCAGTTTTCACAAGAGCGCTAATTCTAAGCACAATTTTTCTGCCAGCGCAAATGGGCATGGGTGGGAGTGTTACTGTGGGTGTAGATGCGCAAATTGTGGGTGTATTGTAAGTAAATGAAGTGGCGTGTATTTTCCTAAGAATTTGGTTGTTGTGCTAAGATGTTTTAATACCATCTCGTAACTCAGTCCAAATTCAGTTCTTGCATTTGCAGTTTGGAGCTTTCACCAGCAGGTGGTAATAAAGTTCATATTTTCATATTTAAGTATCATAAATTCTGAAAGTACAGAACATCAAATAATGTCCTCAGCGATTAGCGCCTTGCACGCTTGCACGAAAATACCAATACTTCATGGCCATGCCCACTGACTTGCATTGTGCTGCACTTAGAGTTGCAGCTTATAGGGCCCTACATATTTATTCTTTAATGACAAACTGTATTGTGCATGTAGCTTCACATTAAACAATCAATAAGTCAATAATCAAACGCCCTTCTAAATGGTATTTTCGTTCATATGTAGTATTTGTATCATTCATGTAAATTAAAACTAAAATGCTTTGTAAATTTTTCAAAAGAGTTATTTAAATTAAGGTGTATTATTTGTAGTAGGGCTGTCAATTAGTTAATTACATGATATGCCAATTAATTAACCGCAATTAATCGCATACATCAATATTTGCTGAGAAAGGCCCCCATAATATATTAAATATATCATTCATGATTAAATAATTGTATTTAAATATTTATAATAATTATATGAATATATAATACATATAATAAATTTAAATTAAATATAATAAGGCTTTGATTAAATTATAAATTATATAAAAAGGACAGCATTATATTTGAAAAAGACTTGCCCTTTTTAATAACGTTCTATGTAGTTAGCTACTTTTAGTTAGTTAGTTAGTTAGTTAGTTAGTTAGTTAGTTAGCTTGCTAGCAAAAGAGTAACTTGACGGTAGTTTAACTACTTTTTAAAATAGCTTCCCCAGCATTGGTGCATATCATCAGATCTTTTAGATATTCCAAATTAATCATACACAGACAAAGAATTGAGACAAGCACTTAGGATCACAGATTCCTCTGATGTGTCATTAGCTGATCACAATTTAGTGCTTCATATCCTGAATTAATAAATCAGTGTGTTCAATCAATTTCAAACACTTTAGAAAATCTTTGATGCTCTGATGCTAAAGCAATCTTCCTTTCTCTCTCCCTGCGCGCGTGTGTGCGCTGCTCGTTTTCTGCTGATGGCACTCTGTGTGTATCTGGTTACAGTGGAAAGTGTGTCATTATATACAGGAGGATTATTCCACACATACACTGGCACAATTTAATCATATTAGTCTCTCTCTCTCTCTCTCTCTCTCTCTTCCTCTCTCCGCCTACCTCTATCATTTCTCTTGCGTTCTGTTCTATCTTTGTCTTACAGGCTCTGATAAACTTGTGTAATTGGCATAAGAATGTGTGGCAGAGGAAAATCTGTGAGTTTTTCACATTGCTGGAGTTGCCAAAGCATCTGATATATAAACCGCTCAGTTATATTTTTGCATATGAAGCACTGCAAAGAAATCATCCAGCTGGATTTTGTAGCGTACTGTAGTTTACGGCTGCCGTAGGGACTGTGAAGGGGGCTGCTGCATAAATTACAGTCATTTGAAATGTCATACAGCACGGAGAGTTCAATGCACAGAGCAATTTAGAATGATGTAATATTACATGAAAGACGCTACAGCTAAAGTTTAGGACAAATTAAAGTATGCCACAGCATTTTTATACAGCTCCAACACAAATACTTTTCCATTCTTCAAGATAAAGTTCAAATTCAAATTCTGTCATCATTTACTCCCCCTCATGTTGTTTCCACCTGTATGACTTCCTCTCTTCTGTTGAATACAAAATGTGAATTTTGAACAATATTCTGTCCACTTCTGTTCATGTTATTAATGAGAAGCGAGGCTGTCAAGCTCCAGAATTGCAAAACAAAGCATCTTAGCAGTACCGTAAAGTGTTTCATATGAGTTATGCACAATTTCAATGTCTTCTGAAGCCATAGGATACATTTTTGTGAAGAAAATTCCAAAATATAAGTCATTATTCACTGACAGTCACATTCCCCTTCACTTTATGAAAAAGACTAGCCAGGTTGTTTTTCAAAATTCACCTTTTGTGTTCCACGGATAAAAGAAAGACATACAGGTTTGGAACAACATGAGGGTGAGTAAATTGTGAAAGAATTCTAATATTTAATAACCCAATGCAATACGCTCCCCTGTTTCTAATCCTGTTTATGTGAGGAAACTCAAGAGTGAATAGCAGAGGGAGATGTTTTTCGGCAGCATCAGTACCAGCACTGTTTCATCCCTGAGTCATGTTAGTCTCAAACCACAGACCCTTCAAAGCTAATGCAATTAAACTTAGATTACTACATTGGGCCCAAGGGAGGCACAAACAAACACATTAATTTGAGTGCCAGTCATTTGTGCAGCATCGGTTAGAGTGAAGAGTTATACTCCAGTCAAACAAACATGGGCAAGAGAGATATTTTATTACGTATATTTAGCTACACAAGCTCAATATCATGCATCATTTTTAAATGTGTCAGAACCATTGGTATATATATATATATATATATATATATATATATATATAGAACTGGATTGCTCATGATGTCATATCAGTGAAGCCACTGTGCCGCAATACTGCTGTGCCCAAACTTTCCAATGTTCCTATTGACCTAATAGGATATCATCTCATTGCAGCGAGTAAACATTAGCCATTTAGTCACCGAAACGTCCTTCACGTGTAATTATTTATTTATTTAAAGTTGGGAATTATTCCTGTTTCTTGAAAGCCCAAGCGAGTTATGTGTATCTATATCAAACAATGCCCACCTCTAACAAACTTCATCAGCGAACAGATCAGCTGAATGTAAACAAGTTCACTGAAACTGAGGTAAGATACAAACAGACATTTTCAGACTTATTTATTGTGAACATTGAAGTGTTTGTTCAGTTACTTGTTTTATGTTTTCATCAAAAAAGTGCCTTGTTCTCGCAGTCACTTGAATAAGAGTGCACGCTCGCTCTCACTCTGTCACACGTGCAGAGAGAGAGAGACACGCAAAGCAAAGCTGGTTAAAATTAAACTGATACGCTATGTTTAAATGGCAAACGAACACATCATCTATGACATGTGTCCATGTATGTCTACATCAAGCACTTCAATATGAAAACAGGCATAATCCAGGCATTTTAGGAGAATTAAAATTCTGGTTTGACTCAGAGGCAAACAAAGCAAATATTACAGCTTTTCATACTTACTAACTTGTGGATAGTTTTGGATAGTCTCTTTAGAAGTGGCAAACTTCTAAAGAGATCGTAATAGGTCAGTTGAGGTGAAAAATGCCTTAAAAAGTGCTTGAGATTTGGTCTGCCATCTCTAGACACAACCTATTATGAAAATAAACAACAATTTGCTAATTTATCAAATTTATCAATTGTCACACATTATACTTACATTTCTGCATATATACAGTGAAATTATTAATTTTTCACATATCCCAGCTAAGCTGGGGTCAGAGTGCAGGGTCAGCCATGATTCGGCGCCCCTGGAGCAGATAGGATCAAGGGCCTTGCTCAAGGGTCACACAGTGGTGTCTTGGCGGTGCTGGGGCTTGAACCCCCGACCTTCTGGTCAGTAACCCAGAGCCTTATTCACATGCGTCTGGAATTACAGTATTTGCACCGATTAGTGGGTCCACAAGGTTCTAAGCGTTCGTGTCAAACCAAAGTATACTATGGGCTTATGAGTTATTAGAAAGCAACAATATCTCACTAGGCAATCATATTTCAGACGAGGTCAGCAAAACATCTATCTAAAACCATTGAAATGCCTTGAAATGATGCCTTAATGAACAAGAATTGAGCAACTTTAGAAGCAATGTGTTGGTCCGAATGAGCCCTGGGCCAGGATTCACACTTCCTGTCACTATACGTGCTGGTTTAAGATGGTCTAGCTGGTTTCCCAGTCTGGTCAAGCTGGACTTTAGCAGGGCTAGCTGGTCTCCCTGCCAAATCAAGCTTGTTTAAGCTGGTCTAGCTGGTCTCCTAGTCTGGCCAACCTGGTTTTCCGGTCTGATCTGCTGACTAGTAAACCATAACAATATGACCATGCTGGGACTGGGAGACCAGCTAGAGCCAGCTTAGGCTGGTTTAAGCTGTTTTTTCAGCGGGGAAGCAATTTAGAAGTGTTTTCACCCCACTCATTCTCTCTCTCTCTCTCTCTCTCTCGCTCTCTCTCTCGCTCTCTTTCTCCTGCTCTCTCTCTCTCTCTCTCTCTCTTTCTCCTGCTCTCCCTCCACCATATGTCTACCTCATATTGTGAGTGTTTATAATGAACAATGATGAAAATGATGATCGTAATCATAACCTTCATTAGCTGCAGGGATTGGCAATGAAGCCCATGCGTACAGAACGGGGCAATTAAAATTTTAAGAGAACAGGATGTTTACTCTATCTCTATGGACAGAAGCGTTCAGACCCAATGAGCTGCAAAGGATGAAAAGAATACAGCTTATAAAAACACAAACTGGAATTAAAATCCCCCTTTTTTTGTGGGAGACTGTCTCACATTTGTACAGTGAAGACATTTGTCAAGTTTAGCAGAAGCAAGCTAGTGTCTTGTAGGGTTTGCATCAACTAGTCGATAAGACAGGCAATAGTTGACATGTTGGGTCAGTGTTGACTAGTTGCTGAATCACATGATTTCAGTTGTGTGCTTCTATACAGTGACAGCAGTAGGAAATTATTTTTTATGCCCCAGTCTATTATTGTGGTATCATTGATTTCAGATTTCCCCACCGCTAACTGGCACGTACTGTAAAAACAAGACAAACTTTGGTTGAATGCTTTACATATCAGTTGGATGATCTTTTCCTATCCAAGTGGGCAATAATTTGCCAGAATAAGCCGCAATGTAGACTAGACTTTATGCTGATAGTCAAAAGTCTGGCTACGTGAGTCTATGCCAACCATGACTCAGGTATCACTTCAATGAATTCTGGACATTTTTTAATGCAATGCAGATCCAGGCTTGCAGTTCTGCGCATTGCATTTAACTTGATGCTATGGAGATTGCCATAGCTCAGCACTCCAGTAACCTCCAGAGTGGCTCTTGGCATTGTCATCCGATGCCACAGCAACATACTCAGCATCTCGCAATTTGAGCATGTACTGCTGAGATGCTAATACAGAACCACATTGCTTTCTATTGCACTGATAGCTGGATTCATTAATTACACACAAATGTTTATGGCATGTTTCATTTCTGAGATTAAAACCCATTTATTGAAGATCATTGAACCAAATGCTGACAACTTCCCCCTCAACAGTGACTTATGGAAGTTTACATGCTTTCCCAAAAGTATGTTTTCTTAAAAAGCTTTATATCCAGAGATTTCAGACCAACAGTGGGTACAAATCATACAGCTCATAGTTTTCATCTGTACACTGCAAAAATACATTTCTTTATCAGTATTTTTGTCTTGTTTTCAAGGAAAAATGATCTAAACACCATTATAACAGGATGAGAAGCATAATTGTTGGGATGCACTGATATGATAATTTCTGGCCTATACCGATTTTAACAAACTATACGCCGATAACGATACTGATATTTTGCTACTTAGCTTATTTTGTCATCAGATCACTGTTTTACTCATGAATGCTTAAATGTACAGTATAAAGAGTTACAAAAGTTTTTTACTGTTCAAACAACAACTCGTTTCCAATATACAGTATATCATTTACGATATCTCAGAAGTCAAAGTCTGCTGGTTTCAAAGCATTTTCGATAGTTTTCCTCATAATGTAGCCTATAGGTAAGTGCCGCTTTCACAACCGTCACGTCCATATAAGGTGCTTTTTTCCGCATTAAAGTATGAAGGAGATATAATAAAAAATTAAATAGTACATGTTCTTGGAATGCCAACCCTTCTACATTTTGTGGCTGTTATTATTTCTGGATTGTGCATTTGAATTCACAGAGTTTTTACAAACTGTGCTACTAATTATAAATAAAACAAGACAGTTTCTGATTTCGATTTTTTTTTTTTTTTTTCGCAATGTAAAAATAATTAATATGTCCCACTATCAAAAATTCAATCACAGACACATTTAAAAAATAAAAATAAAAAATTACTTTTAGGAGAAAAGGTACTGTAATCTGTTTTATTTTATATTCTGAACCATTTGGAGTGCTATTTATGTTTCTTTTTTTGGCAGTTTAAGTTCTTGGAGAGAGTTCCAAAATGTTCTCAACATCTATTAAGAATTTAAAGGAGAAACAGAACTAGGCCACAGACGGCTAAAGAGAGAAAAAAAAACCCTGATCCGATGCGTCATATTTGAAGGCTAACAGATGCTCGGCTGAATGTAGGAAACAGGCAGGAGGATGGGAGCTCTAATGGCTGCTTTTATTTGAGCGCTAACACCACCAGAAAACACTGCAGGACGTAAATACTGAATGTGTGAAACCACATGCGGATGTTTCCACAAATGATTATCTCCGAGCAGATCTCACTGTTGGATCAGATAGTGAGATATTTATGGCACAGAAACTTCTTGTATTGCACAACATTCATAATCAAATGCTTCCCTGTGACAAAAAAAATAACAAATCCTAAAGGAATGTGTATAGAAGTCAATTTGTATTATTATTTGCAAATAACCTTAAAGGATACTACTTGAATTAATTAAGATCTTACTGAATAAACTGAAATTCTCAAAGGAATAGTTCACCCAAAAATGAAAATTCTCTCATCATTTATTCACCCTCATGCCATCGCAGAATTTCTTTCTTCTGCAGAACAAAAACAAAGATTTTTAGAAGAATATCTCAGCTCTGTTTGTTCCTTTCAATGCAAGTGAATGGTGACCAGATCTTTAAAGCTCCAAAAATCTAATAAAGGCCACATCAAAGTAATCCATATGACTCCAGTGGTTAAATCCATATCTTCATAAGCAATATGATATTATGAGGGTGAGTAAATTATGAGAGAATTTTCATTTTAGGTGAAATATCCCTTTAAGGTGAAAAATAGGAATTTTAGATTATGAAGTATTTGACTCCAATGAGTGTCCTTTAAAACTACATTTTTACCTTTATTAAAGAAATAAAATGCTTTCTCGTGCTAAATTTTGTTGCCATGATTGGTGTTTTGGGTTGTTGCCTGGGCATTGTAATGCAGTAGCTGTTCTGTGCATTTTTTATCATGCAGCTAATGTAGTTGCTAAGGTGTTCTATGTGGTTGCTAGGGTGTTCTGGGTGGTTGCTATGTGGTTTCTTACTGGCCCAATATAAAAGAGCCCCACCCCCAAGTCTCTATGACATTCTGGCCCCTAGAAATGGAACTAAGTCTTTTTAAGTCAATGGGATTTATTTATCTTTTTTTCATTTTAAGTCCGATCTCTTAAAAATGTAACAGCACAGCTCTCCTCAACTAGTAGCACAATTTGAGGTTTCATTCATGTTTGTAGCACAAACAGTTTGTGACTAAATGACATACCAAAGTTTATATGAGGGTCAGGGATTTGTTTATTAGGATAGGATTGGCATTTTTAAGGGCAATTCTTTGAGTGAATATTCAAAAGGTCAGATTTGATTGTTTCCTCTTCTGAACATTATTTACGACTCAAACAAAATAATATATTGTACAGTGCAGAAGAATGAGTGATTTACAATATGCTCTCCAGGAATCTAATTTGTTCTGCGGTAACACACTGTTCCAGAATGCTGCGACTCATTTATTTTCTACAAACCTTCTGAAAAAAATATTACAAAGGGGAAAAGAGAGTAAGAAAGAGAAAACAGCAGACAGGTGAATATCTCATCACACTTTAGGCAACGAGTACAAATGACTGAAAGATGCTTATATTGACTCTTTATTGGCCAGCTTGTTATATGTACTGTACATTAATAACATTAGTGCACAATTAGAAGAATAAATAATCAAGATTGCAACTGCCGCAATTTACTAATCACATGGCAATTACAGCATACCATTTAGGTTTATTTCCATTCCATCAAAAGAGACATGTCCGACAATTATGATTTTGCATCCCTAAAGTACTCCCTAAACCTGTTTATATATATATATATATATATATATATATATATATATATATATATATATATATTTATTTTACCCCCATCTTGTACTTCTGTATGGATATTGCGAGTCTATTTTTCCTTCTGATAAAATCCAAGCAAGCCTGATGATGGCAAGAGCATGGACTCCTCATCAAATATTTAGTGACATTAGCGGTGGCATGCAGCCTGCCTCCAGGCACCTCTCACCACGTGCCTCCCTCTCCATGCATCAGGGGAGGACACCGCTGCAGGGGCATTTCCTTCTGCCACCAACACGTGAAAGCCCACCGTTCACACTTCAAGAAGAGAAATCCTGCCTCACGTGGCCAGTAAGATTCTATCACCCTGGAGAGCAAGTTTGGAAAAGACTGAGGGCAGAATTCACTAAGAAACAAGTCACTGTTTGTTTATCTGTCTGTGTTGTTTTGGCACCTGATTTATGAAATCAATTATGCAAATCAGTTAATGCTGCAAACACATCTAGTTATGCAATTTACATGCTGCAAATCCTCATCTTGAAGGCTGGTATTGTGAGCTAGGCCAACATAGAAAAAAAGTTGTGAACACTCATGTATTCAAGAAGCAAGTAAAGTATTTTAATACCTTTTACTTGATGGTTGCAGCATGTGCATTTTTTTAAATGTCATTAAGTAATTTTTTGTGTTTGTTTTAAACTGGATTTGTAAAATATTTCTAATTTTTATAACATCGGACAAACTTGTAGTCAATGACCCTCATACAACTTTTATTCCCATAGAGACCAACTAATCTGAAAACAGAATATCAAATCGATACTATACAGTTTTACCTAGCCTCCAGTCCAAGACTTTATTTTAAGAAAGGAAACGTCTGTGTACAAATTTAGTTACTCGTTACATATTTATTTTTTTAATACAAATGACTGATGTATGTCAATAACTTCCCTTGTCTCTTTCCAAACCCCTATGTTTTCTTTCTTCCATGGTACGTTGATATTTTCCTCTTAATATCATAGCTACGTTTGCAGTTAAATCATGATAACATTGTTCTTTGGTTCTTTTATTTTTCTCTATGGGAGTAAACGTTTTTTAACAAATGTAAGCGCAGCGTAGTTCTAGTGGGAAGACTAGCAGCTTTACATCATCGCACCATTAGCTGGGTAATTCCCAGCCAATCACATGTAAGCCATTGCTTTATAAGTCTGCTCCCAATCTATCACATTGCTGTTTCAGTGTGCTAACACAGCAACCTCCACCACCCCACCACCACAGGTTGAGTCCTGTCCTGCACGAGGGTAAGCTCCTCGCCCCTGCCTCCTATCTCCAGCAGGATATGACGGTTCCGAGTACAACTTCTTTGGACTGCCAGACGGGGCCAACGCCAAAGATAGACATTACTTTTCTGATATATATTCATCAAATAAATGTCATCTTCAATTTCACTCAAGTCTGCAAGTCTTCCTGATAGAAGTACATTTCTTGCTATTATTACAACTTGTCATGAGATTGAGTTTGCTAGACTGTGGAGGATGCAGCAGACCACGATGTGGCATACACCACCTGGCATCTGAACTGACTCATTAAAATATCAAAAGTGTGCTGTGTTTGCGATGAAAAATATGACAATGACTTAATGAAATATGCCTAATAGGGCACTTAATGAAATATGCTTAATGCAGCACTGTACCAGTACATATAGTGTCTAGTTAAACTAGATTGTAGTTGGTTAGTAAATAATCGCTGAAATATCTTATACAAAAGTGATGCTATCTATTTAGTGAATTTTCCCTTGAGTCTTGAGTCAGAACACTAAAAGTGTGGGGTAAAATCTTCCTCATGGGCACTTTAATGGTCTATTTTCTCTCAATCTAATCCCCCTCTTGCCCTAAAATGCCTTCTTTCTTTTATTCATCCCTCTCGCTTTCCTGTTCAGTGACATTTTCCTTTCAGAGCGGTTGCAGGGATTACCGCACAGCCAGTGAGGTTGGGCAAAGTGCTGGAGTCAGACTCGCAGTGGCAGTTTAGAGGGATTACAGAAGATCCGAGCAGAATCTGCGTGTGTTTGTCAGATTGATTATGGTTTGAGAAGAGGAAGAATCACAAACATGACTGTGAACAGCAGGCACATTAAAGTGGATGTAATTCATTAAAGTGGATGTAATTCATCCCAGAATGGATGCAGGTGATTCACCTGACATTATAGTGCAGACTTAAAGATAGAGGGGCATTTCATGGGTTTTAAAACAGAACTGATGACATCTAACAATATCCAGCCTAAAAGTGTTGGGAGGTGCTTCAGCACACCACATTGCACTAAGATGCCACATGCAGTGAATGATCTGTGCGGTTTCACTATAGCTAGTGGCCCACTAACTGATATTTTCAAAGATTTTTCAGTCGTTAGGTTAATTTACATAATCGTTCCACAAAATAAAGGCAGAAATTTTAGTCTCAGTCTTTACTTTCAAAGTATGGAACAATGATGCAATGAAAAAAAAATGGTCAGAGCATTCAAAACAGAAATGGTCTCAACCAGAGCTCAAATTAGCATGTCTTTACGTCTGAGAATTGCTGTTCTCCATGGGTGGATGTAATTCACTATAGACTCCTTTAATCTGAAGATTGGAGGGATCAAAAAGTTGAGAAAGATGTAGTCAGCCAACCATCCTTTCTTATAGTGCTTTCTACAACAGCACCACTTTCCATGAATCAATAACAAACCCTTCAGACTCTTCTGAGGAGCGAGAGGTACAAATCCCTTCTGCCGATAATAGCTTCAGGATCTGACAGGCAGTTCAATACTGTGTACACATTGCTGATGCATCAGGGAAACAGGGCAGTGCTGAGTTGCAGGGGACTCCGGTGAGTTTGCACTCGGCAATTGACCAAGGAAATAAACAGTAAATCTGCTCCGTGCAATGCGGGATCCAAAATCTAGTGCCGCGCTGTCAGATGTTTAATACGGCGAGAGGAAGATGAAGACATAAACGAGCAGACGGAAAGGAACCATGTGCCCTGGTCTGGGGGGCTGTTGTTGATGTGTGTGTTCCATGTGCAGTCTGGTTCCCCCATGCGCACAGTCAAGCGTGTATTTCCTCTTTATCCGTGTGGAAGATGCAGACGCGCTGGGCCGTAATGTATAAAAATCAATTGTCAGGCCTGATTACATCCAGTGTTTGCACCTCAAGGGCCAAAAGTTGCTTTTGATCTCCATCAAGTTCATAGCACATGGATCTGCTAATTTCATATGAACAACCAAATAGATCAAGCGCATCATTTAGATTGAAGATGGTAACCAAGTTATTGTGTGGGGTAATGAGTAAATGAAAATTCATATACTTACTCTTGTATGACTTTCATTCTTCCGTGGAACACGAAAGGAGATGTTAGGCAGAATGTTAGATAGTTGCAGCCTCAGTCACCATTCGCATTCATTGTTACTAAGATTAAACATACTGCCCATCTACTTTTGAGTTCCAGGGAACAAAGAAAGTTAAATAGGTTTGGAAAACTTGAAGGTGAGTATAACTAGGGCTGCACAATTAATCAATTTATGTCCGTTCCTGTTGCGTGAATGGTTTCTATTTACAACGTGCTTTTGCAGTGGTTGAGTATTCTAACCAATAACTAACATGTCTGTTGAGCAATGAAACAGCAATGGCCAATCAGAGCTGCTTAAATTAGACCTCCGTACTACCAGTTATGACAACTCATCCCAATGCACAAGTTTTAAACCGTCTGAATGCCCAGATGCTTGCTTTATTTACCACTGTTTGCGGTGGCACATGGAAATTAATACTAAAGATACATCACCTGACACTTGAAAAGAAGCTGTAGAACAAGAGCGAAAATACTACATATTGCAACGCTCGCTCTGAACGTTAAATACACTGATGTTAATTTGATGTCTCATCTCCTAACTTTGAATACTTTGATGTTAAATACACGGCAAATGAGCATAAACACGGTGTAAATAACTGATTTATTATGCTGATTATACAGATTTTTTTTTTCAATGAGAGAATTCACGGGATTGCAGAACTTTGTGCGGAGCGTCACTGAGCTTGAGTCGAAATGCTGGTCTCAAACAGTGTAAACCTGCAGTGAGTGACAGCAGTCATTGTAATGGGAGAGTTGGTCGCATTGCTCGATTTCTGTATACAAATTATAAAAAATGTACAGTAATGAATAGTTCTGTTTTTTCATGTCAATAATAGGCCAATGTGAATTAGATTTGTTCAAAATAGCAATAAAGTAATTCATCTTAACTGTTCTAATTGTGTTTTGGAGGTGTAGCCAACATAAAGAATATGGCATAAATAGCACATTTCAGGAATCACCGTCATTGTTATCGCGTCTACTCTAATAAGACCCATTTTGTACGAAGCTGGGATTAGTAGATTTAACATTTTCACAAATTGCACAAACTCCGATTGCAAATGACTGTTCTTACTTTACAAAGTGCAATCACTGAGGCCATAAATGATCTAACGATGATCTTACATGACCAAGATCACCATTGAAGATCTAACAGGATGAATGGTCCCCTGTCTTGCCACCAAAGGGCTTATTGAACACAGTAAGTAACTTAGTCAATTTAAATCGAATAAAGTTTGAATATTGAATATGTCATATTATTTACTGTACGTGGACTAATCATTTAGCAATAATTTCATTTATTCTATACCATTGAATTTTTATTTGGCCTAACATTAACAAACATTATTACAATATTTAATGGTTAAATTTTACACGGGTATCAAACTCAGTTCCTGAGAGAGTTTAGGAGAGATTCCTGAAGACCTTGATTAGAGTTTGACACCCTTGGCATAAAAATGCTTAAAACTGGAGCGCAGGTCATATCCACCAATGACATCTGCTACTCTGAATAATCGCATGGTTGCTTACTATTTGACATCACGGTAATTTAATATTTTAATCGACATTAATGATCGTATTACAATATCAATTATAATAATTGACATTTATGATTCTTGCTATAATCGTGCAGCCCTAAGTATAACAGAACTCTCCCTTGTGTCCTTCTAAAGCGTGACAGTTTCTTTCTTCCGTAATACAAAACATACTCTTTATGCTTCAGATCATCTTACAGACTCTAATCGATGGTTGTGTTTAAATATGGGGTTTGGGTTAGGGCATAATATTATTAAGCATGTACACAACGTCTGACTCACAGAAATCTCACTTGCATCCGCATTACACATCCGGGTACTTTCACGTCATATGAACAAACTCGTAAGATTTCATACGATTTAGTCAACTCATACGAATTTGTACAACTTCTCATGAGATCCGGTTGGTAACACTCATTCTGCAAAAAGTCTCACAAAATTCACATGCAACATTAATTCCAACATGGGGACATGTCAATTAAAAATTATGAAGGTAGTAAATTGATATTGGTCATAATTACTTACATGCCATTGTGAATGTTGACTGTACAATTTAGTCTGTATGCATTTTGCTTGTTGCGGATAAAAAAATAGCACTAAAACTTGCTAGAAATTACTACTCATTTGTCAGGTTTGCATGAGGAAACTATATTTCCCACAATTCTTTGTGGCAGCATCCTTTGCACTTCATTTTGTTGCATTAGCGCTAAAGAAAGCTTCCTGTCTTAGTTGGTAAGTCAAAAAGTGAGAAAGAAATATGAAATTGCCAACACGTCCATTTTTTTAGACCAAAATTGCACATGTTTCAACTCCCATTGTAATTACAAATTCAGAACCCAAAAGTAGGAACCTCCCATGAGGACATGAAGGCAGCATTTATGCCAGCTGTCAGAACACGACCCTTTTATGGTCCAAATCTGCTTAATTTCTCTGCAAGCACAGCGTTTCAATCTCTACCCTGCCCTCCAAATCGGGACCTCCTGGATTTAGTCCCATGGTCTCATTCTATAGCTTTGGAATGTACAGATTTGCTTACCAATAAACAGCAGTAGCTTTCCTGAGAATAATGGGAGGGCCCAGAGAGAAAGTGATTGCTCCACTGTCAGATTTTTAAAGACTCAAAATCAATCCATGTAATGCCGTCAACTAAGCTCACCACTGATTGTGTGTAATCACAGATCCCTTTATCTGATCTCATCTGTCTTTGCAGTGTATTGTGAGTAGAAATATATTAAATCCCTGTTTAAACTGAATGACTCTAATACCTAATCAATATCAAATCCAAATGACAGATTTTTCTAAACTAGACTGCTGTTTAATGTTGTCATAAAGGGGTAGAACAAGATGACAGGGGACTTTTTTCCTGTCATTGTTCTATTATTTTATTTTTATATTTTCTCCCCAATTTGGAATGCCAAATTCCCCAATGCACTCCAAGTCCTCGTGGTGGTGTAGTGCCTCAATCCCGGCGGCGGAGGACGAATCTCAAAGGCCTCTGCGTCTGAGACGGTTAATCCACGTATCTTATAACGTGGCTTATTGAGCGTATTACCTAGGAGACATAGCGCATGTGGAGGCTTCACGCTATTCACCGCGGCATCCACGTACAACTCACCACGCGCCCCACAGAGAGTGAACCTCATTATAGCGACCAAGAGGAGGTGACTCTACCCTCCCTAGCAACTGGGCTAATTTGGTTGCTTAGGAGACCAAGCTGGAGTCACTCAGCACGTCCTGGATTTTAACCCTCAATAGTACAATAGAGCACAACAGTGTCTGCCTACTTAGTCAGCGTCTGGGTTCCAGAAGTATTTTCCCATTAATTTTTCCCATAGACTTTTCAAAAAATCCTTCATAAAAGAGTTGTAAGTTATGAACCAAACCAACCAGCTCTGAGGTGAATCACAACATCACAAAATTTGTTTTGAGGCAAAAAATTATTTGAAAATCAGATAAAATTAAAAATGGTACAAAACTGTGTACTTACCGTCCTTCACGAGGGCACAGATTACAATCCAATGAACCATTGCGAATGATGTAATTGAAAAACAAACTATGGGAATATATAAAACTATTGATTTTAGGTTGTTGGTGTGTATGAATTCCACTATCAAAGATGATTTTTAAACTATAAAGTTGAAATAATGCAGACTGATGGCTTCAGTGGAAGCATATGAACAACCTCGGATTCCAAGTTAGGTCTGTCGTTAAAGGTTTATAAATTATCGGTGAAAATCAATTCGTCTATATAAAAAATGAATGGGATTTTTACCTCCGGAACCAGATTGTTGCGTTCTATTGAGACTGTTGTAATCAGAGATGGAGCAGGAGTGCAGAAGCACGTTATACAAGTGTTGTCAAAGTTGTCAATAGCAACGGTAGCAAAATGGGTTTCTTGCTAATCTGAAACTGGTTCTGAAAACTGCTTATGAAGTCGAATATGGCATTTCACTCAAAGATACACTACAGTAACCAAACTCTCAACTTCCTCCTGCCCTGTGAATGCACAAAATTGAAACTGTTTGTCTAAACAAATAATATGACAAAAAAAGTTTGCTGTATACAGAGCCTAGTACTGTCAGATTGACAGGTACATTTCAGGACACGTTCTGTTATTTACTGATATCTTACGGGTAATATATGGATCCATAAAAAAATTATTTACAGCCCTTTTAAAACACGAAAGGGCGACAAGTTTGTCTCACAATGTGCGCTTGACTTAAGAAGCCTAGGGAATCTCTCATTTGGCTCTTCTGTGATGAGAATGTACTGCTGAAATAGGTCAAGGAAAGATCTTGAATAATTCAGGGATTGTTGCATAAAGTCCATATACAGTATTCTCTGCCATCACCGGCATGAGTGCTGCTCTATCCAGCATTTCTGGATTCCAAAGTTGCTTCGACTGTCATGTGCTGATAAAACACATGTGTTTTGTTCAGACATGTTTGTCGGTCAAGAGGCTTGAATGGGCAAACAGATTTATATGCTGATATATGCTGAAGATGCGCAGTGCACCACGCGGCCGGTTAGGCCGTTTTGGTGAACACCCGCGGCTACATTTAACCATGCTGTTTAATCAAGACCTGACAGATAATTTACGTATCATTCCGACTTTTTCTGGCCCTGCTGAGATGCGTTTGCGAAAGCGGCTCCTTCCCGAGCGCTGCAGTGGGTTCGACGCGCAGAACGCGCACGTGCGCAGCATCAAAGAGGAAGCGCGCGCTTTTGGCATTTTGAGCGCGTGGAGGGGGTCAGATGCGACTGTGTGTTTGAGTATAATAGTCAAAGCAGTCTTTAATTCAGACCAAATTCAAAGATAAAACCTGAAAACATCGTTACATGTGGAGTAAAACGGAATCCAGCCAGCAAGGCGGAAAATATGCGAGTGTAAAACTGATAAACTATTTCGAGGTGGCTCCTTGTGCATTGTAAGTAAACCGAATTTCGTTATTCACCTCGCAAACAGCTTTTAACTAGAATATTGAATGAATAAAAGGAATAAATCTAAATAAGAAAAATGGTTATATCTCTGTTATCATCTATAAACCATCAAACAGTGTCAGTTCAGGTTGATGTTCGAACCAACTGTCATTTGTTGCATCATTTTGCATCGCGGTGATAACGCTGATTCGACAATCTGTCATTGCGCGCATATGCAACAATACGATCTATTCACAATCCGTCGCTCGCTCCCATGCGTTATCAAACATACGGTGTTTCATTTTTTAAAACAACATTTTACGGTAGAGCTGCAAGAAAACATGCGCTTAAAAAAGTCATTAAGCAGGAAAATGCGTGTCTAAAACTATCAAAATTTGAATGCAATAAACGCAAGTTAAATGTCTTAATGTTGCCTTTTCACTTGCGACCAACACTTACAGTTCCGCCCAGTTAACAGAAAGATAATTCCCACCTAGGGAAACCCCATTACCTCATTTCTGAAGCGTTCCCCATTACAGTAGAGTGATGCATCGTGCATTGAGCGGTTATGGTAATATGAGAGCTCACCTCACTCATGTTGGATGAGAATGATATTGGGTGGATTCGGCACGAGAGCAGCAGTGATGCAGTCCTCCAGTACGCGCGCTGCGTGGGTTTGTGCGCCTGCTGGAGTTTTATACTTGGAGCTCCAACTCCCTTTAATGTCATCACGTTTGCACTAAACCAATGGAAAGCTGCCGGTGTCAACGCTTCTGATGTCACCAGTTTAATCTCCTGAATAATCACCCAAGCGCACCATTGCATGCTTGTGGATTTCTGTTGTTCAAGATGTTTGAAATGCATTGGAATGTACTAGTAATGCATGTGTGTTTGTGCACAGCCTTCAATGCATTGCACATATCTTGGTTATACTGTTTGTTTAATATAATATAAGCAAGATATTTTAAAATGCATGTGTAACAGAGTAAAACTTGAAATGTAGGACCGAGTAGGACTGGTTACACATGTAATGTACCTACAAGTGTGTGCACAACCTTAAATGCATTAAAATATCATGTTTTTTCTATATATTTCTACAAAAATAGCATTGCATTGACTGTAGCTATACAAGTACATTGTTCTTTATATACCAGAAAAGAATATAAACAAGCACCTTCGTGTGTGTGCATAATTTTCACACTGGACTTCATTTGTAAATATTGTTTATAGAAAAGCAAACATAGATCACACTGAAATGCATCAGTTTTCAGTTTGCATCACTGAGATTTAAAGCAGAAATGGGCTAGTGTACGGCAGGTCCGCATTCTAACAGTATTGAGTGCTGATGCACCTGGACACAGACACATCATCTCCCCACAGAGAGTCTGGATGCAGCCCTAAACTCTGTGGATTCAGATGAAAGCCAAGGCAAAACCTTTACTGCAGCAGTGGTTCTTGGCAATCTTTAAAACAGAAGCAGGAAAATGCCTCACCAGCAAAAGACCTCAAGTCTGGCCCCTACTGAAGAGACTGGACCGATAGGGGATATCATGAGGGTTAGTTCACTCAAAATGTAAAATAATACTTCTGAACAAACCTGCAAGGCTTTCTTTCATCTGCTGATGATGATATTTTTCCATACAATGAAAGTGAATGGAGGCTGTTAGTCCATAACATTCTGCCTAACACCTCCTTTTGTTCCATAGAAGAAACAAAGTAAGCATATGGGTTTGGAAAAACATGAGGGTGAGTAAACTAGCATGCTGTTAAAACTCCACTGCAACATGGCAGCCCAATTTCTGGGTGAATTCCTGTTTGCATGCTGCCACCCACAAACTAACACAATTTCGAAGCGTTTTGGGGCTTGGTGCACTCGATTCGCCGTCTTTATAATCGGTAAGTAGAGCGAGTTTGGTTATCACAGATGTTATCATCTCTCTGAAACAGATGAGCTCCATTAAACAAGAGCTATTCCTCTGTTGCCGGGGTAAAAACCATCTACAGTGCAGAATCTACAGTCAAATCATATAATTGTGTTACAGATGGGGATATTTCTGCCTTCGCTCCCTTGTATTACGGTAACATTTTTATTTGTTGGCTTGTAAAATGACAGATAAATCTTAAGTCTAAGAGTCAATTGCCTTGATTTAATAAAAGATGCAAGACTCACTTTAGTGATTTTAATAGAGACATTTTAATGGAGATTACAAATTAAAAGGCAGTCAATGGCACTCGGCTGCATGCTCTGTTGACTCTGGTAAAACAGGCCTGCAGGAAACTCGTCGCCATGAGATAAAAACAAATGTGACTGCTCACTGTGCATAAATAAAAGAAAACCCTTTTTTTATCCTTTTTACATGTTTTTGGTGTCTCACCAATTTAATTAAAATCACAGCCGCCTAGAAGGTCACAACTCTAATCTTAACATAAGAGAATTGTGTTCAAAGTCTGTATTTTTGGTATATCCGGAGTAAACAGTGCTGCAGACATTCCCTGTTTAATGGTGCTGCCTAGTGTCATTATGTCTCTGCTGACCTCCAGCTCTAAGCAGGAGTTTGATAATGACCCGTGTTATACTGCAACACTTCACTACTATGTGCAGGCTGCTTTTACTTTAATGCCTTAGAGAAGGACTGTAACTGTGTTTTCTGTTTATATCAAAATATAGCATTAAAGGAATAGTTCACACAAAAATAAAAATATACAGTATACTCAGCCTCAAGTTTTTCCAATCCCTTATGCTTGCCTGGCCAATAAAAAAAAATTAGAATTACCATTTGGATTCAAATAAACAGATACTTAAGAGCCTATGATTGGATCATTATTGCAGTGATTAATATGTTTCAGTTGGCTACAATTATTTTAACCCTAACTGATGCAGTGAGTAGCTTCTCATTTCTTAAACAACCATGCCGGAAGATGTATCCAATGGTTGTGGAAAAGATGTTAATTCATTTCAGAAGGGGCAAATTACTGGCCTGCATCAAAGAAAACTAAAGAGATTGCTGAAATCACTAGAACTGGGTTAAGAACTGCCCAACGCATTATTAAAACCTGGAAGGATAGTGGTAAACCGTTAGCTTCGCGGAAGAAATGTGGTCAGAAAAAAATCTAGAATGATCGTGATCGGAGATCATTAAAACTATTGTTGAAGTCATGTCTTAAAAAAAAGTAAGAGCATTTTCACATGCACAATGCAATGAGAATTTACAGGATTGGTACTAAACAGCTGTATGGCCACAGGAAAGCCACTTGTTAGTGTGGCTATTCTGAAAAAAATGACTTTTGCTAGGGAGCATAAGATTGTACTGTGGAGCAATGGAATAATGTAATCTGGTCTGATGAGTCCAGATTTACCCTATTCCAAATTGATGGGTGTGTCCGGGTAAAATGGGAAGCACATGAAGTGATGCACCTGTCATGCATAGTGCCCACTGTACAAGCCTCTGGAGTCAGTGTTATGATCTGGGTTTGCTTCATTAGGTCAGGTCTAGACTCAGAAACGTTATAAGTCAGCATACTACTTGAATGTACTGAATGACCAGATTATCCCATCAATGGATTTTTTTATTCCCTGACGGCACGGGCATATTGGTTGACAATGCCAAGATTCTTCATGCTCAAATTGTGAATGAGTGGTTAAGGGAGCATGAGGAATCATTTTCACACATGAACTGGTCACCTCAGATTCCTGACCTTAACCCCATTAAAAGTCTTTGGGATGTGCTAGAGAAGACTTTACGGAGTGGTTCGACTCTCCCGTCATCAATACAAGATAACGGACAAAAATTTATGAAACTCTGGATGGATATAAATGTTATGACATTGCATTAGGTTGTCGAAGCAATGCCATCACTAATGCGCACTGTAATGAACGCTAAAGGCAGTCCAACTAAATATTAGAGTATGCAACTTTTTTTTTTTTTGGACAGGCAGTGTATGTGAAAGTATTGTTACAATAATTGTTGCACAGCCTTTGGCATACTAGGGTGTGTCAAGCTCTAAAAAACACACACAAAAAAAACACAATGAAAGCACCCTAAAGGTAGTCCATATAACTTGTAGTATGTGCTATATATTCCAAGTAAACTGAAGCTATTGGATAGCTTTATACAACCTGGTCTCATATTATAATGGTACAAAAACCTGTACATGCCTTGTATTAAATTGCTCTTGGTCCAGCCTTTTTGTGCATTGTGTGCATGATTTTGCCAAACCCACTTGCGCCTAGACTTAGCACATGGTTGCATAAAAATACCAAAACTTCATAGCCATGCCCATTAACTTTGCATTTATGACTGAAGGCATTGTGTTGCACGTAACGCTTGCACTCTTAAAATATATTTTAAGGCCCAAAAAGTGCAATTTCAATGTAATTTATGTAAAAATTGCATTGGTTGTTTATGTCAAGAGCTAGATAACGATTCGTCAAAAATGTCTATGTTTGTGTTCAATGTAAAATAATAACATACACTTAAAAAAAAATTCTATTTTTTACATTTTTTGTATTTTTAACAAAATACCTTCATTATGATATATATATATATATATATATATATATATATATATATATATATATATATATATATTATTATTTTTTTTTTATTATTATTTTTTTTAATTCAATGTATTTTTAAAAATTACACAATTTGATGGAATGTTTTTATGAAATTGAAATGCGTACATTTTTTAAATGGCCTTAAATATTTAAATACATGTATTTACTTAAATATTTTTTATGACATGGCTTTGGAATGCCATGAGAATTAGTAAATATTTTTTGAACTATTGATGTTGTGTATCATGTTCTACTAGAAGGATCCATAACAGTAATCCAGCCAAACTTGACAGCAGTAACAAATTATTGTACATATTCCACCAAATGTTTAATTAAAGTTTACTTCCTGTGATTACTTTTCAGTTATTAATTACACAGATAAAGCTCTATGAATGCTTAAGCCTTAATTAGGGCCATTCCTGATAGACTATCAATGGCCATTAGCAGAATACTATGAATCATCTCCAATGCATTGCTGGCACGAAAACTGCCTACAATGAGATAACCACAGAAAATAGAGGAGGAGGGGAAAGTGTTCATTGACATTGACTCAGCTTGGCATATATAGTATACCCTGTCACAAAGAGAGGAAACCCCTTTCAGATCTCTTTTAGTGTTAATTATTTCATTCTGTTTGCTCATCTGTGCATATCCTGACTGTTATCAGTGGTGTTTGCTAAGGTAAACATAATGTGCACATGCAAACATGTGTAAAAAGTACAGGACAGTACAATAATTACTAAAAAGGAAACGGGACAATAGGCATAGGAAGAGACAGTGAGAGACAGTGCAGCACCAACCAGTATACACAGAGTAGAACAAAAAGATGACACTTTATAAAAATGCAGAATGTAAACATAACATACTATGAAATAGTGTTCTGTGGACATAGCAGTTATTGAGGTAGCAGCCAGAAGGCAGGAGGGTGAAGACTTTGTGTGAGGGGTGTGTGGGGTCATCCACAATGCTGGTTGCTTTGCGGATGCAGTGTTTTTTGTAAATGTCATTGATGGAGGGAAGAGAGCCCACGCTGATCTTCTCAGCTGTCCTCACTATACTCTGCAGGGCTTTGTGGTCCGAAATGGTGCAAGTCCCAAACCAGGCGGTGATGCAGCTGTTCAGGATGCTCTCAATAGTCCCCCTATAGAATGTAGTGAGGATGGGGGGTGGGAGATGTGCTTTTCTCAGCCTTCGAAGGAAGTAGAGACAGTGCTGGGCTTTCTTGGTAATAGAGCTGGTGTTGAGGGACCAGGTGAGGTTCTCCGCCAGGTGAACACCAAGGATTTTGGTGCTCTTGATGATCTCCACAGAGGAGCCGTCGATATTCAGCGGAGTGGTCACTCTGTGCTCTCCTGATGTCAACAACCATCTCTTTTGTTTTGTCCACATTCAGTGACAGGTTGTGGCTCTACATAAGTCCTTTAGTCGCTGCACCTCCTCTCTGTATGCTGACTCGTCGTTCTTACTGATGTGACCCACCACGGTCATGTCATCGGCAAACTTGATGATGTGGTTCGAGCTTGATGATGTGGTTCGAACCTATTATCATTGTTCATATTTAGGGTTAGAAGTTTGTTCTTAACCCCTGATCCTAAGCATTAAAGGAATATTTCAGGTTAATTTCTAGTTATGATCTATCGACAGCATTTGTGTTATAATGTTGATTACCACAAAAATTATTTTGAATTGTCCCCCTTTTCTATAAAAAAAGAAAATTTCTAGGTTACAGCAATTACAATGGAAGTGAATGGTGCCAATCTGTAAATGTTAAAATACTCACTTTTTAAAAGTATAATCACAAGACATAAACACTATGTGTTAACATTACTTTAGTGTGATAAATCACTTACTAACCTTTTCTTTGTAAAGATATACCTCATTTTACAGCTTTGTTGCCATGATTTTGTAATCCCAAACCCTAAAACGACTGTAAAAACAGCGATTTAAACAACTTTGCAGCTCATGTAATACATGAGTTTTAAGAGAAGAATTAATGTGTGCTTTTATAAAATTATATACACTTTCTCTGTATCCTTGATTTTTTGCATTTTTTAATGAAAAGGAGGGACAAGTCCAAATTAACTTCTGTACTAATCAACATTATGCCACAAATTATGTATTGTATTGTATTGAACCCAGAATATTCTTTTAATTTCTGTGTGTAACTCTTCCCACACCTTTGTGCATAAATGCTACCTCAAAATCATGCTGCTTATTGAAGAGATAATTCCTATAAATGTATTTTGGCCATATTTTGGGACCAGAATATCATAGAGACTTGGGGGTGAGCTCCTTTGACTTGGAAAATTAACCAAAAAACTAGCAATGCCCTAGAAATTGCAATATGCTAAAAGCTACACAGAATACTCTAGCAACCACCTACTGTAGCAAAGCCCTTGCAACCATCCAGAACACTCTAGTCTAGTGCTGGCAAGTTCTGCATGGTCAAGCACCACTCAGCTTTTCTTCAAAAAATCAAATGGGGAGTAAAATGGGAGGGGATTTTCAGCGGGTTGAGGACTGATGCCAAGTGTTCTGCACTTTAACTTTCATCAACAATGCTTCAATGAAGTGTTAAATTCACTGTTGGCTCATTTAAACAAAAATATTTTTTAAATATTTAAAAAATCTTATGGAATTATTACTATCCTGTAACAACAGAAACCCACCACTTCCTACTGTTTCCTGGGAGACTCTGTGTCTTTATTTATTGCAGTATTTTGCTGTTTCTGTGGACAGTTTTGATCATTTATTTCCTTGCATTGTTAAGCTGCTTTACCTACCTAGACCTGTCATCCTTGAAAGCTTTAATATGTACACATTTTTGAGCATTAAATGAGATTTTAAAGGTGATAAAGCCACTTGCAAATCTCATTGGAAGAGCAAGAGTTGTTTCTTGCTCCAAATAACTTCATGGCAACTTTACATGTACAATAAAATTTTAATAAGCCCTCATTAATGAGGCAAATTATTGATGGCATGGATGTTGAGTGGAGAGGTCTTCTTGACTACAGTATGCATGAGTGTGTTTATTGGACTACAAACTTGACTAAACGAATGCTGCTTCTATTAGATCTTATGAACATTTTTACAATGGATTTGCAGGCTTTATGAACCATTAGTGATTGTTAGGACAGCAGCCTTCAGTTGACAAATTCAACTTATATAGCCATGTTTTAGCTCAGCATTGAATCTAAAGGCATTATCTGAGGAATCTTTCATTGGCGACATCTGGCTTATGAATTCATCTGCAAAACCCTGCTGATCAGCACAGCTTTTTCTGTTGGAAGTACAAAAATAGCACAATATTTTAAATTATGCACACAAATGAGTCTCAAGTGTGCTTGCCCCATGCAGAACAACAGAAGGAAGCATTTCTGCTGGCTTGTAGGGGTATAAAGATAGGTAAAAGATTGCTTTTGTGAGCAAATGTTACATTTTGAAAGTCAAAAAAACTTAAATGTGAAGGCTGTAATTTATGTGCCATTAGTTTTCAATAATAGGGTTTCTCAAACGCACAACCATCTGCAATTGGTTGGTCAAACAGATAGTCCCGCCCCAATCGCATGCCATTGGTTGGGTTAATGTTGCCATGTCTGACTGGTTGGACTGGTTGGGATGCTTAATCAAACAGAGCAATGTTTTGATTGTGCCTCTGAGCCACTTTTATACTTTTCAAGATATTCAACCCACAATTGGCTTACTTATAGTTGCCTCTGTATAATAATGTGGGATAGGACCAGTGTTGGGTGTAATGCATTACTAAACGATTAATTACTGTAATAAAATTACTTTTCCATTAAAAAAGTATAGGGGATTACTTTTAATTTTTCAGTAATTTAATTGCTGTTACTTCTGATGTACTGTAATTGTGTTAAATAATGTATAGACTATAGAACCGTTCTATATAAACAATAGTGAATTTTAAATTTTAATTTAACGTCTAATTGCACTGTATAAGATTTAATTACTAGTTAGTAATTATTTACTTTTTTTAAAGTAACTTACCCAACACTGAATGGGAGAAAGTATTGTAACATCGAAAACATTACACACTTCACCTTTAGCAAAATTATGATATTTCCCCTCCAATTTTTTGCTCTGATATGGTAATCAAGCTTGAAAACATGTTATATCTTCTGGCAAGACCACCCGTGTGCTTCAGTTTTAGTGGCTGCCATCTTTTTGCGTGGTTTTCCAAAACGTCATGGTGGTTCATTAACTCCTAGAGCCTTTAGCGAGAAATCCTGCAGCACTGTGTGGACAAATACACTGTAGAGTCTGAGTCTGGCTGACCTTTACAATTTCATTTCCATGATAATTTGCTTCGGGAGAAGACAGCCATTCAAACCAATTGAATTAAGCAACTAATTCTGAGAGATTGTTAATGGTGGGCAAAGCTCTGAGGGCTTTACATATGCCCATGCCAACAGAGAGAATGAAGAGCTCTGAAAATTTCATAGCAGTAACTTTGAAGATATACATGCTATTTAAGTGAGAATGCTTTTGAAATGGGTTTTACTTTAATTGCTGTTCTTGGACTGAGTAAGTCGATCTCCTGAGCAAAGGCATTCTAGGGTATAGCCACAGTGAAATTAGAATACAACCAAAAGATAAATATGTTTTATGTGAGTGTCTCATAATAAAAAGAAAGGCAAATCAGTCTTATGAAATATACATTTAGTAGGGTGTGCAGCAGTGTCAGATGATAACTTTTAAATTAAGTGGCATTAATGTTTAATTAATTTGCTCCCTGGATTTTAAAACATAAACTGTGTGTTTATGTCAAATATAGTCATTTTAATCAATAATACACATTTTCAAGATTGAGAATTTAATACTGCTTACCCTAGAATTAAATCAACATCAACTCATATGTTAAGCCATAATATGTATAGGACAAACATGCATGAATAACTACTCTATATCAGATGTAACAGATACAAAAAATAAAATAATTTATGCATTAAGAGGACATTTTTGCCACCATATTTTTCATTTCAGGGGAATTTTGGGTGGCATTTTTTACCTGAGCATCCCTTCATTTTTGACCCTGGTGTGCAGTATAGGCTGCATATTGCAATGTTTTTAAAATATTACCATAATATGTAAATACTTAATTTATGTTATTTACTCTATCATAATTTTTTTATATTACAGTAAGGAGAAATATTTAGCAATATAGTGTTAAGAACTGTGCTGCTTAATTACAAATAATGTCATGCAAAATATTTGCAAATATTTGTTGCATAGTGAGGATGTCTTCAAAAATGACAGTTTAATCATAGAACAAGTCATACATAGTTCAGTAAACATTAAAAAAAAGCTAAATCAATATTTTCTTATTTATTGGGTGATAGGACATTTCAAGCTTTGTGTATAATTCACCACAGTTATGCTATCAATTTAAGCTATAATAACCATCAACTTCCATCACTATACCATGGTACCACTACAGTCCTTTTTTGTAAGGGTTCGCCAAGATGTTTCATTTCGTACCAGAATGAAACTGGAAATGTTCCATAACTGCCTGGTTTTAAGGTACACAGTGTTTGTTACATAACAGTAAGTGTCTTTGGTGTGGCCGTAATGAGAGGACGAATATGAGCTGCTCATCCTGCTCTGATCTGGGTGGAGTGAGGCGTGAGGATGAGGAAGACTCCACAGCTTATAACAAGCCACAGGGGAATAGCCTACAGCTGCCCATTAATGCTGCTTTATTTATTTATGTATGAACATTCATTATTTTTTAAAGGAAAAGATGAAAGAAGGCTAATATTCACACACACTGACGCCAGAACTCTTGGCTGAGAATGTGAGATACACCCTGCAGCCAGATGTTATACTAAAGGAATATTTTATATAGAACCTCCAAATCATGCCCTCATCTAAAAATGGCACACTGTTACTGATATGTCACATCTTGGAAAAGCAAAACTTTTATATCTCATATCTAGCTTTCGGTTTGATTTTGTCTACATATTAGTGGCTATTTATACATCCATCTACCCATTCAATGTTTGACAAATTTGAAAAGTTTTTTTCAAAATGCATATAATACAACTTAGAGTTAGCTGAACTCAAACCAACCTGTCTTAGAACACCTTGGTTATAATTGGTTACTTAAAGAACATTTAACTGGGAGAGAAGGACCAGAACTGTTAGATACTATGGATTTTAGTGCTGTATAAATGTGATGGAAAAGTGCTGATGAGTAAAGACTATATTCTTCTAGAAAGGACTTGGTAAGATGAATTTAAAATAGATAGTATTGATTGACCAAGTGATTAATTGCTTGACTGATTAATTAGCAGCACACGGATCGGCACTTTACTTTATAAATAATGTCATTTTGCAGTCTAAACAACTTTCATCCTGTAGGGAAGAATCAGTGGTTTAGATGAACTGTTTAAGTGCGTTATGCTCCGTGAAGCATGATGTGTCACATACGATGATCCTCTTTAAACATTTCTCAAGAAGAATCTGTTTTAATTGTGAGCATCTATAAAACAGGAAGTTGTTACAGTCAAATCTGCTGTCTCAATGCAAGCATCTGATGAAAGTAGTATGCCCATATAAGGATATACAGTGATATTGGTAAATAAAGATGTGGTGTGATTTGACCATGACCCGACACCAGAGGGTTTGTTTGGTAAAATGAGGACATAGATGACTTCCAGCAGATCTTTAGGCCCTGCACATCAGTATGTCCAATGTTGGCATGTTAAAGCCCAAAGATTACAAAATGTGAGTTCATAAGTTCAAACATACATTGGCAACAAAAATATGAAGTATGTAACAAACAATTCCAAAGTTTTCTGGAAAAACTGGATAATAGGAATAAAAAACGGTGTAAAACATCATATACATTGGCCCCAAAAAAGCATTTGGAAACACTTAAGGCACTCTCAAAATGTATGAATTGCATTGCTTTGGAAACAAAATATTAAATCAAGTGGCTCTTGCAAACAAATTAAATTTTTACATTTACTTTTAACTAGGAATGTCCCAATGCTGCGCTCATGTACTTGTACTGATGCTTGTAAAAATGCTCCGATACCATAAACCAATACCATCTGATGTACGAAAGCCATTGCATAAATATTCAGCGCACAAATTAAAATCACGTTATTTCCTAGTGTGATTATCAAACCACAAAGGCTGCAATTTAATGAGATAAATATATACTGTAGTTTGCATGTGCTGCATGCTTTAAATTGAATAGATCTTGTTTTAAGAACGGTTGAATGTAAATGTTAAGCTGGCTGCTCATACAAAGTGCTCTGAAATACCACCATGAGCATCGCAAGCTCTGTTTGTATAGCAGATGACACCGAGCAGAGCACTAATTCAAATTTTTAGCGCGCAGCACATACAAACTACATACGTATAGCAGCCTTTTGCAGTTTAATAATCACACTGGGTCAGGTAGTGAGAAGGAGGTGAGAAGCTACCATCAAAAAAAACACAGAAACAGAAAGGGCTTCACTCCAAAATAAAAGCTTTCGCCAAAATAAAAGCTCGATTTAAATGGAAAAAGTTGAACATAAATTTATCAATATTATAGTTATGTAATATTCACTCACTGTGAATCAATTATCAATTATAATAATAATAAAAAATATATAATTATTTTATATTTAAGCAATATCTCACATCTGTGATGCTCTGTTCCAATGTAACATTTTGAAATGTGCTGTGTTCTGTATGAAAGCTCTTGATTTTATAAAAATATTAGAACATTATTTTGAAATTATACAGTTTTGATTTATTTATTTAGACCCCATTGTGATGATAAAATTAAAATAAACTTTTTAATATGGAATTCAGAAAAAAGAAAGAAAGAGAAGCATATGATTTAGCAAGAGTATCAAAAGGAACTATCAGTACTGGTACTCATTCTCCAAAAATGGTATCGAAGCATCCCTACTTTTAGCCAACTGATGCCATGGTCATTGTTAGTGAATGCATGAAGTCTGTTACCTGAAAGTTCACACTTATGCCTATAGGTTACTACAGGCGTAATTCATTTAGTAACTTAAACTATGGATATATTCCAAGTTTCACAACCAGAAAGTATGTCAATATGTTTTATCTCCATTTTGAATATTATATATAAAATGTTTTATCATTTGAAACTAAACAAATTGATTTTGTAAAATGTTAAATGTGATTGTATATTAAAAAGTGGTTTGATAGTTTGTTATAAAATACAAATAAAATCATACATTTTTCAGTAAGGCTTAAATGTCCAAATACTTTTTGGCGCCACCGTATTTAATATATTCCCAATAAATTATTTTGTGCCGATGATGATCACAGTGTGTGCTAGTATTTCCAGCCACTGCACATATGTTTTACAGTCTATCGGCTTTTTTCTGTAATTACACTTACAATTATAATTTTATGTACAATAAAATAATATGTTCTTCTACTGATTCCAACATAAATGTTCCCCAGTCGGTTTTAGACTCTAAACGATGGCATGTGGTTAGATCATCTTCATAAAAAAGGTTTTTTTGCACTGGGCATCTGAAAAACAAAATACATGAGTCAGATCTTAAGTCTTGCCAAACTTTCATGCTCATGAAATTTATGGAAATATTAAAGTCAACATAAAATGGCATTCGCAACTATTTTTATTTACGTAATGTGACATACACTCACTGTGCACTTTATTAGGAACACCTGTACACCTAATTATTCATGTGATTATCTAATCAGCCAATCGTGTGGCAGAGTGCAAACCATAAATTCATGCAGATACCAATCTGGAGCTTCAGTTAATGTTCACATCAACCATCAAAATGGGGGAAAAAAATATGATCTCGACCGTGGCATGATTGTTAGTGTCAGACAGGCTGGTTAGAGTATTTCTGTAACTGCTGATCTCCTGAGATTTTTGTGTACAACAGTTTCTAGAGTTTAATCAGAATGGTGCCAAAAACCAAAAACATCAAGTGAGTGGCAGTTCTATGGAAGGAAATGCCTTGTTGATGAGAGAGGTCAACAGAGAATGGCCAGTCTGGGTCGAGCTCACAGAAAGGCTACGGTAACTCAGATAACCACTCTGTACAATTCAGAATGCACAACATGTCAAACCTAGAGGCAAATGGGCCACAACTTTATAGGACCATAGTGTATAGTGCTAAATGAGTGTATGTCCTAGTTAAATGTGAAAAAATGTAGGAGGGGCTTGATTTTATCAATTGAGAATTGATTGGATCATATTTTGTGTCCATTCAATACTAGAATGAAGTGAGAACTGATTGTGAGTTTATTACATTTTGATGAAAGACTAATAAGACCAGAAACGTGTATTAAGTGAGAAAGGTCTATTTTGATTTCATGTTGACTTTAAGCTTGATCTGTGGCCTCACCTGATGTTTGTTTGAATAGTTTGTGTGTCAGATTCCACCATAGGTGTCTTGTACTGTAAAGAGTAGCAAAGTTTTCTACTTGTCTTTGGCATGAAGGTTTACAGCACAGCGTTCTTCATATATGAGAGAAAATTCATGCTTTGCTTAATCCTTAAATTTAAAAGACATGACAGTGAGAGAAAGAGAAATAGGGGCTTCTTGATTTGCCTTAAAATGTGCAGAGCGGCGTCCCCGAAGGTGTGTTTGTTTGTTTATGCTGGATTCTCACCACCACGTCCATCTGTAATGTATCCCCGGTTGTTCCTACCTCTCACATTTTCTGGCATCCTGTTCTGTGATTGTGCCCTGAAAATGAGCACAGATTTGTCATTAAAGCCACTCACATCAACAAAGTTTACAAAGCTGAGAGAAAAGTTAATCAATTTTACATTAGCATTTTTAAATCACTCTTAAATCAAAAAGACAAACTGGAACTCATTGGCTTTCTTTCATCTCTTACCTCCTGACCTCCTCTTGGTAATTTGATTCTGTAATAGCAGCAAGAAAAAGAGTTAAGTCTTGTACTTAGACCAGATGTTAAAACCAGAATTACAACAATAATTGGGCGATTAAACCTTCGTTCCATCGAAAATGTGTCCAATTTAAAATCCAATGTATAACCAAACGCTTTTTGCTCTAAATTCTATTAATAAAAAAACAAAATGGAAAATCCAGAGATTTCGTTAAAAGAATATTTCGGGTTCAATAAAGGTACATCTCAATCTACAGCATTTGTGGCATTATGCTGATTACCACAACAAACAAACAAAAATGACATCCCTCGTTATCTTGCAGTGAGGCACTTATAATGAAAGTAAACTTTTAAAATACTCACTGTTTTACAAATATAGACACAAGACGTACACAATATGTGTGTTAATATGATTTTAGTGTGATAAAATCGCTTACTACCCTTTTTCTTCTTCTTCTTCTTCTTCTTATTATTATTATTATTATTATTATTATTATTATTATTATTATTATAAACTTCACATTTCTGACTTTAAACCCTCCAAACACTGGCCCCATTCACTTCTGTTGTAAGTGCCTCACTGTAACCTCGATGTTTTGTTTTTTTAAAGAAACGAAGGGGACTATTCAGAATAAGTTTTGTGGTAATCAAATTATACCACAAATGATGTTGATTGACCATAACCCAGAATATTCCTTTAAAGGTGCAATCAGCTTTTCCTTTGTAAGACTGATATGTCTGGAGTATTAATTTCATATGTGTGTCATTTTAAAATAATTCCAATAACATATTCTACTATCACTCTTTCTTTCTGTTTGAAGGTTTAGCAATTAGCACAGAATAACTGAATATACCTTTAACTCCAATAAATTAGTTTAATGCTCAGAGCTCTTCTGTAAGTACACTTGTCCTGAAAAGGTCAGTAGAGAGCTATCACACTTATCCTAACTTGGCACACTGCACGGCAGAGTGCAGACAGTATGCAAAACACTCACCTTTTCTCTTACTTTTCTTGCAGCATAAAATAATTCCAATGATGAGAAGATACAGGAGAGCAGCAGCACTGACGGCCACAGTGACTGCAATCAATATTGTCTGATCTCTTACGTTGGCTGTCATTATGGAACCTTAAACAGACAAAGGAAAGAGAGTCAAGCATCATGTCCTTTTGTGTCTGCGGACAGGTCAGCGGACTTATCCTTGCAATTAACTCTTTATAATAATAATTTAATAATTAATTGTCATGGTGGACACCAATTTTCATTGGAGTTTGCAGTGCTCTCTAGAGTGAGTTGAAAAGAATGTTCTAGATTCAATACAAGTTAAGCTCAATATTCCAGAATGTTGATAAGACAAAATTATTTTGACTCACCCATCAGTTATTAAAAATAAAAGCTAAAATTGCAGTTTTAGTAAGGTATTCACAATGGAGCCAGTCCATAAGCATTCAAATTCACACTATTTTAAAAGTATAGCCACGAGACATAAACATTATTCATGTTAATATGATTTTAGTGTGATACCGTGTTTGCCATCATAATTTGTAATCAATTTTGATTATTGATCAAACATGCAAATGAGGTTGATAGAGCTTACCGACTGTAAGAAAGACAGTGCTGCTTTCTGGTGTACTCAGGGCAGGAACTGTGGCAAAACACTGGATAGAAGAATTTATGACTGCTGTGTGCATCAACGAGCAGTTGGAGTTAAACAGATTTCCCTGAGCTATAGAGCTGCTATTGCAGTTTCCCACTGACAGCCCATTTATGGACCAGGACATGTTGGGCTCTGGAAACCAGCCCACGGCCTGGCACTGGAACTCCATTTGAACTCCTTGCACTTCAGTCCGATTCCCACCTATAATCCCCACGCTGCCACGTTCTGGAGAGAAACAGAGTAGAAAAGTATGTGGACATCCAGCAAACACCACACTCGTATGTGCTTGTTGAGCATTTAACTCTTAATTATGGAGTAGCTCCTCCCTTAGCTGCTAATCCATTTCTTTACAGACTTCCCTGGGTCCACAGGGTCATTGTTAGGCTGATACAAAAAATGGAAGGCACACAATTCTCCAGAACGGTGTTTCTTAAACAATGGGTTGTGACCCAAATTGGGTCGCATAACCATACATTTTGGATTGTGACGTTTTTTTATTCTTTCATCATTTGATATTGAGGCATGCTCTCTTTCTCTGTGATAACAATTGAAGTTTGTAGGTCCATACAGTGCAAGTGAATGGTGACCAAAACTTTGATGCTCCACAAAGCATATAAAGGCAGCATAAAAGTGATCCAAATGACTCCAGTGGTTTAATACTGAAATTCTGAAATTGTGAAAATTCTGAAATTATCCAGTTGGTTTTAAGTGAAAACTATTTCACTGTACATCTTGCCATTGCAGTCTCTATGCACGATCATGATTTTAAGCTCGATTACACTTTTTGCCAACGCAGAGTGCTAGATAATGCTACAAAGTGTAATCGAGCTTGAAATCATGATCGCCAAGGAGACTGCTGATATCAAGATGTAAAGTGAAAAAGGAGTAATATTTTGGTCTATTCTCACCCATAACCAACTGGATCGCTTCAGACAACATGGAGTAAACCACTGGAGTCATATGGGTCACTTTTATATGCATTTATGTGCTTTTTGGAGTTTCGAAGTTTGGTCACCATTCACTTGCATTGTATGGACCTACAGAGCTGAACTATTCTTCTAAAAAACTTTGTGTTCAACAGATGAAAGAAAGTCATACATATCTGAGGTGGCATGAGGGTAAGAAAACAATGTGAGAATTTTTATTTCGGGTGGAACTATCCCTTTAACATGACAACATCTCACGCAACACCTGCAGCCCGCATCCGCAAAAATTATTTCAGAACAAGATGAAAAATAGTCTTTCGAGTAAGACAGGAATATAGTTTAATAAGATAAGCAGAAATATGAGTACTGTCTACCCAAGTGTTGTGTACAAACAGTCCCTTTGTACTGTTGTGTGTCATGCAGTTAATTTTTCATAGTCCAATTCTAAATTAATAGAAAGACATCAGTATCATGAATAATGGGCAGCTTGACACAAATTTTTTTTGACTTTTCTGTTCTTTTGAAACTATTATTTACAAATGTATGAATAATTTAACATGGTGAACACAGTTTCTATGAAAGTTCATATGATATCACCTTCAAACTGTATAAAAAAAAAATTAAAAAAGCTTTCGGAATATTTTTATCTTTTCCTGACTAAAAAGTTCCTACCAGTTTTATCTTTTTGGAAATATTTTTCCCCGTCTGTCGCTCACTTCGACGTCGTGTCGAAGAAGCGACACTAGGGGTCTCTCTTGAGCGCCGAAAGATACCTCTGATCTATGAAAAAAGGCCAATGAGAGTTGGCGAACAGTATTTGCATACTCCGCCTCCGGATACGGATATAAAGGCGAGAGAAATACGCTCGTTCATTCAGTAATTTTCTTCGGAGCCGAAGGTCGTGTTTATGCTGACTGCTGCGTATTACACTGCTGATCCTGCTTCTGATCCTCTGACGCTCTGCTGCTGTTGGATTTACGGCGCACTACAGCGGCTGTTTTTCTCTTCTCTGCCGGCGTGCAGTTTGCCCCTGGGCGCTTCGACAGCGCAGAGTTTGAAAGAGTTTCACAATATAAAGAGTTATATTTCTCATAAAGAGTTTATTTCTCTAAAAGAGCAATACATAGCGGTGTTGAACGCCCTTTTCAGGGCGCGTCTTTTTAAAGATGCCATTCAACCCCTGTGTAGTTCCTGGATGCGGTAGAGTGCTCTCCGCTTCTGACGGCCACAGGCGCTGTCTCGTGTGTCTGGGCGCCGATCACACCGAGGCTGCGTTTGTGGATGGCTCATGTTCTCACTGCGAGAACATGACCATGGTAACGTTGCGGTCGCGGCTTGCTTTCAATAGAAAGCACGCCACTCCAGCCGCCCCCCGTATCGCTCCTTCTTCCCACGGGATTGAGGACGATGCGGTTGGCGCTGGAGGCGATTTGGGGAGGGCAGCGGGTGCGCTTCCGCCGGGCACGTCCCCTCGGACCACCCGCCCCCCGACACGCTCGTTTACCTCCGTCCAGTCTCGAGGTAACGGCGACTCGCCTCCGGGCCGGTCTGCCTATCCTCTTGAGCCTGAAGCCGATGAGCTCGCCGCTCGCCGATGACTCCTCCCCTGGACTGCCGCCTTCGGGCCAGCAGGCCCAGGTTGAGGCGGATGCGCAGATGTCCGACATGCTTGCCCGGGCCGCGTCGGGGTGGGGTTGGACTGGAAACCTCCACCCTCCCCACACCCGTCACGGTTGGATGACTGGTTCCTGGGGTTTGGGCGCCGCTCACAGCCACGCCCCCCCCGGTCCCGTTTTTCCCGGAAGTGCATGACGAGCTGACGTCGTCATGGAGAGCCCCGCTCTCCGTCCGTCAAAAGCCCTGCTCGTCCGCTCTCGCTACCCTCGACGGCGGAGAGGCCCACGGGTACACGGCGATTCCCCAGGTGGATAGGGCAGTTGCGCTCCATCTTTGTCCCGGTGACCCTACCACCTGGCGCGGGCGCCCTGTACCCCCTTCCAAGGCCTGTAGGACTTCATCCTCCCTCAACAACAAAGCCTACAGCGCCGCGGGACAGGCCGCCTCCGCCCTGCACGCCATGGCTCTCCTGCAAGTCCACCAGGCCAAGGCGCTCAGAGATCTGCACAAGGGTAGCCCTGATCCCGACGTGTTGCAGGAACTGCGCTCAGCGACCGACCTCGCCCTCAGGGCCACGAAGGTCACCGCGCAGGCACTCGGGCAGGCGATGGCCACCCTAGTGGTCCAGGAACGTCATCTGTGGCTCAACCTGGTCGAGATGCATGAGGCCGACAAAGTTCGCTTCCTCGACGCCCCTGTCTCCCAGCTTGGCCTCTTCGGCGACACCATAGAGGACTTTGCCCAGCAGTTCTCCGCGGTGAAAAGACAGACGGAGGCCATCTCACACATCCTGCCTCGCCGCAAACCTGCCGCCAGGGCCACTGCCCCGTCTGCTCGCCGAGGGCGTCCTCCTGCGGCTAAGAAATCTGCTCTGCCTCAACCCGGGCCCAGCTCTCAGCCCCTGCGTCGAGCACACCGCAAGAAGCAGACGCCCCCCGTCTCCCGGACTCCCTCGAGGACCCGGAAGGCTCCCAGGCGGTCCTGAGATGGACGACCCAGCGACGCAGACGTTAGCTCCAGAGGTGGTAAGACCACTCCGTCCCCCAGTGGAGGGCCGGGAGGAGAATCTTTTGTTTCTAAACAATTTAATTTGCCGCCCCCCCTTAGATGGGGTTGCGGTACCCACATTCTCAGTAAAAGAGCTATTTCCTGTGTCTCTGGGTCACCTGGCCCGCAAATGCCGTTCTCACGGCACTTTGCCCTTAGATCCCGACAGTCCTGGCCTCCTGGACACGGACCACCCATCTTCAGCCCCACGACTGTCCCCCGGCCGGCCGGTTCCGACGAGTCTAGAGGACGCCTACTCAGGACCTCCTCCTCAGTCGCTAACCCGCCCCCTGCCGGGTGTGCGGAGCAAGGTAAGTGCTTTGAGTCTTTTCTCAGCACCTCAGCCGCGGGTCGCCCCGTCGCTGCCCTACCTGCTCCGCCCCGCTGCGAAGCCCCGCCGGGTACGTCAAAATTAATCGTCCCTTTAGTGCCCCTAGCGCAGAGGTTGGACGCGTGGCTTTCACTTCCCAACCCGTCTCGCTGGCTGGCACGGACCATCCGACTCGGTTACGCAATTCAGTTTGCCAGGCCCCCGCCCCCCTTCATGGGCGTCCGCTTCTCCGCAGTACACGGCGAACACGCCCACTCCCTGCGTGCGGAAATCGCGACTCTTCTGGCCAAAGACGCGATAGAGCCTGTCCCTCCAACCGAGATGAAGAAGGGTTTCTACAGCCCCTACTTCATCGTACCCAAGAAAAGCGGCGGCATACGACCAATCTTGGACCTGCGAGTTCTCAACCGAGCGTTGCACAAACTCCCGTTCAAAATGCTCACGCAGAAGCATATTTTAACCTGCATCCGGCATCTAGATTGGTTCGCAGCGGTAGACCTGAAGGACGCGTACTTCCACGTCTCTATCCTGCCCCGACACCGCCCCTACCTGCGGTTTGCGTTCGAGGGCCAGGCGTATCAGTACAAAGTCCTCCCCTTCGGCCTGTCTCTGTCCCCTCGCATCTTCACGAAAGTCGTAGAGGCAGCTCTTGCCCCGCTCCGAGAAGCCGGCATCCGCATACTCAACTACCTCGACGACTGGCTCATCCTAGCCCACTCGCGAGAGTTACTATGTGCTCACAGAGACCAGGTGCTCAGGCACCTCAGCCGTCTGGGGCTTCAGGTCAACTGGGAAAAGAGCAAGCTCACTCCAGTTCAGAGCGTCTCTTTTCTCGGGATGGAGTTAGACTCGGTCTCAATGTCCGCACGTCTCACAAAGGAGCGTGCTCAGTCAGTGTTGAACTGCCTCGCCGCCCTCAGGCCGGGCACAGTGGTCCCCTTAAAACTTTTCCAGAGGCTCCTGGGGCATATGGCATCCGCCGCGGCGGTCGCGCCGCTGGGCTTGATGCATATGAGACCGCTCCAACACTGGCTTTGGACCCGAGTCCCGAGACGAGCATGGCGCCGCGGCACGCACCGGGTAACAATCACCCCCGCCTGCCGACAAACATTCAACCCCTGGACAGACCTCTGTTTCTTACGGGCTGGAGTACCCCTACAGCAGGTGTCCAGATGCGTCTTGGTCACAACCGACGCCTCCAGATTGGGTTGGGGCGCTGTTTGCAACGGGCACGCAGCCTCAGGCCGTTGGAAAGGGGCCCAGCTGCGTTGGCACATCAACTGCCTCGAGTTGTTGACCGTCCTCTTTTCCCTGTGGAGGTTTCTCCCGTTAATTCGGGACGAACATGTCCTAGTCAGGTCGGACAGCACCACTGCGGTCGCGTACATAAATCGCCAGGGCGGCGTACGCTCCCGTCACATGTCACAACTCGCCCGTCGTCTCCTCCTTTTGAGCCAGCACCGACTCAAGTCGCTGCGTGCCACTCACATCCCCGGCAACCTCAATGTGGTAGCGGACGCGCTGTCACGACAACGCTTGCCTGGCGGAGAGTGGAGGCTTCACCCCCACTCGGTTCAGCTGATTTGGGAACGGTTCGGCAAGGCCCAGGTAGACCTGTTTGCCTCCCGAGAGACCTCCCACTGCCCGCTCTGGTACGCCCGTTCAGAGGCTCCCCTCGGGGCAGATGCACTGGCACACAGCTGGCCGGTGGGGCTGCGCAAGTACGCATTCCCCCCAGTGTGCCTTCTTGCACAGGTGCTGTGCAAGGTCAGGGAGGACGAGGAGCGAGTCACTCTCGTGGCTCCCTACTGGCCCACCCGGGCCTGGTTCTCGGACCTCGTACTCCTCGCGACAGCCCCTCCCTGGCGAATTCCTCTGAGGAAGGACCTTCTTTCTCAGGGACGGGGCACGCTCTGGCATCCGCACCCAGACCTCTGGAATCTCCATGTCTGGTCCCTGGACGGGACGCGGAAGATCTAGCTGGCCTACCACCCACGGTCGTAGCCACGATCAACCAAGCCAGAGCCCCTTCTACCAGGCAACTCTACGCCCTAAAGTGGCGTCTGTTCGTCAATTGGTGTTCTTCTCGGGCAGAAGACCCACAGAGGTGCGCAGTTAGGTCAGTGCTCCTGTTTCTACAGGAGAGGTTGGAGGGGAGGCTGTCCCCGTCCACCTTAAAGGTGTATGTTGCTGCTATCGCAGCTCACCACGACCCAGTAGACGGCAAGTCTCTGGGCAAGCACGACTTAATCGTCAGGTTCCTAAGAGGTGCCCGGAGGTTAAATCCCTCCCGGCCAAACCTGTTCCCCTCCTGGGATCTCTCGGTGGTCCTCGCTGGTCTCCAGAGATCCCCTTTCGAGCCACTAGAATCAGCCGGACTCAGGGCCCTCTCTCTAAAGACGGCCCTGCTGATCGCGCTCGCCTCCATCAAGAGGGTCGGGGACCTGCAAGCGTTCTCTACTAACGACACTTGCCTGGAGTTCGGTCCGGCAGACACTCATGTGATCCTAAGACCTCGACCGGGCTATGTGCCCAAGGTTCCTACCACGCCCTTTAGAGATCAGGTAGTGAACCTACAAGCGCTGCCCCGGGAGGAGGCAGACCCAGCCCTCTCACTATTGTGTCCAGTACGTGCTTTGCGTGCCTACCTGGAACGCACCCAGAGCTTCAGGCGCTCTGAGCAGCTCTTTGTCTGCTTTGGAGGACAGCAGAAAGGGAACGCTGTCTCCAAACAGAGGTTGTCTCACTGGGTGGTGGAGGCCATTCAGTTGGCCTACCACACCCAGGCCGTGCCGCCCCCCTTACGGGTGCGGGCCCACTCCACTAGGAGCGTGGCATCCTCATGGGCACTGGCAAGGGGCACCTCCCTAGCAGACATTTGCAGAGCTGCGGGCTGGGCAGCACCTAACACCTTCACGAGATTCAACAATCTCAGGGTTGAGTCAGTTTCGTCCCGTGTTCTCTCAGGTCCGAGCCCGTAGAACTCGGTACACGTCGACGATCTGACCGGGTGATCCGCTTGTTCCAGCGCCGTTTCCCTCTACCGAGGCAAAACAGTGCGCTTTTTGTCCCAGAGGACCCAGGTCCCTGGTTGATTCCTCCCTAGCACTTCGGACCCTCAGCAGTTCATCGGAGGAACGTGCTGGTCCAGTCCACTACGGGTACCTCCAGCTACCCCTACTGGAATAAGTGCTCCACAGATCAGGCCTCCTACGGGACTCCTCCTGTGTGTATTTCCGCGGTACGGTCACCTTACGAGCTGACCCGCGTCTCCCTTAGGCAGCCCTTCGCTGCCCTCCGGTCGCCGTGTTGTAGCAACTCCCCCCTCCTCGAGGCTGGATCTACCACCGCGCCATTTCCTCCCACATGCCCAAAGTGGCCATGTGATGTATTTTGCCACCTTACCTCCCCTGTTGGGCGGGTGTGGCCTCCGCAGGGTCTTTTCCCCCTAAAAAGAATAGGAATTCGGAATAAGACCCCCTTCCCTCGATGCGGTAAGGGCCCCGGCTGCTCTTGCTCTATGCCGAGAAAACATAGAGAGAAAAGAGGCCCAGCCAGGCTTGGCCCGTTCCCTAGTTGGGAGCGTCACCTTGTTCCCCCCTAGGGTAACCAAAAGGATGCTGACGCTTTTTCGGGGCGTTGGGGAAGAGTACGTGCAGCCTGAACACAGTTGGTCGCTTGTGCACGTGCAAAATACCTGCCCGCTTCTGTGTCAGCAGTACACGTACACGGCTCAGCGCATGGCGAATTTTGAAGTGGACCCCTAGTGTCGCTTCTTCGACACGACGTCGAAGTGAGCGACAGACGGGGAACGTCTCGGTTACGTATGTAACCTCCGTTCCCTGATGGAGGGAACGAGACGTCGTGTCTTCCCGGCCACGTCGCTGAGCCGAGCCGCTGAGATGCCCGGAACACTCCCGGCTCCTCAGAAAAATCCTGAATGAACGAGCGTATTTCTCTCGCCTTTATATCCGTATCCGGAGGCGGAGTATGCAAATACTGTTCGCCAACTCTCATTGGCCTTTTTTCATAGATCAGAGGTATCTTTCGGCGCTCGAGAGACCCCTAGTGTCGCTTCTTCGACACGACGTCTCGTTCCCTCCATCAGGGAACGGAGGTTTCATACGTAACCGAGACGTTTTTTTTATTAATCATAACTGTATTAACTATGGTATTTGTGGCAGAAACTACTGTATGGCTGCCATGGTACATTCTTGTAGGGGATACACAATATGATAAGATTTTCTTTCTTTATTTCTACATTTATTTCTACGGTTTGTATCCATGTGCAAATGTGTTAAAATTAAATTGGTAACACTTTACAATAAGGTTTAATTTGTTAACATTAGTTTAACATGAACTAACAATAAACATATATATATATATATATATATATATATATATATATATATATATATATATATATATTCATGATACTTACTAATGTTAACCAATGGAACCTTATTATAAAGTGTTACCATGTTTTGTTTTGTTTTTTGAGTCTGTGAAAAACAGTAATGATTTCTGAAAGAGTCTCTATCACAATAGTTTTAGTCATAAAAAGGTTTGTGGGTCCCAGATATACACAAAATATGCTATTGGTGTCCTGGGCCGAGAAAGTTTAAGAACCCCTGCTCTAGAATATCACTGAATGCTTTAGAAAGAAGATTTGTCCTCACTGGAGCCAAGTAATTTAATTACATTAATTAGGTTCATTAGAAAAAGGTGTCTACATACTGTACTTTTAGCCCTGTAGTGAATCTCTACAAACACACTTCTCTTCTTAAATCTATATGTTTGATTACTTTGATGATGGTTTAGCCCATCTTAGGATATGGTCCAGTTTAATTAAGAAGTAGATTATTATTGATTGTCTGTCCTTGGAGATGTAATCGTATTTCCCTCAGGACAACAGGACAGGTGAATGTAATGATTCAAAGGTGTGACAGTAAACGTCTCGGGTTCTATTTTGCCTTTTGCTGCACTATGTACTTGTTAAGGATATCCATAAAATCTTCACTGTCAGGTCTTGTAAATTAAACCTCCATTCTCTTAAATGTACTACAGTAATGAAGCAATTATGTTAACGTATACGGCTGCCAAACTCCTCTTCATTCATTCTGGCCTTGTATTGTTGCATTTCAAGTTTAAATGAAAGGGAAACATGTAGTAATAATAAGGGCTTTAATTAGTGAAGATATTTCTAGCTGAAAAAGATTAATTCTCTGTTCTCTGTATATGCATGTTCATATTGGGCTTGGTTATAGCCGCATTTAATGAGTAATGCTTAAAGGTTGTTAAAAAAAAGACCATATATATATATATATATATATATATATATATATATATACATCTTCCATTTAAGTGCATTGTGGCATAGCCTACCCCAGCACCCCTCTATATACAGCCCTGCTCTGCGTGTAGTTTTAAAAAGCTTTTAAGTCAAATCAAGTGTCTTTTTTATAGCGCTTTTACAACACACATCATTTCAAAGCAGCTTTACAGAAAATGATGCTGTGACAGAAAAATAAGCTCTTATATATTAATGTCTTCAAGTCACAATAGTGCGGTAATTTTAAAAGGCCACTGATATAACTGGTTTCTTTATCTAATGGTCATGAACAACTTAACACATATGTTTCAAAATTACTATTCATTTCCTGAGTACAACTTTTTTAAAGACACCTTTTTTTTAAACCTCACTGTGTAGCTGCAAAAATTGTATGAACGAGAGTCCTAAATATTGTCTTCAACTGTAAAAAGCGTTGACTGATACATTACTTTTTTTGCACAATGTCTAGACATGTCCCTCAGGCGCGAACATGTGATTGCTCCAAATGTTGTGTTACGTAAAATCTTGTGGAGTTCCTTAATTAAAAGCCTAGAAAAGGCTAATGTAATTTAGAACATTTATGAAAAGAACTGACTTCAAGAAAGTACAGGATAATTGTTTTTACTGAATGAGATTAGATATACTAAATGTATTAGGAATTTCATAGCTGTTCTGACTTTTCAGTACTGAATGTAACTCCGATTTGACATGTTAGTGCTCAGAACATTGCCCTTTTAATGAGCCATGAGGATGTGATTATAGGGTTGTATTTTTAAATAACAGGAGTATGTGTGTGTGTGTGTGTGTGTGTGTGTGTGTGTGCGTGTGTGCATGCGTGTGAGTGTGTGTGTGTGTGTATCAAATATGACTGAACTCATGAAATTATTATAATATTATATATATATATATATATATATATATATATATATATATAAATATATATATATAAAATGTAATGAGTTCAGTCATATTTGATAAGGTGTATGAATTCATCAGAAAGTTATGATTTGAAAATATCAGACAGAAAGACAAAATATCAATTGTTATTTTTTGTGAAAAATAACGAATAACTGATGATTTTTAAAGTGTAAAGTCATTGCTTTTATATTGTGTCATTGCTGTAATTGGAAACAATTTTGAGTGTCATCAAACAAAACATCTCATACGATATCATTTTGTTGCTTAAATCACAAAAAGATGCTTAATTTTAAATGAACCCCTTTTTTAAGGTTACCCAGAATAACATTTTGCTAACACTATACAATAAGGTTTCATTCGTTGACATTAGTTAATGCATTAGGTGTCATGAACTAACAATGAACAATATATTTACAGCATTTCTTAATATAGGTTTATGTTAGTTATTTAAAATACAGTCGATCATTGTTAGTTGTATTAACATAGTATTAACGTATAAAAGTCTATTACTATATATTGAAATTAACATTAACTAAGATTAATAAATGCTGTAAAAGAATTGTTCATTGTTAGTTCATGGTAACTAATGTTGTTAACTAATGTTAGCATATGGAACCTTATTGTAAAGTGTTACCAAAATGTTTAGAATTAAACGTAATTATAAACATTTTGGTAACACTTTAAAAATCTACGTGTCATAGATTAAGACCAAGCACTGGACTTGAAAGCTGATTAAGCTGATCTTTTAACCAGGGAAGCACAATTGTTGTTAGATTGTGCATGGAAATGCACTTGTTTTAGAGGTTTATATGCATTCTGTGGCATGAAGCATGAGTGGAATCGAGTCACAATAAAACTTAAAAAACTGCTCACCTTGTACAGACAGTTTTGCAATTCGAGGGTTTCCACCGAAATCTTGGCAGGTGACTTCACCAGCGTCATCTCTCTGTACAGGGCTTATTATAAACTCCCACTTAAAATTTCCAGGTGTGGTAAGATTTCTGGCAGAAAAACGTTCCGTACTGTTCAACACCCCCGTTCCCAGTATGGTGAGAACTAAGCGTCCATTGACCATCCAGTTCATGACAGATGGGGGCAGAGTTGTGCTGCAGTTAAAACGGGCCTGTGAACCACGGAGGACCACTGCATTTTGAGGCTCTAGTTGCAACTGAGCGGCCACTCCTGCAGTGCAAAACACAGTCAATTCATTAAAACTCACATGCTTTTGTTTATCTAATTTCTGCTTAGTTTGTTTAGCCTCATGCTGTTTCAAACATGTATGACTATCTTTCTTTCTTCGAACACAAAAGGAGATGTTTTGAAGAATGTTCACACTTCGCTTTCCAATGCATCAAAATCATATAGAGACGGGCCGACAAGCTCCAAAAAAAGTAAGAAAGTCATACCATTTTGGAACAAGATGAGGGTAAGTAAAGGATTACATAATATTCATTTTGGGGAGAAATATCCCTTTAAAAGTTTTCCTGGCAAGCAAAAGACGAATGTTTTTTGTTAAAACTTTATCGATGTTTGTTCTGAAAAAGCTCCAGGGATAATGTGCCTGTTCAGACTTGCAGAAGTACTTAAAAATACACCATTATCATGGCTGAATGCCATCAGAAACAAAGAGAAAGGGGGCCTGGGTAGCTCCGTGAGTATTGACGCTAACTACAACCCTTGGATTCACGAGTTCGGATCCAGGGCGGGCTGAGTGACTCCAGCCAGGTATCCTGAGCAACCAAATTTGCCCGGTTGCTAGGGAGGGTCACATGGGGTAACCTCTTCGTGGTCGCTATAATGTGGTTCTCGCTCTCTGTGGGGCGCGTGGTGAGTTAGCGTGAATAGCGTGAAGCCTCCACACACGCTACGTCTCCGAGGTAACGCGCTCAACAAGCCACGTGATAAGATGCACATATTGACGGTCTCTGACATGGAGGCAACTGAGATCCGCCACCCGGATTGAGGCGAGTCACTACGCCACCACAAGGACTTAGAGCGCATTGGGAATTGGGCATTCCAAATTGGGGAGAAAAGGGGCGAAAATAAAACAAAATCAAAACAAAGAGAAAGACCAAATTATCGATCATGTAGTGTTCAGTAAAGTTCTCAATGAAATCCATGAAATTATAGGCTTACAGCATATAGACATTGGGTGATTATATTTTAGATCTCTTTAGAAATAAAATCAAAATGCACAATTTCTAACAAACTAAATATTTTAGAGATGAGCAGAACTAGAAATAATATATTCACTTTAAAAATGTCTATGACTTTGTACTATGTTATAATACTTTTATAATCATGTTATAACAACATGTTTGTTTCCATTCTTTTAATTTAATAATTTCTATAAAAAAATATATATATATTTTATACATTTAAAGAGTTTAAACTTGATTTTCTTTATCAGTATTTAAATTAAAAAGGGGTCGAACTTTGGCTCTATTTTAGATTTTTTACAATTGAACTAAAGTTTTCAATTTTAGTAGGAAGTAGTAGGAAGACAGTTTTACTGTCCAAGACTGAACAAATTCCCTTACATTTCCAGACCGTGGAAACCCTGAAGAAATTAATATGTAAAACTCACCCCTCATCATCAGAAGAAAAAGCCCCAATCTGAAAAAATCCATGTTTCTTGACATTCCAACATCCAATCTCTAAAATAAATAAAAAGCATTTAGAAACCCATGGCAACTGATGGTTTGACCACTTTTGAAGCTTCAAAATGAATGCTATGTTCAATTGATAATCTTCAAACCTCACTCAGGAATTTTGTTTTTCTAGGTGTGTCTTTGTCAAGAAATTGTTTTGGAAATGTCTTTGAATACAAAGTATGCGTAGATTCTTTGCCTGTTTCATGAACCTCAGATTATTCTCTCTCTTTTTTTTACAAACAAACTAGGAAAATATTAATCTCTTATAATCAATCTAGTTAAAAAGTTCTGTTTAAAACATAACTATTATATTATTAATATCCACAATGCTCCTGCCTCATTGGCCGGAGAGTCTTAAAATAAAACCTTTATTAAAAAATTATGATACTAAACAGTGTCTGCACTCCCTTATGAAATAATTATGTAATCGTGCAACTGTAAAAGAGTACAAGCTCTTTTTTATTACTACGATATTTGTTCAGTACACCATCTACTACAGCATCTACTAGGTAAATAGTGACAGATACATTTTTAACATACATGAAAAGTTCAATTAAATATTATTATAGGGAGTAAACATCAATATTAACATACTGTGCCTACATTAAGGTTTTATCCAGGAATATTGTTCTTTAGATTACCTGTGTCACATGTCTGCCTATTCAAAAGGGACAAAGTCCACCTGCCTGTCTGTCATCTTAATCAAACAGAGAGAGACAAGACTTCTATTGCATCTCCACACAGTCGAAACTCATTGAGCCGTTCTGCTTTGCATATGGGTGCTCTAGATCATGTGATGATTTGAAGTCAGTGATTAATTACATGTCATGTAATGGTCTGTCTACCCAAAAGATTCTTCTGGGGTCTATGAGCCTATAACCCATCTGTTTGGGCTCACATGAGGTTGTAACTTAATGTATTTTATTGAAATCTTAAGGGGGGGGGGAATAAGCACAGTTTCACAGGTACAGTCATTGTTTGTTTGAAAAGAGAAGCACTGACAATCAGTACTGTGTCATTCCTGGATCTTACAAGATATACAGTGGCATCCATGAGACAATGTTAAAGGTGCACTCAGTATTTTTTTTTCTCATTAAAAAAGTTTAACTCCTAAAGACATTCATGGGGGGGGGGGGATGTAAGACATTCTTTAGATCAGGGGCATGTTGTGGGATGTTTACCTTGATATTCATTTGTCTAAATTAACTGCTTTTAATTTTAGCAATCAAACATTTAAGTGGTTTGCCTCTTACCTACAAAAAAGAAAATAGAGCAATGTGTGATAATTGATTCAGGGAAAAAAAAAATCATCTTTTTTTAACAATAAAACTAGGAATATCCCAAGGTTCAATTTTAGGTTGCATTTTGGTTTATTTATAAATAATTTGCCAAATTGCTGCTCAGATAATAAGTGTCAGCTTTCTGCAGACAACACCATTTTTACACATCAGCTAAAACACCTGCAAAAGTAGCTGAGACTTTAAATGCAACTTGGAGGGGATATCTCTGTGGCTCCAAAATAAACACCTCACTTTGAATGTCAGAAAAATTGTTTCTGACTTTCACACACAGTATGTGTTTCTCTAATAGAAAACAAAAAGGAACAATGAAAATTAAGATACAAAAATAGAAGAGGTAAAAGAGTTCAATTTCTTAAGTATTACTTTAGATTCTCAAATCACGTTTGATAGACACGTAAAGAAACTTTAAAAGAAGATAAAGATGAACTTACATTGTTTCAACAACTATATTAGACAGCGCATTTCCAAGCAGGCGGCTCAGCTTTTTATGAATGCAATGATTTCATATTGCATTACAGTTTGGACTCAAACAAGCGAATCCACAGTAAATCACATAATGACACTTTACAATCAGGATTAAAAAAATCATTGTCATTAAACCAAATCATGTGCATCATTGCAATATTTTAAAAACAAAACAACATTTTCTTAGTTTTATTTTTTATATATAAATTTAAAATAAAATGTATAAAAAAATTGTTTATAAATGTATCTGCAATAAAGCCCCACAGGTATTATGTAAATAGAATGGTAGTAGAACAGCAAGGAGCACAGCAAATAACTGTAGGGTTGAATATCGCAGAGCAACTCAGGGGCAAAGGGCCTTTTCTGTGAAGGGTTCCCAACTCTGGAGCATGCTACCATCTGAAATAAAATCAATAACAGACTTAAAATCTTTCATAATATTGGAGCACTGGTTTAAAAGAAACCAGAGCTGTACACATTTTTTAATTCTCAATGAATTTTAGGTCTAATCTTTTATACTAAATGTCACCAGGGTTTTTATTTATTTATTTAGCCTTTTTATATATATATATATATATATATATATATATATATATACGTGTGTGTGTGTGTTGGGTGCGTGCGTGCGTGCATGCGTGTGCGTTCACCTAAATGACAATAAACTGTTTGACTTAGATTTGACTGTTTGACATCACTCAATCACTGCAGATAAACACAAACCAAACCCTTAACTGGAATGTAAATTCCAGTCAAGCAAACTGTGTAAGATTGTATGATTGAGAGGACCGGTTTTTGGGTGATGAAGGATACAAATTTACTCTACTTAATGTTGTTCCAAACCTGTTTGACATTCTTTATTAGATGTTAGGAAGAATGTTTGGGGCTGACAATCTCAGTCACCATTCATATTCATTGTAAAAGAGCAGCTAGTGTCAACATTTTTAGAGATTTCTCCTTGTGTGTTCCACGAAAGAAAGTCTTTTGGGTTTGTAACGGCATGAGGGTGTTTAAATAAATACACATTTTTTTATTTTGGTGTGAACGATCTCTTTAAGTATATTCTAGGGAGTATTGGGATTTTGTTTTTACTTTATTAAATGTATAAAACATAAATTATGTCTTATTAAATACGGCTCATGCTTTTGCACTGCAGTTATTTCTTTTGAACTCTTCGACATATTGTCCTGCACCACCGAAACATTCAGCGAAGCCAAGGCACTTTTATACAGGACCCTGAAAGACAGAGACACGGGTTTTAGGTCTTAAAGGAATATGAAAATTCTCTCCTCATTTATTCACCCTCATGCCATCCCAGATGTGTATGACTTTCTTTCTTCTGTAGAACACAAATTATGATTTTTAGAAGAATATTTCAGCTCTGTATGTCCATACAATGCAAGTGAATGGTGACTAAAACTTTGAAGCTCCAAAAAGCACATAAAGACAGCATAAAAGAAATCCATACGACTCCAGTGGTTTAATCCATGTCTTCTGAAGCAGTCCAATCACTTTTAAGCATAAACAGACCAAAATGTAACTTATTTTTCACTATATATCTTGCCATTGCTTTTTCTAGGCACAATCACGATTACAAACTCGATGACACTTCCCAGTGCTTGATGCATGCGCAGAGCACTAGATGGTGCCATAGGTAGTGTAAACCAGTTTGAAATGATTGTCAATGAGACTGCTGATGTCAATATTTGTATATGGACCTACAGAGCTGAGATACTCTTCTAAAAATCTTTGTTTGTGTTCTGCCGAAGAAAGAAAGTCATGCATACCTGGGATGGCATGAGGGTGATTAAATGATGAGAGAATTTTAATTTCTGGGTGAACTTTCCCTTTAAGGGTTTGGGAATGTGTTATTCATGGAGACTGCTACAGGCAGGCTTCAGTAAGTCCCATTAAGGCAGATGGTGATACCGTTGTATTTAATATATATTTTATCTCCACATCATGAAGTAAGTTAAATGATAAAAAAAAAAATTCTGTTACATTTCTTTGTTTATTTTTATTATTTTTATTTTTATTGTCAGTAATTTATTACAGAGACTATCGATTTTTAATCAAGATACATTCATTGGACAAAAGAGACGAGTATTGAGTACAAAGCTGAGTGATCCACAATGACTTTGCTTTTGTCGCACTCTAGTGGTGTACAAATAAAAGCAAACGTCCGATTATCAGTTTTTTAGATTAGAACATATAAGCCTCTTATTTTGAGTGAAGAGATGTGTGTCATTCAGCATTGTGACAATAAATTGACTTAATGAAGAGTTTGCTGTCTTTTGGAAATCTAACAAACATGAACCCATTCGCGGCCAGGGGGCATCGCTTTTATTTGCTCTATATCAAATTTTGACTATCAGATCAGTCTGTTCTTGGACATTGCTTTTCTGTCTTCAAAACATAATGTGTGTATTTACTGCATTCAATAAAACAACTGATGTAAGTGTGATAGAAGTTTAGGCGTACATAAAAATATATTCAGTCTGACGTAATTACATCTGTCTAAGTGTGGTAGAGTGTGTGTCCTGTGGGCAGACTGGGGGTAGCTCTTAAACACAAACAGCAGTATTGTATGGAAAGACCCCTGTGTTGCAAACAGGAAATCTTCTATAGTATGGGGGGAGGGGAATGCCGAAGACAATCTCAGACCCTCACTGTGTTTTTAAGGCACTAATATCACTATATAGTCTTTACATTCACTGCTATGTCCCTCATTATGATCAAAAGATAGATACTGACTTCCAACTGTTCTTTTGTTATTCAATTGATTACACCAATTGTCTTTGTGATTTCACTACAGTTTGAGGCGATAAGCTTCATCACAAAAGAAAAGCTGGTCAGCCATGATGATTGTCTAAGAAAGATGCATGTCTATGGAGTGTCTTGGAACTGTTGGTCTCCATTGTGATACTTGATCACAGCAGGTATCTGTATTGTACTGTGAAAATTAACCAATGACATTGGCCTCTGTTAGCTACACTTTTGTCATGTATGTTATGTATTCTGTGCATGTTTAAGACATTTAGACAAATAGACATTCTTGATTTATTGCTTAAATATCATATATATATATATATATATATATATAGTACCTATTTATATAACTATTTTAACCTATTTATTTTATATATTAATTTAATTTCTAATTCTATTTAAATAGAAATAGACATTCATGATTTATTGCTTAAATAACAAAGATGTTAAATAAATAGGTACTGTATATTTATATTATACTGTAAATCCCCGCGACCCTGTACACAGGATAAGCGGTTGACGATGGATGGATGGATGGATGGAAGGATATACTGTAAATATAAGTCTGAGACCACAAGTAGAAATGTTTGTATTTTGCATTTTCTTATTTAATACGACATTTTTATCAGCATAATATTTTGGGTGATAAATTAAGGAAGGAAAGGAGTTAACATGGTCAAATTCACAAATTTGCTTGTATTTGATTAGTGACCTTAGAAATCCTGCAAAATCTTACATTTATTCATTTTATGTCATAACTTTTATTTTATTTTTTCCAAATTCCTAAAACTTTTATTTCCAGGTTTGATAAATTATAATTAATTATATATACACTCAACCAACACTTTAATAGGAACACTATGGTTCTAATAAAGTGCACGACGTGGTCTTCTGCTGTTTGAGCACATCCTCCTCATGGTTCAAAGTGTTGTGCATTCTGAGATGCTGTTCTGATCTCTACAATTGTACAGAGTACCATTTCTGTCAGCTCAAACCAGTCTTGCCATTCTCTGTTGACCTCTCTTATATTAACGTTTCCATCCACAGAATTGCCGCTCACTGAATGTTTTTTATTTTTGCCACCATTCTGAGTAATTTCTAGATACTGTTGTGTGTGAAAATACCATGAGATCATCAGTTACAGAAATACTCAAACCAACCCATCTGGCACCAACAATCATACCACAGTCTAAATAACTGAGCTCACAGTTTTTCCCTATTCTGATGGTTAATGTGAATATTATCTGAAGCTCCTGACCAGTATTTGCTTGTTTTTTTTACTGCTGCCAGATGACTGGCTAATTAGATAACTGCATGAATAAGTAGGTCTACAGGTGTACCTAATAAAATGCTCAGTGAGTGTGTGTGTGTGTTTGTGTGTGTGTGTGTGTGTGTGTGTGTGTGTGTGTGTGTGTGTGTGTGTGTGTGTGTGTGTGTGTGTGTCATAGATATATATGTGTGTGCGTGCGTTGGCATATTAATGTGGTTTACGGGGACAATTTTTTTGGTTACAAAGGGTATTATGCTATAAATGTGGTTTATGAGGACATTTCTAGTGTCCCCATAATTTAAATAGCTTAAAAAACATATTAAACAATGTTTTATTGAAAATGTAAAAATGCAGAAAGTTTTCTGTGATGTTAGGTTTAGGGGATAGAATATATAGTTTGTACAGTAAAAAATCATCATGTCTATGGAAAGTCCTCATAATGACGTGTGTGCGTGTATAGATAGATAGTTAGATAGATAGATAGATAGATAGATAGATAGATAGATAGATAGATAGATAGATAGATAGATAGATAGATAGATAGATAGATAGATAGATAGATAGATAGATAGATATTGATATTTACAATTTTATGTATAAATAATGATAAAAAACATTTTGATTTTATTTTGCTGTAGCTCAACTGGTAGGGCTGAATGCACAGTATGTTGTTTTGTTGGATAGATGCATTTGCTAAAGACAATTGTAAATGTGTGTTACATCAAATATTATTGCAAACAAAAGACGAAGGATAATTTTTTTTAGTGCATAATATTTCAAACCATGGTAGCTTCATTTTACAGTATCAAATCTTATTAAAGGGATGAGAGGGGAAGAGAGGTATACAGTGATGTTCATACAGAAAAACACTTTGAATCTCCTTTAATGCATCAACTCCAAATATCAACAAATCAATAAGTGCTTTCATTTATAATGCTAAATCTGTATATCAGACAGTCTCTGCTGATGAGCTCCCTCTGTGTGCTCCCCTCTCACTGACCTCTATCGCATCTCACTGTTATATATGTATAATCTGGGCTTTACATGCATGTCCAGATGGGCAGGCAGCCATTCGCCTAAGAGGAGAAATCCACTTACTGATCCATACAGTCACTGGGTCACACTTGCTCTTCTATAATGTGTATGTTTGTCTATACTTGTAGTGTTTCTCTTAAAAGGATAGATCAACGGAAAATGAACATTCTGTCATCATTTACCCTTGTGTTGTTTTAACACCCATTTAAATTTCTTTATTCTGTGGAACACACAATGCACAATGAGATGTTAAGCAGAAAGTTATCCTCAGTTACCATTCACAGAGAATTTTCATTTAGGGTGAACTATTGTTCTTTTATTAATATATTTTATATTTCTAGAATTCAGCATCCTCCTGTGCAGGTCTGTGTTTGAGCGAGTAGCCAAATCTAAAGGTAGCTTTAATTAAATGAGCTTTAATTAAATGACTTAGTTGCGATTAATGATCAAGTGGGTAATATAAAGGCGGTCGATTGAGCAAGACGTTGTGGCAGGTGGTAGGATAGAACCACAGGAAGTGCTGCCCCTCAAAGAGGCTTTTGTTCAAGCTACTGGAAATACCTCAAGGTGACCGGAGTATCTTAATCTCACTTATCAAATGTATCCCACTGTAACTCTACTCAGACTGAGCCTAACAATGCATCTGTAAACTTTACGGAATAGAAAACTTTTCCTTTACAGACATTTATCTTGAGAACCACCAAAGTTATGTGGAAACTTATTTATAGCCACCACTTTAAATAATATTTTATTTAATTCACTTCAATTTACTGAAAATAGTCTTCAAATAAATACATAAACAACTAAATGACAGAACGATTTTGAAAGCTTACTTTTTTGAGAAAAGTTTTGCTTTTCCTCGTAATACATTTTGCATTTCCTCGTAATAAGTTTTGCATTCCCTTGCAATACCTTTTGTGTTCCCTTGTAATAAATTTTGCGTTCCCTCGTAATAAATTTTGTGTTCCCTCACAATAAGTTTTGCATTCCCTTGCAATAGTTTGCTTTGAGGTTCCTCTCAATAAGCTTTGCGTTCCCCCGCCATACGATTTGCGTTCCCTTGAAATACCTTTAGCCATCCCTTACAAAAATTAAACATGGTTTTAATACAGTAACCATATTTGAACTATGTTTTTGTAGTAAAACCATAGTAACCACAAAATATACCAAGGTTTCACTACAGTGACCCTTTTTTATCCATAATATTCATGGTAAAACCATAGTAACCATTAAGTAAAACAAATATTATGGTAATAAAAATCAGAATCATTCTGCCCAAAAAGCATGGATAGTTTTATTATAGTAACATCATGGTTAATTTTCATTAGAGCATGTATTTGTTTAGTTTTTGGTTAATAGCATGGTTTATTTGTACCACAAATTAACCTTAGTGTTACTATAGTGTACTGTAAGTTTACGTACGGTAGTAAAACCATTGTACATTTTGTGGTTATGGTTTTTCAACATATATCATAGTTCAACTATGGTTACTGTTTTAAACCATGGCACATTTTTGTAAGAGATGGATAAAGAAGGAACCCAAATTAATTGTGAGGGAACTCAAAACGTATACTGCCAGGGAACACAAAACATATACCGAGGGAACACAAAATTATCCCAATTTCCACACCATCTCCAGGGATCTAAATGTCCTACGTGTGGGTGATCACTTTTGACTTGGGCTAGTAAGCAACCAGCAAGAACACCCTAGCAGCTGAAAAACAACACAATAAAACCACTAAGAAGACCTTAGAAACCACACAGCAATGCCCCGAAAACCACCCACAACACCATGGCAGCGAGTTTTAGCACTTATATTTTCTTCAAGAAATGTCAAAATAGAGTTAGTAGCAATAATCACTATAGCAACTATGGTATTTTGGCAGAAGGGTTCAAAACATAATAAGTACAGTAATAATGAAGTGTGTGTCTTACAATTTCAGTTTTGAACACTTAAATTCCATAGGCAAGTTTAAGTTTTATAGTCCTGTTGGAAACATTGGCATTCTTATCTATTTAAAATAAATGCACATACAGAGCTAAGGTATGTAGGCTTTTAGCAAGTGAGCCACTGCGATAAACATGAGGCCAAACACTGAGGACATTCAAAAGGTGTCTTGACTTGTATGGACCTCATTGTACACTTTCTTGTGTGTTTCGCTTAGTGACGCAACCTCATGCAGTCTGATCTCATTCTCACATATGTTTAGTGACTTTGAGCAGTGTAATTGTGTGCTCTACGGATCACTTTGGTGCCCCTTTCCTCCCTGTCTCAGCTCTGCAGCAGCAGGAGTTTAAGGATGGCAACAGTCAGAGGCCCTTCATCTGAGACCTGTTATCTGAAACTCATCGGCCACACCCACTTACACCCACCCCCACCCCATTCCTGAATAGGCACACGTGCATGCAGAGAACTTCTTCATGAGCAGGACGCCAAGACTTTCCCGCCTGATGCTCTGCATATAGAAAGGGGGGTAATGCTTTAATGGGGGAGGGGACCAGATGGGATTTACTGTTGCCTAGCTGTGAAATCGCAAGTTTCTGGACGAGGAGATAGTAGTGTGGTTAAGAAAGGGATTGATTTTTATGATGTCGTGAACCATGTGATAAGTTGGACATCAACTTTCTTCAAAATAAAGGTTCTACTTAGAACCGAAATTATGGTTTTGCAGGCTGATGCCCTTAGAGAACATTTCTGAAGTCCATAGGGAACATTTTGTCCTATAGTTTGATACAAAACATTTAGGAAACCATCGATATATCCAGTAGGGGTTCACTTTTACTCTATTAACAGAAAAAGCAATAAGCTGGCCCGAAGAACCTAAAACATAACAATTAAGAACTTTTCAATCTTTAATTAAGAACAATATAACCAACTCAAGAACCCTTAAGAGCAAAAATAAGTAAATATATGGTTCACGATAAGGGAATGTTCCTTGTGGGAGCCAAAAAAACAGAGCAAAAGCAAAGAACCATTTAAGAACCTTATTTTTATGCATGTATGACAAAAACCAAGCTGATTGACACACATTTTAGGTTATATTCACGCTGTTCAAAAGACTTTAACAGAGCATTATTTCTGAAATCCATTTACTGAAAAGCATTGTTTTGTTTACAGAGCCGTTACACACACAGTTTCCCTCCAAAGGAATATTATTATCATCAGATATAAGCTGCGCTGTTTTTGAACTGCTGTGCATCTGTGTGAATATGATAGGTAAACATGCTCTATGCTGTGCATTGATGTATGCACATGTTATTATGCAATGTAAAAGCTGTTTAATGTATTGGTTATTTTTCTGTGTTGTAATTACATGCATATAACAAAACATATCTTCATGTGCATAAAATTCACACATACAGCATGTGCAAAATGGAGGTGAATGTTGTCTCTGCTAAATCTGTACTCATGAATATAAATGTATTGTTTTTGTTGTTACGTAAATCATTGTGTATTAGCACTATATGTTGAGCTCTGTGGAATTTAGAAAAACAAGTGAAAAACATTTTTTTTTATGTTGTGGCGTCATAACGTCACAAATAATTAACGTCAGAAATAATTATTTTCCCAAAATAAACCAGCAAATTAAAAATCTAGATAAAAGAAACAGCGCCACTAGCAAACTGATATGTAGCATTTTGAGCAATGTAACTAAGTGGCGCAGCTTCTATATGAAGGGGGAAAGGCTATCAACAGCAGCATTTGTGTGATAGGCGAAATGTTTCTGTCCGGTCGCCATTTTCCACTGCAAACCTTTGAATGCATGAGGGGCTTCAATAACACAAACACATTTGCGGCACATTTCAAATCTATCCCCCAAATAAACACGCACACATCTGGAAACCATGATAATAAAAAGAAAAAGCCCATATTGCGCAACAGCTATGGTCTAATTATTTTGAAAAATGAAGAGATGAGAATATGGCTTTGGCTTTCCAAACATTTTTAAACAGGAAACAGGGCTGCCTTGCAAGCGCTTGACGACAAATGCAAAATAATCGTGTAAGTCATTGCAAAAAAAAATAACATCCCAACTGATTGGCATGCAAAACTGTCCACACAGGTATCTTGCTATGATTTGAAAATGTGCAGAGGGTCTCTGCAGGCCAATCGCTGGGAGTAGGAGGTGGAGAGACGAGTTTGATTACCCTACTATGGACAAGGCTTGTCTCGTGAACAGGAATCGAGCAACATGACGTACACTCCTACGGCTTACCTGATTGGCCGAGAGGCAGACGTTGGCAAGGGGGCGCAAGTCTGCTCATTAATGAACGAATCCTACTATGAGCGAGGCGTAGCTTATGAATATTAATGAAGGTACGTGACTGGACGCTCCAGGAAAGTTACAGTGTAACGTCAGCGCAGTCTACTTAATATTCAGGAGCTATGTCTTCGCCATAGTAGGATTTCAAAATCCGCCGTCTGTTTCGCGCTGTGATGAATTGAATAGGGAAGAAGAAAAAGGAGGAGGAGGAGAATCCAATCCGGTTTGAGCAGGTTTTTGTTTCGGAGGAACATTAACGTCTTCCTACACTGATCAAACCTACTGTGTGAATCTTTTACCGTGCTCAACACACAGTGGCTGCTGTTTTTCAGCGTTAAATCCTTGCATCTGGTATTTCAAACCCTTTTTGTGCTTGTACAAATCCACAGCCATGCCTAAAAGGAGCAAAGTAAGTAGCGCAATGGTTTCTTAATTTATCGAGGCACCATCTTTAATAGAATATGCAGTATTGAGGGGGAAAAAAGAAAAGTGCACGGATGCATTCACTGTGCACGCAATTTTTCTTTTTTTCTCCCCTGTTTGTAATGTTAAGAAATCACAACGATTCGTGTTTGCAGACTCGTGTTTTAATAAACGCGTGTTTTGGTTCGAGAACGCGCGACTGAGATTTTTTTTTTCTGCATTTAGAATTCATTTAAGCGAGCTTGTTTTGCATGCATATGGACAGATGCGCGATGATTTGTGAAAACATGTTGTGTTTTTTTGTTTAATTAGATGTGAAGTCTGTCTACATTGATCAGACAAAGGGGGTGTAACAATCTTAGTTTTCGTTTGTGCAGCTTACAGTCTCATAGCCCAAGGCTGTCGCGCGCAAAGTAGCACATCAAATTGTTGCATCGAAATTTATTTTTAGACACTGTTTCCAGATACTGCACATGACTGTCTAAAAGCAATGGTCGGTTTGTAAAGGCTTGTTTTTTAGTGTCATGGCTGCCCTTGAGCGCAACCCGATGGGTTAAACTCGCTATATGGGTCTGAACATGCAGTGGCAGACGGTGCAATATTTCATCCGTGCATTAGGGATTTAATTCCTGCGTTGGGGCTTTAATTCGGTGACTAATGCATGCCCGTATCTCGAAATATTCGATCGTGCAAGTTCGCGATTATGCAATGGCGATATTTTTACACATCATAGCGCCACTGTTTGGTGTTTCCTATTATTCACATTCTCTATTTTCTTTAGAGCCCCCCCGTGCACCTCGGGATGTTGGGTTTGAAAGTGAATGGCGGGAATGCCTTTTGCGGTGGGGTGGGTGGGGCGAGCGCAAATCTCTATTAATCAGCGTGGAATGAGTCGCTGTGCATGAAGGGGGCGGTGCACACACACGGCTGCAATGCAAACGGATGGGGCAGCAGCACAACATGGAGGAAGAACATAAACACTGATGCGTGGCTGTGGGGAGAAAAAAAACGATTTACTGTAGTCTAACTAATGCTTGTAGCTATTTACATCCTTAGACCCAAATAAAGCTTGTTTATTTCTTTTATGACTTTTGTGACAAAATGCATGGATTAATTTGGATTTATGAGAATAACATTCTCTGTTTTTCCCTCCATAGGCGAACAATGATTCTGAAGTCTCTGAGGTAAGCAGAACTCCTTCTTTAATGCATGAAATACTTAGTAAGGCCAAGTAATGTTAAGACAAAATACACTGTGGTTTGACTATGTTTAACCTTGTTGTTATTTGCTTTACAGCCTAAAAGAAGGTCGGAGAGATTGGTAAATGTGAGTATTCATGTTTTTAACTCTAATTTGCAGTCATTCAATAGTGACTATTATTTACATTGTTTGTTTATTAGTTGCGGTGTTGGGTGTAATCTGATTACAATGCAATTATTTACTGTAACGAATACTTTTTTAGTCCAAAAAAAAGACTTTCAGTTAATTTAATTACTTTTAAGTACATTATAGGGTAATGCATATTTAAAATAAAATTATTTATGTAGTGTACATGAATTATGGCTGTATAATGAGTACTTGTGAAGGAAAAATGTGAGGCGCTGATTGACTGACATATAAATACAAACATTATTTAACATTTGTTGAGCAGAAAGGTGTTTTAGAAAGTAACTTAAAAGTAATTAGTAATGTGATTACTTTTCAATTAAGTAATTAGTAATCTAATTTAAATTTTTATATAAACAATTAGTCATTTGTATTTGTTTTCTATTTTTGAGTAATTTAGCCAACACTGATTAGTAGTAATAATTCATGTGTTATAACTCTTGGGTTTTTAGAAACCTGTAGCCCCAAAGGCAGAGCCTAAGCCAAAGGTAAGGAAACTATGTATTATAAATACCACTGATAATATTAAATACAAATATCTACATCTCCACAAATAATCAGGAATTATAGCCTAGCAATAATATAAAAAAATATTTTGTCACATTGTTAGAAGGCACCTGCCAAGCCTAAGAAGGCGAAGGAACCCAAGGCGGCCAAGGAGGAGAAGAAAGAGGAGGTGCCCGCAGAAAATGGAGAGACAAAAGCTGATGAGGAGGTGAGATGCTCATAGACTGGCAAATTTTATGAAAAACAACCTAAATGATGCCAAAGTGTTCAAAAAACAGACTCTGCAATCTCAAATGTTTTTTTTTTTTTTTAGGCATCGGCAACAGAAGATGACAAGAAGGACGAAGATGGGGAATAACTTTGCTGAGGTGTCATCTTTTACCAGCACTCCCTGTACCTCTTTTCTTGTACAATTCAGGGGAATATTTTTATCTACTATTTTCTAAAAGCAGGTTTTTTAGTAGTTCGATTGTAGAGACACATTTTTTATGTAAGAAAAGAAACATTTTGAAAGTGATCTCATCATATTCAACATTTTTACATCGGCAGAAAAAAAAATCACGTCATTGTAAATGCCGACAGGCTTTTTTTTCTCTCTCTCTCTCTTTCAAAATGAAAGAGCAGCAGGTTGCAGGCATGTCGTGTACACAGACAGCTGGACATCTTACCGAGCTTGTCCGAATGACTAACATTCCATTGGCTCTATGAGGGATTTTTTTGTTTTGTGTGTAACTTGTAATGTGTGTTTGGGGAGGGAGGGGGGATGGGCAAATAACTAATTGTTTATTGTTTATAAGGCGAAAGATTACTTGTAGGACGTTTGTAAGCTGTGTTCCATATGTTAACTGCAGTTCTTCATAATCATTTCTGCTAAATAAACATATTCTCTAGTACTGGAGTTCATGTCAGGCCTGTGCTTTGTGTGTATTGATTTCGTCTCTTCTGTGATAGTACCGCAATAAATTTGTAAAACTGCTGTGAAAAAAATGATTTTTGGGTATTAAGGCCAATGTGTGATATGGTACAGATGGCAAATATGGGATTAATATCTCTGTTCTCAGCAAAGCCGGCAATTCGTTAACATCATTAAATTGCTAAATTGGGGACAACTGAGTCATTACATGTAAAATCACAATAGCTGTAAAGCTTTCTGACCAGCAGTAGCAATATTTTTGTGGGACTTAGATATCAAGTATAAATGTACAGTTTCTTTTGATCATTGTTTAGAGATGTATCTCTGTGTGTTATGGTTCGATAAACAAGCCAATAAAATTCAGTTGTGATAACCTGTTTTCCCTTTGATTTTTAAGTTATATTCATTGCTGTAGGTTCAACTATATTTGCATGAGTTAAAGTAAGGAAATAGAAATGAATAAAGGAGCAATTTCTATCTGATCTGACCTTCAAAAACTAATATTAGTTTTACTGAATGTAGTGTGCTTGAATCCATCATTTAATAATATTTTTAACTTGATTAAAACTAGTTAATTTAGATTTGACCTCATGAAGCACATTTGTCCAATGTTTGTTTTTTAAGAAATTGTGTGTAAATCTTAGAATAATATTTTTTTTGTGATGATAAATGTAATCAATTAAAATCAGTAATTAATCACAGTTTCTGGATTAGCAGATTCTGCGATTCCCCCTCACCAGGATAAATGTTATAGTGTTATATGTTATATTCTAATAAGACAGATTTCTTATGCATTTTGTAGATAGAGAGTAATCAAGGAGTGTATTCGGTATTAAATTATGTATATCATGTTTCACAACTCAAACATTATTTCTTTGGCACAGTATGTGATACTTCTACAACATTATCAGCAATTTGTTCAAATGATGGCTGGATTGACTTCTCACACCTGTTAAAATTTAGAGTTTGTAATTACAGTTATTATTGCAATGGTGTAAACTACGATTAGCTATAAATAATTTAAAGGCAATGTCAACAACTTTGGAATCAGTAACTGGACTTTTTCAGTAAAGTTCTAACCATTTGTTTAGACAAAAATCATTTACATGTAAAGATTAGTCAAAATTAGTAAAAAACAGCTTTGTGCAGCTTTATGTATCTTAATCCATAAATCAGAGATGAGGCAGATGGATCTGAGTTCAACAACAGCACCTGTCAACACAGGAAGTGACAGAAACAGTCACTCTGCTCACTCTAAGAAAACTGTCTAGTAAGATAAATGGATAAGGTACCTTGGATAACCAACACTTGGCCACCATATGTGAACCCTTCTATGATACTTAAACAATGTGACCTTGCCCCCAATGCACACCCAAACCTCCATTGCAAAGCTTTCTCAAACTTTGTAAAGACCTACAATATATTTGTCATAACAATTCCTGTTTATATTCTAACTCACGTGAACTTAAGGCAAGGGAGTGTCTATGCTTTGTGCTTTGTGCCACATTCCTGCTATTTCCAGTGTGGGTTTGACAAGCTAATGCTCTTGGCTAGATTCCATTGAGATCATTTGTCAAGGAGCTGAAATAACAAGCCTCCTTTACACTCTAAATCTGGGGGGAATGGTGACTAAACACCAACTTGACCAGAGACATGCAACTTTTCCTTGAGTGACTCATTACTGTAAAAAAAAAAAAAAAAGAATAATAATAATATATAAAAATAAAAAATAAAAAACAGCTGGAAATGGAGATAGACTTTGACCAAGGCATAAAGCAGAACAACTGGTCATGTATGTTGAATTTGGCTGTTGTAACTAAAAACAGTCATTTCAGTGGCTATGACTCTTTGGTCATGAAGGGATTCAGTGATTAATCATTGTGTTAGACTTCAGATTCACATTTCTAATAAAAATAAATTCATCAGGTGACTGTATAAACCTGCCATTAACCAGGCTTAATCTTCGTGTGAAACAAATATCGGTGGAGAACAACATTGAAATATATCTTTTGTCCGCTGGTCTGGATGGATTTACAACCTGATTTACGTCACAGACTATTTGCACAACGTCCAGACAGTTTCGTTATTTTATTATGTAAAATAATAATAATAACAATAAACCCTAAATATAGATCATATTTTTGAAATGTATTGATATTACAGACATTTCTGGATAATTTTCTTATTAAACATTTAATGTTTTATTGCTGTTAATGTAAAGTGCTGCGGTGAAAGCTAAGTGTGCTAAGTAAAGCTAAACACTCTTGCAATGTTTCACATGTGATGTATAATCTGCCGCAAACCTCCGCATTACGCTCTGGGAAACTTTTACTTAGGTTATACATGTTTGCATAATACTCAATAAGAGCCAGTACGGTTGTTTCACTGTTGATTTTCTCAGGGACCGTCGTTGTTGTGTTATGTTTGATTATTGTGTATGATGGTCAGTGATGCGCAGCGCGCGGCTCATCCTACAGCTTTCACACGCGCACATCAGACGCGTCAATATGGTCTGCTGTTGGAGCTGCGTTTAGTGTTCAGCACTGGCGAGTGGACTATTTACAGAAAAATGTGGTGAGACTTTTATTAATATATATATATTAATATTAGAGAGAGAGAGATTGTGCGATGAGAATATATACATACATATACATACAAACATATACACTGGCAGCCAAAAGTTTGGAATCATTTACAGGTGTTTATCTTATGGAAATAAATTGGTACTTTTATTCACTAAAGTGGCATTCAACTGATCACAATGTATAGTCAGGACATTATTAACGTGAATTTTTACAATTTGAAAAACTGTTCAGAGCTTCTTAAATTACTTAATAGATTTATCATCAAAAAATCCAACACGTGCAGCAATGACAGCTTTGCAGATCCTTGGCATTCTAGCTGTCAGTTTGTCCAGATAATCAGGTGACATTTCACCCCACTGCCTACGCTGTCTTGTCGGGCACTTCTCAGGCACCTTACAGTCTAGCTGATCCTCTATCTATCTATCTATCTATCTATCTATCTATCTATCTATCTATCTATCTATCTATCTATCTATCTATCTATCTATCTGTCTGTCTGTCTAGCTGTCTGTCTAGCTGTCTGTCTGTCTAAAATTAAGTCTTTCTTCTTTTCTCTGTTTTTAGGGTCTGTTTGGAGTACCAGAGCTCAGCAATCCTGATGGTTTCCAGGTGGCCCAGCGTAAGGCTCTCAGGAAAGCTGAGTTTCTGGTCCATGGGGCCTGCACGCATCCTCCTGGTACCAACACTGTGGAAACATTTGACCAGCTGTCTGACAGTTTATGCAAAGCAGACATGGTAAAATTAGTTTTTATAGCTATTTTCATGTGTACATACATATGCAATTTTGTTTCGTTATAAAATAACGATTTTTTTTTTTGTCACGGGCAGATTTCAACAAAGTTGCTCACCCAGATACTTCATTCGTGCAGCTTCAGAAAGGGCCTGCATTGATATCGGAACCGTAGTAGAGAAGTATGTGTACTTTTGGTTTAAGGGGTTCGTTTGATCGAATGTGAAAGTGCTGTCATTTACTCAGCCTCATGTTGTCCTAAACTTGTATAGCCGTGGCCCAAACTGTGCATTATACAATATGGACTTACAATATACACTATGCACTCAGATACCATGTAGTGTATAAATGTTTGAAGGTAGTATTTTCCCAAATGAAACAGGTTTTTTTTTTTTAACTATCTGCATTCGCCTTTTTAAGAGCTGATGTAAGTGGATGCAAACATATGAGATGTGTTGCCACTAGCTTTAGTACTCAGTTCAATACTTGAACTGATACTTAAACTTGTGTCTGAAACAATGTAAATATTCACACAGCGTGGGGTGAAGGTAAAACATACAACTCACATTTGTAAGGTCACGGAAGGTTCGCTAGTTAGTGGCTACATTATCCAGCCTCGCAGCTAGGTAACTTCGCCCATTCCGCTACGTACAGCTAGCCACAAGCACTGAGTGCATGAAGTGTCCAACAATCCACACTGTGCATTGACAGCTGAAGAAGTGCATCATCCGAGCACTTGTTGTACACTTTTTTTGGTTACTTTTTACTTACACTACACAATGAATTAGAATAGTGCAGAAGTGTGCAGTTTGGGACACACCTTATAGCATTGATTCTTCCATCATAGAGGTTTGAAATATCATACGGGGAGTAAATGATATGAGAATTTTCATTTTATTCCTTTAATAGTACTTTTTGTACAGTGATGACATTTGTATATTGTATGAACGTGTGTTACAAACTCAATACAAATGTGGATTTGTTTCAGAGCTTAAAGAATTTACTGGAGAATGAAGCCAAGCTGTTTTATTCACATTGGACCCAGACACAACGCAGGTGGAATTGCTGTACTCTGCACAAAAACTCATTAAAATTATTAGAAGTGCATTAATTACACCTTACAAAGCTTTAGAGAAGTTAAACAGAAGCAGATCTATATCTAAACCAAGCAACAGTTTGATAGTGGACTCATCTTGGCTGTGTTTATGTGGTTCTGTTGCTGGTTTAGGAGAGTTGCAGAGCTCTTCGTGTTTGATTTTGAGATCAGATGGATGAATCAAGCCGTCACGTGAACTTTTTTTATTATTATTTACGCTGACCACTTTATACAGTATATCTTTCTGTATGATTTATCTTAGAGGAAAAAGGCTGTCGCTCTGAACGTGACGCTTCTCGATCTTTACCACAAGTTTCTAAATGGTTCCCAGCTCCCGAATGCCGTAGAGAAGCAGGTTCTACCAGAACACATCCGCCACTGTTTCTCCATAGACGGGAACTGCATTCAGATCGGAAGTCATACACTTCTGGGATGGGATGGGATGTGGTGAGTAAATAATGACAGAATTTTCATTTCTGGGTGAACTATTCCTTTAAATAGTCAGAAAGTTCACTTTCATTGTGTGGAAAAAGACAACATAAGGATGAATACTGTAAATGATGGCAGAATGTTCATTTTTGGGTGAGTTAGGCCTGTTCCCTGGCAAAGTAGTTATGTAACTGAGCTAAATCTTTAATGTTTCTTCATGGTGTGACCTGCTCTATGTAACCTGCTTTGAACGTATGCTTTTTTCTTGGCTGCCGGTCTGTTATAGAATTGATTTTAAGATTTTATTGTTTGTTTTTATATCTTTAAATGCTATCTTTCTGACCTTTTACCTTTATCTTTCTGAGTGTCCCTACATCCTGACTCAAAATAAAAGGAGACCGCACATTTTTTCAGTAGTGGCCCCAAAGCTTTGGAACAATTTACCCCTGCATATTAGAACAGCTCCAAAGCTGTTACCTTTTAAATCTCAATTGAAGACTTTTCTCCGAGGAGATTATTTCCCCCCTTGTTTAATATGCTTATTAGATGTATTCATACTTATGCTTGTTATTGTTTTGTTTTTCTCTACTTTTTTTATTGTACAGCACATTGGTCAACAGTCTGTTGTTTTAAATTGTGCTTTATAAATAAATTGCCTCGCCTTGCCTTCTTCTGCATGTTTGGTAAGCAATCTTTATTCTTCCCTCTGGTTGGTGCGGGAAGCGGCATATAAAATCTTTCTGTACCCCAACAGTAGTCTCTTGCTTTGCCTGGATGAGCTTTTGGCTTGTAGACATGAGCTGGCAACATTAGTGGGCTATGAGTCGTTTGCACACAGGGCTTTGAAAGGAACAATGGCTAAAACACCAGGTAAAAACAGTGTTAAATCAATGCGCCATCTGCTTGGCTAAAAGCTGCAGCAAATAAAGAAAGCGAGGTAACAGTTTGCAAAAGCCAGGTTTGTTTTTCAGAAACTGTGATGAAGTTTTTGAAGCTGCTTACAGAAAAACTCTCTGACAGGTATGTTTCACACTGTAACAGATTTAATGGAAAGGAGGAGGCGAGAACCGGCTTGACAATATAATTCATATTTTAATGAAAAATTAAACAAAAGACAAAACACACACATGACAGACATGGCCATAAATTATCTCTCTCTCTCTTGATTAGCCTAATACCCGGTCCCGACCTCCGCCCTGCCACACACACATTTTCACACTTGATGTTATAAAAATCTATAATGTGTAATAAACTTTACTCTCTTTCATGTTTTAAAACAGAACTTCAGAGGATTTCAAGATGATGAGTGAAATGAAAAAGAAAACATACTCAACAAATCACGTATGTTTATTTTGTGCGTTTTTGTTTGACATGTTTTGTGAATTTTGGTTATTCTTTGGCATCAATAAACAGGACCTAAATCAGGTTCATGGAACAAAAAAACATTTTAATTAACTAAATGTTTTGCAGAACGTAAACAAAAAAGGAAATTAAGTCATTTTCAATTATTTCAGAGTGTAAATAAAATAAACAATTGAAAATTGTCTACAAAATGTTCCTTGTCGATTATTCGTTTGATCTCATTTAACATAACTTGGGATCACACTAAACTGTAATGATAGTGTGCGAGAGCAGCACTGCAGTTCACGCAAGACTAAAGGGAGGAAGAATTACATAGCCAGCTCAAGGTCCAGATGCACTCTAAACTTTCCAAACACCTTCAGGTGATGTAGATCGCAAAGCATGAGGGAATTATACAAAATAAATAAATAAAAATAAGTAAATTCAGAGGGAATTTCATTGTGGAATAAGCAGAGCTGGAGCTCTTTGTAGGAAACACCCCGGTGTTACATCTTAAATGCAGTTATATTTAATGCATTATAGCTTTATTAATGTTCAAATAATACAGAAGCAGATCATGTAAATAACTACAAACTCTTCAAAATGTATCTGTGCAGTCAGTGCCTCTTCTATGAGTTGCGTGAAAGTCCTGATCTAAGGGGAAGAGATTGAAACTGCACCCGGCTGATGAACTCGGTCGTGTGGACGCTTGTCCCTCGAGATTATAACGTGATGGCCCGTGACTAATATGTGTCATTGTGCATTTCTTATTGTGAAGAAAACTGGCAATATGCAGCTTTATTAATAAGAGGGATTTCGTTTTTTTGTGAGTTAAATATGGATTGAAGTGAACAGAAAGGTGAGAGAGGAAGTCTTTGCCCCATTATACACGGCAAGAAAATATGTTTTTGATTTTTGTTTTGGCTTGTTTTCCATTATAAATATCTAAAACTCATTTAAAACAACTTACATTTTATTTAGCAGATGTACTGCAGAAGAAAAAAAAATTTTCTGAGAATGTTAAACATTAAAAATGCAAATATTTAAAATGATCTAAAAATCCTTTAAAAAATGCGTTCCCCATCTGTCGCTCACTTCGACGTCGTGTCGAAGAAGCGACACTAGGGGTCTCTCTTGAGCGCCGAAAGATGCCTCTGATCTATGAAAAACAGTATTTGCATACCCCGCCTCCGGATACGGATATAAAGGCGAGGGAAATACGCTCGTTCATTCAGTAATTTTCTTCGGAGGCAGACGGAGGCCACCACCCTGCCCCGCCGTAAGCCTGCCGCCATGGGCCATGCCCGTCTGCTCGCCGAGGGTGTCCTCCTGCGGCTATGAAACACCCTGCTCCGCCTCAACCCGGGCCCAGCTCTCAGCCCCAGCGTCGAGCACTCCGCAGGAAGCAGACGCCCCCGTCTCACGGACCCCCTCGAGGACCCGGAAGGCTCCCAGGCTGTCCGTAGACGTTCAACCCAGGGACCAAGATGTTAGCTCCGGAGGTGGTAAGACCGCTCCGTCCCCGGTGGAGGGCTGGGAGGAGAATTTTTTCTTGTCGAATTAATTTTCACATTCTCATATTCTCTGTAATGAGCTATTTCCTTTTGTCTCTGGGTCACCTGGCCCTCAAATGCCGTTCTCACGGCACTTTGCCCCCAGATATCAACAGTCCTGGCCCCCTGGACACGGACCACCCGTCTTCAGCCCCACGACTGTTCCCCGGCTGGCCGGTTCCGACGAGTCCAGAGAACGCCTACCCAGGACCTCCTCCTCAGTCGCTAACCCGCCCCCTGCCGGGTGTGCGGAGCAAGGTAAGTGCTTGAGTCTCTGCTCAGCACCTCAGCCGCAGGTCGCCCCGTCGCTGCCCAACGCTGCCCTACCTGCTCCGCCCCGCTGCGAAGCCCCGCCGGGTACGTCAAAATTAATCGTCCCTTTGGTGCCCCTAGCACAGAGGTTGGACGCGTGGCTTTCACTTCCCAACCCGTCTCGCTGGCTGGCCCGGACCATCCGACTCGGTTACGCAATTCTGTTTGCCAGGCCCCCGCCCCCTTCATGGGCATCCGTCCGCAGTCCCTGTGCGCGGAAATCGCGACTCTTCTGGCCAAAGACGCGATAGAGCCGGTCCCTCCAACCGAGATGAAGGAGGGTTTCTACAGCCCTTACCTCATCGTACCCAGGAAAGGCGGCGGATTATGACCAATCTTGGACTTGCGAGTTCTCAACCAAGCGTTGCACAAACTCCCATTCAAAATGCTCACGCTTAGCCTGCGTCCGGCATCTAGATTGGTTCGCAGTGGTAGACCTGAAGGACGCGCACTTCCACGTCTCCATCCTGCCTCGACACCGCCCCTTAAAAGTGCGGTTTACGTTCGATGGCCAGGCGTATCAGTACAAGTCCTCCCCTTCGGCATGTCTCTGTCCCACTCGCGAGAGTGACTATGCGCCCACAGAGACCAGGTGCTCAGGCACCTCAGCCGCTTGGGGCTTCAGGTCAACCGGGAAAGGAGCAAGCTTACTCCAGTTCAGAGCATCTCTTTTTCCGGGATGGAGTTAGACTCGGTCTCAATGTCGGCACGTCTCACCAACGAGCATGCCCAGTCAGTGTTGAACTGCCTCGCCGCCTTCAGGCCAGGCAGAGCGGTCCCTTTAAAACTTTTCCAGAGGCTCTTGGGGCATATGGCGTCCTCCGCGGCGGTCGCACCGCTGGGGTTGACACATATGCCACCGCTCCAACACTGGCGTCAGACCCGAGTCCCGAGACGAGCATGGCGCCACGGCACGCACCGGGTATCAATCACCCCCGCCTGCCGCCAAGCATTCAACCCCTGGACAGACCTCTGTTCCTTACGGGCAGGAGTACCCCTACAGCAGGTGTCCAGACGCGTCCTGGTCACAACCGACGCATCCAGATCGGGTTGGGGCACCGTTTGCAACGGGCACGCAGCCTCAGGCCGTTGGAAAGGGGCCCAGCTGCGTTGGCACATCAACTGCCTCGAGTTGTTGACCGTCCTTTTTTGCCCTGCGGAAGTTTCTCCCGTTAATTCAGGACAAACATATCCTAGTCGGGTTGGACAGCACCACTGCGGTCACGTACATAAATCGCCAAGGCGGCGTACGCTCCCGCCACATGTCACAACTCACCCGTCGTCTCCTCCTTTGGAGCCAGCACCGACTCAAGTCGCTGCGTCCCACTCACATCCCCGGCAACCTCAATGTGACAACGGACGCGCTGTCACGATAACGCTTGCCTGGCGGAGAGTGGAGGCTTCACCCCCACTCGGTTCAGCTGATTTGGGAATGTTTCGGCAAGGCCCAGGTAGACCCCTTTGCCTCCCGAGAGACCTCCCACTGCCCGCTCTGGTACACCCGCTCAGAGGCTCCCCTCGGGGCAGATGCACTGGCACACAGCTGACCAGTGGGGCTGCGCAAGTACGCATCCCCCCCCAGTGAGCCTTCTTGCACTGGTGCTGTGCAAGGTCAGGGAGGACGAGGAGCGAGTCACTCTCGTGACTCCTTATTGGCCCACCTGGGCCTGGTTCTCGGACCTCGTACTCCTCGCGACAGCCCCTCCCTGGCGAATTCCCCTGAGGAAGGACCTTCTTTCTCAGGGACGGGGCACGCTCTGGCATCCGCACCCAGACCTTTAGAAACGGAAGATGCGGAAGATCTAGCTGGTCTACCACCACGGTCATAGCCACGATCAACCAAGCCAGAGCCCCTTCTACCAGGCAACTCTACGCCCTGAAATGGCGTCTGTTCGTGAATTGGTGTTCTTCCCGGGCAGAAGACCCAGAGGTGCGCAGTTATGTCTGTGCTCCTGTTCCTACAGGAGAGGTTGGAGGGGAGGCTGTCCCCATCCACCTTGAAGGTGTATGTTGCCACTATCGCAGCTCACCACGACCCAGTTGATAGCAAGTCTCTGGGTAAGCACGACTTAATCGTCAGGTTCCCAAGAGGTGCCCAGAGGTTAAACCCCTCCCGGCCAAACCTGTTCCCCTCCTGGGATCTCTCGGTGGTCCCATCAGTTGGCTCAGGGCCCTCTCCTAAAAAGACGGCCCTGCTGATCGCGCTCGCTTCCATCAAGAGGGTCGGGGACCTGCAAGCGTTCTCTACTAACGACACTTGCCTGGAGCTCGGTCCGGCAGATACTCATGTGATCCTAAGACCTCGACCGGGCTATGTGCCCATGGTTCCTACCACGCCCTTTGGAGATCAGGTAGTGAACCTACAAGCGCTGCCCCGGGAGGAGGCAGACCCAGCCCTCTCACTGTCGTGTCCGGTACGTGCCTTGCGTGCCTACCTGGAACGCACCCAGAGCTTCAGGCGCTCTGAGCAGCTCTTTGTCTGCTTTGGAGGACAGCAGAAAGGGAACGCTGTCTCCAAACAGAGGTGTCTCACTGGGTGGTGGATGCCATTCAGTTGGCCTATCACACCTAGGCCGAATTACCTGAATTACCTGTATGCCTGTGATGATTTGCATGCTGATAAATCGACCACACAGGAAAAATTTGATTTCTCATTTTCGTGAAGCAATGAGCTTGTTTTTCCACACCAGGTAGCTTGTTTCTTTTATAGATCACCCACCCTTGGCACAGAGTACTGTCATTTTAAAAAGAACGTTATTAACCATTCTTTTATTTTGTCCTAACTATTTACCATTAATAAAGGAGGCTGCAGAACCAAGAAAATACAGTTTCTACTCAAAACAAACCGAAATGAAAAACATTTCATTTTTAGTCCCTGTCAATAAATCGCGTAAAATATTTACTTGGTGCATTTTGATTTAACATTGTTTTCCATATATTTGGTTTGCTTTTTTAATTATTCAATAAAATCAATTTATTATAAAAAATTAAAAAAAAAACACTTTTTTTTACCTCCAATACTGATAAATATATTTTTTAAATAATTATACAAATGACCGCATATTTGCAATATTGCTTTTTTTTTATTGAATTTTGTTTTTGTTTTTTTTGCATATCAGAAAGTGATGCCCTGGGATCATGCCTACCTCAGTGAAGCCATACAGACAGAAATGTAAGAATTTCTGATGTGTGCAGAATATTCAAATACCGAGCTGCCACTCTTTGAAAATAATCTTCAGGTTGTCCTCATACCTATATACGCCCTTTTTCTTGTGTGCTTTTTAGGTTTAATGTAGATCCCAGCATTTACAGTCCATACTTCTCTCTTGGTGCTTGCATGGAGGGACTCGACCATCTCTTTCCAAGTGGAGAAGCCAAATATGTGTGAGGTGTGGAACGAAGACGCTCGAAAACTGGTAAGCTTTAGAAATGCAATTTCTGCCATCTGCTTTTGTTTAGTTTTCAAGGTTGACTGTTGTCTTCATCTGCAAACAGGCTGTGGTCCATGAAACAGAGGGGCTGTTGGGATATGTCTACTGTAATTTATTTCGAAGACCTGATAAACCTCACCAGGTAAAGCATGCTGCTCAACGCAATGCAACAAAGCATATGTGCTAACAACTAGACCACGGCTCACAATATAATACAAGATTATGCTGGTTGTATTGGCTGGTAACATGAATATCTTTCATATAGCATGACTGTCACTTCACCATTCGTGGTGGGCGACTCTGGGAAGATGATGTTTACCAGCTGCCTGTTGTGGTGCTGATGCTGAGTCCCAACATCAAAACCCCTTTCTTGCTCACTCCTTCCATGGTGGAGATATTGTTCCATGAGATGGGACATGCCATGCACTCTTTGTTAGGATAGACATGGTATTAACATGCCACCAGTCTATGCAATATAACTGGCATTTGAATAATTGTTACAAAACTTGTGTTTTGTATAAATCAGATGTATGAAATGCATGTACGTTTGAGGGGGGTCTATTAAAGGTGCACTCAAGGACATTCACAGAGTGTCCCGTAGCCACTCCTTTGTTAACTTGGCTGTGTGCTTAGGGTCATTGTCCTGTTGGAAGATGAACCTTCCTCCAGTCTGAGGTCCAGAGCGCTCTGGAGCAGGTTTTCATCAAGGATGTCTCTGTACATTGCTGCATTCATCTTTCCCTCGATCCAGACTAATCTCCCAGTTCCTGCCGCTGAAAAACATCCCCACAGCATGATGCTGCCACCACCATGCTTCACTGTAGGGATGGTATTGGCCAGGTGATGAGAGGTGCCTGGTTTCCTCCAGACATGACGTTTTGTCATTCAGGCCAAAGAGTTCAATATTTGTTTCATCAGACTAGAGAATTTTGTTTCTCATGGTCTGAGAGTCCTTCAGGTGCCTTTTGGCAAACCCCAGGTGGGCTGTCATGTGCCTTTTACTGAGGAGTGGCTTCCGTATGCACACTCTACAATACAGGCCTGATTGGTGGAGTGCTGCAGAGATGGTTGTTCTTCTGGAATGTTCTCCTCTGTCCACAGAGAAATGCTGGAACTCTGTCAGAGTGACCATCGGGTTCTTGGTCACCTCCCTGACTAAGGCCCTTCTCCCCCGATCGCTCAGTTTGGCCGGGCAGCCAGCTCTTGGAAGAGTCCTGGTGGTTCCAAACTTCTTCCATAAGGACAATGGAGGGCATTCTGCTCATTGAGACCTTCAATGCTGCAGAAATTTTTCTGTAACCTTCCCCAGATCTGTGCCTCGATACAATCCATTCTTGGATGTCTACAGACAATCCCTTGGACTTCATGGCTCAGTTTTTGCTATGACATGCACTGTTAACTGTGGGACCTTATATATACAGGTGTGTGCCTTTCCAAATCATGTCCAATCAACTGAATTTACCACAGGTGGACTCCAATCAAGTTGTAGAAACATCTCAAGGATGATCAGCGGAAACAGGATGCACCGGAGCTCAATTTAGAATGTCATGGCAAAGGCTGTAAATACTTATGTACATGTGATTATTTTCATTTTTTATTTGTAATAAATTTGCAAAGATTTCAAATAAACTTTTCACACATTGTCATTATGGGGGTATTGTTTGTTGAATTTTGAGGAAAATAATGAATTTAATCAATTTTGGATTAAGGCTGTAACATAACAAAATGTGGAATAAGTGAAGCGCTGTGAATACTTTCTGGATGCACTGTATATTCAAACTTCATCTATTCATTATCACTGATGTACACATTAACTGCTTAAATCTAATAAAAGATTGAACTGTGTGTTTCTGCTGCAGAGTGATGCTTTCTCATGGAGGTTGTGAATAGCCTTTTCTGATGGTTCAAGTTAAATAAAACCCTGTTTTTTAGAATCATAATTTTTTGTCCTTGTGCAATGCAATTTTAAATCACTTCAAACTGTAACAACCAACATGTAGTCTTCTAAATGAAATCTCAATATTCACCCACTGAATCTCATTTCTTATTCCCAGGAATGTTACAGAAGACTCCAACCATTGAAGACTTTGTAGATGCACTAGTGTTGGACCTCGATGCAGATTTCAAATCCTACATTTAGTGAAGCATTTATAATTGTAATGTCACCACAATCCTGATTATTTCTTGAAACACTGGGTGCTATCTTTTCCACTCTACCTGCTGTCTTTTACGCCTCATTAAAATGTGAAATTATTACATTTAAGCTTAGAGCTCTTTCTGGTAAGAGTGATTAGCTGCATTTGATAGAAAATGAAAATTCTCATATTGTAGAGGTGTAAAGCAAGGAAGTACAAATACTTCATTACTGTACTTAAGTAGTTTTTTTTTTAATATACATTTTTGTACTTGAGGATAAATATTTCTTTGGCCTTTCACTTTCCTTTGAACTGAACAAAAAGATTCAAAAATCAGTCTGAACGATTTGTTTTGCAAATCACATATCTGAATCAAAATCACAAGCCAGATTACATGCTCTGTCTCCTTTGGGGTAGACAAGAAACTGCTCATGTGAGTTATTTTTATTTTTTTTACTGGTGGTTATATTTGCTTTGTAGCACATGTATGCTAAAATATGTGATGACTAGGGTTTTCTGGATGGTCACTAGGGCATGCTATGCAGTTGTCAAGGTGATCTTTGCTGTGTTTTGGCGCATTGCTACAGTATGGTTGCCAGGTTGAGACTTGCAAAGTTGTTTTCTGTTTTTCGCACATTGCTCTGCAGTTGACAAGGTATCTAGGTGGTTGTCAGGTTGTTGCTATGCTGTTGTTAACTTGTTTAAATTGTGTTTCAGCACATTCCTATGCAGTTGCCAGGGTGTTCTGGGTGGTTGCCTATTGGACAAAATTAAGAGCACACCCCCACAAGTCTCTGTTCTGGTCACTAATATGACTCAGCTCCCCCCTTCAATGTTCCAATTTTTATGGACTGTGGTGTTCATTTACACTCATCCCATAAATATTATTATTATGATGTGACTTGAACGCACCATTAAAGGGATAGTTTATTTAAAAATGGAAATTCTCGTAATTTTCTAACCCTCATTCAATCCAAGATGTTTGTGTTCTGCTGGAGAAAAAAGTCAAACAAAACAGATTTTAAGAAGCATATTGCTGTTATGTAGTTCAATTCAATGTAAGTGAATGGTGGCCAGACCTTTGAAGCTCCAAAAAGCACATAAATGCAGCATAAGAGTAAACCAGAAGACTCCAGTGGTTTCAACAATGTTTTCTGAACTGATCTAGTTGGTTTTGGGTGAGAATAGACCAAAATACAACTTTTTTTGACTACAAATCTTGACTTTAGCAGTCTCCTTGGCAATCAGGATTTCAAGATCAATTACACTTCTTAGAGTGCCATCTATGGCTCTGCGCATGTATCAAGCACTAGTAAGTAAAATCAAGCTTGAAATGGCAAGATATACAGCAGAAATTTGTTACAATTTGGTTTCTCACCCAAAACAAACTGAATCGCTTCTGAAGACATGGATTTAACCAATGTAGTAGTATGGATAACTTTATGCTCCCTTAATGTGCTTTTTGTAGCTCTGAATTTCTGGCCATTATTCACTTGCATTGAATTGACCTATAGAGCTGAAATATTCTTCTAAAAATCTTTGTATGTGTTCTGCAGATGAAAGTCATACACATCTGGAATGTCATGAGGGTGAGTAAATGATGAGCACCACCAATCAAATAGGTTGCCATGGGTTTAATGAAATGTTCCATAATTTATGCAATGTAATATTGATTAATACTTAAGTCATTTTCTCATGAGCTACTTTTACTTGTCAATTTGCATAAAGGTATCTTTACATATACTCCAGTATGACAAATGCATACTTTATCCAACACTGTCATTTACATGCCATCCCAGATTTTTTTATGTGCACAAATGAAAATTAAGAAAAATATTTTAACTTTGTAGGTTTTCTGCTGCCTTTGTGCTTCAAAATATTGGTACCCATTCACTTGCAATGTGAGGAACTAGAGCTGAAATATTCCTTTAAAAAAATCTGGGATGGCATGAGGGCAATTAACTGAGAATTTCTATTTTTGAGTGAACTATTACTTTAAAGTGTGAATAGAACACTGGGACTAGCAGAAAGTAGATGGTGATTTAAATTACAATTTAAGTCACAATTAAATAGAAAACAACCATTCCAAAACATATTAAAAATGTTCACATTTAGACATTAAGATGCATTCTATATGGTAAATTTGTACAAATTGAGTAAAAAGAACTTGTGAACATGTAAATGTTCCCCCTTTGAAAGCTCACAGATGATCGGCTCAAACAATGTGTAGACACTTTGAACACAAGATGCATATAAACTTCTTTTGAAGTAGAAGAAATGCACAAACACAAGTTCAATTTGTTGTTTATTTACCTATACAAAAGACAATAACTCAAGCCAGGATGGAATCTGGGCAGAGAGAAAAAAAAGGGGGAATAAATCACATTAGAGTCAGGTAGATGATAAAACATTTATATAGAAAGATGCAGTTAATATGTAAACATCAAGTTTATAATTACCATGTTATGCCTCTTTCTCTGGAGCGACCTCATCTGTGCCCTTGGTGTTGCGGGTATAGATGATCTGAGCTCTGTGTTTAGACACCAGCTTGATCAGACCTGAAGAGCAAAAAAACACCTTTAATTCCAACTGTCCTCATACACCATAATACACAGCTGACCAATTGTGATGAATAGTCTCAGTTCCCACACGTGAAGTTGTCTAAAGTCAAATCTAAACACCATTGTACATGTCAAAATTAATTCAAGTAATGATGTTTGTAGTCACAACATCTGATCATCACCTTTGCCGAGCAGCTCCTGGAGGGCAGCCCTGGCCAAAGAGCCCCTGATCTTCAGCCTTTCAGATACCACAGCGGGTGTGATGAGCTTGTAGTTGGGAACTTCTTTGTACAGTTTGTCATAAGTGGCCTTATCGAAGAGCACCAAGTTGTTAAGCTTGTCCCTCACCTTTCCTTTGGACCACTTCTGCTCAGGACCAAGGAAGGCAAAAGATAAAGTTCACCTCAAGCCTTTACATGCAACTGCACAATAACGTGCACGAATCAGTCAACAGCTTTAAACGCGGCTGACATATTTTTCAGTGTCTTTTGAAGGATGTAATTTAGTGTTAATATCAGCATTTGTGTGCATTTTACCTTCTTCTTCGCCTTGCCTCCGGATTTGTTGACGGGATCTTTGTCCTTTTTGGACTTGCCCGTATCCTTCTTCTGCTTACTATCCTTGGGCGGCTATAGAATCAAAGCGAACACATTTCAGACAACGCGCATAAGCACATCATTTCATTTTATTTTCATAAGCGCGTGCCACTACGGAGTGCGTGTATTCAGGCCTCGCGAACAATGTGCGTTCGACACGGCAACACTCCACACAAAATAATCACACATACGGGTTGAAATGACCCACTTAAGATAGATTACGTTATTGCTTATGCTTTAATACACATTATATTGTCGTTATAATGCGTCATTAAAGCGTTAGGCCAGGGTAAAAAGTTATATTTTCTAACGTGAAGGAGTCGCTCGAGCACTCACCATGCTGAGCCTTTGCGAGCTGCGGAAGAGAAAGAAAGTGACGCACGCGCAGTTCCGGTTTGTCCGCGTGCGATTCGACGTGAGAATTGCAAGCGGTCGTGGCGCCCTGCAGCTCGCGCCTACACCCTGCAGGACAGGAGCGAGTTTGTGTCATTTTTAAGAAAGCGCATTCATTTTTATAAGTTACAGAGGTCAAAAGGTAGTGCGTATAACTAAAATAATGTATTATTCTAAATATGTATATATACAAAATTAGGATACCTATTTAGAATTATATGTAAGACTTACAGTACATTTTATAATTACATCTAGAATGTACATTTCTATTAGTATTCAGGCTAATAAATAGTTTATTATTATTATTATTATTATTATTATTTCGGATGCAAGTAGAATAAGAAAACAATAGGAGATTAAAAAAATTGTTAATAATAGATTTAATTACAAATTATTAAATAGGTTTTTCTAAGGACAGAAAATAAAAATAGCTTAAATGAGTAAATTACATTATAGTATTCAGATATGCATGATTTACTGTACATCATGTCATGCTGTAATGTAAAAAAAAACCCCAAAACGAATAATTAGCATGAGTTCTAGACATAGACAGACGTTTGTCTGTAAAACTGTGTAAAAACAGCATGTGTGAATAGTGTGATCGCAAGAATACTGTGGTTGGATCTTTAAAGATGTGGCTAAAACTACTCTTTAACTTTAGCTGAAACAAGCTGCCTTTCATTCATATGCAAGGTTATGGATGGTTGGATGGTTATGTCACAGCTTTGAGAGAGAGATGCATATGAGTAGCCGACATGAAAATTTTTGAGGAAATGCAGTGTGAAATGTTGATACTCGACCTAAAACTATTTGTAAAAAAAATGTTTCATATTCGTAATATTCTTTAATATTTATAAAATATTACATGCCACACCACAGGACCAAATCATAATATTCCAAGTCATTCAAGAAATAAATATTGACACACATCGATACAGATGACAGGTTGCCACCCAGAAAGTCTAGCAGTGGTCGCCTACATAATTTACATGTTCTTCTTTGAGAGTTATATCAAAAGACTTGATGTGGCATGCGCTGACTGAGCTATTTAAGTTTAAATGGAGAGCTTCTTAAATCTAGTATTTCACAGTACCTGCCAATTAAACACAACAGTAATGTAAAAATATTAAAACTCTTTAAAAAAGTTCCTGCACAAAATAAAAATAAGATAGTGTTTAAGATGATTCTCATGTTACAGATAAGCAAACTTTAATGTGCACAAATGTTTTCAGACCTTTTTACATCATAAAGGATGAAGCTGAGTGCATGAAATTTCTTGTCCCAAGTAGACACATATTTAAAAATGAAATTCCTTGGAGTGATAATAGTGTCATTTAACAGAACAATGAACAGAGTTGTAAAGTTCAAAATGATTTATTTGTAAGTAATAGTGTGTAAGATTTAGAAAAGCTGTTATGCAAATAACAAAGAGGGACACTTAACTTGTGACATTTAAATTCATGATTTAATCGAAACCTCCATGTTGAAGTAGCAGTAACATTCATGTGACATAATTCAAGTTATTACACACTAAGAAACTAAAAAACTCTCGAGATTTAGAAAGAATGTAAACATTACTATTTTTAAAAACAGTAAAAGTTTTGTTCTTTTGAAAGATGTACCATGGAGCTACATTTTCTCTAGCTAAAGTGTGAGAATGAAGTGCCATTTCTGCTGACAAAAGGTTTGCTATAATGTGATACCATAGGTGATCTGAGTGCAAGTTTTTTACTAAAAATAACAGTAACACTGACATTACAACCATGAAGCCATTTTTTCGAAACAGATTTCCTAACGGTCTCTGATTGGCAGCGTGCGGTTACATTGGCATGGCTTTCTGATTAGTTAATTTACAGAGGATTAGTCCATCTTTTTATGTTCATGGCCCATTTTTGTGCGCATGTTACGCACAAAGAAGAAACAAACTGTTGTTATGGCACAGGTGATCTCTGCTACCCAGAATGCCGTGTCCCAGCTGTAGTTTTTCGCAATGGTGCTGAATGGCAGACCAGCAATGAATGCACCAACTGAAAAACAAATCAACAATAATTAAGCCCTTATTCAAACTGTGAGGAAAATATGCTGACATGGAGAATTTCAGCAGTAAAAATGTGACTTGACTAGATCTATCTTCATGATGTATCATGAAACTCATTTTTCAGAAGACTTACCATTTGCCATCAGAGCTACTATGGCATGGGACGTCCCACAGAAATTGGAGGGGGCACTCTCACTCGCAATCACCCCAAACAAAGCGATTGGTCCATATGAGGAAAATCCAAATGCTGCACCAAGAATCAAAATCCAAAGCTATAAAACAGAGAAAAGCTCATTTAAGCATGATGATCATGGTGATGGAGAAATCAGCTTAAACATGATTTTAGTGAAAGGCTGGGGATCTATACCTCTTTCTCTGAAACACCAGTGAGAATTGAAACTGGATGGAGAGCCAAAACCCAAAGCGGTGCTTCCTAAGAAAGCAGTTATATGTATTTAATGTAAGAACTTGCATATAGAGTTAAACTATTCTGGAAAAACATACCCAAATATAAATAGGTACAGGCTCATCCTCATATAGATTCTACAATGAAAAATAAAACACTGAAAATATACAAGTTTACCTCTGGAGTCCCTGGCGTGATGGTGACCCGAAAGAGGTACATGGACACAGCCATACCTGCCATCATCATCAGAAGCAGCCCATGACGAGGGTTACCATAGGTACCCAACCCTTGCTGTACAACATTACATATATACAGAAGTTGCAACATCTTTACTGCAATACAAATCCAATATTTACAGCTCTGGAAAAAATTAAGAGACCACTTCAAAATGATCAGTTTCTCTCGATTTACTATTTTTTTTTGTTTTATTCTATAAAGTACTGACAACATTTCTCCCAAATTCCAAATAAAAATCTTTTTATATAGTCATTTATAGCATTTATTTGCAGAAAATGACAACTGGTCAAAATAACAAAAAAAGTCTGTTTTCAGACCTCAAATAATGCAAAGAAAACAAGTTATATATTTGGTGGAATAACCCTGATTTCAATCACAACTTTCATGCATCTTGGCATGCTCTCTACCAGTCTTTAACATTGCTGTTTGGTGACTTGTGCCACTCCTGGCACAAAAATTCAAGAAGCTCGGCTTTGTTTGATGGCTTGTGGCCATCCATCTTCCTCTTAATCACATTCTAGAGATTTTCAATGTGGTTCAGGTCTGGAGATTGGGCTGGCCATGACAGGGTCTTGATCAAGTGCTCCTCCATCCACACCTTGATTGACCTGGCTGTGAAGCATGTTTTCTTCCAGGATGACTTTGTACGTGGATTGATTTATGCATCCTTCACAAAGACGAATCTGCCCTATTACAGCCTTGCTGAAGCAACCCCAAATCATCACTGATTCTCCACCAAATTTTACAGTTGGTGCGAGACACTATGGCTTGAAGGCCTCTCCAGGTCTCTGTCTAACCAAAAGATGACCAGGTGGAGGATCGGTGATGATCTGGTGGTTCTTCAGCAAGGCTGGAATTGGGCAGATTCGTCTTTGTGAAGGACGCATGAACCAAGCCACGTACAAGGTTATCCTGGAAGAAAACTGGCTTCTTCCTGCTTTGACAATGTTCCCCATCTCTGAGGGTTGTTTTTTCCAGCAGGACAATGCTCCATGCCACACAGTCAGGTCAATCAAGGTGTGGATATAGGACCACCGGACCTGTCATGGCCAGTCCAATCTTCAGATCTGAACCACATTGAAAACATCTGGAATGTGATCAAGAGGAGGATGGATGGCCATAAGCCATCAAACAATGCCAAGCTGCTTGAATTTTGAGCCAGGAGTGGCATAAACTCATCCAACAGCAATGTGACAGACTGGTAGAGAGCATGCCAAGACGCATGAAAGCTGTGATTGGAAATCAGGGTTATTCCACCAAATATTGATTTTTAATCTCTTTCCAAGTTAAAAAAAAATTGTATTGTGTTGTTTAAAAATTAATATGAACTTGTTTTCTTTACATTACTCAAGGCCTGAAAACACTGCATCTTTTTTGTTATTTTGACCAGTTGTAATTTCTGTAAATAAATGCTCTAAATGACAATATTTTCATTTGGAATTTGGGAGAAATGTTGTCAGTACTTTACAGAATAAAACAAAAATGTTCATTTCACTCAAACACAGAGAAACTGATAATTTTGCAGTGGTCTCTTAATTTTTTCAGCGCTGTAGATGGAAATCAACCTGGCCTGTTTACATTGCCCTTGTACACACCCTGGCAACAGCCTTGTCAGACAGATAACCAGCTCCAATGCTGCCAAAAAACCCACCAACTTCAAGGGCACTCATGTACGAACTGCCTGCAGAAAACAAACACACACTGACCAAAAACAACACAGCCAGCTTTGGAACTCACAGAGGGAGAATGGCTGTTTTCAGAAAACATTCTGATTTAATCTTAAAGTTCAAGAGGAATTTATAATGTTTTTGAATGCATGAGAAACCAAACAATGATACTTCAGGTAAAGTAACCAACTGACCCATCATTGCAGACTGGCCTTTCTCCTGCATGAGAAAGAGCTGACCCCAATCAGTGCAGGCGATCTTTACCCCAAACACGACCAGGTAGCCCGCAGACAGCACCCAAAGGTAGGGAGACAGCAGAAAGTCTTTCAAGGTGCTTTCATCATTAGGAGCTGGAAAAAGGAGTTGATTGACAGAAGCAGCAGCCAAAAGTGATTTATAAACATTGCAACAACAGTGAATATAGCATTGAATCATGACCGTATAAATATTGTAGAATGTTTTAAAAAATTTTATTAATTAATTGTTTGACCCTCAATTGCCTGAAATATTTAAATCTACACTATGTAACATTTATTTATTTTTTTTGTTAAAAAATGCCAAAATGTTATTAATGAGAGAGTGCGACAAAAATCCATCTCCCAAACCATGTCTTTACCCAAATACACTTTGATAGACCTATAATAATGATTTATATTTTAGTGCTGTCAGGACAGATTTAGCAGGAAATTGCATACATACGTCATTCACCCGTGCACGTCACGTCATGTCCATACACAGAGAAAATAAGCTCCAGCTATTGTAGCGTGTGTGTGGTGTGGGAGTAGTGTGAAGCTGAAAGTTTGTTGTCACAACGAATGAGAAAAATTGACCATGGATCATTCAAAACGGCAAACCTCCATGGAATCACCAGTTGTAAAATCAAAGAAACCCTGATCAGTGCACAGTCTACAAGCAAAAAGGGAAAGCGACAGAGTCTGTAATAAAACTCTAATCAACATCGGCTTGGCTTTTCAGAGGTGGCGACAACTCAGAGATCTGAAAGGATTTTAAAGTGACCAAGAGATAGCTTTTTTCTTACTCAACAGGTAAGATCTTTAATTGTTATGGTTTATTTATAATCACACACGTCTGTGTGCGTGTGTAGTAAAATACAATAATTATACTGTAATCAGTGCAGAAATTTTCACTTGCTAGCACAAATGCTTATTTTATTTATAACGGCAATAATTTATATAAATATATACTTTAGTACTAGGCTTGCCAAGGACATGTGAGTCTTGAAATTATGTTGACCACTGTTCATAACAATGACAATCTATAAATTAATTACTACCATCTGGCCAGAATATACTGCAGTTATTAAAACGTTACAACGTTTGACCTTATCAGGCAAGCAATCGTTATGTCTAATGTTAAGATTTAAAATGTTATTTTATGCATATATATTGACAATACCTGTAGGGCTAAAGCAGCATTGTCAAACAGTGAATTATAAAAGTCCAGTGCTGACGACACAAATGTTTCTCTTACCTCCCTTCATTCCTTTGCCCTTTTTAGCTCCAAGCTCAATGCTGGGAAGCCCAACATCACTGGGCTCGTTCTTCACCAGCAGAAGGCAAACAACAGCGATGGCCATACAGATGACCCCAGACATGGACATGATGATTCTCCAGTTATAGTACTGAACCAACACTGTGGTGATGATGGGTCCCAAACTTCCGGCCAGGTTCATACTACAGCACAGGACGGCCCACCACGTCCCAAACTGAGATGGTTCAAACCACTGAAAAAGCCAGAAAGAAGTCATTTTAATTAAACACAATTATGCATAATATCATGTTATGAAATACAAAAAATACTAAATTTAATTTTGCTTAAAGAAAACAAACTGTATTTTTAGAACTAATAGGATTTTTTGTATTGTGATATTACTTTCATTATTATTATGCACATTTCCCCCTAAAATTATCATTAACGGAATGAGAGAAAAAAAACCTCATTATTGTTAACTGATAAATGTAAGTAGTAATATTAGTAGTAATAGTTGTACTGCCTTTAATTTATACTGTATAATTTAATTTATAATCTCTCTTTCTGTAAACAGTTGCATTGTGCAGGAGACTAGGGCTGCAACTAACGATTATGTTGATAATCGATTAATCTAATGATTATTAGAACGATTGTTTGACTATTCTGTGATTATTGCAACAATTAATCATTAGCTCTTAACCGATTAAGCTTGTGCCCGACTCTAAATGACATTCACTGAATTAAAGGGAGAAAATACTTTTTATTAAGTTTAATTCAGTAAAGAAATTCACTGCAAAAAAATACTATTGAAATCAAGTGTTTTTGTCTTGTTTTCCAATTAAAATATTTAAAATCCTTAAAGCAAGATACAATTACTTGAGAAGCGACATATAATATATTTAGATGCGCTTTATGAGAATGTCTCTTAAATATACATGTATTTTGTATATAAGTGTATTTTTTAGTATTGGTTACACTTCTGCGAGTGCAGTAAAGACTAAATACAGCCGTGGCCAAAAGTATTGGCAGTGACATAAATTTTGTGTTTCACAAAGTTTTCTGCTTCAGTTGTTGTGGTGTTGATTCACATTGTTTCTAGATTATTTTGCAGAGTGATCAGATGTATTTTAAATAATTGCAGAAAGCTTCATTGGCCAAAAAAATTAACTTTATAACAAAAACCCAAACTTCACAGTTTTTTGGCCCTGGCAAAAAAATGACCAGCTAACATAATTTCATTATATATTCATCATATCAGCAGCACCTGGGAAAGTGTGAATGAGTACTAGTCAGGTGAAATCACTCTATCATTCTGATTGGATTATAAGAGCAGACTGATTGCTATAAAAGGAGCGAAGAAGTGCTTCCAATCATTGTGTTCTTGTTCACAATGGTTACCTCTAAAGAAAGACGTGCAGCCATCACCGCTTTGCATCAAAATGGCCTCACATGCAAGGAAATTGCTGCAATGAATATTGCACCTGAAAGAACCATTTACTGGATCATCAAGAACTTCAAGGAGAGAGGTTCATCTGCAGTGAAGAAGGCTTCAGTATGTCCCAGAGTGTCCGGCAAGCATCAGGACGTCTCCTGAGGAGTCAGCAACGGAATCGTGTCACCACCAGTGCAGAGCTTGCTCAATATTGGCAGCAGGTTGGTGTGAGTGCAAAAACTTTTGGACAATGGCCTGGTGTCAAGAAGGGCATCAAAGAAGCCAAGAAAAAATCAAGGACAGACTGAAATTCTGCAGGAAGTACAAGGATTGGACAGCAGAAGACTGTTGCAAAGTTATTTTCTCTGATGAAGCCCCCTTACGACTGTTTGGAACATCTGGAAAATAGATAGTCTGGAGAAGAAAAGGTGAACACTACCATGAGTCCCGTGTCATGCCAACAGTGAAGCATCCTGAGACCATCCATGTGTAAGGTTGCTTTTCATCCAAGGGAGTGGGTTCTCTCACAATTCTGCCCAAAAACTCTGCCATGAATAAAGAATGGTATCAAAACGTCCTGCAAGCGCAACTTCTCCCAATGATACAGGAGCAATTTGGTGATGATCCCTACATTTACCAGCATGATGGAGCACCATATCACAAGGCAAGAGTGATAATGAAGTGGCTCGGAGATCATTACATTGAAATTTTGGATCCGTGGCCAGGCAACTCCACGGATCTTAATCCCATAGAGAACCTGTGGTCAATCCTCAAAAGGCGAGTGGACAAGCAGAAGCCCACAAATTGTGATCAACTCCGAGCACTAATAAGGCAAGAATGGATCGTCATCAGTCAGGATTTGGCCCAGAAGCTGATATCCAGCATGCCAGAGCGAATTGCAGAGGTTAAGAAGAACAAGGGCCAACACTGTAAATATTGACTCTTTGCATATATTGAATGTTTTTGCCAATAAAAGCCTTTCAAACTTATGAAATGCTTATCATTGTTTTCCAGTATACCATAGAAACATGTGAAAAAATTATCTACAAATAGTGAAGCAGCAAACATTGCAAAACACAAAATTTATAGAGAGAGAAATGCCAGTTTCGGATTTTCTAGGTACTTACTTGATCTGCTTCCATATTATTTGAACTTCAATAAAGCTATAATGCATTAAATATAACTGCATTTAAGATGTAATGCTGGGTTGTTTCCTTTAAAGAGCTCCGGCTCTGCTTATTCCACAATGAGATAGCTTCTGTATTTTCTTATTTTGTATTTTTGCATGAAAATTTCCTCAAACTTTGTGATCTACATCACCTGAAGTTGTTTGGAAAGTTTAGAGTGCATCTGGACTGATGTGTGTAATTCTTCCTCTCCTCAGTCAGGCGCGAGCTGCAGTGCTGCTCTCATGCATCATCATTACAGTTTAATGTGATTTCATGTTATGTTAAATGAGATCAAACAACTATTCGACAATGTCGACGTTGTCTAATCGCTTCAGCCTCACAGGAGACTGCTGTGCCAAACAATACTAGTGATTCTGGAAAGCCAAATAATCATAATCTTGATAATCACAAAAACATTATTTCAACTCATCACTTTATATATTTTAAAAAGCAAAAAATCTTTAAATACATTTATAATAGCGCTTGCATTATTTCCTGTGTTAAAACATAAGTATTATTTGAGCTGTAAATTGTTTAAAATCATTGTTTTTAAGGTCGTTCTGGCTTTAGGGTTTACAGTATTATGTTGTCATGCCAACGAATGGATCTAACTATACACAGAAAATGTTAGTAAGGGATTTTATCACAATCACGTTAACACACATATTGTTTACATCTTGTGGCTATACTTTTGAAACAGTGAGTATTTTAACGTTTACGGATTGGCCCCATTCACTTTCATTGAAAAATGAAAAGTTTTTAAAGAAAAGGAGGGACGAGTCAAAATTTATTTTTGTGGTAATCAACATCATACTACAAATGCTGTCGATTGAGCTTGTTTTGAACTCTGAATGTTCCTTTATTCAAAAGCATGCTGGATACGGACCTAATATTCATGTTTTCACCCTCCTAAAATCATTTTATTCCATGACATAAAGAGTTTTTGGGACCAACAAGTGCTTCCAGGCTGGTCTGGCACCAATAACTGCTGCTGCCTTTTTTTTTATTAGATTTGAATAAGGATCCCAGATTGATTTCATGGGCAGTGCATTTATTTATTTAATTTTTTAATAGATTTGCGTTCCCTCGTTATAAGTCCACCATGTTTTACTAGGCTAACCATATTTTTAACCATGTTATTTGTAGTAAAACTACAGTGATAATTCAGGAAAAACAAATAATATGATAATAAAAATCATAATTATGCAGTTACTATGGCTTTACTATAGTAATATTGTAGACTGTAGTAACCACAGTTTTTGGCGGAAATAATTTTTCTATGTTAATATTGTAGTAATCCCGACAGTGGTAAACCATGGTTTTAATACAGTATACTGTATCAAGATAGTAACAATGGTTTTACTATGGTTTAATCATGGTTAATCTTGTGGTTACTATAGTTGTACTACAAATATTTACAGTAAAACCATAATAACCACAAAATTAAGATTTTTATTACACTAGTTTTTGTTTTCCTGTATTATTACTATGGTTTTACTATGAATATCAATGTTACAATATGGTACAGAAAAACCATGGTTGCAATTTATTGCAAAGGAATGAAAAACTATTGCGAGGGAACACAAAACTTATTGTGAAGGCACACAAAACTATTTCAGAAAAACATTTCCTGCCCTATCCTCTAAGGGGCTCCAGAGCAAGCAGTATAAGGTCTGCGTTTAGAATTCCCAACTATTCCTGGCACAATGCTAACTCAGAAAACATGTGTACACTGACTAGATTTAAAGGGAAGGGTCAGACCCACTGAGCAAGTCCTCACAGGAGTGGATCTGTCCTTAGTTGTTCACCAAAATGTTTTAATAATGATGTCATTTACTCACCCTCATGTTGTTCCAAACTCGCAGGAGTTTTTTTTTTTTTTTTACATGTTGCACAAGAGGAGATATTTTGCTGAATGTTGCTCTTTTTTATATACAATGAAAGTAAATAGTGACTAAGGCTGTCAGTCCTTAAAAAGTTGTATCAATTCATTAAATTGTTTATTTTTAGCAGTGTGTGGGATTTTGTTTCTTGTTTACTTATCTCAGTTGATTTTCCTACACACTTGCTAATAATTTATCAGGTGTGCTGTGAGTTTTTCCTCATTTTTGTATTCCACTGAAGAAAGTAAAACGGGTTTGGAACAACATGAGGGTGAGTATATTATGACAGATTTTTCATTTTTGTGTGAACGATCCATTGAAATGTGGGTAAAGCATTACCTTCCGGAGCACTTTTCCACATGGTGGCCAGCCAAAACCCTGACCAAACCCATTCACGAACCAAAGCAAGGTAAACATCATGACAGTAGATGACCAGGAGAAGAAGATGTTTATGATGCCCACGATGAAAAGCCCAATGGAGAAGAGCCAGCGAGCACTGATCTTATCCGAAAGCACTCCGCTGATAAACTTACTGATAGCGTAGGCCAGAGTCTGACTGCTGGTAATCAGACCTGCATCACAGGAAACAGGGAAAACATAAATGTGACTAGTGAAAAAAGCTCTCCTGAATAATGTGACTTTTCTGAGTAAGATATTATGTGTAATTTTATGCATGCAAAGACAACTATAGGTAAGTTAACTCTACAGTAGGTTGCTTCAACAAAACAAATTTTTTTTTTTTTCGCACAATAAGAAAATTGTTTGAGCATCCCAAACAAGTCGACATGACAACACAGGCAAATTCAATTGTGTGAGATTGGGGTGGGAAGTATATTTCAGTCCAAACAATGGAAGAAGTGCAATATTTTTGCAATTCCATTTGGTGAAGCTAAAGGTAAAGAAATGACACACTTGTGCTTTAAAGAAGAAATTCTGTCTTACACTACACTGGACAGGCAGAAGACATGCACACTCACCAAGCTCTTCTTTATCCAGGTCAATTTCTTCCATCACTGAAGGCATCAAAAAGGAGAAAGTCTTCCGGTTGAAGTAATACAGCATGTATCCCACAAACATTGAGATGAATATAATAGTGCGATAATATCCGTAACCAGTTGCTGCCATGATTGGACCAATGAGATGATGAACAAATATAATTTAAAAATCTGAAATTCAAGAAAACATCAGAAAGAAATCCAAGATCCAGTGGCCAATGGCCAATGACAGTGACACCAGTGATTTTGTGCTGAAACCAGAACAGATAGTCTGGAAATCTTTCAGTTCTAATAACCAACCTTATGAAACATTACAAACTCAAACTTTTAAAATGTGATCCAAAGATCTGATTCATTTCAACTGCCATCAAAGGGGGATGTAAATTTTTTCAGCTCCTCTCCAGATTCCTTAAATCTGTGCACGGCCTCTCTCCGTTCAGCATTCACTGCTGTACCTGAAAAAACATTTCAAATTTAGTTTACTTGCTCTATTGGAAAGTAGCACCCCAATGATTGCTATCAGTAGGGCCTGGATCCAAATGCATCTGAGCTAGATCAGCACTATTTAAGACTATCAAAATAAAAACAGATCAGGCAAGAACTGAGGATTCTTTCATAAGATTATCAGCAGCAATGTCTACAGCACTCATTCGGTCACCTAAATGCCATGGGTTACTTGAGAGTGGCCATCTATAGTGGCTTTTTTGACAGTGGTATATAAATTTGAAACACGATGCAGGGAATGCCCCTTGCAAGACTGCCAAGATATGGGATAGAAATAGCTATGCGTGCTGGCATTAAATAACAGGTGGGCACATGCGCTCTCAACATGCGGTTTGAAAAGGATTACCTTATAAAATAATGATAATATGCAATACGTAACATGTACATTTAAGAGATGTTTTTGGCAAGTTGCTACAATTGGGGTTGGTACACCTGCGCCTGGATTATCCTGCGCTTTTCATGACCGTGGAAATGCCCTTGAAAGAGCGAGCAAGCGATGATGCCAGCACGCGCAGTCAACGCGATTATAAACAAGTAAACACATACAACGGCGCTCTGACGTCACTGCGTCAAAATCAACCTAAACACACATCCTCCGTGCTACAGAACCGTTAATAACAAACGTATCGCGTATGTGAGAGATAATTCTCGACATACATTTTGTTTACACAGTTTGACGTTAGTTTACGGTTTCTTATGTAAGGATTAGGAAATAAAATGTACCTCACGCAGTCAGGGCTCGCGTTCAGAATTCACGCCGCTGTAGAAGCTCCTTCCCTTGCTATTGGCTGTAAAGGTGTCATTCATGAAGTAGTGGGCGGGCTTTGGGTATCTTTCTCTCTCACGGGCGGGGGCGCAATACTCATTGCACATTTGTGTTTCTTTTTTACTTTTACTGTAAACATTTGACTTTAACTGCAATTCTGGAGCAGTTAGCAGTTTAATATATATAAACAGATACTAAAAGGTCAAATTGTGTAACTGCTGAATTGAATGGAAAGATATGCTTTTGTGAGTAGGATACAATGGGGTAAAAGGCTCCTTTGATTTTATTTTCTCCCAAAACACTAAATTGCATCAAAAACTACAGGTAACCTCATCGGTGGGGTGCGTGGTGAGTTGTGTGTGGATGCCATGGAGAATAGTGTGAAGCCTCCACAGACGCTGGGTCTCCGCAGTAATGCGCTCAACAAGCCACATAATAAGATGAGCGCATTGATGGTCTCAGATGCGGAGGCAACTGAGATTCGTCCTCCACCACCCAAAAACAAAAATGTCCAATAAGTGAACAGATAGCATTTGGGGTACAAAAGCCTGCTGTTGCAGAGGCTAAAGGCCCACATTGTTTTTCTTCAGTCAGGGAATATAGATTTAATGAAGATTAGAATAGGTTATAAAATACTTGAGATGTTATAAAATGGCAATTGTGTTTGCAGTTAACAGGAAATCGTGCACCCTTTTCTGAAGTGGTTATTTTGAATAAGCATTATCTTAATTTGTTACTCAAAAAAGCATCTCGTTGTCTCAAATGTAATGGCAGAAGTTATAAAATTGTGCCCTATTACTAATTGCCCCGGTAAGTACACTATATCGCTATAACCCCTTCTGACAAAACCTTCTTTTGTTATTTCTTTTCACTCAAATTATGTTGCTCCATCAATAACAATACTCATCATTTGACTTCTTAATTCTTGAGCCTCTTTGTGACTTAATTTTCTTTTAGGTGTGCCTTTTGCCCATTCCACCCTAAAATTTGGATTATCAGTATAGTTATCTTTAATGTTTTAATGAAACGTTTAATTTGAATTCTGTTTAATTAATTTCATACAGTGGCTGACTGGTTGCTCATAAAAAAAAAAAAAAAAAAAACTCATAATTTACTCACCCTCATGCCATCCAGGATGGCTGAACAATTAAGAACAAAGATTTTTAGAAGAGTATCTCAGCTCTGTTGGTCCATCCAATGCAAGTGAATGGGTGCCAATGTTTCGTAGCTCCAAAAATCACATATGTCCACATAAAAGTAATCAATACAACTCCAGAGGTTAAATCAATGTCTTCAGAAGCTATATGATAGGTGGTGTGAGAAACAGATCAATATTTATTCAATTTTTACTATAAATTCTCCTCCCTGCTCAGCTGATTTCACTTTCACATTCTTCATGCATACACACTCTATGGGGGAGGGAGAAGAATTACTTGCAAAAATGGACTTAAATATTTAATTTCTCTCCCACATCATATGAACCATGGATTAAACTACTGGAGTTGTGTGGATTAATTTTATTCTGCCTTTATTTGCTTTCTGGAGGGTCAACATTTTAGCACCCATTCAGTTGCATTGTATGGACCAACAGAGCTGAGATATTATAAAAAAAATCTTAATTTGTGTTCTGCAGAAAAAATTTAAGTCATACACATCTGGGATGACATGAGTGTGAGTAAATGAAGATTTAATTTTTTGGGTGAGCTATCCCTATTCAATTACAGTATGTAACCAACCATTGCACCACTAAATGACGCTACTAGATGGCACAAGCTTCACCGTGCCTTTATATAATATATATTCTAATATTTTCTGCAGAAGAAAGAAAGTCATACACATCTTGGATGGCATGAGGATGAGGTAATTTACATTTTTGGATGAACTATCGCTTTAACAATTTGGCATCTAGCCCTACAGAATAAAACAACTTTATAAGTATACTAAATGTGAGTGATCAATTTTAAACATAATTACTGTTGATTTCATTGAGTAAAAACTTGTATAAAGAGGAAAACAATGACTGAGTGTGTAGTTGAACGCGAAGGACCGTATACCAGTTTGTAATCTCAAGTGGTAACTATTTATTTACACGAGGCAAGTAAGATATTGTTATGAAAGCAGGCTGTCATCTGCTCAACAGCGAACAACTCAAAGCAGACGCGTTTTACTCTCACAGCAGCGCTGCTGAACCTGATGTGTGTCGCGCTTTGAGCGGCTCGTGATGAGCTGTGAAGGGTTCGTGGTCGCGCGCTTCTGCTGACGAGCGCTATTTAGTCACACATGCAGCTGCGAAGGACTTCACGTCAATAGTTCATACTCCTGTCTCTCTCTGTTGATCGCTGGCTCGCTCGCTCGCAATTATTACAAATGCCACCAATGTAGATCAATGAAACAATAATTTGAGGACCCCCTGCGGTACCACCGCGGACCCCCTGTTGAAGACACTTGCTCCACAATAGCATACATTTAATAAAGTTTGAGAGGTTGCATTATTAGCTTCCCTATTAAACAAACCCCAGCTTAGCCCTCAGACAAGCTGTGTAGATTTTTTACTGCAGAGTGTTGTAAATAGTTAGAAATTGAAATATTCAAATTTGAGCTCTCTCGTTATGCATAGAGAGAGAGAGAGAGAGAGAGCACAGGATGCTTTACTCTTTTTTTTCAAATTAGATTTTGAGTATTGGAGTGTATCTACCAGCTGTCTTGTTTTTTTTGTTCAGCTGTAAATTACATACAATACTGATGCAAGATTTATATTAGAATATGCCATAAAATTGCATCTTTTTCTAATCTTTAAAATTCTGCCTAACATCTGTTTTGCATTCCACAGAAGAAATAAAGCATTAGGGTGAGTAAATGACTACAGAAATTTCACTTTAGGGCGAACTATTACTTTTAGGTTAAACCGTGTTACAGTTTTTTTGATTGGTTTTGTTGTTGTAGCTTAGAAACTGTGATTAACACATGGACTTGAATGTGCAGAATGATCTGTCTACTCAGTTCCGATGCTACAGGGTGAATGCATTGATCAGGACATTTAGAGCAGTGTTTCCCAACTAGTGTGCCGTGAAAGATTGTCAGGTGTGCTGTGGAAATTATAAAATTCCACAAAATAAATAAATGCATGAATTTTTTTTATATAAGGGTCATCACATGACTCGCATCAGCTCTGCAGAAATTCTATGAAGTGACTTTACACCAAAGTGTTTTTCACACACACATTTTTGCTTCAACAAAATGTCTTTGAGAGTACTAAGCAACAAGAAATATATAAAAACTACCCAAACTTTTGAAGAGACATTGAATGGCTCATAATTTCTTTTAATTAAATATTACCTTATTGTTTACGAATATCAGAGACCCCAGTTATTGAACTAATTTAAATTCACCAAGAAAACGCTTTGACCTAAACTAGACCTTTTATTACTTTCTGCTATCAAAGCAACTGCAAGCTTTTTTTCTCTCTTCCAAATACATGTTTTCAATGTTTATTGTGCACACATCCCGCTTTTTTTATGTGGTAAAAATCACCCCTCTGTGACGCTTTCTGCAACTCTTGTCATGTGGCGGGCGATGCGGAGCTTGATGCTGGCTTTGAACAGAGCATTGACTCTATACAATTATGAAAGAACATTATTGAAACTCAAAATTATTATTATTTGTCTATCATCTTTTCTGATAAAAGTCATGCTCAACAGTTTAAATAGGCTACTCTAGGAAAATGATACTGTAGATCTGATTTGTGTTTATAATTCTTATACTGAAGTCAGTAGATTTGTAGCCATGCAAGTTTTAATAAAGGAGAAGGTAAGGACGTTATTGAACCTCACTAGTATTAGACTGTTATTGTTGTCTTTTTGGATGAAAAATAATGCTCTGACTGAAGAAAGATCTGCTTTGTTCTTTTAATGCTTAAACATTATAAAGTCTCTTTGAAAATTTCGGTCATGAACGACTCAAAATGATTCACTGACTCACTCATAGCACATAAGATGCTCATTTGTCGCCACCTAGTGGCATTTCCAGAAGGGGTCACTGAACTAATCAGTTAATACAATTAAACTAATTTATGAAACAGAAACAAGCCTTACCAAAATACTCTTTATTTTGCAGCTAATTCTGCACAATTGTAAACTTGAATAAACTTGAATCACTAAAATAGCTGAAATTGGTGCTTTTAGCTTACTCTTTAAAAAAAAAAATATCCCCAGAAAAATGTTTGTGGACCATTGATTGTCTTACCTTTTTTGCCCCTCATGCATTTGCATCCCTGTAATTTGTTATGGAATTGCAAGAACAAATCTACAAATTAGAAAAGAAATCTTTAAATCATTGCAAATTTACTAAAAATAAAAAACAAAAAAATCACATGCACATAAGTATTCACAGCCTTTGCCATGACACTCAAAGGTGCATCCTGTTTCCGCTGATCATCCTGGAGATGTTTCTACAACTTGATTGGAGTCCACCTGTGGTAAATTCAGTTGATTGGACATGATTTGGAAAGGAACACACCTGTCTATATAAGGTCCCACAGTTAACAGTGCATGTCAGAGCACAAACCAAGCAACAAAAGTCCAAGGAATTGTCTGTAGACCTTCGAAACAGGATTGTATCGAGGCACAGATCTGGGGAAGGTTACAGAAAAATGTCTGCAGCATTGAAGGTCCCAATGAGCACAAGGCCTCCATCATCCGTAAATGGAAGAAGTTTGGAACCACCAGGACACTTCCTAGAGCTGGCCGCCCTGCCATACTGAGCGTTCAGGGGAGAAGGGCCTTAGTCAGGGAGGTGACCAAGAACCCAGTGGTCACTCTGACAGAGTTCCAGCATTTCTCTGTGGAGAGAGGAGAACCTTCCAGAAGAACAACCATCTCTGCAGCACTCCACCAATCAGGCCTGTATGGTAGAGTGGCCTGACGGAAGCCACTGCTCAGTAAAAGGCACATGACAGCCCACCTGGAGTTTGCCAAAAGGCAACTGAATGACTCTCAGACCATGAGAAACAAAATTCTCTAGTCTGATGAAACAAAGATTGAACTCTTTGGCCTGCATGGCAAGTGTCATGTCTGGAGGAAACCAGGCACCGCTCATCACCTGGCCAATACCATCCCTACAGTGAAGCATGGTGGTGGCAGCATCATGCTGTGGGAATGTTTTTCAGTGGCAGGAACCTGGAGACTAGTCAGGATCGAGGGACAGATGAATGCAGCAATGTACAGAGACATCCTTGATGAAAACCTGCTCCAGAGCGCTCTGGACCTAAGACTGGGGTGAAGGTTCATCTTCCAACAGGACAACGATGCTAAGCACATAGCCAAGATAACAAAGGAGTGGCTACGGGACAACTCTGTGAATGTCCTTGAGTGGCCCAGCCAGAGCCCAGACTTGAACCCGATTGAACATCTCTGGAGAGATCTGAAAATGGCTGTGCACCGACGCTGCCAATCCAACCTGATGGAGCTTGAGAGGTCCTGCAAAGAAGAATTGGAGAAACTGTAACTGTAGTATGATGCTAACTTGTAGCATCATACTCAAAAAGACTTGAGGCTGTAATTGGTGCCAAAGGTGCTTCAACAAAGTATTGAGCAAAGGCTGTGAATACTTATGTACATGTGATTTAGTCGTTTTTTATTTTTAGTAAATTTGCACAGACTTCTTTCATGTTGTCATTATGGGGTATTGTTTGTAGAATTTTGAGGAAAATTATGAATTTAATCCATTTTGGAATAAGGCTGTAACATAACAAAATGTGGAAAAAGTGAAGCGCTGTGAATACTTTCCAGATGAACTGTACATGGTGGGAAAGATGGAGAACAGAGGAGAGGAGCAGTTCAGAGGGAAGCATCACGGTGATGTTACAGAGTTTTGTTGTCTTTGCTACCTTGTCGATTTTAATGAGATTGCCCTCAAGGACTGTTTTTGCTTTGGAGTACCCACAGTCTGGCTCAGTATATTGACCTTGCCCTAATAATATGTGGTTCATTGTTCACTGTGTGGGAGGTGGACGCCAAGCCAGAGTCCCACATATGGCCGCCAAGTCAGCGCCATCTTTTGCCCCGGATCCTAAGTCTACTCCATGCCATGTCACAGCCAAGCCTCAGCCTGTGAAATGCCATGTCACAGCCACACCTCAACCTGCTGTATGCCATGTCACAGCATGCTCCATGCTATGTCAAAGCCAAGCTTCAGTCTGCTCCATGCAATATCTCAGACTCACCTCTGGTCAACGAGCCAACGCCCAAGCCTGCCACTGTCAACGAGTCAACGCCCACGTCTGCCATGGCCAGCGTTGCAAGTCTCATCCGTCCCAGAGCCAGCGTTTCAAACTGCATCCATTCCAGAGCCATCTCTCACTGGGCTATTTGAGTTGGAATTGGTTCCCTTGTGCCCACCCTGAGTTCTCCTGATCACCTGTTTCCCCCCAAGCCAACGGCTCGATCATCGTCTTCTGTGAAATGCTACACACAGAGAACTTTCGAACCTCTGACTCAGCCTAGACCCACAGAGCCCTGGACTCCGCCTTGGCCTGTCGATCCCTTGACATCACCTCTGATCTGAATTCCCTTGGCACCAACACGGTCCTTCAGCCTATTGGCTTTACGGAGTTCCATCGCTCCACCTTGGCTCTCCGATCCTCTGGCTACGCCTCGTGTCTCCAATCCTTCAGCTCCACTGGGGACCTCCATCCCTATGGCTCCACCTTGGTACTCAGCCCCACTGGCTCCACCTCAGACTTCCGATCTCTCAGCTCTGCCTTGCTCTTCCTACGCTTCGGCTACTCTCCACGTATCCAGTTCTCCATGGTTTTGACCCTCGAGCCTCTCATGGCTTCGACCTTCCATAGCTCTGCCCCTCGAATCTCTCATGGCTCCAACCCCACAGGCTCTGCCCTGGTCTCATGCTCCACGCCATGTTTTCACCAGACCACGCCCCACACCTTGTTTCATCATGTTTCCATATCCTGCCACGTAACCACGCCAAGTCACCACACCCCCTTTGTTTTTTTTGTTTTGTCTGTTGTGTGTGTTTATGTTTTTCATTTCTTCTATTTTGAAAGTGTAGTTCCTGTTCCTGTTTCATGTTTCAGTGTGGTTCCCTGGTCATGTGATTTAATGTTTCCATTCATGTTCATGTGTCTTGCTTTCATTGGTTTATTGCCTTGTTATCAGTTCTGTCTTGTCATTGGTTATCATTGTCATATTTCTTCCTTGTCCATGTATTTAAGCCTCATGTGTGCCATTGTCCATTGTCAGGTATTGTGTGTTGTAACGTTGTTTGGAAGTCAAGTCAAGTTTATGTTTACTGTTCACGGTTTCTGGATTTCACTTTTAGGTAAATAAACTGCACTTGGGTTCATCACACATCTTCGTCTTCATTGTGTGCCTGTCATTGCTAGCCCATCGTTACACATGTAGAATTGAATCTCTGGTGACGCCCATTATTTTGTGACTGTAGCTGTAGAACACAATGGACTGACCCAAATATAACACTCAAATTACAGACAGCGAGAGAATGTGTGTGTGTGTGTGTGTGTGTGTGAGTTGCCAAAGCAGAATTCTGATCTAAAACAGAATTTTACCTTTTACATGTTTTTTACCAGCTTTTTTTTTTCTTTTTTCTTTAATGCCCTGAAATCCTCACTAACTCTCATGGACTGAATGATCTGCCAAACCAGAGAGAATATGCAGCACTAGAGTTTGATCAGTGGCAAAGAGAAAACAATTTAGAGAAGCTGTGAATTTTCATGGAGTGACGTGCTGACCAGAAATACATATCTGTTAATAATTTTTTTAAAGTGGGGTGAAAGCTATTGAGCAACTTAAACCAAATAAATGTTATTAATTAGTAAATAATAAATTAATTTGATTCTGGTGTATTCGTTTGTTTGCTTGTTTGTTTATTTTTGCGTTTGTTAATTTTACCTGTCTTTATTCATAAAATAAACATATTTTTATGAAATTGTACATCAAATGTTTACTGTTCATCTATTGTGAAAGTTAATGTGATTAATTGTCTCAATTATTGTTATCATGCAGATACCGATGTCACTAAGATGATGTCTGCTGCTAGGGTTATGTTGATAGAAGGATAAACACAGGTGAGCTCATTGTATTAGAAGACAAATGAGAGAAACAAAACAATTCTACTCAGTATCTGATATAACCATGATATCTAGACAAATAGTCACCATTTGGGGTTCCAAATATTATAATTTATGAATCACTCATTGTAAAACCCATTTAGATCAACCACTAATCTGAATATTGGATGAGACGTGTCCCTCTCAGTGTCTATGGTCAACCCTCTACGGACACGCTGGAGAAAGAATTGGCTTTGGCTTGTAAATTTGAGTTTTTACCAGACTTTTGACAACATGTAAGCGTAATGCAACTGAAAATGTATTAAGCAAACTGGGAAGGGGCATCTTCACATAGGCTAAATGGTGTTCATTTATATGACTTCATGCACTGTAGTAATTGAGAGTGTAAATTTTATTTCATATTTCGCTTTTCATCATTTTAATCACATTTTAGCTTTTTTAAATTTTGTGCAAATTTCACGTTCTATCAATTTATCTGATGTCATGATATTGCATTATAATAATAATAATACAAGCTGATGTCACTGTTTGAAATACCGTTTTAATACAAAACAAGGTTGGAACCTATTATACTATAATGCTATATCAAATGTACTATGTAAAAAAAGCAACAAGGTTTAGGTTCATGGGTTATGGCTTTGCACAGGTTTTACCAACCTCCTGCATAGATGCGGCAAGAGCCTATTTGTTCATTTCTTCAGTATTTAGAGTGTTTGTTGAAGTTAAAGTATTTCATAATTGGCCCTTTAAATATTTAGATATGTGTACACATTTATTATACTTTCTACATTTTGTAGCATGTTTGTTTATATGCATATTTTGTATGATTTACAAGTATTTATTTAGAGTTTACATTGATATGTATAAAAATATGGAGGACCAAATTACTCAAAATGAAATAATTAAATAAATATTTAAATAAATAATTAAATGCGTAGTCAATTAATTACATGCAAATTAAAAAAATAATTAAATACTTAATGAAACTGTTAAAAAAAATGATACAAATATTAAATTAATGATAAAATAAAATAAACGTCCCTTATATTTTATATTTAGCACTATTTTGCATCCATTTCAATTTTATGGTTGATTTTACATTTAAAATGATGCATGTGTGGGACAAACTCAATGCAATTATGGAAATCATGCAGGCATATCTTTCAGAACTTATGAGTCCATAAAGAGGAGAGAGTAAGGTCATGTTTTTCTCCCCCAATGATCAGACAGAGGAAATGCAGAAGAGAAGAGACATCCTGGTGCTTGTATTGATCGTGTTACCCTGGACTTTGCTCATCTCAATTTGGCATCAACATGCTGGCAATCCTTTGATTCCAGCTCAGATGGGTAAATACGAAGTTGATTCTAGAATGCTTTAATGTCAACAGGAAATCAAAACTGGCACAATATGTATTTCTAGTCTTAGTAGTTCACAATTCAGTAGTGCAGGTTATTCTAACGGAAAAAAATGTCTTTGCAATCTTTCATCAAAATATAAATAATAAGTTGCTCTGACTCTGAAATTATTTTCCTTTGTGGCTGAAGTTTCCTAGACCAAGCAGGCTATTGGTAATGTTGCCAAATAGAAATCTGGACATTGTTTTAGGCTTCTGCTATAGATCATATAGCCCTTCATACAGATAGATAGATAGATAGATAGATAGATAGACAGACAGACAGACAGACAGACAGACAGACAAACAAACAAAATACCTCTTTTTGACAGTTTTAACAACAATTGGTTGTCTCTTCTTGTGATGACAGGTCAGGGGTTAGCAAAGCTCACAGAAGAGGCTTCAGACTCCAAGAATCCTGCATCATGGAAAACACGCAAATCACAGAGATCACCCGGACGAGGTACATCTACAGCCGACTCCCGCCTTGGTCTGACACACTGCCCACTCTTCACATTATAACTCCAACCTACAGTAGGATTGTCCAGAAGGCGGAATTGACCCGACTAGCTAACACCCTCCTACACGTCCCCAACCTTCATTGGTTGGTGGTGGAGGACTCAGCGCGAAAAACGGCACTTGTGTCCAGACTGCTGGAGAACACAGGTTTGAATTACACCCACTTGAACATAGAGACTCCTCGAAACCTCAAGGTGCGAACAAAACCCAAAATTTCCAAGATCCCCCGTGGCACCATGCAGAGGAATCTGGCTCTCCGCTGGCTGAGGAGAAACATCAACCGCAACTATGGTCACAAAGGAATCGTCTATTTTGCAGATGATGACAATACCTACAGCCTGGAGCTGTTTGAAGAGGTAGGATAGGAACAAATTTGGTCCTCATTGACCCAAATATGGGTTGCAAGGAAAAAACTGTGCTAAGTGCATATAATACAATGTAACTTGCTATATAATCATTCATAGTTCCGCTAGCCAGATAAGCTAGAAAAACGTCCTATATCTTTTGCGTCCAATTTACCAGCTTCTAATAAATGTATTTGAATAAATACTTACTTTTAGATGCTAAATTTGAATTTTTTGTTGGGTTGGTTCCTGAAGCAAATCAATTGAGAATCAATGATCAAGACATTACTGTCCTGAAGCTGTCTTGAGCTGTCTTTTCACATGACCCATTTCCTCTTCAATGTTCTGCAGATGCGTTGGACTCGTACAGTATCTGTCTGGCCGGTCGCCTTTGTCGGAGGTCTTCGATTTGAATCGGCCAAAATCAACTCTCTTGGCAAAGTGTCCGGCTGGAGGACAGTGTTTGACCCTCATCGACCTTTTGCCATCGATATGGCAGGATTTGCTGTGAACCTCCAGCTCATCCTCAGTAAACCTGAGGCCTATTTTAAGCTCTGGGGGATAAAGGGTGGATACCAGGAGAGCAGTCTGTTACAGGATTTGGTCACCCTTAGTGACCTTGAACCCAAAGCTGCCAACTGCACAAAGGTGCCTCCATAGCATCACTCAAAACTGAAAATTCTGTCATCATTTACTCACATTTACTTGTTCCAAAACTCTATGACATTTTTTTCTTTTCTAGAACAAAAAGGAGATAATGAAAGTGAATGGTGACTGAAAGTCTCATTCTGCCTAATATCTTACACAAAAGGAAGGAAGTCATACAGATTTGGAACAATATGAATAAATGATTATAGAATTTTAATTTTTGGTCGAAATATCAATTTAAGTTAAAACATATGACAGAAATAATTGTCATATGTTTTAAAGTATAATATAAAACTAAGATGTTGTTATACATGATGACAAACAATAAGCAAAACAATGTGTTTTCTTTTTCAGGTGCTGGTCTGGCACACACGAACAGAAACACCTGTGCTTGTGAATGAAGGAAAAAAGGGATTTACGGATGTCTGCGTGGAAATATGATGAACTGCAACCATGCTGAATTAGTTTTTTAACAGTATTACAAGGTGAACAATGCTGGAGTTTCCTGGCAAAACTGAAATGTCATTGTTCACTACACTGAATGTGAATTTCACCTAATCTGAGACACACTGGATTGTTCAACTAACAAACAACAAAAAACAATTATCCATTTGTATCCTTTTATACACTGAATGTTTTCCCTCTGAGGCTAAAAAAAACTCTGCATCCTTAAAAAGGGTTAAAAGGACATTAAAATGGAAATTCACTGAGTGAAAATGTCTTGTGCTGCACAACATGTCTGTATTTTAATCCAGATATATGCTCTGGAAAGCTTTTGCTCTAATAGCTTTACAATGCTAATTTAAATTGCAGTTCAGATAAAAATATTTATTTCACTGTCCAGGTCTTACTGTTCTGTCTTATTAAACAAACAGAAGCATAAAACTTGCCAATGCAAAACTCATCACCACGATGCCAAGGCATTGCTATGTGGTTGCTAAGATGTTCTGAGTGGCTGTTAGTACACTGCTTTACAGTTGCTAAAGTGTTCTGTGTGGTTGCTATCTGGCCTAAGTCAAAAGAGCCCACTCCCTTTGATTTACATTTATTCATTTGGCAGATGCTTTTATCCAAAGTGACTTACAAAAGAGGAATAATACTTCATAAGCGATTCATCTTAAGGGGATAATCTTGTTTGACAATCTTCACATCTCAATGTGCTGCAATACAACTTTCACTAGCATCAGAATAGTAGTATCCAAGACAGATTAGAGTGCAACAAGAATATACATATATATATATATATCTTATTTATGATTGCATGGTTAAGTGCTCATGGAAAAGATGTGTTTTAGTTGTTTTTTGAAGACAGAGAGTGAGCTTCAAGGATGAAGTTGGGAAGGTCATTCCACCAGTGAGGTACAGTGAAACCAAAAGTCCGGGAAAGTGTTTTGGTGCCTCATTGTGTTGGTACAACCAGGTGCCACTCATTAGTCAACCGCAGGCTTCTGGTAGGAACATAGCTCTGCAGAAATTATTTTAGATATGCTGGAACAGAGTCAGACCCAGTGACTTTTCTGTATGCCAGCATAAACCGGCAGCCAGTGAAGAGAGACAAGGAGTGGTGTAACATGTGCTCTATTTAGTTCATTAAAGACCAGACATGCTCCTGCATTCTGTATCATTTGCAGGGGATTAATTGCGCATGCAGGAAGGCCTGTAATGATTGCGTTGCAGTAGTCCAGTCTAGTCATGACATGTGAATGAACGAGAAGTTGTGTGGCATGTTCCAATAGGAAGGGTCTTATATTCCTAATATTGTAGTGTAAATCTACATGATTGTGCTGGATTTGAGATGCGGTCTGTGAAATTGAGTTGGTTATTGATGGTTACTCCTAGATTTCTGACCGTTTTGGAGGGCGTTATTGTAGTTAAACCCAGCAAAATGGTGATTTTGTAGAAGAGAAGTGGCCCAAGCACTGAGGTACCCAGTAAGTAGCTGATGTGACTTGGACACCTTACCTCTCCAGGCTACCTTAAAGGACCTACCTGAGAGATAGCACTGTAACAGAGTTAATGTAAAATCAGAGTTTTAAAGTCCGAGAATAAAATTGAGCCGTGCCCAACTGATCGAGCAACTCGTCAATCCGAGGCATCGGGTACGTGTCAAATTTGGACACCGTGTTCACTTTGTGATGTCTACACAGAACCGGACCTTCCCGTCACTCTTAGGTACCAGAACCACCAGGCTGGCCCAATCAAATTGCGACTCTTCTATTATGCCCATCTCGAGCATTGCCTCCAATTCTTCATCAACAACCCTTTTCTTGTGCTCAGGAAGTCGATGGGGAAACTAAAAACCATCACCATCAGGGTGGTCTTGATATGGTGTTCTACGAGGTTTGTGTGACTAGGGAGGGGCTAGAACACGTCCAAGAGTTCTGCTTGCAACTTGGCCACATCTGTGAGCTGCAATGGCAAGAGGTGGTCTCCACATGGGACTGGGGTGAATGAATTCGGTATGAGAGTCACCTCCGGCCTGAGCTCCACCCTCTCCAGAACTTCCATCGCCAAGGCCACAGGGATCGCCTCCCTCCATGATTTTAGGAGGTTGAGGTGGTATATTTGACATGCCCCACCCTTTTCCACTTGCATAACCTCACAATTAAAATCTCAGACTCGCGTGTGACCTCATAGGGCCCTTGCCACTTGGCGAGTAATTTAGAGCTTGAAGTTGACAGTAATACTAGCACTTTATCTCCTGTTACAAATTCCCATAGTCGAGTGCCCCTGGCATACTGTCGGCTTTGACGTTCCAGAGCTTGGAGCAAATTAATTGACCCAAAGTGTGGAGTTTTGCTCTAAGATCGAGAATGGACTGGCTTTCATTTTTACTGATTGAAGGTCCCTCCTCCCAAGCTTCCGGCATCACGTTGAGCACACGATATAACAGCTTGAATGAGGAAAACCAAACTTGTGGTACCTCTCACACTGCAAATAACAGGGGTTCAAGCCACTTATCCCAATTTCTAGCGTCCTTGTGTACGAACTTACAAAGCATATTTTTTAAGATTTTATTAAATCGTTTCACCAACCCATCTGTTTGTGGGTGATAAACACTGTTGCGAATTGATTTAATACCTAACAATTCACACAGTTTGCTTCACGTTCATAACATAAATGTAGTGCCTTGATCAGTGAGGATTTCTTTTGGAATCCCCACTCGGTAGATAACTCTGAAGAATTATGCTTCCGGATATCACGTGGCATTGTCCACCAGAACTAATACAAAGCGATGCCCATGTGCATTCCATTCTAATGGCCCGACGAGGTCCATGCCAATTCTTTCGAAGGGGACCTCGATTAGCGTTAGAGGGCGCAATGTCGTTTTTGAGGTGGCTGGTGGATTCACCAACTGATATTCACAGCATGCAGTGCACCACTTGCGAATGTCCCTGTAAATGCCCGGCCAAGTAATATGGTCTATTATTGGATTATTGGATTGGAACCGCATGGAAGATGGCTCTTCAGTACTAATAATTGGGTTGTATTTTCTTTTAGTTGAATGTTGAGCGTCAACCAATACAATAACTGAAAAATATGAGCGTGAGTGCGATGTCAGGCTGGAACTGTTTACCATTAATGACTCTCACTTGGTCAAATGTGTGTTTGAGGGACTCGTTACGTGATGTGTTGCGCAAAAAAGTAAACAGTCAGTCGTGCTTCTTAAACTTCAGGGCCCTGAAGTGCTGGTGGTTCTGCTCAGGACTACGGCCAACCCATTGGATGATCACCTTTTTCAGGTCTCTGTAGTTGAGAAGACTGGTGGTAGGAAGTTAATGGGCCACTAGCTGCGCTTTACGGGAGAGTAAAGGTAACAGCCATCTCCACACCTCGGCTGCCTTTTTAAATAAGTCAAGGTAGGCCTTGCAATCATCGATTGGCCCCACTTGATGAGGGTAACAGGCTCTAGAACGCCTGAAAATCTTCCGCTTAGACATGGAGCAGGACGTAGAAATGTTGTTCCTGCTCCATGAGAGCTTGATGGATGCTGATGAGGCAATTGATTACTTTGCCCAATGGTGAAGGGACCATGATGACGTTATCTTTCAACTCCTGGGTTTTGGCACCAGTGTAACAGAGTTCGTATTTTCAGGGAAAATGGAGGAGTCATGAGGCAGTGGAAACAGTCAACGTGAGTATGTTTATTACTCCTTTAGCGTCAGAAAGAACATAAACAAAAAGGGCTCCTTTTGGCCAAATAAACACACTAGCAAGTGGGCATGGTATGATTAGCTGCATCGGAATCCATTGTTACTGTACAAAAGCTTGTTTGAAATGAACATTTGAACTGAAAAAGCAGGTTTGGTGTGTACAGGCCCTTAACTTGCATTGAACCCGGAATATTCCTTTAATGCTTGCCTTTGCAAGCCCCACTAATTAAGGTGGTTAGGTATAAATAATATTTTAGGGGTTTAAAGAAAGGGAAAGCAAAATAATGCTGGAATACAGTAAATGCACTGTGAAACAAATATGTTTATAAAGTTCATTAAAAAAAGGTCAATAACTTAACTTCCTCTGTATTTATGACAGTCTTAATTGTGTATTGTTTGTACATTTGCCTGATTGGCCAGTGCAATTTAAGTTTTCATATACAAAGTGAACATAAATGGACTAATACATCATATTTCAGCTACTAAACAGCATGAAACAATCAAAATGCACAATTTATTGCTATAATAAAACAAATATTCGGCTTAAAAATCCAACAATGACATATAACAATAACATGTCTTGTTCATGTTGTCCATAAACTTTTTTTGAACTTTCTTTGTTAAATGTCAACTGTCATTCCCAGATCAGGTGAGTCTTCAAACTGGATTTTAAAATCCGCTTCTGCTTCTTCAAACACAATCACCTGAAAAATAAAAAGAACAGAACTTGCGGAATTTGCCTTGATTTTCAAATTGTCTGAATTTTTGTTGATAATTAGTTTTTATTTGTTATGTGCAATCCAAGGAAATAATTCTACCTGCCCTATAGATGTGTGGTGATAAAGCTCATATTCAGTTAGATTCTAAATAATATAACCTGGGTTCAGTACTTCAGTACTAAAAATTGCAAAAACACAGCCAAACACAACAGATGATCTAAGGCAGACAGATGCCACAGGAATTATCAAGAGAGAAACATTTCTCTAATCTGACTTGGTTTATTCCACTGTTGAGGAAGGGTCCTGGCAGAAACAGAGCTTGCTGTGGTCCAGCGTCCCAGTAACGTCCAATATTCTGTCCATTAATGAAGACTACACCTTTACTCCAGCCCTGGACACGTTTACAATCAGTAAATTATGACTGCTGACAAAATTAAAAAAGGTAGAGATTTTTGATCTGTGAAATATTTAACTCACTGGCAGCTTGATGTACGTGTCACTAGGATAACCATTCACGAATAACCTTCCCTGGAAAAAGCCTGGGAAACTTGGTTTGTTAGGGAGCGACTTCCAAGGGGCATTGTACAAGCTGAAACAAATGCATTCGTCATTCTTAAAGGTACAGTTCACTGAAAATTACAATTCTGTCATCATTTATACACCCTTATGTTGTTCCAAACCCATATGACTTCCTTCCGTGTAACACAAAAGGAGATGTTAGGCAGAATGTAGCCTCAGTCACCATTCACTTTTATTGTATGGAAAACAAGATGGTGAATGCTGGCTAACATTCTGCATAACATCATCTTTTATGTTCCACAGAAGAAATAAATTAATATGGGGTTTGAACAACATGAAGGCAAGTCAATTACATCAACCTTTATTTTGGGGTCAAATATCGCTATACGATTTTCTGTAAATACTTATACGATTGCTGTCAAGTCCCCCCTTACGTTATTATGAAATGTTATACAAACCTGTCAATAAACTCTGAAGTCATATCCAGGCTATAGATGTTGAAGTCTCTAAGTGGTGTATTATTCAACAAAATGTCCCCAACAATACCTGAAAACAGATTTTAAATGTAATGACAATAAAGTGCTTGAGAGAGGTGATGACTTTTTTTGTCATTTAAAAAACCAAAGCATTGATGATCCACACACATACGCACACACACACACACGCACACACACACACACACACACACATACACACAAGTAACTTAACATTGATGTAAATTAATTATGTGGGTTGTTCCTGAAGACATGTTATTGTACCTTTGTGCTGGTTGTCCATGTCTTTACCATAATGTACGCGACCGCAGTTTTCCACCAACAGACTCAAAGATCGTTTCCCCTACAGAAAATATTAGAGAATTGAAGCATGAGAACATGAAGCAACCATGAATTATAGGCACATGATTTAAAAATGATAATATATAAGGAAATATAATAATTTAATATGAATATTTAATATAAATAGCTTAAACAACAAGACATAATAATAAGATAAGATAAGATCATTAAAAGCAGATAATAGAGGTGCATCTAATTTACACCTATGTAAAAATGCTATACCTTTCCATCAGGAGCTGCTAATTCTAAATTCCTGTGATGAAAAATGCCAATGAAACTTTGGTTCACAAACACCTAAGGATAATAAAAATGAAATTAGAACAGCTGCATATTCATGCTCCACAGTAGCTCTGACTGTTTATCAGCACTAACCAGGGCTCTGTCTTTTATGTTGTGTCCTGATTTTAAAGAGCCTCCACTGGTTATGGTGGTCTCATAGAGGGTGTATCCATAAGCCTGGCCATTACCGTTATTCACAGGAAGATTCTCCATATTAACAGGGATCTGGGATTTGAAAGGCTTGAGACAAAAAGAATTGAATCATGATATGCTAGCTTTCCAACTAATCTTGTCTATAAAAAGCTCACTTTTCAGTTAACTTACAGAAATTTACAATGCTATTACTGTTTTCGTTTTTTTTTACCATGATATTGTGGTAATACCATGTTTTTAGGACATGCACCAAGGAATTACCTTGCTGTAAACATACCATGGCAAATTAAAGGAATATTATGGGTTAAATACAAGTTAAGCTCTATTGACAGCATTTGTTGCATAATGTTGATTACCACAGAAAAATCATTTCAGCTTGTCCCTCCTTTAAAAAAAGGTACATTGAGGTTACAGTGAGGCACTGACAATGGAAGTGAATGGGGCTAGTTTTTTGAGAGTTTAAAAGCAAAAATGTGAAGCTTATAGTATTATTAAGGCTTTTACTTTAATTATTCATTTAAAACTTGTGTATTATTTGAGCTGAAAAGTTGTTTAAATTGTTGTTTAGGGTTTGTTGACATTACATCGCCATGGCAACAAAGTTGTAAAATTGTATATAACTTTACAAAGGTTAGTAAGTGATTTTATCACACTAAAATCATGTCAACACAAATATAGTTTATGTCTTGTGGCAAAACGTTTGAAATAGTGAGTATTTTTACGTAATGGCCCCTTTCACTTCCAAGTGCTTCACTGAAACACAGATTTTTGCCCTTTTCAAAGAGAAGTAAAATAAGTCAATATCATTTTTTGTGGAAATCAGTATTATGCCACAAATGCTGTCGATTGAGCTTAACTTTTGTTTAAGTTGGTAATCATTCAGCATCATGGTAAATGTCAAAATAGAAAGTACCATGGTAACAAAAAACTACATATCCATCACAATGTCCTCAAATAACAGAGTATTTTCCCTGAGGAGTCTCTCTAAATATTCTACATATTAAACTGCAATGAGCTTGTCGCCTCACCACATGTGTGTATGGCAGAGCGTCCCATAGTGAGAGGTGTTGAAACATAATGGCCGCCTCATATTCTTCTTTCCTGCGTAGTCCAGGCATCTCTGGCAGTGATTCGCCTGAAAAACACATAAAATCAGCAGAAAAATCTGGTGAGTTGATCATAATACATTTTTACAATGAAGTGTTACTTCTAACAGCTTAAAGACAACAATGAAATCAAAATTGACTACTCTCTTAAAGGGATAGTTCACCCAAAAATTAATATTCTCTCATAATTTCCTCACCCTTATGCCATCCCAGATGGGTAGGACTTTTTTCTTCTGCAGAACACAAACTGAGATTTTAGAAGAATATCTCAGCTCTGTTGGTCCATACAATGCAAGTGAATGGTGACCAGACATTTAAAGCTCCAAAAATTGCATAAAGGCCACATAAAAGTAATCCATAAGACTTCAGAGGTTAAATCGATATCTTCAGAAGCGATGTGATAAGTGTGGGTGAGAGACAGATCAATATTTGATTCCTTTTTTTTATACTATAAATCTCCACTTTCACTTTTACATTCTTTCACCTTTTGAAAGTAATTCTTCTAGAAAGATATTCTACTAAAAACATTTGTTTGTGTTCTGCAGAAGAAAGAAAAACACATCTGAGATTGCACAAACAAATGTATATAATGAGAGAATTAAAATCTTTGGATCAACTATCCCTTTAACAAATGTGCACAATTCATTAGTGAACAGTATTCTAAAGAAATGTATATAAATATATATAATCTTTTATCAAAATATAATGCTTTTCTTGTCTGCTGATGTAGCCAAGTCCATGTGGACAAAATAATATTAACAATTAATAACAACACACTTTTCAGGATTCAATCAAACCCTGATTGACCCTGAATAAACAAGTATTTATTTGCACTGAATATTCAGTTTTACTGGATATTTAAAAGATCATGAACGTTAAATGCATTGCAAGTGCGTTCATGTTGTATTAACAGTAAGAAGTGCTTTAACTAAATTGATTTTAAGAAATGGGTCACGAACGGTTAAAACCGCTGAGGAGATCTCTGAGAAGGTGGAATTTTGGTGTGTAATCTCCTGCCTCTGACAGAGGAGCATCATAATCTGTGAGAAAGCAGAATTGACCAGACAGGCAGAGAGAAAGAAAGACAAAATGGCTTGCGTTATACATTGTGAAAAATACCAAAAATATGTTATGCTGCTTTTTCAATATGTTAGCCTCAGTCACTATTGACTTTCAATTCATCTATTTTTTCTCCATACACTGAATGTGAATGGTGACTGATGTTGACATTCTGCCTAGCATCTTCTTTTATGCTTCATGGAGGAAAGAAGGTAATATGAGTTCGGAGCAACATGGAGTGTGGTTGTGTAAAAAATAACAGTATTTAAATTTTTGGGTGAACAAGCCTTTAACGTGCTTGTACCATAACCATCTACAGGTTTGTTAGTGTGACCATATTGTGTAGTACAACATCACAGACCTAAAACTGAGATTGAAATGAGAGTATCAAGCTCAAACCATAGCTTGTGACAAGAGCCTTGTAAGAGGGGTTGGCCAGTGCCCCATTCATGAAGCCAAAGTTTGTCCCTCCGTGGAACATGTACAGATTAATGGACATCCCTCGCCTCAGTATCTCTCTCACCACAGCAACCAGATCTGTCATCAAAGAGAGATATTTACATCAATGCTTTTGCCCTAAGATTATTTCAGATTATTAAATGCATCAAGGATTGCTTACAGTAAATACCTTTTGTTAATGTTATATCTTCTTTATGTCTTTAAATTTAAAAATCAGGTGCCAAATGATCATCTTGAATAAGCATCTTACCCTCAGCAGGGAAACTATGATGTAAACCACCCCAGCCATCACAATGCCCCGTCCACAGTTCCATCACCAGCACAGGACTGTTGGGCTTTTAAACACACATTTAACCCTTAAACACATGGGTGTTTCAGCAAACATTTTAACATACTCTGGTCTTTAGTGGTTTCTGGTATCTATCACAAATGGATCTACAAAATAACCAGATAGTGTCAAATTTTCAAAACATTTTCAAGACAATTAGAAAATGATAGAATAGAATATTTTCAGATACATTTTGACATTTTATTTTTCATATATCAAAGAGACGATGCAACAAATATAGAATAAGATTCATTATACTTCCACACAGACATTTCATGAGACACAACTGGCTGTCAAATAATGAGCTACACATAACACATAATTTACATATAAGCTACAAATATATGTTTTTTAGGCACTTTTTGATTCTAAATAGACGCTCAATTTATATAATTTCAGTAGTGCACCCAAATGGCAAAAGCCAAATCATACTGTTCATGTGTTATAGTTTACTTACTTACACGTTACTTCTTCATCAAATAGCAGTCAAATGTAAATCAAGTGTATCACTGACACATCAGTGCGACCTTGAGTAAGAAATAGCATGCATAATATGTATTTGTACACAGGGACTAAATACGAAATATTTTTAATTTTGGTTCGTTCTGAGCAGAAACTGTATTTTTTTGGTTCCGGTTTGGGCGTTCCGCTTCCTCCTTTCCAAATGGTAACCGGTTAGAATAAAGTAAAAGAATGGTTAATCTTTTACTCTCTGGAACAACTGAAAATTACTTGGTTCCCGTTTTCTGTTACATTCTGCAAAAAAGTTTGTTTTCTTAGTTTTTGGTTCCTTGAACCATTTTTTCCCCTGTATGTACATGTATATGGAATACTGATAACTCACCACTGTCACACAGAACATCAACGTGATAAAGTATATATTTGTATGAATATAGTTCTAATTTCTCTGTTGATGAACAATATAATATATACCATGTGATAGTAAATATAAATAAAACACGATTAATGGAAGTGCAAAAAAAAAAAAAAAAAAAAAAAATGGATGAGGTACAGCAGGTGGAATAAGGTCCTGTGTCAGTAAAGACCCGAGGTATGCATTAAAGGGTTAAAGTCATTTTAAAACTTTTCAAAAATCCATGAAAAGGACTTTTCTTTCTTCCACAAATCTGACATCAAAATATTTACCTGCACTGTTTCCAGATATTTTATGCCATCATAATTCATTTTCTGTAGATTTAGAGCTCTTAAAGCTGTGATAGAGAGAAGACAGCAAACTTTTTTAATTGTCATGTTATAAACATTAGACATAACTTGTCCTGTTTGACATTTACAGTTGCATTACAATGTTTGCACCTCCTTTGATTCCACCATCTTTTAGGCCTTCATGGTTGTCCGATGTTAAGAGAAGTTCGCTGATGCCCCGTTCCTGGAGAGCCTGACAGGAACAACAAGACGTGAATGAAGCAATGTGATTAAAGAAATAAATAAATAAAACTTCCTGTTTTAAAGCAAATGAGATATTTTTTTAATTTTAATAAAATAACAAAAAGGAAATTAAATAAAAAATAAATAAAAAAAATCCTAATTTGCTATGCATTTCCTTATTTTTCTACTTAGCAAAGCATAGCGACAGAGGAGGAATTGGATTGGACACTGCCTGAACACGAACCAGAGTTTCCAAATTCATACCTCTTTGAGCAATGACATGTAGTTGCCATCTCTTGCATGTGATCCATATTTGTTCTCCACTTGAACAGCAATGATAGGTCCACCTTTCTTAAACTGAAAACAAATATGTCAAAGATTACTCAAGACATTTTTAAAACACTGAGTGCTCTTAATGTTTCAAGAAATCTTACCTGAAAAGGCACTACTTTCGGAATGAGCTTGTTGTAGTATCCGTTTAAAGCCGCTATAAACTCTGGATAGGTGGTCCTTAACATCATCTCTCTATTCCGCAAAAGCCAGCTGTAGAAAGGCGGATTTATTTGGACTGGTTAAAATAGGAGTGTGCTTTACATGCCAAATCTTTCCAGATCTTGCATCCCAGGGCCACCTCCCCTGGTAGTCAAGAGTCCCTGGGCATTGGCCCAGTCCGTATGCTTGCATATGCTATGAATAAAGCGGCAACACCGACCAAATACATGATGCATTTAACATCAAAATCACCTGGGCAATCCGCCGAGGTCAAGATCAGAGCCTATGTATGGTCCTGGCCGTAAAATTACCCAGAGTCCCACCTCTGCGGCCAAGTGAAGGAAAGCTCTGTGAATTGAATGAGCAAAAGAATGAGAAACTTCACTAATACAGTACAATCTAAATAATCATAATGGAGTTAAACAGATAATAGAACATCTTTAGTGAAAAGCTTACCATCACTATCAGTTCATTATTATGCCCTAAGAAATAATTTGACCACTTAAAATGTGTCTCAGTTTAGAATAAAATGCCTTTTACAGAAAGCCTCACACTGTTTGAAATCATTTTTTCAATGATATTTGTCTTATCATAGGATTGAAGCTTTTAAGCTGGATGGAGGGTTTGTGTTGTTATGGAGAGCTTTAATGTTGTATTCCCAGTGGTGTGCCGAGCCCAGATAATGATCATGACCAGGATGAAACAAAAACGAGCAAAGTCCCTCCTGACAACCGCAAACCGGCAGTACTGTCAGGGGACCGGCAACAGAAGCTCTCTGAGATGTTTGTCTAAGTAAAAATCTGACAAGGCATTTAACAGGTTAAACTGATGTGAATAAATATATGAATCACATAGTGTTGTTCTCACATGTGAGAATTAGGAAAATGAAGCAGGAGGAATTCTTACTCTAAATCAAGGCCTCCTTGAAAACGGAATTCTCCTTTCTCAGGCTGATGAAGAGACCATGGCACATCACTGCAAGATAAACACAGTGTGATCATTACCCACTCTGCCCATTTCCTGATACTATTTGATTGTGATGCCCCATTTCAAACCTACACAGTAAGAGTGTTGAGACCACAGGCTTTCATCTTCACCATCCGATCCTTCCAGTAAGCCCTGGGCACACGGAAGTAGTGTAGAGAGCCCCCCAGAATGCGAAACTGCTCACCTCCCAGGATGAACTGAGAAGAGTTCACTCGCAGCCCCACAGTCCGATTTATCCTCATCTTCCTTGACTGAGCTCTGGATGCATAGCAAGGTACACACCATATTAAAGCATGAAAACAGAAAATAAATAACTAAATTATATACCATATTTTTATATTGTTATTTTAGTAATAAATAAATGGATAAGTAAATGAATAAATGTGTACATATTCCATTTTTATTATATATACAATATATATATATATATATTGTATATTGTATGTTATTTTATAAATACAGATAAGTACAAATAATTTATATAATACATTTTATATTGTTATTTTAGTCATAAATTAAATATACTACAGATATTGTATTGTTTTAATTTACATAATATATTTTTATATTCTTATTTTAGTCTTCTCTTATTTTAGTAAATAAATAAATTTATTTACATTGTAATACACTTTTGCATTTCTTTCTTTGCAAATGAAAATGTCTGAGAATAAAATTCTATGCTGAGATGAAGTGCACCCCCCAAACACCCCCCCCCCCCCCCCATCCCCATACAAATGCATGTAAAAATTATTTTGAATGTATCATTATTGAAGAATAGTACAAAACTGTGTCTTACCCGAAGTGCCTGTAAATAATAAAACCCGCGAGACTCAACAGCAGAATAGCATAACGCCTCCTATGATTGTTCCTTACACTGAAAACAACCATATTTTTTTAAAGCTACTCAATGTATTGACAAATATAAATACAATTTAAAAGAAAAGGGCCTCCTGGAGGATCCGGTAGAGGGGAGTGACATTTGTGTTGCAAGTTTCTTAGAAACAAACAGAAAGCGTTGCTTGGGTATCTGCTGTGTAGTTCCTGTAAACCAGCGCAGTTCTGTAAAAACTACAAATCCCAGCATGTTTCAGATCGTACCGCGCTTGCGCAGTTGCACGGGCCTGATGCTGTTTTGTTAATAGCTTGAGAAAAGATTGGACTATAAGGCTCCAGCTGAACAGAAGATTTTTGCCTAAACAGGTATATGAGGAACGGTGCTGTACTGGATTGATACCAAGGAATGTGCTTCTGTGGTTATTTGTGTAAGACTATGGTCTGTTAATGTTGATTTAGCTGCTGTTAGCTGCTCAGCTAATGATTTGTTGGTTCATGCTGCTGGGTTTGTTGTTTACAAGATGACTCATAATGAAACAGGTTCATGATAGTGCTTTTTTGATAACCGAAGAGTTAATAATCTGATCCAGCCTGAATATATAAATTGGTCTTTTAGAGTGATAGAGGATTTTTTATGCTCCAAGCTTTAGTTCTGATCTAAACATTTGTCTAAAACATGTGGTCAGTATTGGGGTGTGAACCTTGATCACAAACAATATGTAAAGCTGATGCTTTTAACCTTTTGTCATGTAAGTTCATAAAACCTTTTTTGTCTGTTTAAAAAAGTTACCCAGAGGTCCTTAGAGGACACAAATGTCAGCATCAAAAAACTGCCTTAATTATGTTATTATTTTCTACTTTCATAAAAATCAGTCCTGAACATAACTACCAAATTTTCATTAATTTTCAGTATTTTATTTACATAATGCCACTGTTGTTTTTACACACACACACACACACACACACACACACACACACAGAGTTCTCAATACACATACAAAACACACTGGCATCCATACATATGCACCCACACAATTTTAGCTTTATTATTTATTCAATTGGCCAGCAGTTCTCTATAATACTGCACACAGAAAATGTGAAAAAAGCATGTATTTGCTCCATAGGCTAAACAAGAGAAAAATGGTGCCATCTGATGGAAAATATATATTGCTTTTTAATTCATTCTTAATTCTTAAAAAAAAAATATTCTTAATTTTTGAGCCAGGGCTTCTGAATTAAAGCGAAATATCACAGAATTCATGATTTTATGCATTAATGGTACTGGGATCAAATATTGCAATTTTAATGGGTTTCAATTGGGACATTTTTGTCCTTAAGGTCCTGAGTGTAACTATTTTGTGTACACAGTGTATTATAGGAACTGAGGCTGAAATATCAACATTCCCTCAAAAATACACACATTTGGCAAAATGCATGCCATTGGCATTAACGCAGCCAAAATGATAAATAAATAAATAAACGTCCCGAGGGTCACACAAGGTTTAACCTTTAATTGCGTGGGAACTTCACCAAACACTCTTACATATTCAGGTCTTTAGAGACCTGGCACTTATATCTATCACAAATGGAGCTACAAGATGCTGAGATAGTGTCAAATTTTTAGTGTCAAAGACAATTAGAAAATAATAGAAAAAATAGAATGCAAAACTTTCACACTGAAATTTCCTGAGATGCAAAACATAAGCTAAGCTACACAAGTTACACACAAGTATTTTCACAGGCACTTATTGAGTCTAAACAGATGAACAACTGACATCATTTCAGTGGTATACCCAAATTACACTAGTCACATCCTACTGTTTATGTGTGACACTTGCTATTGTTTACTTCCATGTTGTTCTTCATCAAATAGTAATGTCAAATGTATGTCAAATCAATCACTGAATCATCAGTGACACCTTGAGTAAGAAATAACATGTATGTGTACATGAATATGGAATAATGATAATTCACTTGATACACTATTTATTTGTATGAATATCATACTTATTCCTATTTTAATTAACAATGACACATATATCATATGATAGTAAAATTACATATATATGAAATAATCATAAAAATATAATTTATGGAATTGCTAAAAAATAATAATAATAATAAAACACCACTTTTGCATACCTAGGGTCTCTAGTGACCCTATACACTTTTGTTAAAAAAAAATGTTTTGAAGTTTTTTGTGTTACAATATTTATAAGAGAGAGATTGAGGAATACTGAAGAGGTGTGGGAACAACTCCAAAAATGAATGAGGTACAGAGGGTGAAATTATGTCCCTGTTCACCTAAGACCCAAGGTATGTGTTTAATGGTTAAAGAACCTTAAAAAAAAAAAAAAAAAAAACCTAGGACTTGAAACTTGGAAATATAATGGAATTTTTAAATTCTGATTTAAGAAATATTTTTGATTTTCTAAAAATGGTATATTTCGTAATGGTATAATGGTGTATTTCAGCTAGAAATTGCTCTTTGTGGAATAATTTTAGTTACATTTTTTAGGCACATTTATTTGTTACTGTTTTCTTTTAGTTCAAAATGAATGTCTCTCCATGCAAGTGTGTTTTCAAAGGCTGTTGGATCAAATTGTCAGATCAGATTGTTTAACATTAAAAATGAAAGTGTGATCCACAGAGATGAAGACTTCTCTTTCTCTAAACAGTTTGCAGGCGTTGTGTCCTCCTGTCATGAGATCTTGCTTGGCCCCTGGCTGCCCCTCCTGCAGTTGATGACTCTGCAGCCGGTCTGGAGATGACGGACAGTGTTAGAGCATTTTTCTGCAATGTTGCAATGGTCAGAACTTAATTTTACTTGTGATAAACGATATGCTATAAGGTCTCACGGCCATGTAGTCGCATCAGCCTCTGTTAGGTTTATGGTCTGCTGGTGAGTATCAGCTGCCAGCACAGGGTATTATTGACCTGATAGCATCATTGTTAAACTTCAAAGCTGGTATTTGTTGAAGTTTACCTCAATTTCACAACAGAAACAGTTTAAATGTCACACACACAAATGGATTTCAAACTCATTTGTAACCACCAGAGCTTCTCGTTTCTTTCCAGGGGATCAAGGACTCAATCCTGGGCATCGGAACCATCTCCAAGCTGGATGCCCGGATTCGGCAGAAGAGGGAGGAGCAGAGGAGGCGCAGAACGAGCGGGACGCTGGCGATGAGACGGGCTCAGAGTGAGGAGCGAAAACAGGACAGGTAGACACACTGTTTCTCCTCTGTTAATCACTGTACTCTAATTCTGTGATCATGACAAAATGTGTTTCTTTACTTTTCCTTATCACAGTGAACCAAAACTAGCGAATCGTATTTTTCAGTGCTGTGCCTGGAATGGGGGCGTGTTTTGGGTACGTTCTCCAGTCTTTTCCAGTTTTCATTTGTGCACTAACACAAGTTGAATATCATTTGACAGTAAATATTTATTAATGCTTTAAGTCCTGTTTCTTTTGCCTCACAGCTTAGTCTGTTGCTGTTTTATCGAGTGTTTATCCCACTGCTACAGTCCCTTACTGCTAGAATCATAGGTAAGTGTCTCTACTACTTCCATGCTATATACTGCAGATATCTATTTCCTTTTATTTACAGTATCCCTCGCCTACTGGTTTCTTTCAGGTGACCCTTCGTTGCATGGTAATGTGTGGTCCTGGCTGGAGTTTATTCTGATGTCTGTGTTCAGTGCTCTCTGGGTTTTGCCTCTTTTTGTGCTTAGTAAGGTAGTCAATGCCATTTGGTTCCAGGTGAGATAATCCTGAACATGTATGATGTTTGTATCTGAGTTCTTACTGTATAATACCTTTCCAATTGGGGATCTCAGACGGCCTAACAATCGGTTTTGTTTACATTAAATGCGTGTTTTCACCAAACAATCCATCATTAGGAAGGTCTATACTCCCGTTTTTATATTTAGCCACTGTTTTACGATAGACATGTTACTATTAGAGTAATGAATTTAAAAAAAAAAAAAAATTGATCCTCAATTCCCACTACTTAGTAGGTACTCGTGGTGGCACGGTTACTCACTTCAATACGTGTGGCGGAGGACATGTCTCAGCTGCCTCCGCTTCTGAGACAGTCAATCCGTGCATCTTAACACGTGGCTCGTGCAGAGACACTGCGGAGAGCCACAGCACGGGAGGCTCATGCTACTCTCCACGATCCACGCACAACTTACCACACACCCAATTGAGAGCGAGAACCACTAATCGTGACCATGAGGAGGTTACCCCATGTGACTCTACCTACCCTAGCAATTGTGCCAATTTGATTGCTTAGGAGACCTGGCTGGATTCACTCAGCACACCCTGGATTTGAACTCTCAACTCCAGGGGTGGTAGTCAGTGTCAATACTCACTGAACTACCCAGGCCCGTGAGAGTAATTTCCTAATTTATGTCAACATATCAAAAAATTTAAGTGACAGTTATGAAAATGAAACCGTTATACAGATGCACATACCTATTCAGTGATGTAAACTCCCACTGATTTGTCCCAAGCAGGCTTCAGTCAACAACATCCAAAGTGAGCACATTTAGATATATTAATGGATGCTCATATGTTTACTTCATAGAGAATTAATATTCATGTCCATTTTCCACTACTCTCATGGTGAGCTCTATTCCTATTCGAAGCTATAGGTGCACAAGTTCAATTCTCTTTCTAATTAAAAAAGGGCTCATGGGTTTAATCAAAATGCATTAAAATAATGTGTAAAAAGTGAAGAAATGAGGACAGAAATATTTTACTCTTGCGTAATATAATATATTATAAATGTAATAAAAATATATAACATTAACTTTTTATAAAAAAAAAAAAAAAAAAAAGAGTTCCAAAAACAGTGTAAAATTTACCAAAACTAGAGTTGAACAAAAAAGAGACATATTTTATGTTTAGAAATATTTCGATATTTAAAACATTATTTTTCATGTCATTTATAAGTTTTCAAAGTCTTAAAAGGAAATCATATATCCCTGTTTTATTTTTTGATCTATATATTTAAAGTTAAATAGTGTAAAAATAATTTCGTAAGGTGTCTGAAGCATACATGCACCTTAATAAATATGACAATTTTAGGGACAATTAATTATGAAAGCATTGAAATTTTTATTAACAGTTCTGGAGCTGTCACTGCAGAAGAGCTGCACATTAGCTTTCAGGTGCAAGTTGGATATTGTATAGAAAGCATAATCTGCTTCCTGCCTCATTTTATGAATAGAATCCACATGAAATCAGATATATGCACTATATAATGTGTAATTTGTCATGTTTACATAACGTATTCATGGTGCTAATGCTATATGCGGCCAGAATCACATTACATGGTCTTGTTAAATGTTTTATAAAACTAAAGTTATCCTCAAATTTGAAACAAGCGTGTCAAGAGTGTACTTTCAAAGAGACCACTATTATGCCTGTTATACATTGGAGTTATTTTAAAGATGTCCTTTTTAGGCTTGTGCTCAAAATAAGGGAACGCATAGCAACATGTCAACCAAGTAGTTTAAAACATTATTGCTTTCTAAAATTGGTTCTAGAAAAAGAAATTAATTAAGAAAAATATAAATTTCTTCCAAGTAATACAGTTAATTAGCGTAATGCTGTTTATGGTACAACAGCTTCAAACGTGACTCCGCCAATCAAACCACAACAATCTGTTTTTTAATAAGTTATCTTTGGTTTCTGAATGTTGAGTATGTGAATTTTACGCTGTTTTATTTGGGCAGGACATTGCTGATCTGGCATTTGAAGTGTCTGGACGTAAAGCTCAGCCGTTTCCCAGCGTCAGTAAGATCATTGCAGACATGCTTTTCAATCTTCTGCTCCAGGCCCTATTCCTCATTCAGGTAAAAAAATGGCTGGATTCTTTACGTCTGTGCTTCGATTCTCTCGTCCTGCTTATCTCCGACTCTGTCTGTCAATTAGGGATGGATTGTGAGTCTCTTCCCCATTGATGCTATTGGTCAGCTGGTCAGTCTCCTGCACATGTCTCTGCTGTACTCCCTTTACTGCTTTGAGTATCGCTGGTTTAATCACGGTAAGTTAATTACTCTTCTGATAGATGTTACATCAGATCTCTGTCTGCTTAAAGAGTCTTTTCATTGGCATTTTTTCTCTTTAAAGGGATTGAGATGCACCACAGGCTGTCAAATATTGAGAGGAACTGGCCGTATTATTTTGGCTTTGGATTACCCATGGCATTACTGACTGCACTGCCCTCTTCATATATCATAAGGTACAATATTCTGCATTTTGCTGCAATTTCTGAAACTGTGACATTTATACATCAAAGCAGTATTTGTTGTGCTGTCTTTACTTTATGCTGATTTAAATAAATGATAGTTCAAAATTACTGTATTACAGTAATGAGAATCACCATGTAATAATATTACAGAAAATCAAAAATAACATTTCCGAAAGCATCAAACTGAATGTGCTTAATTGTGACATGTCACACTGCAAAAATGAATCCTAATTGACTTTGTAAGGCTGTCAAATTACAATTTGAAATTTGAATATTTCTCAATTTTAAGATAAGAGTGCACATGATGACATTTAGCATTTTTGGACTGAAACAGGTGCAGTGAATAAAACAGAATGCGGGTGTCTCGAGACGCGTTTTAAAAGTTGAATTTCCTTTTAAATTGACACAGCGTCTAAAAATGCACAAGACACTGAAAAAACAGCAAGACATGACACAACGGTCAAAGAGGTCCGTCTAGCACATGCTTGCATAAAAATAACTCCGCTGTGTTTGAAGTGAACGGCCTCCAGAGGTGAAGGTCTTCGCTGGTTGTGTCTTGACTATACCTTGCTCTCTTATCACATCTCGTTTCATAAGTATTAGGTGCGTGCATACAGCTTTTTTTGAATGAAAAACACTGATGTATTATAAAGCTTGAGTTCATGGTTGTACCATGGCACTGGTATAGGCTACTGTGCAATAGGGATGGGCACGGGTACTCGGACATGGCAGCAATAATCGATCATGAAAACGATGATCGATGGTGATCATGCATGATGTGACTTTTCACTTAATTTGTAAATCAGTGACAATTACCTGACAACTAAACAAAAACATGTCAAAGAGGGAGCTTATTTTTTTTTTTAGATTGATTACGTTGACAGACAGATATTTATGTTGCAATAAACAAACGCTATTGGTTTATATTGATTTGTTGGACCCTCTCGAGGATTTAGGAGACAATGTCCATTTTAAAAATCTGATTCTTCCCCCTACCTGAAGTATGTCTTTAAAATTCTCATATAATCAGCATATAATCAAATATAAATTGAATTTGAACATATTTAAGTGAAAAATTAAAATAGTTTTAAGCCCTTTTGACAACTCTAATTTGTTTTAATGCAAAAAAAAAAAAAAAATGCATTTACTGCACTTAAAACCTATTTTGGGGAAATTTTCCCAATCTAACATTTAAAGCTTAAGAAAGTAACTTCATCAGTGTTATATTAGAGCTGTCAAAGTTAACACATTTACGCATGCAATTACTTGTAAAAGTTTAACGTGTGAATTTTTCTTAATTTTACGATTAATGCATTTACAGTTAATAAAGCTTTAACTAGCATATTCACTGGTCAGAGCAGGGCAAAACATTAGTGATGTGTTCGCCAGGAGTCATTACACAGACGCACGCACTACAAGCACTCACAATAGCCGTGTCAGTGACCAGATGACTGGGAAAGGACATCTTTTTGTTGTACAAAAACAAGCCCAGATAAATCAAGTACTTTGTAAGGCACAATTTAATTACCGCAGAAGCACGTCAAGTTTTTAACTACCACGCTTGAAAATGGTTTTAATGTGGAGTTCAAAGTGGTGCTCGTCGTTGGCGTTGACGCCCAGACTCGAACAAAGAACGCTGCTCATGATTGCTGCAGCAATGCGGATAGCAACAGTCTTCCGGCAGATTAATATTGTGGCGGATAAGAATTTAAGAGAATTAATACCCATTGCAATGAAAATGCAACCAATGGGGAGACTAGTTCTTTCAATTAGTCAGCCGCCCACTTAATAATAATAATAATAATAATAATAATAATAATACATTTTATTTGTATAGCACCTTTCATTCATAAAATTCTGCTTAAAGTACTTCACAGTTGGAAGTATAAAAAACATTTCCTGCATTTCAGACAAAGTAAAACAAATCATAGCAATTCAAATTAAACAGTACAAAGATAAAATGTATAAATGGATTAAAAGAAATGTAGGGAAAACAAAAATAAAAAGATACTTTGGGAAACGTTTAATGTTTCTTGAATTGGTGCTATTTTGTAGTGGAAATAAGTTCATTTTGACAGGAAAAGAAATATATAGAGTAAAATTTCAGCACTTTCAAAATCTGTGATTAATCGCGATTAATTTTGAAAAATTATGCGATTAATCGTGATTTAAAGTTTTAATTGAAAGAGATCTCTTTTGAAAACATTGTTTATTTTTGCAATTCCATTCAGAAGTGCAGAAATTACATAATTCAGCTTTAATATTTTTAGTTTTCACCTGTTTATGGGATTTGAATCTTACGCTTTTTCCTCCAGTGGCTGTCTATTTTCCATCCTCTTCCCACTCTTCATCATTAGCGCTAACGAAGCAAAGACTCCTGTCAAACTCTTGTAAGTATTTGCTTTTTGTATTTCCTTTTGAAATCCATAAGAAAACGGCAATGGTATGTTTTTATTATTTTTTGCCACCACTTTTCTTGCAGCCATTTCCAGCTCCGACTCTTTTCCCTGGTCGTGCTCATCAGTAACAAACTGTTCCACAAGACGGTGCACCTTCAGAGTTCCCTTACGTCCTCCGCTTCTGCAGAGAAAGTGCCCTCACCTCACATATCCCCGACCCGCCAGTGACCTCTACCCCACCAGTGTCCTCTTTCAGGAATGGTAACTCGGTTCAGGTTCAGAGGATCATCGTGTTATAGAGAGGGACGGGAAAATGATTTGCTTTGCATTCTCTGTAATTGAAAACGTGTGTCAGCCCTGTCGATGTTGTTTTGTGGGATAAAGCAGACCTGTTAGTAATGTGAATGGCCTGTGTTTGGGATTGGATCGCCCTGTGTCTATTCCACACATGTGGGTACACACAAGGTCATGATTCTTACTCTGTGTGATTTCGTTGGACTATTTTCGTACCCTTAATGTGCCATTTGGGTTATTTGTAGTTTTCAAAGACAGCACAAAGAGCTCTGCATGCACATTTTATGTATACTGACCCACCCTCTTTTAGGCCCCATTGTTGACTCATTTGATCTAGTTATGGCCTTTTTTTCATTTCATGTAATTACTTTTTCTGCCTTGTGAGGCCCAAACAGTTAACACTAAGCTCTGACATGGCTGTTTAGCTAATTACCTAAGAAATGAGTTGAAATGGCCCTTACTTCCCCAGATGCCTTGATTTTCCTGCACTGAAGTCTGGAAAATTATCAAATTGAAAGGCCTCTTTTTATGCAAGGGATGTTTCTTGACCTAAAATAATGTTGTCTGCTAGCAGAATTTTTAAAGCTACTTTGACTTGATAACAGCCCTTAAATTATTAGTTCTGCCAAAAATGAAAATTCTGTCATTATTTACTCACCCTCATTACTGTTCCAAACCTGTATGACTTTCATTCTTCTATGGCACACAAAAGGAGATATTTGGCAGAATGTCCATGCTGTTCTTTTCAATACTACTAAGTAAATATGGACATGGGTTGTCAAGCTCCAAAAAGGACAAAAAAACAATCACGTTTGGCATCAGTGACTGCAAACCTGCTGTGATGCATTTTGGCATGACACATAAAGATATTTTAGAGCTATTGTGGAGAGCAAGATATTGCATGAATTATATGGACTACTTATGGTACTTTGTTTCATTTTTGTCCATTTTAGAGCTTGAGAGCATCTAGTTACCAGAGTATATGCTTTCTTTACATGGAAAAGAGCATTGCGAACTTTCTTCATAATATCCTATTTTTGTGCATTCCATGGAAGAAAGAAAATATTTATGGATGGATACGTATGGATTTTGAACGACATGAATGTGTGTAAATGTTTACGGTGAGTTTTTCTTTTTGGTTAGACTATTTCTTTAATGTTACAATGTAAAACTTAAAAGGGAGCTGTTTTTGTTCGATTTCTCTTTTTTTAATTTGTTTTTATTTTGTGAATTCCATGTCAACATTATACAGTGTCATCCGTAATGGTTCTAGGATGACAACAGTTATTCGAAGGTATGCACAAGTTTTACTCTTCTGCTGCTGTCAGGTGACACTGCCAAACTGCGATATGTGTGAAACTGCTCTTTAAATGATCTGGTTTCTGATGAATCCTGGCATGTCAGAGTCCAATAGAAGTCCACTGATGTGCACGTTCCTGGAGCTCATACCTGAAACCTGGTTTTGAACATATAAAACTGAAGCACATGCAAAAGGCCCCTTTGATGTCCTTGTATCTGTGGGGTAGGTGTATTTTCAAATGAGTTGTAATTATCATCAGGAGTCCATAGTGTTACGCCTGAGATGGATATTTGTGAGTGACATTTTGTAAAGGTATTGCATTATTTCAATAAATTTGGTCTGCATACAGTACTTTTTACAAAGTGGTCTTGTTATTATTATTTTTTTATGTCTTATAGGGACAGTTCACTCAAAAAAATAAAATTTTGTCATTTATTCACCCTTGAAGAAAGCTATGATTTTTTTTTTTTTTTTTTTTTTTTTTTTTTTAATGTTAGGGACATTTGGGCTCAGTCACCATTCACTTTCATTGTATTGAAACAAGACGCAATGGAAATTAATTGTGACTGAGGCTGTCATTAACATGTTGCTTAACTGCTTACACGTCATATGGGTTTACAGCAAACTGAGGGTAAATTATTTCAGATTTGTATTTTGTTGAGCTGACTTTTTTATTACAATAGAGCAGACTCTAGAAAAATGTTATTAAATTATGTTTTTATCACAATATAATATATCAGATAACCCAAATCTTTACTCATTTGAATAAATAGACACTTAAAAGTTTGTTTTAAAATGGCATAAAACTTCTTCACATAAAGCCTATTCGAACTGTAAGTAAATGTTATAATAGTGGTTCGAAATTTACATAAAGGATTTAGTGATAATTTTAAGTGTTACAGTTTAGTTTTATATGAACTACAGTGCTGACTGGCTCTCTCTCTTTAGGACACGTCATATTTAGAGCGCCATGCGGAACTTGCCTTGACACACTTGATTGACAGGTCAAAGACCAATCAGAGAAAGCCGTTATTGTCGATTCGTGACACAGAGCCAATAAGGACCCTCTCCACGTGGATAGGCGGGGCTTGTGCGTAGGGAGTGTTGTATGAGAAAGTGTGAAAGGTCTGGAGTGAGTGAGCCGCCGATGAATTAGACTGGTAATTTTAAACATTTATAATTTATAGGATAATTTTTCGCAACTATATGCTTTTATTTGCATTGTATTTATTTATGTGCTGTGCATAATGAACGAAATGATCATTTAATAGCTTGCAAATATGTGAGGTAGTTGTGATGTTAGCTAGCAGCTAAGAGGCAAATAGATAGTTTAGTTGTATTAGTTCATTATTATTAATATTATGTGAGAAAAAGACTTAATTTGCACGTTGAGCCAATATTCACACCCTACGTTGGTTTCTCGGCCTTTATGTGTGTGTGTGTTAGAGGATCACCTCATAGGATTTTGTACAGGAATTGTGCACATTAATGTAAAAGATAATAACTTCCTGAATTCATAGAGACCTGACACTATAATATTATATAAAATGCAGATACAACTGCTTTACTTCTGAATGCCATATCTGATGCTTAATTAATGAGCAGAACCTCTGTTATCAGGTCAAAAAGATGTTTCAGGGTTGCATAGCATTTTGCCTAGGAATTAAGTTTGCATAAAAATTGTTCTTTTAATGTTAATGTGCAAAACATGCAAGAGAAAGGAAAGTCCTGTTTTCCATAGCATATGTCCCCTCTAATGTTTTGCTTTTTGTCAGGTATCAAGAGTTAGTCCTGCTTCTTCCCGTGTGTTAACATGACCAAGCTGGGCTTCCTGCGTCTGTCCTATGAGAAACAGGACACCTTGCTGAAGCTGCTCATCCTGTCCATGGCAGCCGTCCTGTGTGAGTGGATCCACGTCCCTCCTATGACCTACCTCTATGTATGTGCTATAAATCTACTGTCCTTTTATTCTGTCTTTCTTGTTTTCTTTCCAGCGTTCTCCACCAGACTGTTCTCTGTCTTGAGGTTCGAGAGCGTCATCCATGAGTTTGATCCGTGAGTACAGTTTTTGTGTCTTTATGGTGATTGGAGCAGCCCAAGCACATGTTTGAAATCTTTGTTTCATCCACAGGTATTTCAATTACCGAACCACTCGCTTCTTGACGGAAGAGGGCTTTTACAAGTTTCACAATTGGTTTGATGATCGTGCTTGGTATCCACTGGGGAGGATTATAGGAGGCACCATCTATCCTGGTATAGCTGAATGACTCTGATTTTACAATTAAAAGTAAAATAAGAATAACTGCGTTTTTCATCCTGTTACAGGTCTTTAATCTTTCGAATAAAGTTCTGGCCTTAAAGGAATATTTCAACCAAAAATTATAATTTTGTCATCATTCCAAACCCTTGTGACTCACTTTCTTCTGTGGTGGACAAAAGATGAATTTAGCCTAAGTGAACATTAAGACTGGCAAATAAAATGTCATGTCCTAAAATCCGCTGAATAAACTACGAAATGCATCAAAGCATTCAAAGACATTCATTTAGCGCACGTTTGCAAAGAAAATAAAATGTTAAACTGGGTGGTTGCAAAAGCATTCAGTGTGAACAGCCCCTTAGGGGGATGTCTTTGACCATTGCGACTTACTCTCTTATCAGCATTTCTCAGGTTAAACAATTTGCTTTAAAATAGTTTGTCAGAGTTAAATTTGAAATGTGTGTCTCAAGATCCTCATGTTCTGTTCCATTCTATTGTGCTCCATCTGTTTGAACAGCCCGTGCGCTCGCGTCAGCTCGCTGTGTCTGAGCCGCTTCACCACCTAGCCATTCATAGATTCACTTTTTTGAAAACTGTGAACACTGTGTTTGTGGCGAAATGAAAATTGCTTTGGTTTGTTGAACTAACTAAATCATATTTTTAATATGTGCACTTTAGTTTAAAATGGAATGCTAATTTTTAACAACCAAGAATAGTATTGCATTCCGCTGACTATAAAATTTGAATTCAATTAGAATTTTGGTAATATTTGAGGTAAAAATTCAAATTTAGATTCCAAAAGATACAATGAAGGTGTAGAGTTTCTGAGGCTAACATTCTGCCTAACATCATCTTTGTTGTTCCATGGCAGAAAGGAAGCCACAAGGGTGAGTAAACCGTGACAAAATTAGCGGTTTTGTATGTAGGATGTTTTTAAGAAAATTTAAATTCACCATGTTTATTTTTTCCGGCAGGGCTGATGATAACGTCTGCGGCTTTATACCATGCGCTAAATTTCTTCCACATTACAATCGACATCCGCAACGTGTGTGTGTTCCTCGCCCCTCTCTTCTCCTCCTTCACTGCCATAGTCACCTACCACTTCACCAAAGAGCTGAAGGTCAGATGAACCACAGCGCACACCCTCTTCTTGCCACATGCTCATTATTGATCTATCTAGCAGTCTGACTGTGCTTTATTTTTGCTCATTCCAGGATGCAGGTGCTGGGCTTCTGGCTGCCGCCATGATCGCTATCGTCCCTGGATACATCTCGCGTTCTGTGGCGGGCTCATATGACAATGAAGGTATCATCCTAGATTCAAATATGTATTTTTGCCAATATGTTATTTACACTTAAGTTTTTAAGTTTTTATTTAGCAGACAATTTTATCCATAGCGACTTGCAAAGAAGAATAGCAAAATAAATTAATCTAGGGGAGAACACAATACAAGAGGCACCAGAGTAGTCAAACCAGGGAATTTAAAAAAGGAATTTCCTGAACTGAAAACATCAAGGAAATTAGTTAAACAGTCATGGAAATATCTACAGTGAATAAAACTTTTTAATAGAGTGACATCTCTATAAAAATTATTTTAAGAAAAATCAGGAATGTTATAAAAACCATCATGGAAATTAATTGGTCAAAAATTGTATTATTAAAACATGTTATTCCTCTTGTGATATGAAGGTATTGCCATTTTCTGCATGCTGCTGACCTACTACATGTGGATCAAGGCGGTGAAGTCAGGCTCCATTTATTGGTCGTCCATGTGCGCGCTGGCTTATTTCTACATGGTAAACAGCATTTAAGATGCATCGCCTCCTGATATTGCGTTGTTTTAGAGCAGCTAATTTAAAATTGTGCTGTTTTTCAGTAACCCAGTACTGGTATGTTTTGTTTGTGTGCTGTTAGGTGTCCTCCTGGGGTGGTTACGTGTTCCTGATTAACCTTATTCCCCTCCACGTGCTGGTGTTGATGCTCACGGGCCGTTTCTCTCATCGCATATATGTGGCTTACTGTACAGTTTATTGTCTGGGTACTGTCCTCTCTATGCAGATCTCCTTCGTTGGATTCCAGGTATGAAGTTGAACAACAACTTGCCCTCATTCAAAAACAGCAGCAACTGAATAAAGCAGCTATTGTTACAAGGGCTATAATTAATGTGATTATTTGCCTAGCAAGGAAAATTCCTTATTAAGGAATTTTGCATATGGGTTAAATACATTTTCAAATTGATAATACTAAATTAACACATTAAGTTGATATCGCTAGGACTAAACCATAACCATAATATTCTTTTTTAAACGTTATATTTTTATAAAAAGTCTTACCAAAAACATATAAACTCCCTTTCTCTATGCAGCCTGTCCAGTCCTCTGAACACATGGCTGCTTTTGGAGTCTTTGGCCTGTGTCAGATTCACGCCTTTGTCGATTACCTCCGTAGCAAACTGAATGCACAGCAGTTTGAGGTTTTGTTCAAGAGTGTCATTTCGCTAGTCAGTATCATCCTGCTCTCTGTGGGTGGGGTACTCATGCTAACAGGTGAGACATGTCCCTACACGCATGCACAGGTTCTCATATCTGAACAAAATTGTGCTCATTTAAGAATTCATGCTCTACTTCTGCTGACAGGCCAGGTATTCAGATATTTGTGTTGTTGGGAGTATTATTGTGTAGAAATATAGTGTCAGAACAATAATCTAAGGCTCATGTTTTTAAGAATGGCTGTACTTGGTGGGACGGTGAGTAATAATTAGTATAATATTTTAGGGAAAATCTCACCTTGGACCGGCCGTTTTTACTCTCTGCTGGATCCATCATATGCCAAGAACAACATCCCCATCATCGCTTCTGTGTCTGAGCATCAGCCAACCACCTGGTCCTCCTACTACTTTGACCTGCAGCTGCTGGTCTTCATGTTTCCAGGTATAGCGCCCGCTGTGGTCACGTATTTACACTATGCAGTTTATCCAATCATTCTGGCCTTTCCGTATTACAATCTCTGCTCTCTTGTTTCTCCAGTTGGCCTGTATTACTGCTTTAACAACCTGTCCGATGCCACGATTTTCATCATCATGTATGGAGTCACAAGCATGTACTTTTCAGCTGTGATGGTAAAATAGGTTTACTTCAATCAATGTCATTACAAAAGTCAAAGTTGTTGTTTTTTTGTTGTCATTTCTCTCCTACTTTGTGTAGAAAGGTATAGGAGTATAACATCTACATTCATATCCTAGTTGATTAGAGTACTTGTGATGTTGACCTTTGACCCAGGTTTTATCTTTCCTGCTCAGGTCCGTCTCATGTTGGTTCTGGCTCCCGTCATGTGCATCCTGTCTGGCATTGGTGTTTCTCAGGTTCTCACCACCTACATGAAGAACCTGGATGTCAGTCGACCGGACAAGAAATCCAAGAAGCAACAGGACTCCACCTACCCCATCAAGAATGAGGTGAGATTGGTGTGCTGTAACAAATATGTCTCAGCAGTATTAAAGGTTAATTGGTCAGAGCCATGGCACAGTTGTTGGTGCACATGCTTGCTCATGTGGGTGAGCAGGATCAAATTAGGCTTGCAACATGTCCCATTCCCATCTCTTGTCTGAATAATTTTCCCTATTATCTCTCCTTTTATCTATTATTGATGTGTGGCCTGTTTTTTCTTTTAAAGTTATAGTTAAGTTAGTCACTTATTTACTATGATATATTATTCAGATTCATGGTCAATGTATTCATTCTTTAAATATAGAAGTCAACGCCCCTTTATTTGTTTATTCGGTAATATTCTGCTCTGGTCTACCTGTAGGTAGCGAGTGGCATGATTCTGGTCATGGCCTTCTTCCTTATCACATACACCTTCCACTCCACCTGGGTGACCAGCGAGGCATACTCCTCCCCCTCCATCGTCCTGTCCGCCCGTGGTGGTGACGGCAGCCGCATCATCTTTGATGACTTCAGAGAGGCTTATTACTGGCTCAGACACAACACACCAGAGGTCAGTGAGAGACATCATACCTTCAGATCATGATCTTTCTGTCTCCTTTGATTCAAAACCGTTCCAGCCTTCTCGTCTTACTTCATGTATTTTTTTACAGGATGCTAAAGTCATGTCATGGTGGGATTATGGGTATCAAATTACAGCGATGGCCAATCGAACAATTCTGGTTGACAACAACACGTGGAATAACACGCATATCTCCAGAGTCGGCCAGGTGAGGATGCACGCATTTATTAAGATGCTGTTTACAGAATGCTTTTGTACAATTCTTTTAGGATTATTCATGATTCCCCCCCCCTCTTCTCAGGCCATGGCGTCTACAGAGGAGAAAGCCTATGAGATCATGCGAGAACTGGATGTCAGCTACGTCCTGGTTATCTTTGGAGGACTGACAGGATATTCATCAGATGGTATGGTCTATAAATCAGACGGAGCCAAAGAAAATTGCTTTGTATCCATTAAAATTTAGATTATACCCTTTTAAAAGCGGCTTTTTAGAATACTAGCTTCTGATTGGTCAATGGCAAGATTTTGTGGTCGCTAAACCGTATATTTGACCGTTTTCCCAGGCAACCGCTTGCCTTTCATGTTCATCTTAGCACTCAGCAGTCTCTTTCTTGTTACTTAAAGGAATATTCCGGGTTTAATACTGTACAAGTTAAACTCAGTCGGACAGCCTTTGTTGCATAATGCTTATTACGACAAAAATAAATTCACTCGTCTGTCCTTTTCTTGAAAAAAAAAAAAAAGCAGCAGCAGTAATTGAGGTTACAGTGAGGCACTTACAATGGGATTGAATGGGGCCAATTTTTCAGGGTTTAAAGGCAGAAATGTGAAGGTTATAATTTTATAAAATCACACATTAATTCTTTTGTTAAAACTTGTGTATTAATTGAGCTGAAAAGTTGTTTAAATTGTCATTTTTACAGACGTTTTAGGGTTTACAGCATTATGTTGTCATGGCAAAGAAGTTGTAAATTGGCAATATCTTTACACAGGAAAGATTATTTAATCACAGTAAAATCATGTGAACACACACTGTATATGTCTTGTGGCTATACTTTAAAAAAGTTAGTATTTTTCTGTTTATGGATTGGCCCCATTCCTTCCATTGTAAGTGTCTCACTGTAACCCAGTTTTTTAAATGTTTTTAAAGAAAAGGAGGGGCAAGTCAAAATACATTTATATGGTAAGCAATATTATGCCACAAATGCTGTTGATTGAGCTTAATTTGCAATGAACCCGGAATATACCTTTAGTAAAATAACTTCAACTGAAATGAATATTTCATGTCTATTTGTTAATTTATTTGGTAATTAGCAATGTTATAAGCAGGATTAATATCCCTTACTCATGTTTGCTGTGTATTTGTTTGTTTAGATATAAATAAGTTCCTGTGGATGGTCCGTATCGGAGGCAGCACAGACACAGGGAAGCACATTAAGGAACACGACTACTACACGCCCACCGGAGAGTTCCGCGTGGATCGGGAGGGTTCCCCTGTCCTGCTCAACTGCCTCATGTACAAGATGTGCTACTATCGCTTTGGCCAGGTCTACACTGAGGCTAGTGAGTATCACATTGCAGAAGTAATATTGGTTGTACCTGCTAATGTTCAAGTTTTCAACAAAAAATGTCTTCAGTTCTAGCCACTAATTTGAGGCATAAAACTGCCAAAAAAAATATTTAACTACATATATATAAATTTCTTTCCAGAGCGCCCTCCTGGTTATGACAGAGTTCGTAATGCTGAGATTGGCAACAAGGACTTTGAGCTGGATGTGTTGGAAGAAGCGTATACTACAGAGCACTGGCTTGTCAGGATATACAAGGTACACATGAACTCACCTGTTAAGCTGTAACCAGTAATGTTTTATATACAGCGATTTAAAGGAATGTTCTGGGTTCAATACAATTTAAGCTCAATTTACAGCATTTGTGGCATAATAATTCTTCACAATTCTGCCTTTTTAAACCCTTCAAAATTGTCCCCATTCACTTCCATTGTAAGTGCCTCACTGTAACCTCGATTTATGCTCTTTTTTTTTTTGTTTGTTTTTTTTTGTTTAAGAAAAATAGAGATGTCGAAAAATTTTTTTGTGGTAATCAACATTATGGCACAAATGCTGTCAACTGAGCTAAACTTGAATTGATCCGGAATATGCCTTTTGAGATCTGCTCCTATTGGGATAATTATGCCTTTTTCTACTTTATTTACAGCTATAATCTCATAATTTTAAACCCCTATTCTCAAAATATTACGACTTGATTCTTAGAATGCTGTGACTTCTCATAATTTAGATTTTATTCTCAATATATTACTATTTTAATCTCATAATGTCACGACATTATTTGCAATCTTTTCTCTTTTTTTCTTTTTTTAATGTGTCAATAAAACCATGTAACTGATGATCTCTTGCGTCTTCTTCCCAGGTGAAAGACCTGGACAACCGTGGCCTCTCAAGAACGTAAAAACCCAGAAGCTCATAACCCCCCTCATTGCGCACACAGCACTGAATGTCTGCGGCCCCCGTCCCCGTGATTTGAAGAGAAGGCGTGAATACTTTTTATACTTTTGGTGCAATTGCTAAAAGAGATTTTTCTTTTCATACATTTTTTTTTTTAATTTCATTTACAAATGTGATGCTTTGTCTGTACTGGGGACACAATGTGTCAAACTCAATCACCCGAGAAGTTGATTTAAGGTGAGAAGATGTAAAAAAAAAAATAATCCTGCAATCAACTGGCCAGATAACGGTTTGATTTGTCTTTAAATGGGTGAATAAAGGAGTGACTGGGATACAATTTATCAGTGTCTTTCTTTTTAACCAATAAGAATCACATGTACATAAGACCCATAAGACCTAAACCCCCCTGAAGTCCAGACCAAGACCTGTTGGCCCAAGAATGAGGTTGTCCATTTTAATATATTGAAATAGAGAAAGTTCTTCTAACACTGTGCCACTTTGTTTTGAGAAGTCCCAAGTCTAAGACCAAAAGATCAAAACTCCACTCTCATAGTTGTGTCTGCTAAGAAGTCGAATTAGATGTTAGAGCTATTTGATTTAGATCTTTTCTATTTAGAATATTTTAAATATATATAATTTATATAAATATACAAATATTTATATCTCACTGAATTTCCCATTATTTTCAGTTTATGTAACGGGCAAAAACGAAGCAAAACATCAATGTACAAGTATTTGTACTTTGAGAAATATCACAAGCTTATTTTCAGGTTCTTGACGCCCCCTACTGTCCACTAAGAAGACCTTAAGTTGGTCGTGCTGTGACGTCTTTGTGAGCATGCGCAGATTGCTCACTATGCCATAAGAGTTTACGCCTCGCTCTACGCGGAGTGTCAGCGTGGAAAGGTGATTGCAGTGTTATTGCACACTGCCTGCTTGAAAGTCTTCGAGCAATGGCAGCGTGGCGCAAGCTGTTCGCCTCCGTCTCTGCTTTCAGAGCGCTGAATGCGCCCTGCCGGAGTCTTAAAAGCAGCAGTAGCAGAGGAGCAGAGAAGGACTTCTTTAAAGGTGATCTGAATATACATTAAACACTCGTATTTGCTGCGTATACCAATGTGTAAGACGTTAAAATCTTGATTTATATATAATATTATATATATAATAATAATAATATATAATGTGTATATATATATAATATAATATATATATCTATATGGCAAAAGTCTCTGGATCCGGATTTTCCCAATCCTACTATGGAAAAGGGTGCGCTCATGAATATTTAATTTGTCATGCTGACGTTCCTGTTAGCGTTCTGGAGCGGCCTACCACGCATCAGAGTTAATATTCATGAGCCAAGCCTTTCTCGCAGTATGATTCGTTCATTGGCCAGCTGATTAACGCCCACTTGCAACCGCCTAATTGCAAGTATTGAAAACGAACATGGTAATTAATATTAATGAGCTAAGCCCTCATCATAGTATGATTCGTGTTTTGCCACACAGATTTGGAGGCTCAATTTCGGGCTTTACGTGAGAAAGCGGCTGCAGCGATGCCCGGCAGTGACTGGAGCCCGTTCGAGCAGAACCCCGGGCTGCCCCCAGAGAGGGCTGATGTGGTAATAGTTGGAGGTGGGGTCGTGGGCTGGTCCATTGCATATTGGCTGAAGAGGAAGGAGACAGTGCGAGATGCTATAAAAGTGCTGGTGGTGGAGAAAGACCCGACTGTGAGTTTAAAAAGGACACTTGGTGGCTATTGAGCTGCCTACCTAGACAGCATTTTTGAACACCCCTGGCAAGTGCAAATTTTTTTGGGTATCTTTAGATGCGTTCCAAGGCAGCAGCTTTCTAGGTAAGCAGCTCGTTGGATTTTGACATACAGCCTTTTACATTGGAAAGCTCTACAATTAATATTTTAGAATTAAGCATCACAATAAAGAAAGTTCCAGAAAGTATTATGGTACTAACATGGTGTTTTTGACATGGTTCCATGGTAATACCATGTTGTTGTTTTTTTTAACATGTACTCTATAAATATTGTAATTTGCATTTATACTGTCATGATATTAAGATTAAATGTGTGAGAAGGTAAAATCATTACCTTCATATGTGTGTATAAATAAACATATTTACAGAAAGAAAACAATTTTTTTTTCTCTTTTTGCAGTATTCTCAGGCATCAACTGTGCTGTCATGTGGTGGAATTCGACAGCAGTTCTCCTTAAAAGAAAACATCCTGCTGTCATTGGCTTCAGCTGATTTCATGAAGAACATTAATGTATTATCACCAATATTTCATGTTATTTCTGTCTGACTGGCTTTATAACAGCTAAAAGCAAAAAAGCACTACGCTATATAGTAAATCCTAAATTCTACTTTTTTCTTTTATCCCCTATTCTCTCAATTTGGAATGCCCAATTGTGACTACTTAGTAGTTCCTCCTGGTGGTGCGTTTACTCGCCTCAATCTGGGTGGTGGAGGACCAGTCTCAGTTGCCTCCGCTTCTGAGACAGTCAATCCACGCATCTTATCACGTGGCTCATTGCGCATGACACCATGGAGACTCGAAGCATGTGGAGGCTTGTGCTACTCTCCGCGATCCACGCACAATTTACCATGCACCACATTGAGAGCGAGAACCACTAATCACGACCACGAGGAGGTTACCCCATGTGACTCTACCCTCCCTAGCAACCGGGCCAATTTGGTTGCTTAAGAGACCTGGCTGGAGTCACTCAACACACCCTGGATTCGAACTCACGACTCCAGGGGTGGTAGTCAGCGTCAATGCTCGCTGAACTACCCAGGCCCCGCAATCCTAAATTCTTAATCCAAGTGTGGGGATGAATTAACACATTTCTGTAAACTATACAAAACTATATACAATTAGATTGAAGAATTAGTTTGTAACTGTGTTTATTACTTAGTTGTAATAATTATGGTTTAATAGTGAAAAGGATATTTGTAAATGTTCTTTTCTATTGCAATGCTACAGGATCATCTTGGGGTGATAAATGAAGACCCTGTAGATCTCCAGTTTAATCACTCGGGATATCTCTTCCTCGCCAGTGAGAAAGCAGCTCATATCATGGAAGAAAATTACAAAACTCAAAGGTGAAAATTTGATAAATTACAGCACTCTATCTCACATTACACCTCTGTCTCTTTGTCTTATTTCTTTTGAAAACATGCAACACAAGAAAAGGTGGATTTTTAGACCCTAAAATTGCCTGATTATAGACTGAACTCAATTATAAATGCAGATTTCCATATAGGAAACAGTATTATGTGTAGTCTATGGCAGGAAAATCAAAATGGCACTGATTGCCAGTGTGCAAACTCAACTTTTTCTATCAGTTGCTAAACAGACTCACAATACAAAAGTTAAAGATTAATAAAACATGTTTTCTATTTCTGATTTGGAGATATGCTGGTGCTAAGGTCACCCTCCTGTCACCAACACAACTGAAGGAGCGATTCCCTTGGATGAACACAGACGGTGTTGCTCTGGCCTCTCTTGGTTGTTATTCAGTTTTCTATGCATCAGAATGTCTTATATTGTTGCTACATCTCATGCTTTGTCTTCATTACTGAGTGATGTATTTATCCCTCACTAAGGACTAGAGAACGAGGGCTGGTTTGATCCCTGGTCTCTCCTGAATGCACTCAGACGTAAGGCTGTGTCTATGGGCGTGCATCAGTGCTTTGGAGAGGTCACAGGTCTGCATTCACAACTAAAATATGTTAAAGTTTGTCAAATTATACTACAGCAGTGGACTTTAACTGCAATTGGTACTGTTTTAACTAATGTTTATGTGTTGGTGTGACTGGAGTTTTTTTATGCGCAAACGTTCTCACCTTTATGACTCATGTTGTTTTGCTTGAATATGATTTCAGGATTTAGATGCTCCACAACGATGGCAGAAACTGTAGATGGAGACTTTTTTAATGTCAATAGGATAAAACATGTTAATGTAAGTACATATGCCTTTTTTGAGACATGTTGTTCAAACAATACCTCTGCATTAATATAATTTATTTTAGGACACCCTACACAACACATTATTTTTATTGTCCTGAGATATCTTGCTGTAGATTTTAAAGGGATAGTTAATTAAAAAATGAACATTCTCTCATCATTCACTCACCCTCATCCCATCCCAGATGTGTATGACTTTCCTTCTTCTGCAGAACACAAATGAAGATATTTAGAAGAATATTTCAGCTCTGTTGGTCCACACAATGCAAGTGAATGGTGAACAAAACATTCAAGCTCCAAAAACTCCAGTGGTTTAATCCATATCTTCTGAAGCGAACTAATCGATTTTGGGTGAGTATAGACCATAGACTGTAAAAAAAGACCAAAACATCTTGCCAATGCATTGTCTAGGCAGCATCGTGATCTCGATTACACTTCCTAGTGCTTGATGCATGCGCAGAGCGCTAGATGGTGCTAGGAAGTGTAACCGCGCTTGAAATCATGATCATCAAGACTGTAGATATCAAGATTTATTGTGAAAAGGAGTTATATTTTAGGCTGTTCTTACCCAAAATTGATTTTGGATTGCTTCAGAAGACCTGGATTAAACCACTGAAGTCATGTGGATTACATTTATGCTGACATTATGTATTTTTTTAGAGCTTCAAAGTTTTGGTCACCATTCACTTGCATTGTATGGACTTACAGAGCTGAAATATTCTTCTTAAATTCTTTGTATTCTGCAGAAAAAAAGAACGTCATACACATCTGGGATGGTGAATAAATTAAAAAATTATTTTTGGGGTGAACTGTTCAATTAACTGCATAAGTATCAATATTAATATATATTAATATTATTATTAATAAAATTAATCTTGTGTTAGGTACGGATGCCCAACAGTTTGGAGTACCAGCCCGTGGAGTGTGCAGTTGTGGTGAATGCAGCAGGTGCAAACTCAGGAAAGATCGCTGCCATGCTGGGCATAGGATTAGGCCCAAAAGAAAGTATATCTGGAATTCCATTACCTGTCGAACCCAGAAAGAGGTTATGATTAGACACACCTTGGAACTTTATCTTGTAAAGCAGTAATTTTAATTAGCAGTTTTTCATACCTCCTTAGCAGCTGAATGAGCATTGCCAAATATTTTGAAATGACACTTATTTGTGATTTTTTTTATTTTTTTTACTTTGGGTGTCTCTCGCAGATTTGTTTATGTGGTGCATTGTCCTGATGGCCCAGGGTTAGACACTCCATTTCTGATTGACTATTCAGGGGTTTATTGCAGACGAGAGGGACTGGGAGGAAATTACATCACAGGAATGTCGCCAGAGGAGGTATGGGCCAGTTTTAAGGGGCTGATATCAAAATTAAGTCTTGACCTCAAGCTTAGTTTAATTTCAAAAGTATTTTTTGTTGTTGTTTTTATGCATATATTCCTTTCACCTTTTGCAGACAGAAGAACCAGATATCAATAACCTTGATGTGGACCATGAGTTCTTTCAGGAGAAAGTCTGGCCACATTTGGCCCACCGTCTTCCTGCATTTGAGAGTCTGAAGGTAAGAATTATACCATTGACAGGAATTCAGTTTCAGCAAAAGGGTGAGTTGGTAGAAATTGCTTTCTTTACTGATCTGGAAGTCGACACCATCTAAAAATGCTGTGAGGGATCGATATATGTCATGCATTTTTTACCACGTCTTTCCACTGTACTTCTATCCGAAGTACAGAAGAGCTTGAGCTTGCTCCTATCTCCTAAAGAGGTTTTTGCTGTAAAGTGTGACTAAATTCAGCCATTCAACTGATTTCAATAAACCCAGCTTTTGGTTCTGCCTTTTCTCACTTTTTTAGTCTATCTTTGTCAGGTTTCAAGTGCGTGGGCTGGATTTTACGACTACAATACCTTCGACCAGAATGGCATTATAGGACAGCACCCTCTGGTGACCAACATGTACTTTGCCACAGGCTTCAGTGGTCACGGTCTACAGCAGTCCCCTGCGGTCGGCCGTGCCGTGGCTGAGCTGATTATCGACGGGTGCTACAAGACCATCGACCTCAGTGCCTTTGACCTTAAACGGATCCTCCTACAGGAACCCATTCTGGAACGAAACATTGTGTGAGGAGGAAAGACTTGAGAAGATAATTGTTTGTCTGTACCCTCATTAGGCAGGGCAGCATTTGCCGTGATCACCAAGATAAGGACCTTGTCTGTGTAGTTCAGACAGATCTCTGAAACTGGTATCCATTTTTCGAAGAATGAGATCAGTTTGGTTCGCAAACCTTATGAGACTTGAAATTATTAAGATATGAAAGAGTGAGAAACGTTGCTATGGTTTGACAACACGCATACTGCACAGTAAACATTTGAAGTCTTATAAGATGCAAGGCCATTTGGAGTTCATTTGCAACTTTTTTTTATTTTGGAAATGCATATATTTAAATATATACAGTGTATGAAATGGATCATGATAGATAGATCAGAATAGGAGTACGTTAGAAGATCTGTAGATCTAATGAGTACCAAAGGTAATCATGAACTTCAAAAGTTCACACCCAAATCTTGTGGCGTGTAATCCGATCTCATGGGTTGAATTTTGTATGTGTAAAGTATTTAATCCGAAATTGGTTTCTTATATTTTTAAATGCTTATTAACATGGATGTGAATACACATGAATTGTAAAAATTAAAAAAGGGCTGTTGTATTGCAGCATGCATTTTTACATAAATGGGATACTTTAGAATGAATCAGAAAAAACTAAACATACAAGCTATGCAATTAACCTACACAAAGTGGTATATTGCTTGTTTGTTTTGCAGACATAACACTTTAAAAATGTATTGGTGCAATCCCAACACAGCTAAGCAATTCCAGTAAATGACTAATACAAATACACATGCTACAGTACATTAAAACATGGCTTACTAAAGTTATAAAGGAGTATAAATTATATTTGACCGAATAAGCAACACAGAATACAAATCAGAATTATTCATCTCTTTGCCTTCTTTGCAAACATTTCCTTGATGGATGTTGACTTGCGTTTTACACCTGGATAGAAAGAACAAATCAAAATAATTATCAAAGTCTACTCAAGTCAAAAAACTCAGATTAAGACACTATCAATAAACTTTTTGATTTCCCAACATTGTTGTAAGTGGCCCAATTACCATGTTTCACAGTTTTGTCCACATGGTCTTCTGGAGATCGCTTAGCATATGCTGCTTTCATTCTTAGAATGTTCTTTTTATGAATAACCTCGTGTTGTACAATTGGCCGAGGATAATCATTTCCCACAATGCACCCTGCTTTCTCCTGAATGCTCCGAGGAGCTTTCCAGGGTTCATAGATGTACTCCGCAGGAAATTTCTTCAGCACCGGGAGGTATTTCCTAGAAGACACATAAGCCAAGCTGAGTTACCAATTAGTAAGTAGTCAATTAGCAGATGTTTTTATCTAAGGTGATTTTTAGCACACTTTTATAAGGACAGTCTTTTTCAAGGGCACAATGGTAATAGTTTGTGGATCACCCCTTGCAGGGTTCAAACCTACGGCCTTTCAGTGACCAGACCTATGCCACCTTACAGAATATAGAAAAGACACTAACTTGATGTAATCCCCATATTTGTCAGTTTTCTTCCCGAAGGCGATAGGGGAATAGACCCTGAAGTACTGATGGAAGAACGCGCTGGCTGAGAGCCACTGCCAGTTTCCTGCATTTAATGACCAATCAGCATCCAGCAGTAACTTTTCAAATACCTGCAAATGGCAGTGGCCAGAAACATAGCAGGTTACCAACTATATCTGTGATACAATAAAGCACAAAAAAGTACTGTGGTGGTAGTTCCATGTTACTGTAATGATGTCAGATGTGAATACCATGGACCAGTGATTACCATAAGCTAGCGCTTTGATTCAGATTTCCAGATTCGATTTGGATTTACAAGCTCTCAAGCCCTGAACTATTACTTAGTTGAAGCACCCTTTGATTTTATTACAGCACTCAGTCTCTTTGAATAGGAGTCTATTAGCTTGGCACATCTTGACTTGGAAATATTTTCCCACACTTCTTTGCAAAAACATTCCAGATCTGTCAAATTGCGAGGGCACCTCTGGTGTATGGCACTCCTCAGGTCTCCACACAGATTTTATATAGGATATGAGTCTGGGCTCTGGCTGGGCCATCCCAAAACTTTAATCGTTTTTTGCTGAAGCCATTCTTTTGTTGATTTAAATGTGTGCTTTGGATCATTTTCATGCTGAAAGGTGAAAGATCTCTTCATTTTCAGCTTTCTAGTAGACACCAGAATGTTCTGTGCCAAAATTGACTGGTACTTGAAACTATTCATAATTCCCTCCACCTTAACTAAAGCCCCAGTTCCAGCTGAAGAAACAGACCATAACACATTTTTCCACATGGTTTTGGGAGACTGGATATAGGTTTTTGCAGGCTTGGGTGCCTTTTTTCATCAGAAAAATCTTGCATCTTGCCACCCTGCCTTATAACCCAGACAGATGAAGAATACAGGAGATAGTTGTCACATGTAGGGAGCAACCAGTACTTGTCAGAAAGAGCCGCAGCTCCTTTAATGTTGCTGTAGGCCTCTTGACAGCATCCCTGACCAGTTTTCTCTTTGTCTTCTCATCAATTATGGAGGGACATCCTGTTCTTGATAATGTCACTGCTGTGCCATTCTTTCCCCACTTGTTGATGACTGTCTTCACGGTGTCCATGGTATATCTAATGCCTTGGAACATTTTTTGTAGCCCTCACCTGAGCAATACCTTTCAACAATGAGATCCCATTGGTACTTGGTAAGCTCTTTGTGGCCCATGGCTCTAGTAATAGCATGCAACCAAGATGTCAAACAATTCCTCCTTCTTCTTGTTGTTGTTGTTTTACCGTGGATCGCAGACATATAAGTGCATTACCGCCACCTAAAACTCAAATGGACCATTGACACTCTACTTACAATCTTCTAATTTACCTTACTCCACCAATCCACATACAATCACCCTTAATTCTTAAACCCGCATAGAGGCTGAGGCTTCGTAAGGCGCCAAACAATTCCTACAGCTGAGATTTATTTGGAGTTAATCAGAGTCACTTCAGGTGAAGACAGGTGTGTACTACTTCACATGAGCTTGATGATTGGTTGATTCTGAACACAGACACATACCCAATTATAAAAGGGTGTGCACACTTATGTAGTTAATTTATTCTAAGTGTCACTGGTTTTTGGTGGCATTGCATAGGTTGTAATTTTTACATTAAAGGTGCAAAAAGTCTGATATGATTTATCTTTTAATCACAAAAAACCTGCTGTGTAATAGGGGTGTGTAGCCTTTTTATAACCATTGTATTCATTTTACTAATTATATTTTTTATCAATTTGGTCACATTTTAGATTTCCAATTTTTTTTTACAAATCCATATATTAAATCAATAAATGTGATATTATAATGCATATTTTTGTTAATTGATTATTGTTTACTAATTTTATTATAAATAATATTATTGCATAATGTATAATATTTACAAGTATGTACATTGATTGTGCTAAAAATCGGCATGGTCTCTTTAAGAAAACGGGCAGTTCTGTAAAGAGCATCCGTAAATGAGCTCATATTAAAGAGAAAGCACTCGAATGGCTTCTATACCTCATCCATGCTATTTGTGATTGGAATTAAACATTTATGTTTTGTTGGTTTGATCAACAATTGACTATAAAGAACAGAAAGGTATTAAAAGACACATTTTTCAATGACAAATGGATTGTATGGATCACGTCTTTGGACACTCTCATTCGCAGAATGTGTCAAATCTAATTTTAAATCTCAACACGTGGTGAATAATGTTTAATTTCTCCAATATACTACTCAATCACTGGTGAGTGAAATCTTATCACAGACATTTTTGTCGCATAGTGTAAAATGTTGTTTAATTTGTGTGTGATTTACTTGCATTGTAGAGAGCGCATATAGTAAAAAAACGATCTTGGGATTTGAGAATCAATATCGTTCAAATGAAGATCACGATACATCAGAAAATCAATAATTTTACCTAGTTAACCTATATACCATGGTATTTAACATGGTACTCAAGGAACTTCAAAGAATACCATGGTATTACTATAGTACATTTACAGAAAAAACATGATTTTAAACGTCTAAAAACATGGCAATTAAGGTATACTGTACCTTTTTGTAAGTGCTGAAAATGCCCATTGTAATCTAATAATCCTGTATTTCTTTCTATAAATATAACCGGTTTTGGTTTGTGGGTAAATGGGCCATTTGGGCACAAACCTTTTGTCCCTCCTCCCAGCTTATCCACAAGTCTCCTCGAGTCAGGAAACAGGCAACTGCATGCCGGGCCAGGTGATGGATCCAGCCCTCCTGTTGTAACTGTGTCATTATAGCATCAATGAAAGGAAAGCCTGTACGAGCCTGAAAACACATTGGTCTTTAGGAATTGCTCAATAATTGTGTGATATAAACAAAGGCAATAAAAGGTCTTTAATGTATTTATTAAACTTTACCTCTCTCCATGCAGCTAGGTGCTCGGGGTTATTGTCCCAGTCCACCTGCACGCAGTGAGGATTACCTTCCATTTTGTTAAAGTTTGGGATTCCGACAGCTGTGGTGTAGAAAAACTCTCTCCACAGCAGCTGTCCATGCAGTGACACTGGAGGTGCAGAATGCTTCTTCTGCAAGAGATACCACACTTTCAGTACAACACCTGGATAATAACAATAGTTAAGAAGAGCAGTTAAAGGTGCACTCAGCGATTCCTGAGAAACACTGTTGATATTCGGACTCAACTGCCAAAACAAACACACCCCTCCCATCAGTGCTCCTTTGGAAGCTCTGCCCCGACCAGCTCTAGACACTCAAAACTATCCTGCAACTAAATCTAATATCACAACAGCAGCATATATGGGTTCTGTGAAATATAGCAAAGATATGTTACCCACCTATCAAGAAGAATAAGAGAAACTTCTGTATCCGTCTTCAAGACTTTTACCTCTCAGAGGTCTTTCCACCAACGAAAAGCCTCGCCGCTCTAACCTCATCTAACCTTTTTCTCACAGTCTGTTTCTCAGCCATTTGTCCTCCTTGGAGTTTAGAATGTTCACATCAGCCAGATTTACCTTTCCTCCTCTAATTAATTCCCTCTCCCTCTGCCCCCATCCTGTGCACGCGCAAGAACTGTTGTGTGGATCGGTCCGATCTACTTTGTTTTTGTCCCATTTACAGAGCCAGGGCTATGTAAAAATACTAGATTTCTTTTTCAGCGCACCCACAGAAGGGACAACTAGCATTTGAAGAATTTGAAGAGTGTATTGGATTAGAATTACTGTTTGCACCTTTAAAAGTGACATTTTACATCACAGAATTTATCCAACTTTTGGGATTGTCTGACATACCCCTCTGTACACGTCTGTGAGTCTCCACCAGAAGGTGCGTGCAGACAAGCAACCGAATCGGACATAGGGACTGAGGACGGTGGTGCTGGGGTTCAGTGAGTTGGGGGACGTCTGGGGTTTTTCGAAGCTGCACACCCACTCCTACAATTCATCAAGATAAAATCCCCCAAAAAATTTCACAGGTCAAAAGATCTGCAACATATTGTACCACCTTATATATTGACATCTTAAGACTTTAGCTATCCATCTGTTCTCTATTTATAAATGTATGTTGTTAAAAGGATAGTCCATCCAAAAATATTAATTCTCTCATTATTTACTCACAAATGCCATCCAAGATGTGTAGGACTTTCTTTCTATATTCTGCTGAATACAAACAAAGATTTGTAGAAGAATATCTCAGCTCTGTAGGTCTATACAATGCAAGTCAACAGGGTAAAAAAACAAAACACAAAAAGGCAGCAAAAAAAATTATTCATAAGACTCCAGTGGTTTAATCCATGTCTTCAACTATATGATAGGTGTGTGTGTGAGAAACAGATTAATATTTAGGTCCTTTTTTTTTTTTACTATAATTCTCCTCCCTGCCCAGTAGGTGGCGATATGCACATAGAATGTGAAAAATAAATTAAAAACACTTACGAGAGAAGAGCACTTAAGAGGGCTGTTTAAATGTAGATATTTAAAGTTAAAAAGGATTTAAATATTCATGTTTTCACCCACACCTATCACATTGCTTCAGAAGACATGCATTTACCCACTGGGGCCATATGGATAACTTTTAAGCTGCCTTTATATGCTTTTCTGAGCTTCAATGTTTTGGAACCTGTTGACTTGCATTATATGGACCTACAGAGCTGAGATATTCTCCTAAAAAATCTTAATTTGTGTTCAGCAGAAGAAAGGAAGTCATACACATCTAGGATGATATGAGGGTGAGTAAATGGTTAATTTTTGTGTGAACTATTCCTTTAACAGCTCAGGCACAGAGAGGTGTTGTGGTATGTACCGTTCTCTGCATGTGCTCATCCAGTCTGCGTAGAGCTTCCTTCTCGCCGCCTGGAAACAAATTTGGTCCTAAAGATGATGTGTCCAGCCCAAGGTCCTCAAGAGTTGGAATCCCAAACTCCTCTTCATGATTCTTAGAAAATGGAGTGGAGACACCTTCTAGAAAAATAGCAATCATTTCACTTATCATCTGGCATGGTGTCCAACACTGTTGTGTATGATAATAAGAATCTCCTGAGATTTTCTGCTGATCTCCTGGGATTTTCATGCACAACAGTCTCTAGAATTTACTCAGAATGGTGCCAAAAACAAAAACATCCAGTGAGTGGCAGTTCTGTGGATGGAAATGCCTTGTTGATGAGAGAGGTCAACAAAGAATGGCCAGACTGGTTCGAACTGACAAAGTCTCCAGTAATTCAGATAACCGCTCTGTACAATTTTGGTGGGAATAATATAATCTCAGAATGCTATTCTAAGATGCTGGTTGGTGCAGTTTTGGAAGCACGAGGGGGACCTACACAATATTAGGCAGGTGGTTTTAATGTTGTGGCTGATCTATATATAAATATCTACAGCTCTGGAAATAAATTAAGAGACCATTAAAAAATTATAAGTTTCTCTGGATTTAGTATTTATTGGTATGTGTTTTGAGTAAAATAAACATGATTGTTTTATTCTATAAAGTACTGACAACATTTCTCCCAAATTTCAAATTAAAATATTGTCATTTAGAGCATTTATTTGCAAAAAATTACAGCTGGTCAAAATAAAAAAGATGATGTGTTTTCAGACCTCAAGTAATGCAAAGAAAACAAGTTCATTGTCAATTTTAAACAACACAATACTACTGTTTTAACTTAGGAAGAGTTCAATATTTAAAATCGATAGTAATCAATATTTGGTGGAATAACCCTGATTTTTAAATCACAGCTTTCATGCATCTTGGCATGCTCTCTACCAGTCTGTCACATTGCTGTTGGGTGAGTTTATGCCACTTCTGGCACAAAAATTCAAGCAGCTCGGCTTTGTTTGATGGCTTGTGGCCAACCATCTTCCTCTTGATCACATTCTAGAGCTTTTCAATGGGGTTCAGGTCTGGAGATTGGGCTCGGAGATTGATCTGGTTCTCATCCTGGATCGGTGATGATCTGGGGCTGCTTTAATAAGGCTGGAATCGGCAGATGTGTCTTTGTGAAGGACGCATAAATCAAGCAATGTACAAGGTTATCCTGGAAGAAAACTGGCTTCCTTCTGCTCTAACAATGTTTCACAACTCTACATGACACTATTTTTGTTGTCAGTACTTCAAAAAAACAAAAATGTAAAATGTACTCAAACACATACCTATAAATAGTAAATCCAGATAAACTGATAATTTTGCAGTGGTCCCTTAATTGTTTCCAGAGCGCTATATACACACACACACACACACACACACAGGTGGCCAAAAGTTTGGAGTAATATACAGATTTTGCTCTTATGGAAAGAAATTGGTACTTTTATACACCAAAGTGACATTCAACTGATCACAATGTATAGTCAGGACATTAATAACATGAAAATGTTCTTTTACAATTTTTTATTTTTTTTTAACAACTTCTATTTCTCATCCAAAAATCCTCCACATTCAGCAATGACAGCTTTGCAGATCCTTGGCATTCTAGCTGTCAGTTTGTCCAGATACTCAGGTGACATTTCACCCCACACTTCCTGTAGCACTTTCCACAGATGTGGCTGTCTTGTCGGGCACTTCTCACGAACCGTACAATCTAGCTGATCCCACAAAAGCTCAATGGGGTTAAGATCCATAACACTCTTTTCCAATTATCTGTTGCCCAATGTCTGTGTTTCTTTGCCCACTCTAACCTTTTCTTTTTGTTTTTAGTGGATTTTTCTTTGCAATTCTTTCCATAAGGCCTGCACCCGTGAGTCTTCTCTTTAATGTTGTACATGAAACTGGTGTTAAGCAGGTATAATTTAATGAAGCTGTCAGCTGAGGACATGTGAGGCGTCTATTTCTCAAACTAGAGACTCTGATGTATTTATCCTCTTGTTTAGTTGTACATCTGGACTTCCACATCTCTTTCTGTCCTTGTTAGAGCCAGTTGTCCTTTGTCTTTGGAGACTGTAGTGTACACCTCTGTATGAAATCTTCAGTGTTTTGGCGATTTCAAGCATTGTATAGCCTTCATTCCTCAAAACAATGTTGACTGATGAGTTTGTAGAGAAAGCTGTTCCTTTTTACAATTATTTACCTAATATTGACTTCAAGATATGCCTGTCTATTGCATAAAGTGGCAACTCAGAAACAAACACAAAGACAATGTTAAGCTTCATTAAATGAACCAAATAGCTTTCAACTGTGTTTGATATAATGGCAAGTGATTTTCTAGTACCAAATTAGCAATTTAAATGATTACTCAAGGATAAAGTGATGGAGTGATGGAGTGATGGCTGCTGGAAATGGGCCTGTCTAGATTTTATTAAAAATGACATTTTTCAAATAGTGATGGTGCTGTTTTTTACATCAGTAATGTCCTGACTATGCCTGCCACTATGGTGAATTATACCAATTTCCTTCCGAAACAGCAAAATATGTTCATTATTCCAAACTTTTGGCTGCCAGTGTATATATATATATATATATATATATATATATATATACACACAGCAACAAACAAATAGTATGTGATGTAAATACAAATATAAAAGCTAAAATGGTACTAAAATATAAATATAATAAATCATATATTTAGAGCACAGAGTATAATTATAATTAAATGTTGCTGTGTTTGAATTTTGTTTTCAGGATAATTCTTTTTTTTTTTTACTGGAAAACAAGACATAAAAAATATTAAGAAAGTAAATGATGTTAGTGATTTCCTTGATACCATTCATGTCCTCTTTGGTTGGGGCAGGGACAGGTTTTTTAGGGGGCCCGATTGCCTTGATCACACTCTGGAAGCGAACATAGGTCAAGGGAGGCTTTCCGTTGTTCTCTTCAATAATCCTATTTGAAAATACAGATGAGTCATGCACATTTTCCACAGAATATGAATATTAAAAATGACAACAGACTACCTGTCGATATTGTAGAGAGTGTGGGAAATCTTTGAAATAACTTCCACACCACATTTTTTAGCCAACTCCATGACCTCCTTGTCTCGGCTTTGACTGTATGGCTCTGTATCAACCTCAAAAGTCAGCCGTGTGATCTTCCATTTCTCTAAGAGTTTTGGAAGGACCTCTGTGGGTGACCCTCTGACAACAAAGAGCCTAAAAGAACAAGATATAGAAAACATAATGACATCAGTTTTAAAGATATGACATGTACATGCACACACAAAAAAAGTGTAATTGCATAAGAAAAACACATCTGTCAATCTTTGGTCAAGTTTTATACTAAAAGATGGAGGAACCAATTTGCAGTTGCCTCTTATAACCCTTTTTTCCCTCTTCCTACCTGGAGTTGAGTTTCTTCAGACTGGAGTCCAGGTCTTTGAGAGCTTCGATCAGAAATCGCCATCGATTAATGCCGATGTGAGTGTTGTTGGGGTACCAGGGGTCCAGTATGAAGAGAGGGTAGATGTTTCTGCAGTCTTTTAGGGCTGTAATGAGAGCAGGGTTATCATGTAACCGCAGCCCCTTGCGGAACCAGTGAATGCAGTTTTGGCTCATGATCACCTAAAATGTAAAAAACATAATACAGTTGATAAAAATTATTTGATGTGTTTTGCATTAAACTAGCTTCTGCATGGGTTATTGTCTTTTTTAATAGCCTATGCATTTTCACACAGCTGATGAGTTAAAGTGTGATAGTGTATAAATCTCTTATTTGCTATTTAATCCATTGCACTAAAATGTATACAGCATTTTAGGGTGCTTATCTATTAGTACATTATAAATAAGAAATGTTCTGTATTTATTGTAATGCAACAAATAATGTAAAACAACAAACAAATATTATGTTTCACTATTTGTATATCATATGTATTTTTTTTTTTTTTTTTTACAAACAACAGTTAGTATATCGTATATAGTCCATTTGCTGTATGTATTGTAATGCCACGAATAATGTTAAACAATTTCTGGGTTCAATACAAGTTAAGTTAAATTGACAGCATTTCTGGCATAATGTTGATTACCAATTTTATTTTACACAGAAAAGGTTAGTTAGTGATTTTATCACACTAAAATCATGTTAAACACATTTTGTTTGTCTTGTGGCTATACTTTTGAAATAGTGAGTATTTTAACGTCTACCATTCAATGGCCACCATTCACTTCCATTGTAAGTGCCTCACTAGCCCAGAATCTTTATTTTATAAAGAAAAGGATGGGCAAGTCAAAATACATTTATGTGGTAATCAATATTATGTCATAAATGCTGTCGAGTGACCATAACTTTTATTTAACCTGGAATATTCCTTTAAGCAACAAGTGATGTAAATGCAGACATAACTACTAAAACGGTAAAATAAATAAAATTATTATATAAAAAAATTATTGCGGGTAGTATAATCAAAGCATATATAATAATGTTTGTATTTATTGTGTGTTTACTCCTTGTGTCTACTGACTTCCATTTAAAGCCACTGCTGTCATATTAAGGTGCATTGGAGAAATAAAACTAAACATTACATTAATAGGGCGCTGTAAATTTATATATTTACTTACTATTTATGTATTTCCAAACATCCACTGATAAGAAGACTGCTTACAGAGGTTCTCCTTGTGTTTTTATAACGATGCATACAAAGGTTTTGTAACGACTGTTGTACAATCGTTACAAAACGTGTAATTCACATGCACGTGTCGATTCTGGCCAATCACGCTCGCTTCAGCAAACACGCTGTTGTCATGTGGTACTTGTTACTTTACTCCGCGCTGGTCAAAATGGACCAATCGTAGCAGTTTGTGATTGCTGGATGTTGGATTTTTAAAACGAGATTTACTGGGCGTCGTTTCCATATATTTCGTAAAACATTTGAGTTATTTTACTTTTTATAGTGCAAATGTCTGTAGTAGGCTAAAACGGCGTGATATTCTGAATAGGGGCTCGGCTTTTGAGCCGCCATACGCCCCTAGAGGATGTATACATATACTGCGTTCCAAATGGAATACATTATCTCCGAACGACTACATGACGCACGATTGGTTCTGATTGGTTGGTTTTGCGGAGGGTGAATCATGGCGGAATGCGAGAATGTCAGCGCTGCAAAAAGACTCAAAACACACGAGCCCGAGGATACTGAACAAAAACACACCGACATTGAGCGGCACAGTGACAGCGATGAGATCTCATCCGATAGTCCGATATCGGGCTTCGAAATCACCCGCATTTTGCGCGAGTCTGCGCGGGAAAAAAATATCTTTGTTCATGGAAAGGTCCGTTTGCATTAGAGATCAGACATTATAATACATCTTTTTAGGTTTGGGGTTATTACTCCTATCTTAGAATACGGATTGGGCACTTAGTATTTTATTGAGAATTAGTGTTTGGAAGAGTTCGATAAACTACAATACTTAGCCGTGGCACTTCTTTCTGAGTGTACATAATGGGTAACTTCTCACATGTGCTCTTTTTTTAGGTGAAGGACCAGGATGCTGTTGTGATCCTGGAGAAAAGCCCTTTTAGTCAGGACACACTGCCTGAGTTGCTAAAGGGCAGTACATTGAAGTTGGAGATGAGGAATGATGTGTACAGCACATATAAGCTACAAGCACCAGCTCACCTGAATGGTAGGATCATTATTGTCTCTGTCTTTTCTTTTAATAGGATAGTTCACCCAAAAATGAAAATTCCCCCATTAACTCACACTCATGCCATCCAGAATATGTTTGACTTTCTTCTGAACACAAACAAAGATTTTTCGAAGAATTTCTCAGCTCTCCAGGTCCATATAATGCCATATATAGTGAATGGTGACCAAAACGTTGAAGATCCAAAAAGCACATAAAGACAGCATAAAATGAATCAATATAAGTCCAATAAGACTTTTCATTATTATTATTATTATTATTATTATTATTATTATTATTAGGGGCCAAGCACTGAAATGGAACTTGGTAGGCTTTATCAGCACTATGATCTGAGAGCACATGCAGAGTTTCATGACAGTGCTTCTTATGAGTCAAAGGATGTGAAAAAGGGATGCCGTATGAACCGTATGTCCTAAAATCATGGGGTTGGTGTCTGTGGATTCTGTGACGATGTGGATTTCAACGATACCAATTTTCCCCATATCAGCTATATTGTCTCTCCGCCATATTGCATTTTATAATAAAGTGATATATATTTTAAATACGTTATCGGATTTAAAAGAAAATTGGTATGCATCATCGACATGTCTTGATGATACTTGAACAGTTTCGAGACAGTGCTACCTATAGTTCAAAAGATAACCCACATTTGTGTGCTGACTCTAACCTCAGGAAGTCTTTTTGCTTCTGAGTGGGCATGTCAACTTTTCCATCGACATGGTTCAAGTGTGGGTTCCTGGGCCGGTGGGAATTCTTGAACTGTTCTGTGCATTCCGTGGCTCAAAACCTGGTTCCGCACCGGCCCCAAAAGCTTGCTGGTCTATACGCAGGAACTGATTACATCAGGGAATGGAGGGCGCTATAATGTTTTGTCACCATGGTAAAGTTTTCCAAAACAGCAACAGTAGCTACCTTCTGCAGCAAGGAGTACTTCTTCACTCTATTACAACAATAAAAATCACATAAAATTATGAGACATCAAAAGCGTTTAGGGAACACAACGAAACGAGTGCTCTACTTGTGATATGGTTTATACGAAGATCCGAGATAAACTAGAGAGATTGGAAAGGAACAAAATACTCTGCAATAATGAAGATACAGCACAAAACGATACACAACACCTTCAGTCGGACAATTGACCAAATCATAAACAAATTGAAAAACACTTAAGGGAGTACAGGGACCATAAGAAGGACATAAGCAAAAGTGACAGTGGATAGAGCAACAATGTTTTGGATTCAGACAATGACCAGCCTGCTAACTATCCAGGGCAATGAATTCAGACAGTAACGCTCGTGATAAACAGTGAATCGCTGGTGTCTTCTGCAGCTGATCTCAATTAGTTATGTTCGCCAACTTTTTTAGCTTTTCTTACACTGTTGTATCTTATTTTGTGCATTGTTTTGTACTGTAAGGAGATTTTTGACTAGCTACTCCCTAAGTTTGGAAGATCGTGGCTATCTGTTAAGTAAAATGGGGGGATTCTCAATCAATAATATTATATGCTATGGCAAAAATCCAAATACCACCATCTGCTATACCATTGTTAATTATTCCACTGTAACAGTTTGCAGAACTTAGCAAGTCATAGTTCATACAATATAATGTTAGCATGCTAACTTTTGGGTTTTCTGTCTTAGAAGGTTATTTGATTACAATGCTATCCATAGGGCAGCATTAGATTAACATGCTTATCGGTTAGCATGCTGGCCAATGCTTTTGTAAGGCTATTTGATCACAATAATATATGCAGACAACATTAGCTTAGCATGCTAATCCGCTTGCAAGCTAATCAGTTAGGGTTTTAACCAGCACATTTGTTTGGCTATTTTTTTCACAGTGTTATCTATAGGCAACATTAGCTTAGCATGCTAGCCTGCTAATCAGTTAGCATTTTCCATGTCAACTTCCATGTAGTCCTTACGTTTTATTTGTTTCTTAATTAATGGTTGCTGGGCTGTTCCACAGTCAATTTCTGAATTTGATCTCCATTTAAAAGTTACATTAATACAAAGTCGAGCATATTGACTGTTGTGCTTGGCTGTAAAAAAAAAAAAAAACAAGGTAAGATGCAAGTTGGTGTTACTTTGGCCTGCGTATCATGCATATTCAATGTGTTCTTTGGGTTGTGCTTTTTGGCCCCGTAATGGCTGCTTGCAGCTATATTTACCATTGCATTTATTTGTGATGTTTGCTCTTTGTATTTCACACTGTCTTTTCTTTTTTAATTACACTATGAAATAAACTATATAATATGTGGCTGTTTTCCATTAGGAATCAGTAATGGACTACATGTAAATTGTTTATATACATATATATATATATATATATATTCAACAGAAATCAAGACAACAGTGGTGTGCCCTGCAACAGAGAAGCATATTAAAAAATATTTGCGTCAGGAGATTTTTCTGGTCGAAGAATCGGGGGAGGATTATCGTCAACTCACACTGCCGTACATCAGCGGCCAGAGCTTCAGTGTGCAGGTGAGAGTCTACTGTCTAGTGAACTTGAATTTAAGTAGCCTAATATTTCAGTTCTAACTTGTATAGAAATGAGAGGTATTGCACTGTACATTTTGTGCTGTATTATCAAAGCCGTTCCGCATTTTAATTTCGCAGTGGGTGCACAATATCTTGGACAAGAAAGCTGAAGCAGACCGGATTATTTTCGAAGATCCAGACCCCAATACTGGTTTTGTCTTGTTACCGGATTTCAAGTGGGATCAAAAGCAGGTTAAAAAAAATTGAGGTTCACTGTTACTGTTATGTTTGATAGTGAATAAAAAGGCAAGTCAAAAATATTGAACATTTCCTCTCCTATCTAGCCAGAAGACTTATACTTGATTGCGATTGTCCACCGGAGGGACATTAAAAGTTTGAGGGATCTTACATCAGAGCACCTGTCTTTACTGAAAAACATCCGCAGCAAAGGAGAGGTGAGCTGTACTTGAGTTACAGATTATTTTTCAAGATGCATCTATGAATTAAATTTGTTCAGAATGTAAAAGGAACTTTAGTATTCACATTATAATATTGATGCAATTACTCTGTCATCCAGCAGATGTCACTGTTGATCTGACTATTTCAATAGTAAGGGACTATTGTTTTCTCCTCGTCCACTGTTTACCATACTTTTTTGAAAAGCATTTGTGCAAAAATAAATGACTCCAGTCTGAGCCGTGGTACAGCAGTTAGTGCTTTAGACATGTTGTGGTGCTCATTCAGGATGTACAGGTTCAATTCTGGCCATCAAAAGCCTTAAAAATACAACAATAAATATTCTAACGCTAGGAGAAATGACAGCATGATGTCGTCTGTATCCACAGTACACAATTAAGAAGCAATATGGCATCCCTCCCAGCAAACTGCGCATATATCTGCACTATCAGCCGTCGTACTATCATCTCCATGTTCATTTCACCTCTCTGGACTACGAGGCTCCTGGCTGCGGGGTGGAAAGGGCCCACCTGCTTTCAGACGTCATTCAAAATTTACAGGCAGATTCCAGGTACTATCATAACCGCAGCCTGACGTTCCCTCTGCGAGCCGATGAAGGTTTGCTCGTCAGATTCAAAGAGGCCGGAAAGCTCTAGAAACCAGTGACCTCTGAGGGCCTGACTTGTTTTTGAATTTTATGTGGTAAAATTGTTATTACTCATTTTGAAAACCATTTGGTTAAATGCCACTGCTAGCCATTTTAAACAAGAAAAACCTAATAACATCATCCGCTCTGTGAAATAAGATTTTCTTGATGTCTTTAACCTTTTTTTATTTTTATTAAAAAATACTAAAGAAATGTGTACAGTTTACCGTTTATTTTTATTGAAATGTTGAAATCATCTTTTGGAACCAATCCTAATGGAATCAAGTAAGAGTCATGAACAATTTCTAACAGGAATGCTGTTGGATATTGTGTAAAGTTTATCAGAATATGTGTTGTATTAGAATACAGAACAGCTAAACTCCTGAAAGATTAAAGTTTTTTTTAAGATTGCCTACAAAGGTATTTTATCATGTTGCGATTGCAAACCTCATAATCCTATTGGAGCAATGTGTTAATAAAGATCTAGTTGTTTTGTTCTATTTGTTGTTTTAGGTAACTGTAATCATATGAGAAAATCCCCATTAAAAGCCTTTGAAATTATACCAGAGTCCAGTTTACGATTAGGGTTGTTTAATTAAATTATTGTATTATATGGTAATTTGCATTTTATTTTTAAATATTGCTTTTTTAAACCACAGTGTTGTGTGATGACTGTCCGTTTTCTGCTGCAGTTGATCATTTGGACAGATCCTAAATTCATAGCCCAAAATTCATAACTTAATTTTTTATTTGGAATGTGCACCTGCCAGTGATGGAAATTCATTTTAAAGCACAACTGGTTCCAGTGGGGCCTCAAGGTTTCATTCTTTGAGCTTTATGGTTTCTTTGAAGAGATTTGGCTGTGACTGACAGAACAGCAGGCCTGAGTGAAATTACACCCCAACTGCTTTTTGTTATCTTCAAACGAAACAAAGAAAACCAACCAATTTTATATTATTAACTAAGACAGCCAGAAACATTAACACTAAAATATTCGAAACATAACAGTATTGCCACTGCTTTCTAAAAAGTCTGCTATTGCATTTGGACATTTTTGTAAGGAACAAAGTTCTTTGTCTCGGTGTAAATCCAAGGCTAGGGAGGTAAAAAATAAATAAAAAGGTCCAAAACTTCTCGGCAGGAAAGAAATGCCCAAAGATTGACTGTTCCAAGTCTGTTTATGTGGTTTAACATTAGCTTTAAAAGAAGATTTCACTGCTTCATGTTGTATAATGGAAGTGAATCACAAAACACAAGATATTTGTTTCTATTGAATGATTTCTGTAGGTTATCATCTCAGGTAATTCATAATCCACTTTGGTCCCACTTTATATTAGGTGTCTTTAATTACTATGTACTTATACTAAAATACACGCAATACAATGTACTTATTGTGTAACTCTGTGAACCACTTTTATTTGTTCTGTTTTGTGCATTTTGAATCTTGATAGCCATTGGAACACTATACATGCTTTCAATGGAAAATGATTATTCACTTGATTATTCGTTTTTTCACTACCTCACTGTTTTATGTTGCTGTTTCAGTCTGTCTCTTGTAGTTTCTTGTTCCTTTTCGTCTTATATGTTCATTCATTACAACTAATTAACAGATCATATTACTTAGTTTCTGTGATCCATCCAGCATCATTCAATATTTAGACAGAACATTCCTGAGAACCATGTTAAACCGCTTAAGAGCTTTTAAATTACCTTACTGGGGTTTTCAAAACAATTACATCATAGCACTTAATAAGTGTTCCTTTCAGACAAAACCTTTTCTCTTCATATCCTGATATCACACTGTTCTGATCTGATTTCAGAATTAATAGAGCACATTGAATTATTACTAGACAATTAATTTGGTCATTTTGTATGTATATTTGTCAAATAGTTCAGCCAAAATTGTTTAATGCTCTTTACATTCCAAACCTGTGACTTTCTTTGGTGGAACACAAAAGGAAATGTTTTGAAGAATGTTCACGCTGCTCTTTTCCGTACAATGAAAGCATACAGTGTACATAAATGTAGTCCATACGTCTTGTGTTCCACATTCCAAGTCTTCTGAAGCCAAGTGTGAAAATGTATCCTTCAACACAGCTCTCAAATGTTGCTGCATTTCGATCGGTTTCATATATATATATATATATATATATATATATATATATATATATATATATATATATATATATATATATATATATATATATATATATATATACACACTCACCTAAAGGATTATTAGGAACACCATACTAATACTGTGTTTGACCCCCTTTCGCCTTCAGAACTGCCTTAATTCTACGTGGCATTGATTCAACAAAGTGCTGAAAGCATTCTTTAGAAAGGTTGGCCCATATTGATAGGATAGCATCTTGCAGTTGATGGAGATTTGTGGGATGCACATCCAGGGCACGAAGCTCCCGTTCCACCACATCCCAAAGATGCTCTATTGGGTTGAGATCTGGTGACTGTGGGGGCCATTTTAGTACAGTGAACTCATTGTCATGTTCAAGAAACCAATTTGAAATGATTCGAGCTTTGTGACATGGTGCATTATCCTGCTGGAAGTAGCCATCAGAGGATGGGTACATGGTGGCCATAAAGGGATGGACATGGTCAGAAACAATGCTCAGGTAGGCCGTGGCATTTAAACGATGCCCAATTGGCACTAAGGGGCCTAAAGTGTGCCAAGAAAACATCCCCCACACCATTACAGCACCACCACCAGCCTGCACAGTGGTAACAAGGCATGATGGATCCATGTTCTCATTCTGTTTACGCCAAATTCTGACTCTACCATCTGAATGTCTCAACAGAAATCGAGACTCATCAGACCAGGCAACATTTTTCCAGTCTTCAACTGTCCAATTTTGGTGAGCTCTTGCAAATTGTAGCCTCTTTTTCCTATTTGTAGTGGAGATGAGTGGTACCCGGTGGGGTCTTCTGCTGTTGTAGCCCATCCGCCTCAAGGTTGTGCGTGTTGTGGCTTCACAAATGCTTTGCTGCATACCTTGGTTGTAACGAGTGGTTATTTCAGTCAAAGTTGCTCTTCTATCAGCTTGAATCAGTCAGCCCATTCTCCTCTGACCTCTAGCATCAACAAGGCATTTTCGCCCACAGGACTGCCGCATACTGGATGTTTTTCCCTTTTCACACCATTCTTTGTAAACCATAGAAATGGTTGTGCGTGAAAATCCCAGTAACTGAGCAGATTGTGAAATACTCAGACCGGCCCGTCTGGCACCAACAACCATGCCACGCTCAAAATTGCTTAAATCACCTTTCTTTCCCATTCTGACATTCAGATTGGAATTCAGGAGATTGTCTTGACCAGGACCAGACCCCTAAATGCATTGAAGCAACTGCCATGTGATTGGTTGATTAGATAATTGCATTAATGAGAAATTGAACAGATGTTCCTAATAATCCTTTAGGTGAGTGTATATACATATACACATACATACTCACTGGCCACTTTATTGGGTACACTCGTACATCATCTTATTCATGCGATTTTCTAATCAGCCAATCTTGTGGCTTCAGTGTGATGTATAAAAACATGCAGATATGGGTCAGGAACTTCAGTTAATGTTCACATCAATCATCAGAATGGATACAAATGTGATCTCTGTGGTTTAGACCGTGACATGATTGTTTGTGCCAGATGGGTTGGTTTGAGTTATTTTGTAACTGCTGATCTCCTGGGATTTTCACGCACAAGAGTCTTTAGAGTTGCATTTATTGATGTTCTCAACTCTCTTGGAGTCAGACAAAATGTGACAGGACCAACTCATCTCCATAATCATACGCTAGATTTCTTCTGTCATATGGAGTTGATGTTGATTTAGAAATTCTTCCGCAGAGCAATGACATCTCAGATCATTACCTCATCTCGTATGCTGCGATCAGCTAAAATTACTCAATCTACGCCACGCTATCGCTCAGGTAGAACTGTTCTTTCAACCACTAAAGATAGCTTCACCGTTTACCAATCTGAGGTTTTTCTTACTGCAAGTGTTACAGAGGAAGCTGATGTGGCCACATGTTATGTATGGCATTTGTGTAGAGCACTTTAGCAGCATCTTTTTTTATTTTATGAGGAATATTTTATAGTGCTTTTCACTTGCTGAATGCAAAAGAATTTCAAAGTTGTTAATCTTGCTTTGTAGTTTAGGATTAAATCATCTATCTGTTAGATTGGGATTAAATCACTCTCCAGCCTTGAGACACAAAAAAAAGGTTAAAGTTGTAATTTCAGAGGTGGAACTTTACCTTGTAAAGGTATTATCTGGACTTGAAACCTGCACCTTATTTATTGTGCTGTGAAAGAAGTATTTGCCCCCCATCCTGATTTCTTATGTTTTTGTGTAACTCAATAACTTCTTTGTGTAACTTCTGTGTTTTTCTTAACTCAAACACAGAATTCCACAAAAGAATATCATACTTACAGTCAAGCATGGTGGTGGTAGTGTGATGGTGTTGGAATGCTTTGCTGCTTCAGGGCCAGGGTGACTTGCAATAATTTAGGGAAACATGAATTCTGCTCTCTACCAGAAAATCCTAAAGGAGAACATCCAGTCATCACCCTGTGAGTTGAAGCTCAAGCGCAACTGGATTATGCAGCAAGACAGTGATCCAAATCATAGGAGTAAGTCCACCTCTGAATGGCTCAAAAGAACTAAATTAAAGTTTGGAGTGGCCTAGTCAATGTCCTGACTTGAACCCTGTGGCAGGACCTTAAATGGGTAGTTCATGCTCAAAAATCTTCCAGTATGGCTGAACTAAAGCAGTTCTGCAAAGAAGAGTGGGCCAAAATTCCACCACAGTGTCGTGAAAGACTGATCTCCAGTTATCAGAAGTGTTTGGTTAAAGTTGTTGCTGCTAAAGTTGGCACAACCAGCTATTAAGTTTAATTGGGCAGTTCGTTTTTCACATGGGTGATATAGGTGTTGGATTACTTTTTTGTTTCAATAAAAAAATATATTTGAAAACTGTATTTTGTTACTCAGGTTGCCTTTGTTTTATGTTATATCTTGTTTAAAGATCTAAAACAATTTAGCATGTAAAATGTACAAAAATAGAGGAAATCTGGAAGGTGACACATACTTTTTCACAGCATTTGTAAATGCAAATCATAGATGTGGGGAGTTTGTGTGAGGAAAGGAGGGAGGGGGGATTGAACTATTCCTTTGTGTTGTTCTTTGCAAAGCTTTTATGTTCCAGCAAGGTGCTCTACAGGTTTCCAGATGGGGTTCCCTTTCCCCAAGCTGAAGCTATTTGGAAGGCTAGAACCGTTTATTCCTGAATTTGCCCCTTGTTGTCAATGCAAACCAATCTAAAGCAATATGTTTAGGGGTCCGTAATTAGATTTCTTGTGGTTTGCATTGGCTGTCTGACTGCACGTATCTGATTTGAGGTTAGTTTTGGAACTGTTTTTTTCTAAGCAGTCTGTTGCTTTCTCGAGCGTAAACTGTGGCATGTGCCTGGGATTAGAACATTTTATTGAGGATTTTGTCAACACCCCGCTGGTTGCCTGCTTGAAGGAGCCAACTTCGTGGCCTGAACATTAATCAACTCTGAAGTTTGCTGGACGTTTTCAGTTAGCAGGTATGGGAAGTAGACTTTTTTTTCGACATTTGTAGGTGTTACAGAAAACAATTAGTTATTTATTTGTGTGGTTTGCTGTGTTTGAGGGGATTATGAGATGTAAATAAAATGTATTTATCATTCATTGCCACCAGGGGTTTGGATTTGTAAGCAGCATATTAACTTTAATGTGATCTTTTTTTATTCATTTATTTATTTTTACAGAAGGATGATTATTTTAAGACTAATCCTTTAGTTTTGCAACTTGTAAGACAAAAAAACAAACATTTGTCAAATATGTGATAATGAACCAAATTAAAGTTATTTTCTAAATATATATTATTAGGGGGAGAGAAAATATTTTCAATTATCTTCAAAAAAATTATGCTATAAACTTTTATTATATATATATATAATATTATTTTATATTTTCAGTTTTTCATTAGTATTTATTTAGAACATTTTAAATATACTAAATAATAATGCAAATACTATTATGTAAATATATATTATGTAAATGTTATATTACTTATAACAATAAGTTATGCAACTTGCAGAAAGTATAAAATCAATTTATGTCAATTATATAATAATTAAAATTGTTATATTATACAACATTTTTAAATTGATTTTTGGCCTTCAAAAATAGTATTATACATTTGGCATATTTCATATATTGTATTAGCATATACTAAATAATAATGCTAATAATGTTTAATTCATTTAATCATATTTTAATATTTAAATAATAATTTGAAAAAAGTTATTGTGTCCTGCAACAGATTTTTAATCTATTTCTATTCTTTTCTGCAAGCTGAAAGATGTTCCAGTTCATTCAGAAAAAGATTCACAATCGACTTGTGGAGCGTAAAATTAGGGGAAGCCGTCTAGTTACCAAGGATGGGCACTGCAACATTAAATTTGGGACCAATAAATATCACAGCCATTTTGCTTTTATCATGGACTTCTGGACTACATTTGTTGAAATCCGCTGGTGTTTTGTAATTGTCTTTTTTGTTGCTGCCTTCACCGGAAGCTGGTTCATATTCGGATTACTCTGGTATTCACTTGCAAAAAGTAATGGAGACTTAGACAGACTCCAGAATACATCAGAGTCCCAACAGATGAAGTGTATAGAAAACATTAACGGTCTCACTACAGCCTTCTTGTACTCTTTAGAGACCCAAACAACTATTGGCTATGGCGGTCGGGCTCTAACAGGCCACTGCCCGGGCACGGTTGCCCTGCTGATCATCCAGTCCCTCGTGGGCGCCATAATAAACTGCTTTATGTGTGGACTCATTCTGGCAAAAATCTCACTCCCAAAAAGGAGAGCAAAAACAGTCACCTTCAGCGAAACAGCAATCATCACTTTGTGGAAAGGAAATCTATGCCTTCAGATCCGAGTGGCCAATTTGCGAAAAACACTTCTAATTGGAAGCCAGATTTATGGAAAGCTCCTTCGCACTACCATCACTCCAGAGGGTCAGACGATCATCCTGGACCAGGTGAACATTGACTTTTTGATTGATGCTGGTAAGGACAACCTCTTCTTTGTTTGTCCAATTACGCTGTACCATGTAATCGACAAGTCCAGCCCTTTTTCAGAGATGGCCGCAGACACTCTTCAACAGCAGGACTTTGAGTTGGTTGTCTTTTTGGATGGTACGGCCGAATCCACCAGCTTGTCCTGCCAAGTCCGGACCTCCTTTCTTCCCAGGGAAATCCAGTGGGGTTACAACTTCCTGCCCGTCATATCTCGAACCAAGGGAGGAAAATACCGCATCGATCTGTCTAACTTCTCAAAAACAGAGCCAGTAGTCACGCCACACTGTGCATGCTGTTTCCAAAATGAACATAACAAGGAACTCATTCTACACCGTCATGGACATGAAGGCATAGATAATCTGGGATTTGACGTTATAGATCTTCAAGATTCATTTGATATAAATGAGTAGGGTGACTGAGGGGCTGTTCTTGTGATGCACTATTTTTAAATGTCTTCTTTAAACATGCTAGATGGAGCATTTCATTTTCTCAGTGTCTCTTGCCATGAGCGGCACATTTTTAAGATGCTGTGTCAAATTAAAAACAGCATTTAGCATTATGTTCCATTTTGTTGTGCTGCGCATAGTTTAAAAAAAATAAATTGCTAGGACCTATCCTGTGTGAACACCCAATAAGGCATGAAATATTGCTGCTGTAGTAAAACATTCAAACGCACATAGGTAGCCTACACAATAAGCATCCTGCTATCTCATGTCATTGTTCTTTGGAAGTTAGAAATCCCATTAGGGTAGAGAGGAAGAGAAGATCTCCATATAGATAGATGATCTGTCCTCAAAGAGTCATTGGTTCTGTTATAAAACTTAATGAGCTGCCAATGTAGGCTGTATTTTAAGGCATCATAGGCACTTCTGATGTTCTACCTTCTTTTGGCCAGATTTAAAAGCAGCTTCCATGTACAGTATCTTTTGCAGAGAAGGCAATCCTATAATGCAATACGAGTGAGCTCAGGGAAAAATTCATCCGGATGGTGGACAATTTGAGACAATTCATGTGATTTTTAAACAACACATTATTCATTTAATACCACTCACCTGCTATAGTAAAAAATTGTTAAATAAAATAAAAATTGACCATTTTACCCAATATTTGTGTGTGTATTCTATATTTTATACTTGTTTAAGTATTGTGTTGTTAGCTTAGCAGCATGCTAATGGTAAACTCTATGTAAATAATTTTAAATAATTCTCTTGTGTGCTTTTCGTGAAGAGCTCAATTTGTATGACGTACTGCCTACGTAGAGTATTCAAATGGGTCTCTTATGTGGTTCAATTTCAGCTAGGAGGCTGGTTTAAGGTCCAGGTATACTTCGTTTTTGTTCCATATTGGATCACGCCTGGGTGACCTCATTACCTTGTAAAGTACACTATTTTGACCACAAGTAAATACAAATGTGTTCAATGACTCTTTTAGTACAATCAACGGCAGGCGCATGTGCACAGACATGGACTGTCCTCGTGTCTAGAAAATCCGGGCCACGCAGACTGTGTTAATGACAACATTTTCATCACACCTACTGTGCCCAGAGTAATCAGCAACATGACAACTAAAGTATACTTATGCCAGTGTGGGCAGTAGTCAACAAGCTAGCTCACTAGGTTTAGAACAGACCCATTGCCTGCTTTTCTACCAGTTTTCAGATCAGAAAAGCCTTACTTGCCTTTCCAAACAGTGCAGTGCTCAGCTTAAAGGTGAACAAACAACTCAGTTAAACAGAACTGTCTCAGACCTGAGAACTGACTATGATTGTGCTTCAAGACTGAACTGAAGAAAAACCAGAGGCTGCTGTTGTTTCCTGCACATTTGAGATATCTGGTATCATCAGAGGCTCAATATATTTACATTTGATGTGATCTGTGTTAAATTGTACTACGTTTTCCATTCTGTTTCATAAAGATCTAACTCTTAACAGAATCATTGGAGAGCAATTTTGGAAAGCTCATTAGCGTATGTTCATTCAGTGTTCTTTGATTGCATCCGTTGACAAGAGAAGCCTGCTGAGTGTTCACTGAAGGATTAAAGAGCAAGACAAATTATATTAGAATAAGGCATAACAGTAGCATGTGGAACCCAGTTTTTTCCAACATATGTTACTAAATTATTAACATGAGGATATTATTCATTTATTAATCCATTATAATAATTTGGAACTAGAGAGAGAGAGAGAGACCTTAGATAAAGTCACAAGCAGATTTATGCACTGTTATTTTGCCTTCAAGAGTAGATAAAATGTAGCAATGAATGTGATTTTCGCTAACTGCATTGTAAACATTTTACTGTGAAGATTAAAAGGACTGACCTACATAATGACTTATGTTCAGTTACAGTGAACTTAGCGTTTTTTGCTCGTTGGCAGTAGGTCATGACATTTAGAGGTAGCCAACACCACACCAAACATAAACTGTATTTAGCATACTGAGGGTCGTATTTTATCTTGCATAGTTTTCTTCATGGTTTTTAAGGATGAGGCCATGTCACCTGATTTGGCCTGCATTTACCAGGTGATAGATGATTTTGCACCAAAATGCCAGTTTAATTGGTCATACAGCCTTTAATGTGGACCAAAGTGGGATGGTTTTTTTACCATTCATTTTAAAAGTTGATAAGCCTACTTATTTTTCTATCCTTACTATATTGTCATATGATAAGTTGCATTTTAGAGTGTCCATGTGGCATTGTTTTTTCTCTGTTTTCCACGACTCTATCAAAATAAACCTGCGACCCAATTTTGGGTTGCAACACACCAGTTGAGAACCAATTTAGAGCGGTAAAAGCCATCAGGCTGAATGGTTCTTGTTTTGAAAATTTGTTGATCTGGGGAGTTTGCTCAGTTACATACCTAATCCTAACCACAAAGGTTAAAACTGAACAGTTTGTAAAATTATTAAATATACCACATCTTAAAAGTTCAATAGAATACAATCATTCCACAGTATCACTAGGTGGTGACTTTGAGGAGAAGCATGATGAAAATTAAGAGAATAAACAATGCTAAACTAAAAGGTTAACCGGTTAGCATGTGAGCTAACTGGAGAAAACAGAACAGTGACATGTTTAATTTAACCATTTCTATGTCAGTTTATTAATATGATATGTGTATAATGTGATTTATCTGACGTTCTAAAGATCTGACTGATTTACAGATTAAAATTAATCTATTGAGGGTAGCATCTTGATAAGTACCTTTTTCAGAACACTGCTTCAGTGTTTGACTAGTTCTTTAATTTAATCTGGAAGTTTTTTTTAAAGGTGAAGTGTATTATTTTTACAATGTTAAAGTACTTTATTCTACCACAGTTTAATATGCAGAGACAGTTATAAGTAAGCTATTCATAGATTGATATCACTGAGTTTTAAACACCATGGCACTTAAAAAAGTGCTCTACTACGTTACATGTCAACATTTGCTCACCAATGGCGTAAGTTTCGGGAGGGAATAACTGTTTGTCTTTCGATGGATGAGTGTTTGGAAAACATGTCTGGAAAGTAAGTATTTTTGCTATTCTGTTTAATGATGCTAGTGGTGCGAAATTACATGCTTCACCTTTAAACACAATCCAAATTTTATCCCTGATATCGTTTCACATGATCACATTTTCTACTACATTTACTATAACTATATTTAACTATGTTATAGTAGATATAATATATCTTGGCTAGGCAGCTGAGCAACTGAATGGGGAAGCTAACAGACTGCTTTCTCCAGGTATTAGTTAATAGACGTTCTTGGGAAAAACTCAAATTTGAAAGAATAACATAAATTAAACATATTTGCACAACTGATTATGTTTCACATAGCATAAAGAGAAACTTTTACACTAGCACACTAACAATTAACAATCAAGCAGACACAATCAGTATTAGCACAGAAATCATCAGACTAAACTCACACACTAAAGCCTCTAGTGCCCCCTAATGGTCTGGAAATAAAGTTGTACATTTTCCTCACTTGTCAGGTTCATTTGACTCCGAGAGTATCTATGTATATGGCTTCCTGTGGGCCATTTTAATTTGCCAATGTGTCACTAAAACTGTGACAGTGAACTACTTTTCAGCCACCAAAAGGCTCGCAGCATCATCAACACCTCTCTCCCAGCCCCTATATGACAGATTTTGATAGAGACAAAGTCGTCCTCTGTTTTATCAAAGAGACGTTCTCTCTGAGATGTACTGCACAATGTGATAAAGCCCAGCCGCATGGTTTTTGCAAATTAACCAGCTCTGTGAGAGAATGTGCAAGACTCGGCTCAGGATAGGCATTTAATTTTCTCCTTCTTGACTGATAATTGGCCAGAAACTTTGATGTGCTCATTAGAGGACTTTGCTGTGGGATATTGTGAAGCCTTTCAGTGTAACTTGCCACGATCACTCTTGGATGAATCGCGACTTTGTTAAGCCACATTTAGACAATATTAAACAAACAGTTTGACAGCTCTTGTTCTGATCAGTCTGTGTATTTCATCCACAGCATTATGGGGACTTGAGCCCAAGAGCTAAACTAAATAATGGGAAATTTTGTGGGTTCATAGATACAGATCTGTGTAACTCTCACTTCTCCTCACCAAACACTGCTAGTGGGGCCCAATAGACTAGTTATGCTTTTGTTTAATTTTTTTTTTTAAATAAACAATATTTCCAATATGAATATTTACATAAGTTATATTATGAACATAAAATTAGTGATAAGTTTAATTAAAAAATGTACATGATTTTTCAAATTTCTTAGTATTTGATATGTCCCCCCTTTTCTTTAATGACGACATGTAATTGAGCTGGCATGGATTCTACATGTTTGTTTATAACCCGAAGATCAATTATCCCAAATCTGAGAGAGTTTCAAAGACCATTTGTGTGCATCAATGGAAGCAGGTAAACATTTCATTCAAAGGTCAATGTCACAAATGTATTATATTTAACTAGTGACCTAAAAAATAAATGTCATAGCTTTATTTAAAAGTTTTACAAAATTATTTAGAGACTTTTAGAGCCTACTCTTTCTGTACATCTATGTCTGTTTCTGGTGATAATATTCTCCCAAATATGCATTTTTTTATGGAAAATTTCATTTTCTCACCCTCATGCCATACCAGAGGTGTATGAATTTCTTCTGCTGAACACAAAGATTTTTAGAAGAATATTTCAGCTAGGTCCATACAATGCATGTGAATAGTGATCTGAATTCCAAAAGCTCCAAAAAGGAGATAAAGTCTGTATAAAAGCAATCTATATGACTCCAGTGGTTTAGTCAATGTCATCTGAAGCAATCACGTTGATTTTGGGTGAGAACAGACCAAAATATAACTCCCTTTTCACTATAAAACATGACATCTGCAGTCTCCTTGGTGATTAGTGACAGCTAGCACTCTGCACATGCATCAATGGCTAGGAAGTGTAACTGAGTTTGACTGCAATGACAGTGAAAAAGGAGTTACATTTTGGTCTGTTCTCACCCAAAACAAATTGGATCGCTTCAGAAGACATTGAAAAAAATTAACATTTGAAAAACAAGCAAGAAACACTTCATTTCTAATTTCATTTCTAATTTAATTCATAATAAACAAGGATGCAAACATATTTTAAACAAATTCATATTGTGCAAACAAAGAATCAGCTGTGGCAGAATAATAACACAAAATATGTTGACAGAAGAATTTTGACAGAGCTAGAAAAAGGAGCAATTCTCCTGTTCAGTCTCTCTGCACTTTAGCAATTTTAGGAAAATCTCCATCTTGTGTGCATCTTTCCTGAAGCAGTAGAGCACACTGTAGTCTCTTACCGAATCAAGCATGTCAGTAGAGGCGAAGGGAACAGAGGAAGTTTCAGGGCTCTCCAACAGCAAACTGCCTTCAGCCAGTATCTGACAGAGAATGGGAGAGAGAGAGAGAGACTGAAAGATTACTGTCCATGAGATAAAAAAAATGAAAGTAAAAATCGAATTAAATGTGAACATTTTGAGGATTCAGAAAGAATGACTAGATTTAAAAATGTTATGAAGAATATTGCCTGTGCAAAACTTAATACCGCATGAACACAAGTGTGTTACGGGTAGTTTTAAATATTTTGCTATGTGGCTGCTAGGGCATTTTTAGGGTGTTTTGCGACTGTTATTACTGTTGGTCTCAAAACTTTAAAAAAATAAACTCACCTGTCTAATAAGAACCAGTATTCCCTTCTCTAGGCTCATTAGTTTGGTTGACAGCCATTTGGTCTTGTTAAGTAGAGCAGTTGGAGCACTGTCATAGCGATCAAGAGACGCATGTAGACCTACCAGCGGATCAATCCAGAACTGGGCCAGAATCAAAACAGAATGGAGAAGCCATTTTTCCTGGAGGGGGGACAAAAAGTATTTTTAATTTTGCAATGCTTAGTTGAGAACATACTTCAGTTAGCTGTACATTGATTATGATGCATTGTAAATCCTAATACGTTTGCAGAATCAGAATATTTTGAGGCAATCAGTTATATACATTTTTAAGTTATGTCGAGTTTACACTTCTCAATTTTAGGCCTGATTTTCACTCGCCTATAGTTTTGTGTAAAATGGCGACAACAGCCACTTGGAGCTTGCTCCTGTGAGCGACAATTGGCATGTATGAATTATCAGAGACGCGATGTGAGAGAAGCGCAGACACGTCACCGATGTCAGCGAGATATCTAGCATGTTAAATATCTGGACCTATCTGCGATTCCAAATCGTGCAATGTGAAATGTGTTTTGAATGAATAGAACCGCAGCATTGACCTACAGCCAATGAGAGAGCAAGAAACGGGGCGCGAGAAGTTTCAGTGGGAGGAGTCCTAATGTACCTGCAATAGAACATTAACAAGCATGGCTGCGATATCAAGAAAGTCTCACTGGGCTGAAGAAATGGAGGAAAAACATTTTCAAACATTGGCATGAGCACCAGTGCCTATTTGATGTGTTGTGGCAAAAACAATAATTAAACAACCAGCATCACAGCATAAGAGACATCAGGATTCAAATTGTATTTTAAAAGATATTTTATTCTTTTAAAAGAGGCTTGTTCACAAAAAAATACCACGACAGCTACCTCGTGATAGGAACAAGACCTAAATCACACAGAAAACAGACAGCCTACTTATACCCTTCTTTAAAGTCTCTTCTTCTGTAATTTTCCACTCACCCCCGTAGACCAGATCTAGCTGGTTTTAGAAATACACTGTATACAATGTGTCAGTTTTGTGAACTCAGTAGGAAAAGAAAGTTCTAAATACTCGTGAAGGTTAATTTATTGGAAATAATTTGTATGATTGTATTTTTGCCAACTATTATAGGATGTTTACAGTGTACAGTAAGACAGAGGAGATGGTGTTAGTGTTACTCACAGAGATCTGCTGGATTTCACTTTTAGAAGTGGGAACCAGCACCATTCTGGATGCACATATTGGCCCTCCATTAACTTGTTGATTCACTAAATCTGGAAAAAACGTCTCTTCCTAAAACATTAAGGAAACAATCAGTAATGTAATTCTCAGATGGGGGTTTCCCCCCATTTTTATCAGGGCATTATCGATATACTGTAGTATGCTTGTTATTTGTTGTTAGTCACCAAAAATGCCACCAAACATTTGTGATAACACTACAAACTTTTGGACCTAAAAGAGCCCTTTTCAGTACGTCACTCACAAACATAATCTTGCACTCATCTGAGATGCGGTACAGTAGCTCTGCATGTTGGACAGCTCGGTCCAGAAGCTTTTCCACTGAGATGGTACAGGACGTTCCTCCAGAACTGTTGTCTGGGCAGACCAGAGCAGATGCAATCATGGCCTGAAGTGAGCAGACCCCCAAACAAACCTGAAGAACTACAGAAATCAGAGATCAGTCATCAGCTACATTCATTAATGTTCACATTGATATTCTTGGCTGAACGTTTATTATTAAAGAAACTTGCATATAGTGTATCATGATAGTCATTCCTTAGAAAGATTTATATGTTTTTAACAAGATGTAATGATCTGATTCTATATTAAATTTTCTTATTTTTGTGTTCAGGCAGATATGAAAATACTGTACCTTTAGTTTTCATGATTGTAGAACAAGAGAAAAGTCTTGTTTGGTTCTCTGGCTGTAGTTGTATCACAGTTACCCATATCTTATATACTGTATTCCACAGGCTTTATGAATTAATCAAACGAGCAAAGAACTTGAACGCAAGTGTTGGTAATTTGATTGTGGCACGGTGGAGGGCGGGACCGGCGCGTGATTGCGCACGCCCGGTCCCGTATCAGGCTAAATTGAGCCGTCAAGAGGGATAAAGGCCACTCGCGGACGGAGATCGGGAGAGAGAGCTTAATCAGCAGACATGTCTGCTGTCCTATGTGTTTGTTTAAGTTCTTCATTAAATTATTATTTATTTGTCAAGCCGGTTTCTCGCCTCTTCCTTGCCCGTAACCTGAACTGTCTTTACATTGGTGCCGAAAGCCCGGGAAGGAAGAGGGATACGCCGTAGCGGAGTTCTCGCCACTTCTCAATGGAGCAGCCGCGGCCATCTGCCGGGGGACGGAGGAGCCCAGCCGCCTGGACGCGGAGGAACGGCTGCCGACCGCGAGGGGAGGAGGGGCTCCTGGCCGACCGCCTGGAGCGGTTAGGGCCGCTGCCAGGGGCGGGGGAGTCCCCTAGTAGCCGCTGGAACGCGGCGGGGTTGCAGACTGCCGACCGTGTGCGGGGAGGGGCTCGCCGCCGACCGCCTGGAGTGGGAGAACCGCTGCCAGGGGCGGGGGGAGGCCCCTTCGACACCCTGGGAACGCGGCGGGACGTTCCGTCCGCCAGGGGCTGAGGGCTGCCTCCGATCTGCCCGGAGAGGCGCGGCTGTTGTCCTGTAGAGGGTGGAGAAGTGGCTGAGGAACGAGCTACGGCGTATCAGAGAACCGGCGAGTACGTTTTTTTTTCTTTCTTTCCTTTAATCTCTCTCTCCTCTCTCTCTCGATACCGCTCTGCGTTGGCCTTTTCCCTCTTTTTTTTTTAAATTATGGTGTTTGTGGGAGGGGAGGTACTGCCCAGTGCAGGAACCCTCCCCCCCCCCTATTTTTAATTGTTGTTTCCCTCCCCCTTGCCCCCTCCCTCGTCCAGGCTGATGGGGATGACCCGCCGGCAGACCGCGCGGGAGGCGCCCCCCCCCCCCCCCCCCCCCCCAGGGGATGTACGTCAGGCCGGGGGTCCCCAGCCTGAGAGAACGGGGGAGGAATGTGGCACGGTGGAGGGCGGGACCGGCGCGTGATTGCGCACGCCCGGTCCCGTATCAGGCTAAATTGAGCCGTCAAGAGGGATAAAGGCCACTCGCGGACGGAGATCGGGATAGAGAGCTTAATCAGCAGACATGTCTGCTGTCCTAAATGTTTGTTTTAAGTTCGTCATTAAATTATTATTTATGTTGACAAGCCGGTTTCTCGCCTCTTCCTTGCCCATGAACATGATCGTCTTTACATTGATATTTGGGGCCATGTGAGTCCACTTTGATTTTAATGCATGATCTTTGACTAAAAAAGAACAACGTCAGAGACAGAATTCAAGTGTTTGTTACAGTTCTCTGCTAATAACTGGGTTTTCCATCTAAAGCAGTTTTAAACAGCATTTTCGTATATTTATTATACATGTATATATATATATAACCTCCTTTTAACTTAAAAAAAAAAAAAGGTGAAATATTTTAACGGAAAGACCCCCATATATAATGATCCTCTTGCAAGGGCCCCCCTTCCTAAAATATCAAGTTAGCTTTAATCACTTTGTGAAAATTAGTATGAATGATATTGTAAAGACAACATTTCCAAAACGATTTATTGATAAAATAACTGACATTTGTCATCGTGCTGAAGCCAAAACAAATAATTAAAGTCTTATATGGAAAATGGAAAATTACTTAAACTATATATATATATATCCTGTGGAATCTGGCACCAAGACATTAGCAGCAGATCCTTTAAGTCCTGTAAGTTGCGAGATGGAGCCACCGTGGACTTGTTGGTCCAGCACATCCCACAGATGCTCAATCAGACTGAGATCTGGGAACTTTGCTGGCCAGGGCAACACCTTGAACACTCTTCATCCAGTTCCTCAAACTATTCCTGAACAATGTGTGCAGTTTGGCAGAGCGCATTGTCCTGCTGAAAGAGGCCACAGTCATCAGGGAATACCCTTGCCATGAAGGGGTGTACCCAGTCTGCAAAGATGTTTAGGTAGGTGTCACGTGTCAAATTGATGTCCACATGAATGGTCGGACCCAGGGTTTTCCAGCATCACACTCCATCCACCGGCTTGCCGGCTTGTCATTCCCACAGTGTATCCTGACACCATCACTTCCCTGGGTAAACGGCACACACGTACAAGGCCATCCACATAATGTAAAAGAAAACGGGACTCATTGGACCAGGCGACCTTCTTCCACTGCTCTAAGGTCCAGTTCCGACACTCGCATGCCCATTGTAGGTGCTTCCGACATTGGACAGGGGTCATCATGGGAAGTGTATGTATATACACAGTATAATGTATATATAAAATAAAAAATAATGTTGAAAATAAATATATTGGCAATCGCGATTAATCGCATATACAAATATTTGCTGAGAAAGCCCCTCATATAACAATAACTCAATATATAATGATTATACATATTTATGTCAATATATAATTACACATAGTTATTTTTAAATATTAAAAAATTATATATATATATATATATATATATATATATTCAGATAATTAAAATGCATTACATTCTTGTAGCAGAAGTGTTAATCATTGATAAGACAATACAAAAAGCAGCTTTAGAATACAATGAATTGTTTACTACCATATTATTGATCATAAGTCAATCATTGGCACACAGTTCACAGCAATCCATTTCACTAGTGAATTTGTCAATCAGTTGGAGATTTATTATGAGGGTTTGTTTAAGGGCCCGTCAATTTACACCTACGTCAGACGTCTCAGGTGTGTTGCGTCATAAACATAAAATGTTTAGGTCACTGTGTCAAGTTAAATATAGCTTAATACTCAATCTTTAAACACATCTTGAGATCCCTTAGATCGCATTTGCGCTCTTTCGAGTGTTTTGAACGCAAGAACGTAACGCATTTTTGTGTTGTACTGCCTACTGAAGTGTTTTCTTCACTGTATGAACTGCGCATTGTTCATACAGCTGAAATTACACTTACTGCCCTCTGGAGTAATTAGGTGGTACTACAAGCTTACATTTCTCAGGAATCTTCCTTATTATGGTGCGATTAATTGAGTTAATTTTTTTAACGTGTTATTTTTTTGTCAAATTAATCACACTGAATTAACGCGTTAAATCGACAGCCAATATATATATATATATATATATATATATATATATATATATATATATATATAAATTTCATCCTAATGATAACTGCAATAGTATTTGAATTGTTTTTCAAATTAAAGTAGTATAACATTTTATGTAATTTATTGGTATAGAGATTTTCACAATAATTATCATTCCAAAATTTCTTTATAACATTTCTGTAAAATTTTTGGTGGACCCCCAGACCCCAGTTTGAAAACCCCTTAACTAATATATAAACTTTATTATATACATTCATAAAGACCTACATTTTAACCTAAAATCTTTTTTGAAAAAAATAATAATAATGTGGAAGTCTGTTGTGACACCCGTAAATCTCTTTATTCATAGTTTTCCATTTCCATCAATGTGTCCACAGGGCAGGAAGACAGAAAGGACATTTTAAGGTCTGTCCAGAGATCAGGTGTCCAACTTTTGAAGCTCGCCATCTCAGTACATATGTAGTCACCTTTGCTTTATGACGCAAGTAAGGATGAAACTTTCCTGATGACATTGACTGATCCAACAAATAGAACAAGTGGAACAGTGGATCTGACTCATACACAGCTCAGGTGGCAAATAATAACTAAAAATACTATTTTCAACCTCACTTTATGAAGAAAATGTGAGGGATGATAGCCTGTTCAAAACCTGCCACCTAAGCTAGGGTTTTCCAGCCTACAAAACGGCTTATAGTTATCTCTGCATATTAAATGGCATAGCAAACCTCCTGAATAAAACCCCTGTGGCCTCATTGGTCACCAGCAGTAAGCATTGTTTTTTATTATTGTTGTGTTTATCATCATACAATGCAATTATTCACGGGTAATTATCAGAATGTAAGCCTAAAATAACCAATGGAAAATCAAACAGCAAAATATATTCTTTAACTTTATACTTTGTTCAAACAATGACAAAATATGCAGCCATTGATATTTATGAAATAAACAAGCCTATAAAATATAACAAATATTTTGTGCCATTAGAAAACTCCCTTCCAGCTTGAGATGTTTACTTTTTTCATAAACATAGATATGTGAAAAGCACTTTACTTTCTTCTACTTTTATTTTGTTAACTTAGAGTAACTGAGTTGAGAGGCAAATATTATTAATGTTATTTAAAACCTTGGTGTAACTTGGTGTTTTGCATTACTTTTATGGTAATACAAACCCTAGATACAAAAAAGGGAGAAAATGTTGAGGGCTTCTTTCAAGACTCGCACAATTTCAGATACATATCTGGGACTGTGATACACAGTCTCCTGTGAGTGGGTGAACGAAGATTTTATCAGATTTGATACTGTGCTTGCTTTGAAATTCCTTCATTTGCTGTCAAGGTGTCCTCAGAGAGAGAAAGAGTATGAAAGATTGTCCAGTACTGGAGTGTAAAATGATTCTCAAAAGAATATAATCTTATCCATATTTATGTATTTGCTGTTATCTCTGTTTGTGTGTGTGTGTCCATGGACTAAAATTCTCTCTTTTGCTCATCTTATCTGAAGATCTGATTGCTCCGCTGAATGTCACAGTTGCGTTCCTCTAGCCTGTTAGTTCATCTCATGAGTTGAGTTCCTCAAATCACAGTCTTGTTCTATCACTGTCGTGCCCTTGAGGTTTTGACCTACCTCTGGCATTGCAATTAGGCTCCTGTAAGTTGATTTGTGTGAAATGCATTTGCTAAATAGTTCCTAATTAGTGATTAACACAACCCCCCTTGACACCACATTAAACCTCTGCCAAGCTGAAAGCTGCCAATGAAACCGTTTTGCGTTATATCAGGACTGTTACATGGTGTGACAGAGTTTGTGTCCAGAGATATAAACAAAATCTAAAGCACATTTCCTTTCAGTCCTTTTAATTTTTTTATTTTGGACAAGCTGATAAAGATTAGAAATCATTTAAAAATCTAATTTAAGATACATGTATCAAGTTCATATAAATGTAATGTGTGTCCATGTTGGTTTCATGAATTTTGTAAAAAATATTTTCTAGAATAAAATAAAAAAAATATAAATAAAAAACTGAATAACTTAATACATGTCAAGTGGTGTCACCATTAAGTAACACGTTTTAAAATATTTTCCTTGCTCCTTGAACCACAACTTAATCATTAATTAAATAATGTTTTCAAACATATCTTTCAAGGTAAAAAAAACTTTCAGTCCAGAATATTTAGCAGTTTTCTTAGGGTTACTCCATTTAACATTAACAAAATGTGCCTTTTCATACATTTCTACATTTCTGTTATTATATTTTTTTTTTTACATATTTTTTATTTTTATTTTTTTAAACACAGTCATGAGGGTCTAAATCGGTCCTCTATGGCTGAGTTCGTAATTTCATACTAGCCATACTACTCCTACTACTTCTGCCATATATGTCTATGCAGAAATCGTAAGAGTAGTAAGATAGTATGCGATTTCCAACTCTACCTCTGTTTTAATATTGTTGTTTTTTATTTGGCGGACTTAAGTTTAAAAAAAAAAAAAAAAAAAAAAAAAAAAATTATATATATATATATATGTGAATATTTGACTGTTTTTTAAAGAAATAATAATAAAATAAGAATCTCAGCCTTCAATAAGTCTTTAGTTTTTTACTGACTTTTGTATTAATTTTCTTTTTTCATTCTTGACTTTAAGACCTTCACAACAATAATGATTTATGTGACTCAGATGAATGAGTAGTCTCAGAGAGTGATTCGTTCGTTTTGTGTTGGCCGCGCATGTCCATTGCGCAACCTCCGTTCTTTTGTTACGTGAAAACCGCATATGCGCTGTACAGGAAACATAAATGATTAGTTCACCTTTCAGCTCTTTTGGTCCGAGTCATTCGTTCTTTTGTCACCTGACAGCCGTATACGCTAAGCACACATACACAGCAAACAGAAATTATTAGTTCACCTCGGGTGTCATCGGGTCCGAGTCGTTCGTTCTTTTGTCACGTGACAGCCGTATACGCTAGCTGTCACGTGACAAAAAAATCGAATGACTCAGACAAGAAGCAGTGTTGCCAGATGTACGATAATTATCGTATTTGTACGATAATTATCGTATTTGTACGATAATTTTGACCTCTGTACGATGTACGATCAAAAATGAAAAAAATCTCATAATGTACGATAATTTCAGAGTTTTCAGTCGTTCGTCCAAACACACATCCTACCGCTTCTCTCTCGGACCCCGAATCATTTCGCAGGCTCGCCTGCCTGCACTCAAGCACGTATCTATGACACACACACACACACACACACACACACACACACACACACACACACACACACACACACGCACACAGCACAAGTGGATGTGGCATCCGATGATGACAGCGACTTAGAGATCGAATTTTAATCTTTTTTGTGTTAATTGTGCACTTTTTTCTTTTTTGTGCACTTTTTTTCGGCATATCTTTTGCACTTTGGAAAAAAAAAAAGTTATTCAGACTTCCTCCAGTTAATGTGAGCGTATTATACAGCTTGTTCAAATTGGCTGTAAAATTATTTGGAAAATAAAATTGTTGGAAAATAACTATATTTTATGCGTTTGGTTTGTGTACGATAATTTTTTTTTAAAAAAACGATAATTTTGAGGTTTTGGTACGATACTTCGACATTTCTAATCTGGCAACACTGACAAGAAGATTCCAGAGGTTAAATAAGCGTATGTTTACACGACAACGATGTACTAAAAACAGAAAGGTTTTTCCTTTGTTGTTTTGAAAAGTCCCGCATACAGACGACAATGTTGTCAAAACGATCCCCGTTCACACGGATCCGCGAAAATGACTAAACGCTGTATTATGCATGCCAGGCCAGTAGTTGGCGATGCCACTTTGTAAAGACACAAAACACTATGGGCCTGCGCACACAAGCATTCTTCCACAGAGCGGTGAATACAAACAATAAATATGGCGAAAAAATCGAGCAATTTTGTCTGAAAATTTCGTTTTTGCATGTTTACATGGAGACAATAATGCCATAGTTTTGAAAAACGTGCACTTTGAAACCTGTATTCAAATTGCGTTTTCAGGCCCCAAAACACCGTTGTCGTATAAATGAACTGCTAAAACGCACAACATTTTTTCCGTTTTTAGTTGAAAACGTTGTCATGTAAATGGCCCCTAAACTTTCTGTTTCTCATAATTTGTCCTTGGCTGCATTATCATTTTTCCTTATTGGGACTACAATCAAAGTTTGCGTAAGCAGACATATTATTGGGGATTTGGCTATTGAAAATGTTAATTTAATTCTGCTCAAATGAACGCAATTACTTTAGATTTGTTCATTTTGCCATAGCAAGTAGGCCTACCACAAAAATAAAAAATAAAAATAAGACAATAATTTAAGAATATTTCACTAACTATTTAAATTGTATAATTTTGTATCATTCTTAACACAACCTGCAATACAGTTCAAACGAATTTGGACATTCCCTTTTAAGTAAGGGGTTTGGCTATTCCAGTTAAAACAAATCTTATTCTGAGGGAAGAGGCCTGTGTTCCAATTCATCCCAAAGGTGTTCAGTTGGTACTCAGGTCTTGGCTTTGTGTAGCAATGTGAAGTTCTACTAGAAAGACTGGAGAAAATGCGAATAAAGTACAAGAATATTCCCTTTGGTGCAAGCTTCAGTGGGTCAGCACAGTGGGATTTTTGCTTGAACCATCAGATTCTGTTGTAAGATGATAAGGGAAGGGGAGAGGATTTGACTTCATTCCAGATCCTTACTCCCCGCTAACTGATTGCTCCAAAAGTGTAATAAATTAACATTGTTTGTTTACTTTAGACATTCGAAAATCAAGCTTTTCCAACTGTCATGCCCATTTCTGACTCCCTAGGATGGTTATGTTTAGTGTAGATGTATGTTTGTCCTTTAGGAATAGGGAATAATGTCTCCCAAATATGGTTATAGGTGGGTGTAGGGGTGGGCTTTTAGGATATGAAACAATCAGATAAAGGGGAGTAAGAGTTCGGCACAACTGTAAGGCTTCCATTTCTACCACATCAGACTTAATAAACTATTGTTCATGGACTGCTTTTTGCACAGGCGCATGGTCATTCTGGAATAGAAAAAGGCCCCCCTCTTGCAAGTTGAAAACATAAATCTCTATAATGTCACGATATGGTGTAGCATTAAGATATGTTCTTACAAAAATCATTGGAATAGCTAAACTGCACTGTCCACATACTTTTGGCCATCTTAATTGTCTTCCACTAGGTGTCACTAAAAGTATGGGGTGCTTTGTCATCTATTCATCAGTTTCAACACTGAAATGCTCGGGCTCATTTGAGCAGAGGAGAGATGTCATGATAACAAAGACAGATTGTGAAATCATACACTCTATCAATCAGATGTGCAAAGACGGAAAACAAATCAAGTGAAGTTTAATGAAGAATGAAACGGAGGAAAATGAAAGTGCGAATGGAAATGTGTGATTACCTGTTGGACTGTCTTCTGCTCTTGCTCTCTTTTAATTGAGGGAAGGGAATGAGCTTTACAATTTCATTACTTTCAGAACATCTCTCTCACACACACACAAACACACACAGTGGATCTGTTTGCCATTGATGAGGGTTCATTTGCTTGCCAAATCAAATCAGACTCATTTGAGATTTGTGTCAGACCACGAATGCTCTAATTAAAAGTACAGTAAATAGAAGAAAGATGTTTTGATCGGCTGTGGGCATCAGAGTAACATGGATGTGTTAGAGTATTTTTAAATGGGCACAGCGTTTTTGTACATTAGGGCTTCAAAAAGTAGATGGGAGATTCTTCCTTGGTTTGGATTTGTGTTTCAGATGTTTTTGTACCATACATGGGTTTAATCTGTTTCCCTCTCACAGGTTAATTTACCCACTGCTCTCTTTCAGCCAACATTCATGCAGTTTTCAAATAATGCCCAGGTGAATGGATCTACGAGACACATAATGACAGCAGATTGCATCGGAACTATTTGAGAGGATTATATGCCCTTCCTAATGCCGCATTTACTTGGAATTTCATCCAGTGGATGTGCAATCTTCTAAACAGGCCTGCAGAAAACTCGGCAAGCATGTCTCGAAATAATTGGTCATTTCAAAGAGTTATGCCCACACCCCCTGGGCTGGTTCTCTTTTACCGAGCTGGACTCTTTAATGAGGTGAATTTTATAGCTCTGCCATACTTATGAGCTACCTTCTTCTGATCAGTATTTGCTTGCAGTGCTGTCAGATAAAGGACTTTCTGGCAAACAGCTTGAAGCTGCGGCGCTGACATGATCTAGTGGTTTCAAATCACACTGTTAACATCCACAACACACTCTGAGATCAGTCGCTAAACTGTGGTAAGAGCATATGGGGCTGTATATTACATCTAGAAGTATAATTCCATTGCCCTCTTAGGCTTAAGTGGATTTTGAATGCAACTTCCAATTAAATGGTTTGTGCTTTTGATATTTAAGTTGCATGATTATCCAACATAAGCCACTTTTCCACCATCGGGCCGAACTGTTCTGAGCACGGTAATGGTTCCAGTAACATTTCCACTTGAGTACGTTTCAGTATGGTAGGATTACAAAGAATTCTCTAATTTTATTAGCATGGTTAGTTTATCAGACTCAAGAATGGTGCTGGTGGAATGGCTTTAGTGACATAGTGACTCACGATTAGTCACTTGCTCACACCATTGGTCACTTGATTTCTCAGCACCACAGTGTAAAAATATACCGTTATCATGCCAACGAGCCAGATAAGTACAGAACGGCACAGTAACCATTCGACCTGAAGGTGAAAAAGCGGCTGTAGTCTCACAACCAATAGAGTAGATTTTGAAATGTTTCATTACATTACACAGCGCATAATACAGGACAAAACATACTATATGCAAGTACGTGAACAAAGATGAGATCACTTGGCCACCGCAGTGCCAACTTGCGGTCCAGTTGAACATGCTCAATATGCGTTCTTGTGGCGGGAACAAACCTCAGTACTCAATGGGACGATAGAGTTACCTTCAAACGTCTGTGCCATCCAACTGGATATGTCATTATTCAGGTAATATATTTAAAGTTTTCCAAAAGTTTCAGATTTTGTCTTATTATGACAGACTCACAGTCACACAATTGCAAGGTATCTCATACTAAATTATTTACCTTTACTTTTATGCATTTGGCAGGCACTTTTATCCAAAGCGACATACAGTGCATTTATTACAGGGACAATCCCCCCGGAGCAACCTGGAGTTAAGTGCCTTGCTCAAAGACACAATGGTGGTGGCTGTGGGGATCGAACCAGTGACCTTCTGATTAACAGTTATGTGCTTTAGCCCACTATGCCACCACCACTCCCTACTTCCAAACACAGTGGTGTTTTTGGTCTCCCACATTTGGATGAGTTGAACGAAAGTGAATGGAGTGCAAAGCGTAGTGTGACCGCCCCTTATAACTGTTGCAGATATAACCCATTGTCATGTCTAAATTTGGTCGGTCCAATTCCAAGTCGCATGTTCCACAAATAGTTTGCTCTGTCCTTTACCCATGCTCAAATCACTCTATCCCCCCCAACACTGATAAAACCTTGCCACAAAACTAACAATTTTATACAGAACTGAGTTGTGGAAATTTTTTATTTTTTTATTTGGTCATGTCTTATCTTGCCTAGAATACCAAGTCACCAAGGACCTATCAAAATAATAAGTGCATGACAGCCTTGACAATGGCCATCTAGTTATCGTCAAGCATTTAACAAATATAACAAATACAGTATGCTCTCTACTGTAGTGTCCATTGGCACCGTTTTAAGGCAGGTTCACTGTTTTTGCAGTGGCATGGAGGTCATCGCCTGAGGAGATGAAAGGCTCCAACAACAGTCTCTGTAGTTCTGAGTGCCCGGGCTTCCAGCTGGACTACATCCCCTCTGAAAATCACACGGCTTCTCACTCACTGAACCCTGCTGATCTGCTGCCAGCTGGCTAATACTGAACTTTATTCATTCAAATGTGTGACTCATAATTAAATCATGAGCGGGAGTAAGGATGCATGGAAATAAACAGCTGTAAATTGTGGTCCGCAGGAGCCCCTGGCAAAGTGCTCGAAAGAACCTGTGAAATAAACAGTTAAACATTCACGGCACACCTGATAACATAAAACCACATAGAGAAATATCCATTAATTATCACAATTCATCATGTTAATAGGCTGTGTTTGAATAATAGTCAGGGAATAAAAAAGAGCAACGGTTTTACCTCATTAAACACTTTAATACTCTCCTGCACAAAGAGAAGATCAGCACATAGCAACAGCCATTACACACACACACACACACACACACATACACACACACACACACACACCTTTTCGTGGGATATGTATTTTTTTATGGATCTGTCTATGAAATATTTGCATGACAAAGACAGCCAAAGATCAAGAGATAGAAGCAGGTTATTACTGTCAGTCGGTCATTTTATTGTGGGTTTAGAAAGCGCTTGTGTGACATTTTTTGCTTTATTTTTCTGTTACTGATCATCTGCAGCTTTTTTTCAGGCATTATTTTCTCTCTCCCATCTCATTTTTAACTGTGCTTTTAAATGCAAAATGATAGAGACTTTAAACTCTTTGAGCGGACAGAACAGAACAAATAGAGTCTGATCTTCTAACATGATGAAAAAAAACCCTATATATATTAAATGGTATTTTAATAAAAACCCATTTGAGAAATCTCACTTGTAGCCTGAGCCCGAATGCCCTGGATGTTTCAACAAATGTAATAATTGGTTGAAGTCCTGAAAGCTTTTCTCTGGCATTTCTAAAATAATACGCACATAGTTTTCTCTGCTTGTTAGATGGGGAGTGAGAGAGAAAATGTTAGAACGGCTTTGCAACTGGCAATTGTGGATATACTGTTCATGGCATGGATGCATCAACATACCTTTGACTCTTTGTCATTGCACTACTGTTTAAAACTGTTTAATTACTTTCTACTAACTCAGATTAATATGCAGAGGCAAATATATACTCACTTAACACTTTATTAGGAACACCTGTGCGCCTACTTATTCATGCAATTATCTAATCAGCCATTCGTGTGGCAGCAGTGCAATGCATAAAATCATGCAGATAAGGGTCAGGAGCTTCAGTTAATGTAACTTTGTGCTCTCTAGAGACATCTGTGGTTGAACGTTAAAATCGTAAGCAATTTACGGAAGAACACTAAATGAGTCATGTTTCCGAACTGTTCTTCTGGCAGATGAATCTCATGATTTGAGCTTACCTGGACATCGCCTGTGTGTGATCACAACTGGAGATATTCAGTGCCGGAGTCATAATGTGCTATTTTAATGTGTATAAAATGTTACACGATTAAACATTTAAAACTGAAATTTTACTTGCTTTGATGAAGATAAACTACACTCGTATTCACATATTTTCAATGAATGAATTTTACACTTACACATATAGTGCTTTTCTGACACTACACAAAGTACTTTGGGGACTCAATTTCCTCAATCACTACCAGTATATTTTAATATCATTTTTCAAGTGTTTTATCTACTATTAATTAATGTATTGTACTACACTTATCAATTTAAGAGGCGATACTCGTGATGTGGTTGATACGAGTTCAATGGAAGACTTTATTATTTTTATCCATCCATCACCTCTTATCCTGTGTACAGGGAGCCTATCCCAGCTAACATTGGGCGAAAGGCGGGGTACACCCTGGACAGGTCGCCAGTCCATTGCAGGGCCACACATAGACAAACAACCACTCACACTTGCACTCACACTCACACCTAGGGCAAATTTTTTTTTTTTGGAGACATCAATTAACCTGCATGTCTTTGGATGGTGGGAGGAAGCCGGAGCACCCAGAGAGAACCCACACAGACACAGGGAGAACATGCAAACTCCACACAGAAAGGACAGGGCAACCAGGGTTTGAACCCACAACCTTCATGCTGTGAGGCGACAGTGCTAACCACTGCACCACCGTGCCGCCCCTATTATTTTTATATTATATTGAAAAGCCTCAGTTGATTATGCAAGTGAACCATAATACTAAAATAGTATGTCTATGAATGCACACAATAACACAGTAAACTAAAAAATTTCAAACGAGTATTCAATAATTTTGGAGATAGAATATACTTATATGAAATTATGGAAGCTCTGAACCGCAAGGTGTAAAAAATTAAAAGAAAAAGTAGTGTCTCGGCTCATTCCAGAGCCTTAATTTTTTTTTTCTCTTCTTAAATTTTTTTTTTCTCTCTTAAATTTTTTTTCTCTCTCTTCCAAAAGTAGTTTAGCAACTTGATTCATTCTCAGGTGTTATGGGTTCATCTGGTGATGTTAAAGCATGAGTCAGTAGAAACGCACATTCTGCAATGGAGATATAACGGGAGATATTTTCAGGGATTGAAAGCGACTTTTAAGAAAATATGTTTTTAAATATAATTGTATCACATTAATACATTTTCCACCCAGTTTATCCAAATGAAATGTTTAAGGTGAAATAATTAAGATGTTTACATATTGTAATGAGGTCATTTCTTGTGTGAATGAATCAAATTGCTAAACTAATAATTAAAACCACAAAATGCAAAATTAGACCACAATTTTATCAAATATATATATGTCAATAAAAATCTTCCCCCTGGCGGAACCCTATAGGGGATTCCTCACACCTCACCAATTTGTTTGGGATGAGCATTTTACATCGCCGTAACTGTCTAGCTCATGTTAAAGGAATTGTTATTTTAATATTTGGATATTTATTTGACATTTTTCATCTGGAACTCTTCACTTCTGCAGTAGATAATGTGTTTCAAAATCATATACAACTTGTTATATAAAAATCTTATTATTATTGTTATATCAAATATTATTATAATTAAAGTCCACCATGAAAGTCTGAACATGACATCCCCATTCACTCGCAAGGATTTAATTAATAAATGTCTTAATTTTAGAAATAGCTTTTCGTTTAGAAATTAGATTGCTTACAACAACATTAACATTACCATACGAGTGTTTAGAAAGACCAACAATTTCAAACAAAAAATAACGAAATTTTTTACACGACAACGAATGCCATATCAAACACATGTAACCTGATTTTGTCTTGATTAAGGTTGGCAAACCCTTAAATAAACAATAAATGTATTATTCAACTATATAGCAACAGAGAAAACATTAAAAGCATAAGATTACATATTTACTGATAGTAGCACCTGGTGGCCAAGGTTGGTACAGCATGCATTTATTTGAAGAGAGAAAAAATAAGACTTAGGCTCAGGAAGGAACTGAGACACTATTTTGTATTTTTTTTCACTGTTATTTTTTTTTTTCCAACTTGCGGTTCAGAGCTTCCATAGAGTGTGACTGAACTGAACTGTTGTTTCTTCTTTTTAATGGCTACTCACAAACTAATACAATGTATTACCGCCATCTACTGTTTACATGGGAAGGAGATAGACAGCTCTTTCATATGTTTACATACATGACATAATGATGCAAGGATGTACATCATAAGCCAGCAATTTCAAAAAAATGGAACCCAACAGCTTAAAATACAAATAATTTTTATAGACTTACCTTAGTGAATTGGGGTAAGATAAGAACATTGAGTTGAACACTGATTGTTTATGTACTCAATCAATATTAGCAATTTGTTAATTTTTAACCAAAAATCTTAGATAGTGCAGTTTTAATGTTTACATCAGCCATCAGAATGGGGAAAAATGGGATCTCAGTGATTTCGACCGTGGCATGATTGTTGGTGCCAGATGGGCTGGTTTGAGTATTTCTGGAACTGGTGATCTCATGGGATTTTCACACACAACAGTCTCTAGAGATTACTCAGAATGGTGGCAAAAATAAAAAACATTCAGTGAGCGGCAGTTCTGCGGACAGAAACACCTTGTTGATGAGAGAGATCAACAGAGAATGGCCAGAATGCTTAGAGCTGACAGAAAGCCTACGGTAACTCAGACCATAGTGTTCCTAATAAAGTGCTCAGTAAGTGTAAGGGCATGTTCAGACCTGTGGCTCCTTTGATTTGTTCTGAAACAGGAGACAAAATTGTTACAATGCAGCATTTTTGTCTTGGTTCAGTTCGCTTTCACAAGGCAACATTTCAAAACTGACCAAAACTGTGTCTATAAAAGTCACATGTAAGCAAACTCTCCCCTTATTGGTCAGAATGTTTGTGCACTGTTCCGGGATTTAGCACATCCATTGATATACCGGTTAAAAGGATATACCTTTAAAAATGTTGTCAACCATAACACACTTTCAAGTGTTGTTTATATCAAGCTTATGCAAAACATCACCGCATTGTACAGAATATGCGTTCCAGTCACAGGAAATACACTTTATCCAACATGAAGGATATGTGATGTAAAATTTGCGTCATGGTTATTTTATGCATCATTCATTGCTTTTGCAACTAATGAAAAGTGTCTGTTTTCACTGTCACAGAGCTGGCTGTCTCTCTCTCTCTCTCTCTCTCTCTCACACACACACACACACACACACACACACACACACACACACACACACACACACACACACAGAAAACTGAAGCCAAGGACTTGCAACTATCTAATATATTCGCCAAAAGGCTATATACATGTTTTGATGATGCATTTCAGTGAGGTTCTGACTTACAGATGTCTTCTCCAAATATTCATCAGGTATGTTCATGGTTTTTATAGGGATATTGTTTGGTTCGTTGGCCCATTGGGTCGAGATTGCATTTTCACCACAAGCGAACTACTCCAGGGTTCGTTTGCAATCAGTTCGATTGTTTTGTTGCAGATCCAAGTGTGATTGCCGTGTTTAGATATGCCTAAACAAACCAAACTAAGGGAGAAAATGCACCATTATCAGAAACAAATGCTCCAAACGAGACAGGGGTGAAAACGCACTAAGTAAGCCATTTGTAAGACGATTCACATGAAAAGTGTAAACACTGTGGGGCCTTCAAAATTTTGTTTATTTGAATGTCCCAACCAGCCTGAAATAGCAACACTAGCTCAACCAATAGTGAGAGTTTGGGGTGGGAAAACCTGTTTACAGTCATTATTTTTTGCAAATACGTTTGGTGCTAGTGGTGCAGATATTAAATACTTTAGCTTTATGACAGTAAAGGGTTAATAGAAAGAGGAAGAGAGACTGAATTCAAAAGAGACAACACCAAAGTGAGCTATAAAAGAGCTCACCAGGGTAGATTTTCAGTATAAGCATTGCTATGGGTATTTCTAAAAGCTGTGGGACTGTTCGGCTGACTACATAATCAAAAAGATTTGAAACACTTGGAATACAGTTGCACATGCATGCTATGGCTTTAAAGATTCAATTTCTTTATCAGTCTCGGCTGCTGTTTTTGCATTGCACAGTCTGGGCAAGACTGTCTGGTCTGATGCTATACGAGTTTTGTTGCATCTCAGCTCAAATTTATCTGAGGCCTTTAAAAATATTTGCAGTATTTTTTTTAAGGGTTATCATGTGTGAGAATCCTTTGTTCCATCGGTGTTTTTTTTTTTCATTTTCGTCTTCTGGCTGGCAATCAGTAGACTGTTTTATCCAAACTCTCTCACTGACATTTGAAAAAGTATGATCAAGGTAAAGTGGTTTGAACTTCATAAGATAATTTTTCTCCTTTTGCGATAGATTAAATCTTGGCAATTATTTGGCAGACATACACACCCAAATATACACTTGAGCTACACTTTGCATTATATAAATTATCGAAGCGAGTGTCTTATTTTAAAGCACTTTTCAAGCAAAGCATTTCATAAAAAGAAGTTTGCATGAAAACAATAATATACAGTTAAAAATGAAGACATCAAGTATTTGAACTACACTTATAGTTACTCTTTGAGGTCACCTGAGTGAGATTAAGTGAATTACATTCACTAAAAATGACATTGGGACCAGTTGGTTTAAAATATCTGCAAAAATGCCTTAGTGCTAAAAGTGCAAAAAAAATATCTGGTTCTTTATTATGTACACTCAAAAAATTTATTATTTGACTGAAACTAATTGAATTGTAGACAGTGGTTCCACACATTCGAAATGTATTTTCTTAACATTAAATTTCACTGTAAACTCTACCTCTCATAAAGCTTGTGGCAGAAACCTAACTGACTTATTACATTTACGCATTTGACGTTTTTATCCAAAGCGACTTACAGTGCACTTATTACAGGGACAATCTCCCCAGAGCAACCTGGAGTTAAGTGTCATGCTCAAGGACACAATGGTGGTGGCTGTGGGGATCAAACCATCAACCTTCTGATTACCAGTTATGTGCTTTAGCCCACTATGCCACCACCGACTTATGCTAACCCTAATAAACATTGATATGTCAAAGTAACTATTTTAAACCTGCCACAAAAATGACGATTAATGCAATTTTACAGCTCAAATAATACACAAGTTTTAACAGAAAAATTTATAGAAGTGCATTTATAAGATTCTAAACATATTTCTGCCTTTAAACCATGAAAAATATTTTCACATTGACTTCCAATGTAAGTGCCTTACTGTAACCTTGAGTTTATTTATTTATAAAAGAAAAGGAGGGAGAGATCGAAATAATTTTCATGGTAATCAACATTATGCCACAAATGCTGCTAATTGAGCTTAACTTATACTGATCTTGGAATATTCCTTTAATTAGGAAAACATGTCACTCACCTTAGAATAGTTGCCATTACAGCTTAACTAGTGATACTAACCATGAATAATAAACCTCATGAAAAGTCTCCCAAGAGACTAAAAACACAAGTCCATCTGTTCAGTCTTACACCTTTCTTACCATATCACTCTTTCTACTTCTCACTTTTTTGATGAGCTTCTCTTGCATGGAAGTTTTGCCAAGTTCTCTAGTTTGCATCTGTTCTCTTTGCTACCCCAGGCTGCTCCGTTTCTCTCATTAGAAAACATCCTACTGTGAGTGACGCACAGTGAGTCAGTGTCTAAAGAGATCCTCAGTATTTAACTCCAGTGAGCTGCAGTACTGCTGATCACACAGTTGACTGTGGCTTCACAGTTGCACTCTAATAGGACAAAAGAATAAATGACAAATAGGAATAAACTTTAGAAAAAAGTCCAAAGAGATTAATTTGGATACGTCACTTTAACTATCTGGAATCGCAGCTATCACACATTTCATATCACCTCCAGAATTGCAGATAAACAGATAATATTAAGATTTTCCCTCACATTTCTGGGTTTTGGAATGCGGAAGTAAACTACTGCAGGGTAAACTTCAATAGCGGTGAGTGGAAGACAACAGCAAATAGTATTTTCACTATATCATTTGCACCAACAGCAAAAGAAAAATCCACCATTGTTTCCACAACTTTCTACAGGCAGAAAAAAATAGAGAGTGGTGGATTTTGACAGTCAGAAGTGAGAAGATGCCAAATATAATGTCATTCCGTCATCAGCTGTATTACCCCAACGCTGCTGTGGTAACTATTTTAAAACTAATTTCAGGGTAACATAACAAAAAAGATTAATGTTATAAATTCACTATAAATTGTTTAAAAGTTGTAAATATAAAAAAAGTTTTATTTTATAGTTTTATTTATTTACATTTTTAATTTATGCTGTTAACCCTTTGGTGCAGTTGGCGATCAAGTAACACTTCAGCACTTACAATAGCAGCTCAAATTGACCTGGCTCATTAAATCATAGTTCAACAGTCACAATTTGTACATTTGCACATAACCTAAAAAGAGCCCCCCACACATACACACACACACACACACATGTTGGTGCAGCTATCCTTATGACTGTTTCCTTCAGCATCTTTACAAGGTCCATTGCTGTTGTTCTGGGATTGATTTGCACTTATCGCACCAAACTACGTTCATCTTTAGGAGAGAGACTGTGTCTCCTACCTGAGTGGTATGATGGCTGCATGGTCCCATGGTGTTTGTACTTATGTATTATTGTTTGTACAGATTGCTACCAAGGATACCAAGGATGAACCAGACTTTTGGAGGACCACAAGTTTTTTTTTCTGAGGTCTTGGCTGATTTCTTTAGATTTTCCCATGATTTCAAGCAGAGAGGCACTGAGTTTGTAGGTAGGCCTTAAAATACATCCACAGGTACACCTCCAATTCAGTACACCTCCTATCAGAAGCTAATTGTCTAAAGGCTTGACATCATTTTCTGGAATTTTCCAGGCTGCTTAAAGGCACAAATAGCTTAGTGTATGCAAACTTCAAACCCACTGGAATTGTGATATAGTCAATTAAAAGTGAAACAATCTGTCTGTAAACTTTTGTTGGAACATGTTGTGAAACGCCTTACCAAAACTATAGTTTGCTAATAATAAATCTGTGGACTGGTTAAAAAAGTGAGTTTTAATGACTTCAACCTAAGTGTATGCAAACTTCTGACTTCAACTGTATGTCTGAGTTTTTTAAGTCTACAACAGAGTGACAGCAGTGCTTTATTCCAGTGCTTTGAGCGTCCACACAACAACGGAAGCCAGTGTCATATAATCAGCCCACCGTCTGCCTTCTGATCACATCTGAGCATTTCCAAAGGGCTGGAGAGATGGAGCAGCTCTTCAATTCAGACTTGGCTCTCTTCTCAGCTTTCAAGCCGCTCAGCTAATTCCTTCACTAAGCTGCACCTACCCCGAGGAGGCACTGAAGTATTCAATACTCACTCAATCCATTAGGAACTGAAGCAGCTGTCTCAGCTCCAGCCGAGAAGAGATTCAATTTCCATGGAGCTGAAGAGAAGGCTGAAACCTCTGAATGAATACAATAACAAATTCCATGAAATTAATAATTAAAGACAGAGAAATACTGCGGGGACCCTGGTGAGTCGATAGAAAGAATAAAACTATATTCCCTTTTCAGATATATACCAAGCCTGGCACCCCTAAGAAAAACCTGAACCCATTGAAAGCCTTGTGGTATTTTCTGTTTTTCGGGCCTCCCTTTACCTCTCTATATGTGCTGTCCCTCTTAATTCAAATTCATAACTGTTTAGCCTGAAATATACACTATTCACCTCTGTGACTGACAGGTTACATAAAAGGATATTTATGATTTACACAACTTTTATTAGACCAGTTTATTCAAATATATTAGAAGAAAGAGCTATTTTACATTAAACAAATATTACACCTATAAATGAAAATTCTGTCATGATCCACAATCACAAAGGACATGAGGGTGAAAAAGTGATGACAGTGTTTTCGGATTTGAAAAATTCCTTTAACTGGGTTTTAACTTTTGGTTCATTATGAGAGGCAGTTTTTCATGTTTCTAAAGTGTAACTTTGAGGAAAAAGGGGAAATTGGAATGAAAGCCACAACCATAACCTATTTATAACAGACTGTTCCAGGTAAATTGCAGGCAGGCTTTTGGAACTTCCAAAGGAAATCTGCCTGTGTTCGAATGAGAAGACAAAAAAAAAGCGTTATGATACTGGTACAAAAGCTTGTTTTCTGTGTCTCTGCTCTCCAGGGTTTAGACAAAGAGGAACATTTCTTCAGATGGGAAATACCACCAATAACAGCAATGTGGGACTCTCTCTCTCTCTCTCTCTCTCTCTCTCTCTCTCACACACACTCACACACACACACACACACACACACACACACAGACAAACTCATGTGAAAAGGGAGGATGGAGCTCCTAAAAGTGAGCGGTTAAATGACTGCCAGTCATGGGAGCTCAGAGCCAATTAAACCCAACAATAGAACAATACTGCATGCCATATACTGCTCCAACTAGGCACAGGGCTCAAATTTACCTCTCGCTGCCAGTTAAACCAGTGTCATCTTCCTTAGTAAGAAGTTTGAGAAACAAACTCACACATAGGACAAACTTGCTCCAGCATCCCTTTGCTGTACTTTTCCAACATCATGGGTTTGTCATACATGGTGTCATTCAAAAAAGGAATCTGATTGGTTGAATCTGATATGAATAAGTGTGAAATTGTAAAATAAACACATTAAATCCTGTCTAAAATTTCATGCTGTCTAACATCAGCCATTTCCATTCACACAGACAGTGATTAAATTGCTGGAGGTCGCCACATTGTTGCACTGTATACCATAGCAGTTACAATTGAAATAGTTTGTAGTTAATAAAAACAAAAGGAGAGATTTGTAAATTATGTTCACCCTTTGCTATAATGAAAGCACTACAACTACACATTATATGATGTTTTTCCTTGTGAATTTCATTGTTGTTTGAAAATGTCCAGTAATTTCAAATCAGATGATTGCAACAAACCCCAAAAAGTTGAGACATATGCAATTTAAGACCAATAACAATTTTATTAGTTGAAATAACAAGGCAATGTGAAAACACATTTGTCAAACAGGTGAAGCAATCGTGTCATAGTATATGGGGAGCATCCAAAAACAGGTAGTCCTTCAAGAGAAAGGATCGTTCAAGACTTGTCAATTTGCCAACAGATGATTCAGCAAATAATCCAGCACTTTGAGAACAATGTTCCGCTAAGAAAAAATTGGAAGGATTTTGGGCATTTCATCCTCTACAGTGCACAATATAGTTAAAAGATTCAAGGAGTCTGGTCAAATCTCAGCACGTAAAGGGCAAGACAAAAGTCACTTCTGAACGCATGTGATCTCTGATCCCTCAGACGTCACTGTCTTAAAAACATAATTCATCTGTAATGGATATGAACATGGGCTTGGATCACTTTAGTAAATTTTTGTTAGTCAACACCATTCACCGCTGCATCCACAGATGCAAGTTAAGACTTTACTATGCAAAGCAGAAGCCCCACATCAACACTGCCCAGAAGTGCTGCCGACATCTCTGGGCTCGTTCTCATCTTAGATGGAAAGTAGAACAGTGGAACTGTGTTTTTTGATCTGATGAGTCCACATTTCAAAAAAGTTGTTGTGTTATTTGGGCCAAAGAGGAAAAGGACCATCCAAGCTGTTATCAGCATCAGGTCCAAAAGCCAGTGTCTGTATGGGCCATAGGTGTGTCAGTGCCCATGGCATGGGTAACTCACACATCTCTGAGAACATTTACATTTATGCATTTGGCAGACACTTTTATCCAAAGCGACTTACAGTGCACTTATTACAGGGACAATCCCCCCGGAGCAACCTGGAGTTAAGTGCCTTGCTCAAGGACACAATGGTGGTAGCCATGGGGTTCGAACCAGCGAGCTTCTGATTAGCAGCCCTGTGCTCTAGCCACTACGCGACCAAAACCTCCAACATCATGAATGCAGACAGATATGTAAAAGTTTTGGAGCAACATATACTGCTATCCATCACTGTCTTTTCCAGGGAAGTCCCTGCATTTTCCAGCAGGGCAACTTCAAACCACATACTGCCCGGATTTCTAGTGCATGTCTGTGTAAGCAGAGAGTGCGGGTGCTATATTGGCCTGCACATGGTCCTGATCATCTCCAATTGAGAATGTGTGGCCAGGGTTGGGAGGGTTACTTTTGAAATGTACTCCACTACAGATTATAGAGTACATGCTGTAAAATGATGTAATTAGTTATGTATTTCGTTAGATTACTCAAGGTCAGTAACGTATTCTAAATACTTTGAATTACTTCTTCAGCACTGGTAGATTGTTTCACTTGTTTAGACAAAAAAAACTCTGAAACAACCTGAAATGTCCCAGTTAAATATTAAATTATTTTCCATATATTCTCCAAAACTCGGCAAGTTTATTACAGCTGAGCTATCTCTCTCATCAAACAGTCAGACACAGTGCCTACCCACAACCATAAAATATACACTGTATGCAGACAGGGTTTAGTCATTATGTGTGAAGCATTAGGACAATCACTGCCACGTGAAGCAATTGATCAGAGCGACACACACACACACACACACACACACACACACACACACACACACACACACAAACTAGAGTGCAGCTGGAGAAGAGGAACAAGTAAGGTTTTACTCGCAAAAGCTTAACCTTGTCAAGTGCTGTTGTCTCATTCCTCGCCAGGTTAGAAACTCAGAACACAGGCGTGCCCATTTAGGAGATAATTTTATCACTTTCTGACAAGGTGGGAATTGAAATCTGGTGCTTTCCATTCCAGTGACGTGGTTGGCTGTTGTTATTAGAAGTAGCCACAGTATGGCCCACCCTGGTGTGGAACTAATTTGCATGCCTTAAAGTACACGGTTAGATCAGTGTCCCTAAAGTTTTATCAATGCTTTATTTCTTTTCCAAACCTCTTTCAAAATGGTCTAGGTATTATTCTGAACTTGTAGAGACCAAACATGATCTTAAATGGTTGAGCTATCACCCATACATTCATTTATATGTTTATAGATCAATTCCTATGAAATATTATGATGACGCTCAACTGCAATTAACATAAACAGCTCTGTGAGTGAACATGGAGTGTATGTGTTGCAGTTTGTGTCTATTTCAAGGATTTCAAGCATATGCATTGATGGAATTGTCCTTCTTTGGGGCTTCTCTTTGTTTCAGCCACTGCTGCCAAATGGGCAGTTAATTAATGTGCTGCATCTGGAAGTCCTAAAAAATGTTTATGTCCTCCTTAACTTAAACCTTAGGGTGAGGGTCAAGATGTGCCAATGGGTTTTGGCTGGAACAAACACCACCTTGGACCAATGGATAGTCTCCTCCAATGTGGGGAATCATCCAGGGCATTCATTCCTGCCCAGTAAAAGGTATATGGCAGTTGTCCAAAGAGTTTATCTGATGGCTGCTTGGTGTTTGTTTGTGTTGGTCCACCATGAACCAATCAAAATAGGGCAAATTTTCTTTCCCCTGACAAGTAAAGAGGGGCCCTGCTGTAACCAAGGCTTTTGGAATGGCATCTGGTCCGTTACTCATCACATACAACTACAACCAATTTTTTATTTTTTTTAAAATTTTTAAATAACAATGTTTTTTTATGATAGAACATGCAAGTCAATAGTCAAATAAATGACTGCTCTGACACCAGTTTTCAGACGGTCTCTTACGCACCATAGGTGAATATCCAACAAATATAGAACCTAAAACTAACTTTACCCCGCAGTTACATGTATGACTATGTATTTACAATTTATGTATATGCTTCAATGGTCTTATGAATGTATGGTTATTTTCACCATTTAAAACCATGTCTTTTCAGACCTGATTTTGAATTCCTAATGAATATGAAATGAACGATTGATACACGGATTGAATACGTCATTAAAAGGCTAATGTTGTTTTTGACATTCACTAACATGGAGGAGGGGATGTGTCATAGCTTATGATAATTTAAACATTCTGAACATATCTGGGGGTAAAAATTGGATGACGGGGTAAGCATGCAGTCTGTGTAGATAGACAAATGTGCAAAACTTCAGAGTCTTGACTTAAAGTTTGTGTGCGTGTCCTCTTTTGAGCATGTTGATTTATTTATGTAAGTGTTGCACCAGGCCTGAGGCTGCAGGAAAAGAAATGGCCTCTGTCAGCCCTTCCTCCCACCCTGAGCACCACACAAGCCCCAAAAAACACTCACAGTGGCGAGCTGATAATCATGCACATATTTCCGAGAAGATGAAAGACTGGCCAGTGCCATTGCTGAGTGGCTCACGACAGTCGATACAGCGAAAAAATAATTCAGGTGATGAAAACCCACTGGAGAAAAGAGCACCAGCCCACATGTGAGCGATTCTTTTTAGCCCACTAACTCCATGTTCTCTCCTCCCCACCTGTGTTTGCCCCAGGCACAGAGGCCTACAAAAACGTACCTCCCCTTTCCGGCTCACATGATAAATATGGGTGGTATGAAAAACACGATTGGGGAGTGACAAACAGGATTACATGCTGTTTGCACCTGGTTGTCATAATTAGAGCACTGATGACAGAAGAGGAGTTAATTGAGATGAAGATCATGCTGAGGCGAGCGTGTGCATGCATGCAGCTCGGCATGAGCAGGAAACTGCTGTTCAGAGTGTTAAATACTCCCACGGTCACCTTAAACCTTAAGGATCTTGAAATACTAAAACACATTTTTAACGGTAACGGATATAGCAAGTGTTATTTTTCTTTAATGTTTATTTCAGTGGTTAATGTATTTCGACTATATATTTTTTTTAATCTGTTGTGAGAAACTGACCTGTGCTGAAATTGGTGGTTTCATGACTTCAAACAACATTTCTAGGCTTTTCTTCAGTTAGAACACATGGGAATGTGTCTGGAAGCACTTCTAAAACAGCATAGGCTAAACATGTAAAGATTGAGACGTGATACTCCCTCTTAAATGCCAGGAAGATGTCGGTGAAAATCTCGAAGCCTTTGCATTTATTTACAGAGAAAAAGACAGTTCTTCTCATTTATGCACAGAAAAAAATATGATATTTCCTGCAAAATTCCATCCACATCAATAGCGAGTCAGGTAAATTTATGTAGATTATGTTTTGAAAGGCTGGAAAGACTTCTCACATCAGTGCTGGTTGAGCCGCTCCACCTGGGCGTGTTTTGATGTGAACGCGGAGGAGAGCACGGGAGGAAGCGATTCCATTAGTGGCGTTCACATGATTGATGCGCACCTTTTAAGGCGGTAGATTGGAGCACAGGAACAGAAGCTTTTAAGCGACTGTTTTCAGATGGAGGAACTGCTGTTTGTACTAAGGAGAGGCTTTTGTTCCCGAGCTACACAGTGTTGCACCCCATAGTCAGAAAAAACAGATGAAGAAATTGAACAGAAAGTCACATTTTACTAATACAACACCTGTAGTTGGCAACAACTTAAAAATAGCACTACATGAAGCAACTTTGCAAACTGTGTTGGGATTCTAGCAGGCAGGCTTTTGGGAATATGTTTTCTTCATGAAAAGCTCAATTTTCTCGAACATAGTTTGTTTCTTTTATGCTATATTGCTCTTGTGACACATGCACTGATTATTTGCACTATAATGAGAGAGGTTTATAACTCTTACTGTTAAAAACTCACACTAAGTTCAATGCACTTTACCTTAAGTTGCTCTATGACCACTGTGAGTGGATTGTTCTCCCTGTGTTTGCGTGGGTTTCCCCCACAAGTCCAAAAACATGCAGGTTAAGTGAATTGGAGACTCTTAAATGGCCCCATATGTGTGTGAGTGAGAGTCCCCCAGCCACTGGGGGTTGTGTCAGGAAGGGTATCTGGCATAAAACTTGCCAAATCAAATATATATATATATATATATATATATATATATATATATATATGCGGACTATCGCAAAGTGGACCCTTCACCTACGTGGGACAAATGCTTGGAAAAGAGATATATTTTTACAAAACAGTCTTTTTTTATGAACAGCGTGTATAAAACCTTTTATTTACTATTATTATTATAAGTAAACAATAATTTATTATTTCCAGTTTGTCATTATAATTTGATACAGTATTATTATTATTATTACTTTGAGGATTTGTTGTATACAATAGTAATATATTTTTGTTTTATTTAATTTACTGTCACCAGAATCTTATATTCTGATATTGCAGCATATTGTTTACCATGTTGCAAAAGGCTTTATTTTATGTTAACATTGTTGGCAACATTCGTTACAGTATTCTTCTCTGCTGGCCTAACATGTCAAATAAATACATATTTTTCATCCTTTCATTCTCAATCACATTTTTTTCTCATCTCATTCTCATATTTTTTGCCTATATATTTTTAATCACTTTCCACTTTTAATTAATCTACAAACAAATGGAAAAGTTTATCCAGTCAGAATTTATTCCTTGATGCTTACAAGGGAAGCATGACAACTGTTTCACAAATCACATGCCCGAAGCCGAAGCAGCGTGTGAGTTTGAGCTCCACCCCCTCAGGCCTTCAGAATTTCTGTAGAATCCCTCAACAGAGCAAATGAATGAGCAACTAAAGTCAGATTGTCATATTCATCAGGTGTGATCTTTAGGATATGTCCCGGAAAGAGATCCTTATGGATTTAAAAACACGAGATGTTCTGCATGACAGTGTGATTGCTTCATTTATTAAACAGGAGAGGACGACTGATTTTCACTTCAAGCAAATTGGTAAGTGATTTTTTGTATTGTTAGAGCAACATCAGGAGTTTTCTTAGTGTAAATTAGGCTGCTTGAGCATTCAGTGTCAGATCAAGTTTTGAAAAGTAGTGCAGCGTTCCATTCAACTCGGAAAGTCGGGTTTTAAAAGAAAAGTGCAATAGAATGCATCTTGATGTCAGAATTACAACTTGTAGGCTCGTGCAGAAATTCTCAACTTTGATTCTGCAGAGAAAACATTTTAAATATTTTTAATCAGTGACAGTGTGTAAGCAGCATATGTATATAACATAATTCCATAATATTAGCTAATATTTCCATTCGGCGTCACCATTGCCCTGTTCTGGGCTGTTTTTAGTTCCAGTACTTCTCTGATTGATCATTTTGCACTTTTAAGAACAGTACTTTTAGCTAAATTTTATCCCTATTGTGTCAATAAAACAAATGTACTCAGAGGTGTCAAAAAAACTGCCATAATAATATTATATATTAATATTACTTTCCACTTTCAATTAGTTAATAATCACTTTCTGGGATATATTAATGATTAGCAACTAAATTGATTTTGATGCATTATTATTTTTTTGTGCCGTGACAGGGTTAGGAAAAAAAAATCTCACTCAGGAACTTAGAGGACAAAAATGTCCGCGTCAAAAGACTGCCATAAAAATATTATGTATTAATATTATTTTCCACTTTCACTGACTTTTTGACTCTTTTTTTATTTTTTTTTTAACCAACATTAGTCCTGATCATAACTAACAAATATTCATTCATTTTCAGGATTTTAACATTTTAAATTCCAGTTTGTTTACATAATGCCACTATTGTTTTTTTACACACACACAGATACGCGCAAATTTCTCAATACACACATACAAAACACACTCTGATATCCATACCAACACACGCACACAATTTTAGCGGACTAATTTATTCAATTGGCCTGCAGTACTCTATAATACAGCAAACAGAAAATAGGAAAAAGCATGTATTTGCTCCATAGGCTAAACATGATAAAAGTGGCGCCATCTGGTGGAAAATATTTTTTATTTTTATTTTTTTATTTTGAAGCCAGGTCTCCGGAATGAAAGCATAATAACATAGAATTAATGATTTTATGCTTTAATGCCACTGGGATCAAATATTGCAATTTTAATGGGTTTCAATGGGGACATTTTTGTCCTTAAAGTCCTGAGTGTAACTATTTTGTGTACACAGTGTATTATAGATGTATTGTAGGAACTGAGTTTGAAATATCAAAATTCCCCCCAAAATACACCCCTTTGGCAACATGTATACCGTTGGCATACTGACCTCTGGTCTGTCGTTTATCGGATGCAGTGAAAAGGCGGCTTCAGTTCATTAAGATGAAAATGATCTGCAAAAATGTAGTGAGTACTTTTCAAGTTTAAATAAACTTATAAGGAGTAAAAAGTACTATTTTTTCTTTTGAAATGTAATTAAGTAAAAGTACAAGTGTTCTGTTTAAATTGCACTCGAGTAAAGTACAAATTCCCAAAAATAATACTTAAATATAATACTTAAGTAATTGTACTCAATTACTTAGCACCCCAGTTAATCGAGATCTTCTTTAGCGAATCATGACAGCAAAAACTGAAGTAAACTTTAAAGTAAAAGTAAAAAATCGATCTTGGATATAATCACATAGTTTGGGTCCTGTTGTTATTTTTTGAAAATTAATATTTTCATAATGTACCAAGTTCCATGTTCCTTGGATAATTTACAAGATAAGCTGAGAAACAATAATTTTATATGTAAACAAAATGGACATTATAACTGAAATATTCACAAACGAATCACATTCAAATCAAGTCTTATATCGAAATTGGAATTGAATCAAATCAAACTGAATCAAGAGCTTGTGAGTCGGTATCGAATCAAATCATACAAATTGAATCGATATCCAGCCTTACATCTAGCTGTTTTTTTATGAGTGCTTTTAAATACATAGCTAAACACTGACCGACAACGAAAGTAAACTGTGTTTGCATGACATTTGAAATAACAGAGTTTTTAAATGTTTTTTTTTCCATCAAAACATTTAACAAATATGCATTTAACAGACACATGCTTACTGTATGTAAGAGACCAGCTGGAAAGTCCACACACTGAGCTAAAATGTGCTAAAACTGGGGAGGGTGTGGTAATGGGTCATCTGAATATGTTAGCCAGTAGGAAAAAGCACAAAAAAAAAAAAAAAAAAAATCTGAATTGAATTAAGTATGAAGGTTCCTTTTTTGCTTAACAGACAAGCTCCAGTGCTGGAGGACTAAAGACTTCCCTTCCAGGAAGTCAACTGAATCACCCCTCTATTAAAGGGATACTTCACCTCTGGGAAGATGAATGTGTATTTAAAATGGGTCATTTATATAGTATAAATGTTGAAATTATTTTTGAATTTGAAGCATTCTAGACTGAGAAAAGGCAGAAAATGTATTTTTTACACATGTGGCTGAAAGACAACAACTCCCAGAATGCACTTGCTTTGCTGCCCTTACGAGGCCACTCCCAAACCACACCTACCGGTTACAGGCGGCAGTATCTGAAAATATGATACAACTATGCTTGCTTTGATACATCGTGACTCTATAAATCGTGAGTTAGTTGATAAATTGACTGACTACGCGGGAAGAACATTATTATTCCGGGTGTCCAAACTCTGTACATGACGTCTTAGTAACAAAAAGAAAAACAAACAAAATACTCACTTTACACTAATCCGTCCGTTTGTCCCTGCGGGCTTCGGCTGGCGTTTCCAATTTATCTTCGGGATCCTAAAATAAGTTTTCAGGACTCCCCTGTCCATGTGTGATACAAAACTTGGGTGCTCAGTTATACATGCTCATGTTATCGGTGCAGTTTCATCAGCGGATTCAGTGATCTCGTCCAGTATCGCTGAAATTCGCGACAGCAATAGGACTCTCTATCTGTTTCCATAGGCGCACAGCAAGAGCACTGACACCACCAGTCCGCCCCAACTCGAGTCTGGCCGGGCTCTTCCTCCTGCCTGCCAAGCAGGTTTTGCTCCCCTGCTACAGCAGCTGCTCCGGCCGCCTCTTGTTCCTCCATCTCCCGCAACTGTTCATCGCTGTATTGCGGCTCGTACAGGTAGCCGTGAGCATCAGATTCTCGCAACAGATCTTCGTTATCCCCTTCTGCCATTTCAACTTCAAAACTACCTTCCGCCATCGTGATTAGTCTACTTGTATACACACTTTCTACACAGAGCAAGAGCCTGTTTTCTTAGCTTCTACAGAAAGATGGCTGACACTATCTTCACATTCTGTGAGTGAGATCCCGCCCCATATGGGCGTGGTGAAAACATGCGGAATACTGGCTGTAGTTTTAAGCCTCTGGACCAAAAATCCTCCAATGACGCAAAATGACGATTTTAGCTTAGCTTTTTTAGCTTTTTCCAGACTAAAAATAAATAAATCTCTCGTCTGAGGGGGATATGATAGAGCAAATGCATTTAGCTAACAGAGCAAAATCATTTAGCTTTTTATTAGGGCTGTCAGTTGACAAAATGTTTTAATCAAATCAATAACATGATATGACAATTAATCACATGTATCAATAATTACTGATAAAGGCTCCAAATTTGAAAGCCTTGAAGCGTCTCTGGCAGTAACCTCTGCATTTTTGGATGCTGTATTAAGTTAAATAACGTGTCTCGATATCCCTGCATTCTGTTGTGCTGAGCTGATGTCTGTCCATTAATCTTCAACATGTTTTACACTTAACAATTCTTTTGGAATAACCTATGTGTGTGGAGTTTACTTCTATAAAACCTAATTTTTTGCATAGTTAATCGCACTAAATAAATGCATAAAAATTAAAAATGACCGCTTATGACATCAGCTGCAAGTTAGTTAAAACCATGTGGTCCATTTTTTAACCATTCTTAATTTACATGGTGTTTTCGGTGATGGCCTTTCATAACAGGCAGGTCATTATTGAACTGCGCATACTAGAGAAATGGCCTAATTCATACAAATTGCTAGGGCTAAATATAGTGAGTAATTGTGGGTGAACGTGCTCTCAATAAAGTGGATGTTTATTGCACACCAGATGCCTGTAGCTTTCTCGGTAGAGGCTTTTTGAATAAGTTCAGACAAAAGACAACAACTTTAGGTCCTTGTCAGAAAATGAACCAGGAAATGTTTAAGGATAGTCTTGCTCACCCTGCAGCTGAAGGGAGATAATGTTTTGCGTCTCTCTAATTGGCTTTCAATCACTGGGCTATTGTGATCTGATTCTGTCTGATGTGCCTCCAACGCTGCCTGTTTCAGTAACGACTATGAATAAACAAGCAAAAAGCAAAAATTATTGCATGTAATCTTCTGGCATTTTGGCAGCACCATTTATATTTGCATTTGCACTTCTGTGTTTTGAAAATGGGATTTCTTTCAGGGAGTAAATATCATTTCTTTCTGATGCAAAATTGTCTGGAACTCACACTGAGAAATCCATTGAATGAGAATCAAGAGTCGAGAACCAGATCTTCATCATATTTTGTGTCTCGAGTAATTTAGCATTAACCAGCGCATTCTGTCGAACAACTCCTGGCTGAATTTGCCTCATGCATGTGCGATTCGAGTATATGCATGTTCAGCAAGGGATACGGATATCACAGCAATACTTTTGAGAAATGATTTGTTTTGTTTCAAATAAGACACGCGCAATTTGCATGATGCTATTTCAAGCTCCATTGAAACTGAACCTTTGGTGCACTCTCAGCGACTGATAGGAAAATAGTGTATCGGGTCTTGTCATTTCTCATCAAGCCTTGAGATTTTTTGATCTTTTATGAGAACGCACTGCCAGGAACAGTTTACATGACAAGAAGGTTTGAAAACACATCAATCAATCGGATGATAAACATGGCTCATGTCATCTCCGCTTCCTGTCTGCTCTCTCCATTTATCCCACTTGTGAACGTGTCCTTATTATGTCACGTCCAATTAGCGAAATGCCTTTGGAAAACAGAGACCTCTTGATTGGTGACAGAGGAGAAGCGCTTTTTGGCAAACGCCAGGAATGTTGCTGTATGAATTTTGACACAGTGTGCTCAATTTTTGTGAATATCTTTCTTACAAAGTGAATGCTCATAAAATGTGCCAAATATCCCACTAAAATGTCATTTACTCCAGCCAACCCAATGCAAACACACTTGAATTGCAGTCGGGAATATATATATTTATAGCCAGTGTGAATAGATTGAAAAATGCTCTTGAAAAGCGCATCAGTGACAATGTTACGAAATTGAAAATGACACCTCAAAAATTACCCAAACCTTTAAGTCTGACAGCTGTAGCAGACTGCCAATTTAAAATGAACAGCTCCTGTTTTCAAAACCCAACAGCGCTCTATCAGTATGGCCACGGATAGTTTTCACAGAAGGCTGGTTCTAATCGTTAAGGTTCAGTGTTTTTGGCAGGGGAAGGCAGGTTCCAGATAAGGCGAGGATTTATGCACAGACAAGATTAGAAATCCGCGCGGCTCTGTCACAGAACACTTGCTCAATGCAATGCACGGATACTGAAACTAATCTCACGGTAAACATATTGGAGATCCTGTAACAGAAACCTAGATGGGAAGGAATGGGCTAATCTATCTGCATTTGCACCATCTGACTCTATAAAGGATGACGTTTGGCATTGGGCAGCCATGGCTGTGGAGAGAGAAACTGCACAGATGCGGCCTGTGAATGAACCTTTTTATAAAGAGATGATGCTCAGCCAGTCAGGTTCAGTAGGGATATCAGTAACGATCATATCTCAGCCAGTGGTGGCTCTAAAACAGTTGGAAAAAAGAAAAACAGATCAGGCCAGGTAACCCAGAGGAAAATGTGTTTCTCAGTTCTTGCTCTTTCATTGCTCAAGAGATTTAATGGAGTTGGTTGGCTTCGGATTAAGCTGTGTGTGTGTGGGTAACCATGCTCGACAAACTACTATTCTGAATTATACCACTTTGCTCTAAAATATTTAACAACATGCGTTTAATAGCTCATTAACAAATTGGTCAATACAGCATAAGTTAAAATGGTCCATCTGTTTTACTGAAGGGCCCATTTGGGATGCTCTGAAATTCATGGTGGATGAAGAAAACGATTTTAAAATCTAAATATTATTGGTTAAAGATACATTTTTCATGAGCCACCATTATGTCACCTACGACTCCAATAACATTTTTATTCTGATAAATATTGAGGAGCGTTCGCCACTGAAAGTTGTGTCCATTCTTCTAAATGACACATTAAAGATGGAAGTTGATTCTCTCTGCTGTTCAGTCCTCCATCTGGAAACCCATCTGTACCTCCTGTTTTATGGATCTGATTCCCACTGTATCCAATACTTACATGAAGGTTAATGACTGGACAAACACATGTTAAGGTCATGCATTAACCACAAACAGGGTCAGGAAGGGTAACCAGAGCTGTTGGCATATGGGTAAATATTGAATATGAAACAAGATAGTCTCATGGGGATTATGTAAAATCCATAGACAGTACTTTATGTTACCGTACACGCTATAGACAATGTGCTGGATTTTTATATATTTAACGTTTGTATCTATTTTCTGGCAAATTTATTGTGTGACACGAAGCAATTAACACTGTAATGAGATAACATCTTTTTGAAGGAGCGCTTGATTCAAAGCAATTTAAAATGTATTCTCTGTGGTCATAGTAAGATCATTTATTTGCTACCTTTAAAAAGATAGTGTCAAAAAGATAGTCAAACAATAAGCTATGATTCTCCACTTCACAGAAAATAAAAGGTGGTATGATAAGAAGAGATTGATTACCCCATGCTTTCTGAACTTTTTATATTGCACGGAGTCCTGGGGTGGAAAAGAACCATTAACTGCACCTGCTGTTGTATTACTTACATCTGTTCCTTTTTACAGTGAAGCGAGACACATGCCTTCACATGATTTGCCAGCTTGATGCATCAGCTAATTAGCCTTCCGGTTGGTTTGATGCTTTAATGATAGATCAACGATTGACCCATATATGGAAAATAATTGGTTAGTTTGCCAATTTTTATCATGTTGAGATGCCTTCAAAATGAGGGCCATTGATGTTTTTTTATAATTTCTTCATAATTTCCATGCACTTTATTTTCATGCCTGGGACAATGGGCAATTTTACATTTTAGCTGTATTTATACAAAAATATTTGACCACGGAATGCCACGATTGATCAATCGGACTCAAGTATTCCTGAGAGCCATGTAATAACTGATGGGTAATAAACTGAAAGTTTGTAGTTGTTTCAACTGCTCATTTTTCCCATGAGCATGTTATGTGTGATGTCATCTCTAGGATAAGGGATCTATGGATCAGTTTCCAGCTGTGTTTAGAAAGAATGCGCATGTTCAGCAGTGAAAATCATTCATCAGGGGTTTTGAACAGCAGTACACATGGACAGCGAAGAGGCATTTATCTCACCGGAACTACATTCAAACACAGAGCTTCTGCCCTGCAGACTTCAGCTGTATACTCACATCACCATCCCTCTTCATATCCCTCTGTGTCTAATTAAGCAATTCAGTCCAGACCACATTTATAGACCCAATGGAACACACACACACACTTATACACACATGCACACAAAGAGTGCCCTGGAATTCACATGTCGCTTTCGGCTTGCTCACTGGGGTTATAAATACAATTATTATTTAATTACTTATTTTTAAACACAATACACAATTGTATTTTATCAAACTACACAATGATGATTCTATACATTATATACATTATAGATATTACAGTTTTATCTTCCGTTAATGCCTGATCTTTTGCAAAGCTGCTTTGAAACAATGTGTTGTGAAAGGCGCTATACAAATAAAAATAACTTGGCACTTGGCAAATTAGACTGTAGTTAACAGAGCGGTTCCTACGATATAGGCGTCTGCCTTTAGACACTTTAAAGAGCTTGTGGAAAGGACAACGTCTTAATACAGAAGAAAAAATGGTTACTGATGTAACCTCCATTCCCTGATGGAGGGAACAAGTCATTGTGTCGATGAGTTGACACTAGGGGTCACTCCTGCGGAGCCCAGACATCTCTGACCTTGAGAAAAGGCCAATGGAAATTGGTGTGTGGAATTTGAATGCCACTCCCCCAGACATACGGGTATAAAAGGAGTGAAGTTGCAAACACACATCATAGGTGGAATACAACACACGGTCTTACCAGTTAGGAACGGAAGCACATCGTGCAGAGCAGCGTTGTCGTAGGTCCTACCAAAGGGGGGAGGAGTTACTACAAACACAGCGACCAAGGACAAAGGGCCCTCTGCCCAAGAAAGACGCGGTTTACCGGCAGTTTACCGGCGCATGTGGAGCACTTGCCTCAGTACGGGGGCCTGGGTGACACCCGTACTGGGGCGGCAGCGAGCCTCTCCGAAGACTCGAAGGTCGCTAGGCTAGGGAGGAAGAACGTCCAGGGTTCACACTCCTTGCGAACGCAACTGGGGATAGAGCACACGTCTTCGCTTCATTGGAGGGGAAAGGTGCTAATCACAAGCGATACTACCGGCCAGCTGACCAGAACTTACCTGTTTGTGTCACCTGATAACACACGGGACGAAACTGGCTCAACCCTGAGGTTATACAACCTTGCAAAGGTGTCAGGTGTTGCCCAGACCATGGCTACACATATGTCTGCTAGAGAGGTAGGACAACGCCCAAGAAGCCGCAACACCCCGTGCGCACGTGCCGGCCGTGGTATGCTATAGTGATGGCATCGACGACCCAGTGGGCGATCCTCTGTTTGGAGAAAGTGCTTCCTTTCTGCTGTACACTGAAGCAGACAAAGAGCTAGAATGCGTTTCTGCGTCAGCATCTTGAACGGGAGTCTGTGCAGAGCCCAGTTCAGAACTCACAGGTCGAGGATTGGCTGCAACCTGCCACCTTTTTTTGGTACGATGAAGTAGGGGCGTAAAACCCCTTCTTCACCTCAGCTGGAGGAACAGGCTCTATCACGCCATTCCGTAGAAGGGAGGCGATCTCCGCACGCAAGGCAGCAGCCTTTTCGCCTCTCACCATGGTGGAACGGACACCGTTGAACCTTGAACTGCATCGCATAGCCATGCCCCCAAGCTCCGTGCAAAAGGGACCAAGGGGACTACAGCGTCGGACATCCCAGCAGGCGGGGCCTCGTGACGGGGCGGAGCCTGGGGTGCTGAGTCTAGAGACATCGAAGCACTTACCTGGCTCCTTGTGACTGCTCCTGGAACAGCCTGGGACAGGTGAGGAAGATTTTCATCCTTGTGGACCGTGGAGACCGTCGGCTTGGGGGCGGGCTTGTGCCATGGCTGGGCGCGCGGAAGCGGGAGGTCTGGTTCTAGGGTTCTCTGTCTGCTTCCTCACTGTTGAGAACTGACGGGCAAAGTCTCTAACGATGTCGCCAAACAGCCCAACCTAGGAGATGGGGGCGTCAAGGAAATGCACCTTGTCAGCCTCTCGCGACTCGACCTGGTGGCATTCCTGACCACCAGGGTGGACATTGCCTGCCCGAGAGCCCGCGCTGTGACCTTCTTGCCCGGAGGGCGAAGTCGGTCGCCGAGCGCAGCTCCTGCATTAGACCTGGGTCAGGACTACCCTTGTGTAGTTCTCTGAGTGCCTTGGCTTGGTGCACCTGCAGGAGTGCCATGGCATGTAAGGCGGAGGCGGCGTATCCAGCGGCGCTGTAGGCCTTAGCCGTCAGGGATGACGTCAGCCTACATGCCCTGGATGGGAGCCTCGGACGGTTCTGTCAGGTGGAGGTGCTTTGCAGGCATAAGTGCACCGCGACTGCTTGATCCACCCTGCGAGAAACCGACTTGACATATAACTAAAGGTTTAATGTAAAACTTAAAAGACAAACACATAGGACGACGGACATGTCCGTGAACGATCTCTCTCTCTCGCATCGCCATCCGCGAGTGGCCTTTATCCCTCTTGACGGCTTGATCAGCCTAATACGGGACCGGGCGTGCGTAATCACGCCCCGGTCCCGCCCTCCACCATGCCACACTGGGCTCCGCAGGAGCGACCCCTAGTGTCAACTCATCGACACAACTTCGAGTGAGTGACAGATAGAGAACATCAGATACACATTCAAAAAGTCCAGATTTGTGTGTTAAAGGAAAAGTTTACCTAAAAATGAAAATGATGTAATTATTTACTCATCCAAGTGTTGTTCAAAACCCAATTGCTGTTATTTTTGTGCATGGGACACATTTTTAAGAATGTACTGGTTGCTGTTTTTCATTCAATTACAATTGCAGTTTCCTGGTGAAGTTAATAGAGGCACTAGAACAACTGCGTTTTTTTCACTTTCACACAAATCACGACTACAATGGATGATTATGACTTTATAACGGGTCATTCGAAAAACTATCAATTTTAACATTTGTATCACAGACCCACCTACATTTACACACTTATTCCAACATATTGCACAGTAGCTCACCTGATAAAGTGTTGGACTCAGAAGACAAAGGCTTAAGCCCAGCCAAGCATGTGAGCTGACATATGAGCTGAAAGTTACATAAAAGCGACATGAAATGATGTAGCTTTAGAAATTTCCTCTTCATGTCGCATATGCTTTTTTCGACACTTTCAGTTAGGTTTAGGTGTTGGTTTTGGAAAAGGATGCCTGTTTTGTACACCTTTCATTTGCATTTTGAACACTATTGGGTATGTTTAGGTCAATGTTTTAGGTTAGGGAAGTACATCTACTCACTAAATCCTCCTTCTGCTTTTCACCTTAAAAACTTTGTCTGATTACGACACCATTTCACTCGCTTTTGGTGGCCCACGCTTGACATTTCACTGGGAAACTGTATCAAAACGTGTAATAAAGCTTGTAATTTCGTTTCACAAAAATGTTGCCACGATCACGTAATGTTCATAAAACCAGGCTGGACTTCAGAAAAGTAATATAGACTACTTTTATGATAATTTTGTGGTGCTTTTGCATTACTTTTGAAGCTTGAAATCTCCAGACTTCTCCTTTTGTGTTTCACAAAAGAAATAAATGGGTGAGTACGATGGTGAGTAAATTATGGCAGATTTTCTGGGTGAACTGTTCCATTAATAAATGCAATAATCACATTTCAAATGCATGTGACTCACGAAACAGACATACACCTCAGCTAGCAGTGCAGAATGAGCCAGCATGTTCTCTTGAGGAGAGTCACGCTGATGTTTTCTGACAAGCTTCATTCCACAGGAGAGAGGGGTCTGTCACAAGGACACCATCGCCCAAACGCTTGCCGGAGGCGTCTTCCCCAATGACTCATGTCCTACAAACAACACACTAAAAATAACAGCATAGAAAAGGTAGAAAAACAGTGTGAAAATATCCATGAAAACTCTGTAATACTTTTCTTTAGGAACTAAATTCTTAAGAGTGTGATAAATAAATAGTGATCTATTTATAGGATCGCTAATTCTTCTTAAACCAATTCATTTATAGGGTAGTGTAAATATATCTTGAACTAGAAACACTTCGCTGAGATCTAACAAAGACCATAGGAAGTTCATAGATATGATTTTAAAACAATGACACTTCTAAAAGAAAAGCAATTTCGAGCTTATATTCAGATTAAATGGTTCTGTAATTATACCACGCTGAGCCAACCTCGTGGGTGGATACATTTGGAAATTATTCCAGCTAATTTAAATGTGCAAGTTTGCATTAAAGAGAAACTTTAGAGACTTTGTGCTAAGTCGTCAATACTCACAGTTCTCACACTGGATTACAAATATGCAAAAAACCTTTTTGTCGTAAAAGCGGTGCAGGAACTATGCAACACTATCTGCAAAGTGAAAAAATGCAGCAGATTTTTCTATTTCATCTGGAGACTGATTGGCTGAGGTCATGGAGTGACATAATAATCAATGCAAACTAGTTTGTGTCTTCATTAGGCTTGTTGGATATGTCAAGTGTTCTGACTAGAATATAGACGAGAGTAGGCAGTTGCAGTCAAGGGAAGAATCTAAAAAAGAGCTGTGCAGTCAAACAATTCCTGCTTCTCGTAGTAATCTAGGAAAGCAAGCAAGACACATCTTGTGTTTGAAATGATATGATAAAATAATCGGTTAAACCTCCCTTACAAAAATCTAGAGTTCTGGCAAACTAGCCACAAATGTGCCACATTTGCCACTCATTTTCACATGCAAATGAGCTTGTGATTCACCGCAAATGTTTGCCAGATATTTGCAGCTATTTAACGTTAGTGGTGAACCTGCAGCAAACTCTACATTTTTATAAGTTAGTTTCAGTTGTAATTCACACAAAAAGTAATGCATTTTTGTTTAATAAAGATGTTTCAGAAAGATGAATTTGGTGACAGTAGGTCAAAGGTTCTTTAACTGAAATCGGTTTGTGCTTCCTGAAATTTTAACCACTGGAAGTGTTGTTGAACATATTGGCACGTGTGAGCTCCAGTTTCGGGGTGAAATGTCCATAGAGTGGTGCAAAGCGGTTTGTAAAGCGAGCTGTTTTCTGTTGTAAAATATGTAATAAAGTCAACTAGAATGCATATATTATTAACAATATGTCCTAACCCAAACTCCAACCCTAAACCTAACCATCAGTAGAGTAAAAATATATGCAACCTCCAAATCGCGTTCATCTTTGATTATGTGAAAGTGATTCTTTCCTAGTTTCCATGGAATCTGTAGTGCCAAAGGAAAGGGTAAACGTGTAAATTAATGCAAAGATGTCTGATGGGAGATACTGTTTGTCAGTAACTCTGCCGAATGGAGTCGATGTCAGGATACTGAAACATTCGGTAGCAACATGACAAGTTCCTGTGTGATCATGTTGCTTAGATTGCGCAGTTGCTGGAGAGCAATGGGTGCACCTGACTCTGAAATCTGCATATTCCTTGTTGTTGCAAGACTACTGTGTGGTTCCCAAGGTGAATTTTTTTTTTTTTTAATTTTGTAGTGAATGAATATCATTTTTTATTTTGTGCAAAGCTCAAACAATTTAATCGGCTAAAATTTCTTTATGAGAGGATAATTACAATAAAAAATCCTTATCCCAGCAATCAAGAATGCCTGGAAATGTAATGGAAATCCATTAGTCAAAAGGTGTGTGAACCTGGATTTTGTCAGCATGATGTCACAGTAAGTTTAACTAATCACATTTCTAAATGCCATGCACCTGGCGGTGACCAGTTCTACGCAGAACTTCTTTATCTCAAATGTGTCTATTGAAATAGACACCTAGGAGGTTACAGGACCAACGAGCAGCCAATAAGGCAAAATAGTTCACAGATGCCTCACGGTGCCTGCGATTAAAAGGAAGCTGTAGGTGTAATTCTCAGCCAATGGCACCATACCATCAATACAAGCTGAGATCTGATCAACCTCTGCTGGAGAACCAACATGATCATTTCTGATTCTGAAAGTCTAAAACACCCCAGGTTGGTTTGTTTGATGATGTTCCAGAAAACTGCACTGAGGTTTATTATTCATCTGCACAGGTATTTTTTAAATCATGTTTATTATGCCTTTTGTACATGGGGTCATAGATTAAACTTGTCTCCTTGGTTTTGCAAATGTATTATTATTATTATTATTATTTTACCTGGTTTTAATATTAAAATAAATACAACCAATCAGCTAATTATGTTATCAGTGTTTGACAGGAATACAGACGATAGAAACACAAGAGCTCCTTCATTTCATGATAAAATATAGATTCATCCCCATCTTGGAGAATTTTTTATTATAGAAAGCTATTCATCTATAAAACACAACACAGCTGTACTGAGCCACAAGTGAGAAATAATGGGATCAGCTCATTCTCAATTAGGGGGAGACCAGGGATGGTTGTAACACGGGTCAGTTGTAACACTTCCAATTTCTCCAATCAGGAACAAGTTAAAAATCACCTGATTCACTTCACAAATGCTCAGTTTAGTCCTTAGTCCACATGTGAGGAAGTAGAGCCCTGTGGCAGTACCAGCAGATTTTAGAGGGGAAAAACTAATTTTGATGTTAGAAAGTAACTTTTTTTAACTTCATTTATTTTTGTGATGCAATACCTGCTTTGTAGTTAAACTAATAAAAGTTAACAATTAATAAAAAACATAACAATTATGTTTATTGTGTGTCTGTGAAGATATTTTTCATGCAAGTTGTTAGTGCTAATGTTTTGGCTGTTAGCTGCAAGGTGAGCTAGTTCATGGCTACAAGACTTAGGTTAGTTGTAACATCAATGTGATACAACCTACCCCAAGCAAATTTTGTGTTGTATTTATATATTTTCTTTGAATCTCAGTATGCCAATGTCTTGGAAGAGAAAGACATATCGAGGTGTGGCTCTCAGAATTTGAAGAGAGCATCAGATGACATAAAAGAGCAGGGAAAGTCTTTAAGATATGTGGCAAAATTGTATGGCATTTGCCATGTAACCTTGTACAGATTCTGCAAAAAGAGGAAGATGTTAGAAGATAAGGGATCAAGGGAACCTCAGAGTGTAGGCTACCAGAGTGGAAAGAAGGTCTTCACAGATGAACAAGAGAAAGAACTTCCAGAATATCTGATGAGGGCAGCTGATGCATTTTATGGAACATGTCCATGAAGTAAGTAGGATAAAGAGTAGGATTAGGGATACGATAGGAGAAAATGATCAATTTATAGTGGTGCCAATGTAAAACATACAGACGGTTAGATGAGGGAAATATTAAAAATGACTGAATATTGACATTTTTATGTGATTAAAATGACAGGTGAGAGAATATGCATATTAGCTTGCTGTGAAATGTAGGTGCAAACATCCAAAGACATGGGATGAATCTTCAAAAGCAGGAGTGGACTGGTTTTCAGCCTACATGAAAAGAAACCCAACTCTGTCTATTAGGAGCCCTGAGGCCACAACCTGGCACGGGCCATCAAGTTTAATAAACACAATGTGGCAATGTTTTCAGAAAACTTGACGAAATAATGAGGCACAGCTTAACTGCCAAAGACATTTGGAATGTCGATGAAGCAAGCATTTCAACTGTGCAAATTACGGTCAGTGTGATTGCAAAACGTGGCTCTAAACAGGTTGGGGCAATGACATCAGGAGAAAGGGGTCAAATGGTCAGTCTCAAATTTGCAGTCAATGCCATTGGAAACACAATTCCTCCAATGTTTGTGTTCCCACGCCTTTGTTACGCAGACCACTTTGTACGAGATGGGCCGATAGGAAGCATTGGAAGTGGAAATAAATCAGGATGGATGCAGGAGGAGGATTTTGTCATCTTTCTGAAGCACTTCGCAAACCAGTTTGAGAAAAAGCTGCTACTTCTCCTAGATAATCATTGCTCACACATGCCAATTACAGCCATTGACTACTGCAAGAACAATGGAATTGTGATGCTAACATTCCCCAAACAGGAGTGTATATATTACAGTATGTTACATATCACCCCAGTGGATATCCTAATCTCACCCTAGGGTATGTTACAACTAACCCGGACTATGGGGTGAATTGTAACATTTCACTCCTAGTGTTTGAAACTAAACCATGCATTTTCTGTTTGTGCTGCAAAGATAACAGCTACATCATTTAATGACAGACACTTGTAACTAGTTTGTGTCACATTTTTATCACACTGATACAGACAGAAATGTCAAAAATATTTCAACCATCCCCAGTATTCCTCTAAACTAAATTCCAGATCTCTGTCATTTAACCTTGATGGATGAAGAAGAATCAGATGTATTTAAAGTTGAGGTGTGTATTTTCGGTGCCACTTCCTGCAATACAAAGTTTTCAAACAGCTTTAAATATTTAGTCTTCATTTTATGTCAATTAATTTTAAATGTAGGTTTAAATGGAAACAAATCCAGATTGCCAACATGGTATGAGACTTTTGGACCCTGCTGTTTTTCAGACAAATTGAAAGTTGTACTCAAAATAATCTCCATTAGCGTTCAGCTCATGGCAAAACATCCTAAGGTAGGTGTATAAAATCAATTCAAGCCGTGCAGTAACAAACACCTCTATTCCTGATCTTAGCGAAGCACCTGTTTAAAAGCCCTCTATCTCTTTCAAAAACTGTCAGCGATTTGCTGATGACGAATGAAGCTGAATTTGAGGCCATTAGTTAATTAAGTAGATCATAACATCCCCGAGGACTAAAGAAACCCCAGAGTGGCTCCCTGCATCACAACCGTGTGTCATTAGATGAGAGACACTAATTAGAGGGCTGAAAGAGTCTAGATATTATATAAAGACTCCCTGTGCTTGATGCTGTATACACAAGCACACACATTCAAGTATAATGTACAGGTGCACTGTATCTTAGTGAGTGGCTGAATCTAATTTTGGGGTTTTAAAATCAATAACCTTTTGCTAAAAGCTTTGCTTGTTAGTGTGAGGGGCGCATCAGGGAAATAGAAGCTGTATGAAATAAAATTCAGAGGCGCTACCAGTACCACTTTAATGGCAGTCGATTTCATATATGCAACATTATATACGACAGTGCAAATGTGTGAGCTGTCACTACAAGCTGTTAAAACGGTTATTTGAGTCTTGTGTTTTCAGCAACAACTTATAAACAGAACATAATTGATCAGAATAGGTTTATTGTATTGTTTATTTTAGTTTAAAGGTGAACTCATTAACTTTTTTTTGTTTGTGTCATCTTGGACTTACACTGACACCTAGTGGAGTGGATGCAGCATCATTCCAACACAATAGTTTTCAGTTACAGATTCACAGTCAGTCACAATTAATTTAATCAATCAGATGAAGTGGCCAGTAACAGGGTGGTTACTGAGATTAAAGGGATTTTTCACCCAACAATGAAAATTCCCTCATCATTTACTCACCCTCATGCCATTCCAGATGTATATGTCTTTCTACATTCTGCTGAGCACAAATGAAGATTTTTAGAAAAAGAAATCTCAGTTCTGTAGGTCCATACAATGCAAGTGAATGGTGGCCAGAACTCAGAAGGTCCAAAAAGGACATAAAGGCAGCATAATGAATCCATATGATACCAGTGGTTTAATTCATATCTTCTGAAGAAATATGACAAGTGTGGGTAAGTAGAATAACCACTAGATCAATAAAATATTTTTTTAACAACTAGATATATACCATATATGCAGTAGAAAAAGTGTAATATGTCTTGTTTACATTCTTAATTCTTAATTCTTAATTTACATGTGTCGCTAATGGGCTAACAGGCTATACATGGGTATAACATGCACCGGCTACACGCTGTTATTGTAATATATGATGACACTGATACTAGAGCAAAGAATGGTGTATAAAAGAGTGTTAATAGGCAGAAAACAGACACAATAATGATGATAGGCATATATTACTTTGGGCACATGAGTGAATGGGCACTTAAGAGTATCTGAGTAGATTTGATTCCTTTTGTAGACAAAAATAAATAAATACAAATTTGATGACATGGTCCTGGAAAATGGACTTTATGCGAATTATCGTACAGATGTACTGTAGGTAAATTTACACCAGCTCGCTCATAACACTTTACGCCAGTGTGTTTCATTCATTCATTCATTCATCTTCAACCGCTTATCCTGTACAGGGTCACGGGGGGCTGGAGCCTATCCCAGCTAACATTGGGCGAAAGGCGGGGTACACCCTGGACAGGTCGCCAGTCCATCGCAGGGCCACACATATACAGACACACACTCATACTCACATCCACACCTAGGGCAATTTTTGGAGACACCAATTAACCTAGCCTGCATGTCTTTGGATGGTGGGAGGAAGCCGGAGCACCCGGAGAGAACCCACGCAGACACGGGGAGAACATGCAAACTCCACACAGAAAGGCCGGGGCAACCGGGGTTTGAACCCATGACCTTCTTGCTGTGAGGCGACAGTGCTAACCACTGCACCACCGTGCCGCCCGCCAGTGTGTTTATGTTTCTTTATTCTTATGTATTTTTACTGACTGAACGAGAATTAGTTGTTGTCCTCAAAGTAAGTGGAGCTCCAGGTCAAACCTGCCAATGACATGGACCAATGGCTGTTAGAATGTGTTTAGCAGTTGGTAAGAAGTTTTCCTGAAAGTTCGCCCTGACAAGTTGTTACGAACCACCGTAAAGAATGATAAAACACCTTTGATTTGGCCAGATTTTGTTATAAATTATGTCTTTGTTCTTCGATTTCGTAGGAAGTGTGCCAGGGTCTTAAGACCTTTTGAGAACTGTATGGTAGCATATGCTGTTTGTTGATTGGCTGGCACATGCAGCCTAAATTTAGTTTTTTTTAACCTACCACCTGAGCCGTAAAGGACAAAATATGATCTTATGCTGACAACTGTTGGTATGGATGCAGAATTTTGCAAAAGCAATCATTTATGTCATCATGTCTGCCCTTCATCTCTTGTAAGCATACATCAGTGATCATATTTATCAAAAGTAAAAAACAAAATTCTTTAGGTGTTAAACCTTTTAAAAATAGCTCAGTTCTGGTAGGAACTGCATGTGTTAAAGTTATCACCTAGTGCATCTTTCAGCAAATCGATCAAAGCATCAGCAGCAACCTCCGGTGTGGCCCGTTCATCTCATGATTCCTCTCGTCAGTGTCTCATTATGAAATCGAGAGGCAATTAATTATTTATTTATTTTTCTCGGCTCTTGACACACATCTCTGTAGGAAGGCACTAACAGTGTACTGTTGCTCAGCTTTGAATCAATCAATATGCCAGGGCTGAGTTTGGCCTGTAGGTCGGACATACAGACTGAATCATTTTTACATGATCAGATGTGCAGCGGGCAGACAGCAGCTAACACACACTCTGTGTATTCGAGACTTTGCAGCACGTGGTAATGAGCCCGCGAGTTTCTTATTCCTGCTTTTTTCCATGCCCTGTCTACCCACTAACGAGACCCCGAATGCATCATGGACTGACCGTCAGTCTCTATCCCGCGGTGTCATAATGAACCTTGAGAGTTCTAACACCTCACAGACGCGGATGCTCACTGCCACCCCGTGCCTTTTAATGGCTTGTTTGTTTGCCTTTGTTTTATTCCTCCTTTTCAAAAAGCAACAGCGTGCAGTCCTGGGGCTCTCATTGATGTTTACGTTGCATGGGAAGTGAATGGGATTGGAGCAGACAGAGACATTTATTGCCGAAGGCAAGTACATCCGTACTCAATATCTGCATTGGATAATTAACAGCCTCTGTTTGCACCTTTTGGATAGGATTTTTCAGCAATCATTTTCACTCATCCTGGAGGCGCTGGAACTCGAGAGAGAAAAGCGTGCTCTTTGTGGGTTCAAAAGATGTTTGTATGGATTGGTGGAAAGCTCTGTGCGCCGCTCCAGCGAGAAGATCATAATTCTGGCTTAAGTGCAAGAGGTCAGCAGCTTTGCGAATCGAAATGCCTAGTGAATTATTCAAACATTTATGAAATGTCCTCTTGACCAAAAATTAAACAAAGTTATAAAATCCTATCTTGAGACAATCATATTTCTGTGCCCTAGTAAATATGTATGTATTCTGAATCAGTTTTAAATAGACTAAAACAACACTCATAAATAGTTGTTTGCACCACCATTGGTTTAGTTTTTTACATTATTTTTTATGAGCTTTTTGCCTGCTGAAAAAACAACTTAAACCAGTGTAAGCTAGTTTGCTGGTCTTTGCAAAGCTGATCTTTAGCTGGTCTTGCTGGCCTGAGAGCCTGGCCAAGCTGTTTTTTGGCCAGTTGGTCTTCCATGTGCTCAAAATTAGGCCAGGCTGGCAAATTAGCTAATACCAGCAACCCACTTTAGGTTGTTAAAGTTTTTTTTTTTTACAGCATGTATTAGCCATTGATTTCTGTGGGGTTTTAAGCACCATTACATATAGATGATTTTCTCAACATCTAGAGAATGAAAATGTTCTCCTACATGGCATCTGGAAGTAAAACCCCTTTTTTTCTAATTGGAGCCTTTGTTTTAAAAGAATAGTTGTTCCAAAACTGAAAATTCTCTCATTATTAACTCACCCTCATGCCATGCCAGATAGTATGGTTTTCTCAGCCATACTATCTTGCTCTGTAAACATAATATCTCAGCTCTGTAGGTCCATACAATTCAATTGAATGGTGGCCAGAAATCTGAAGGTCCAAAACAGATAAAAGCAGCATAATGAACCACCATTAACTTGCATTGAAAGGACCGACAGAGCAGAGATATTCTTAAAATCGTTGAAAAATCGTTGTTTGTATTCTATAGAAGAAAGTAAGTCATACACATCTGGGATGGTATGAGGGTGAGTAAAAGATGAGAGATTGTATATTTTTGGGTGAAATAACCATTTAAGTTTAAGTACATTTTTTATTTAAGTATACATAGGAATAATACATTCCTTGGGCAAGCACTTAAAATCAACTGATGAAGGGTCCCTGCATCATGCAGTTACCTTTATCGTGGCTACATGCAGCAGACTGAATTATTTGGAAATGTTTCCTTCTATCGATAATGCTGATGAACCAAGAGGTGAACCCATGAGTGATTTTTTTATTATTATTATTGTAACCTTTATTTAACCAGAATCTCTTTTACAGGAGTGTCCTGGCCAAGACGGACAGCAAATAAGTAAAAAAAAGAAATACACAGCCTAATTTAAATAAATGTAAACAGACATTTACAATACTAAAAAGGCTTACAAATCAATGATTCATCTTCAAGCTGACGAATGATAAATTTAAAATGTTCCATAGACACCAAGTTTTGTAACTTCCGTTTCACTTGAAGAGAATTCCAGTCAAACGGATCTGCATACCTAAAAGCATTTTTACCTAATTCAGTTCGAATATGGGGAACAGAAAGAATATAACATTTCTGAGAATGAAGGGAATATTTCCCCACTGTTCTGTTGGATCAAACAACAGACATGCGAAGGCAAGAACCAGAAGATATAGTTGTATACCAATGCATTTCTCTTCTAATAGACAAAGAATGTCAAACTACTCTATTAAACAATGTACAATGATGTGTTGAGGGTTTACATTTCAATATAAATCTTAAAGCACCATGATACACAGCATCCAAAGAAGAAAGAAGATAAGATGGAGCAAACTGATACACAACATCCCCATAATCATGTACTGGTACTGGTAAGAATTAGCAGAGACAAGTTTCTTTCTTACATTAAATGAAAAACAGAGCTTGTTTCTGAAATAAACCCAAGCTTTGTTTTCAATTCTTTATTTAGCTGAGTAATATGAGAACTAAAAGATAGTGTATCATTGATAATAATATCGAGGTATTTATACTCTTTCACTAACTCAATCACTTTCTTTTCAAAGACTGAAGAGAAGTAAGATTATTAGCTTTTTTCTTTGTACTTGAAAATAACTTATGTTTAGTTTTATCAGCATTCAAAATGAGTTTTAAATTGGAAAGCCATAACTGAATGACATCAAAAGCTAATTGTAGATTATGCAAGGCTTGCTGCTTAGAAGAAGCACTACAATACATCAGCAGTACAGTTTCATCAGCATAAAATTAAATCACACATTTTGAATGTCATGATCAAGACTATTTATATAAATAGTAAATAAGAGCAATCTCTAATGACTCTGATTGTTTACCTTCTATCTGTACACATTGTGTTTTTCCACTTAAATAATTTCTAAACCAAAATATAGTGTGATTTGGTAAACCAACACTTTTAAGTCAATGCAACAGTATTTCATGATCCACTGTGTCGAAAGTCTTGATAGATCAATAAAAAGAGATGCACAGTAACCTCCCTTATCTAGTGATTCCGCAATATTGTTTAGTACTATGTTTTTTGCTAAATCCTGATTGATTATTAGATAAAACTTGATTTGTATTAAGATAACATGTCAGCTGTTCACTAATAAGGCTTTCTAGAATTTTTGATAGAACACAAAGCTTTAATGAAAATTTCTTATCTTTAATGAAAAATACTTATGGCTTTGTCTGAGACCGTTTTTTAAGCCATGTCTCTGATATTACTATAACATCTGCATTGGTGGTGTTTGCCCAAATACTCACCATATCCAACTTAGGAAGCAAGCATCTTACATTTATTTTAATGAAACCCAGTCCTAATCTAGATTTAAAATCAGTTGGAACATTAAAATCCAAAGCAGCATCATTATAAGGTCCTGGAATTGGTAAAACATTTCCAGATTTCAGTAACATAAGAACTATAAAACTCAGTCGCCTTACTGTTTTACTTGAGCTTGAACTACTGTGAATTTGAGCTAAAAGAGTAATTGACAATGTTGTAGTTTTCTTTCTTAGTAAACGCATACCTTATAATATCCTCATGAACAAAATTAGGAACTAGCTTCAATCGATATTCATTAAAAACAAGAATATTTGTATATGCCCCAATATATGTCCAGTTTGTCCACTTTTCAGCTGCAGGAATATCATGATGCAGTGGAACAGAAACGGAATCATCCCTGCCACTGTTGTTTTCAAGGCTGAAAATCAAAAGAATTAATGCCACCAAAGTCATACGTTCAAAAGTTACATACTGTATTGTCAATTTGAGATCCGTATATATCAAGTAAATATGTAGGTCACAAGAAGGAGGACTCCGTAGATCGACACGAAGGGAGTCTCGGCGAGATCGTTAAGCTGGATCTGCTGTCCGAAGGAGCACGTGCAAATACTCCGATCACAACCAGAGTCCACCATGAATGCCCAGCCCAACGTAACAGCCAGCTGAGTCAGCCCGAGCAGCCGGAAACAGCACAATCCACAGAAGGCTCCCACGCAATCCACCGAAACACAATCACGCACACACTCGGCCCCGGTTAGAAGCCACAGCCAAAAAACAACAGCAGGACAAGGTCACATTGACTATGTTGTCAAAGTTTAGTTCACAAATGTGCCCAAGTTTGGAAACGTTAATGTCATAATGATTGCAGCATCTCCATCAGGCCGCAAACAAGCTCCAGTTGGAAGGCTTGAGTTTTATGACTTAGTGGATATTTAATTCAAAATCATAAAATAAAATAAATAAACATTGGTGTCTTTCAAACTTCCAAATAGGTTTAACATTGCAAAATGAGACATAAAAAGTGCTAAATCAATAAAAATAGTCAAGAAAACAAACATCAACAGATTTAACAAGCTGCCATCTTGGATCGGTGCTGTTCACTTCAGTTTGAGAACTTCTTGTTGGATTTATATGAAAATATATGGTCTTACAAATGAATACTGGATATGCTGCTGTGATAAAGAGTAGGTTAAAAATGAATATACATGCAGGAGTCACATGATCCATTCATTCAGTTTTTAAGTCATGCAATCACTTCTAGTCCGAGGCATCTGCAATCTCTAGTTTTCCAGCCCACTGGACACTATATTTCCTCTCTGTTCGTAATAGACAAATCACTCAAACTGCCTCAAATATGGTGAGAAATCTAATTTAAAACCCTTCAGCTTGAAATTTCAAAGCCAGATCAGCCAACCTAAACCTGCATCAGAGTCCTGATGACATATGAATTTAATCACCAGACAAATCAAAAACACAGGAACGACAAGAAAATCGTTCCCTCCGCCACATTCTTTGGAAAAGTTGCAAAGAAAAATTCATTAGCTGTTCTATTGTCAATCGAAGAGTGTGTCCTCAAGTATTGCAGCCTTTTAGTTATGGGAGAGAGTTACTCGATGAGCTTTCAATAGGATAAACATTCAATGTGAAATACTTAACATTGAACTCTGTATTGCTAAAATTCAGAGAAACTCACTGTTACTTATTTTTTTATTTCACCCAAATAAAATTTGCCAGATAAATGTGCTTGTAGCAGTGTTCCAAAACATGGTGATCTGTCTAGTGTCTACATAGGCATACTTAGGTGCCACACAATAAAGTGCCCTAACAAAACTATGTTGCTAATGAGCACATTAAAGAATAGGAAAAAAAATTGATCTCAGTGATATCGACCGTGGCATGATTGTTGGTGCCTGACGAGCTGATTTGTGTATTTCTGTAACTGCTGATCTCCAGGGATTTGCACGCACAACAGTCTCTAGGGTTTACTCAGAATGGTGCCAAAAACAAAAAACATCCAGTGAGTGGGCAGATCTGTGAACGGAAATGCCTTGTTGATGAGAGAGGTCAATGGAGAATGGCCAGACTGGTTCAATCTGACAGAAAGGCTACGGTAACTCAGATAACCACTGCTCACTAAAATTGTAGTCAGCAGAAATCACATCATGTCAATCCTTGAGGCGGATGGGCTACAACAGCAGAAAACTTTCCAGAGAGGTCATTGTAATTGGGGCAGGACAACACATTCTCACACCCAACTCGTCACATATTGACGCTCTTGACAGGACCCCTTGGCGTCACTTTTTAATGCCCTGGGTATACCTTTGGCGTCATTTTTCGACGCGTTGGGTAGTCTTAACCAAAACGGCATTCAAAGGTGAGTTTAACAACGCTCCACGGCGTGTGCAAGTAAGCAGTTTAAGCGTTTTCTTAGGTACTGGTAACTAGAGCATGCTGGATAACGTATTTTTATCGGAGGTTTGTTGATGTTAATAAATATATATAATATGCTACGATTGTGTTCAATTAATCAAAGTTTTTTATGTTTTTATTTTTAAAATCCTCTATAGAAATCTATTGGACTACCCAACGCGTCGAAAAATGACGCCAAAGGTATACCCTGGGTGTTAAAATGGGACGCCAAGGGGTCCTGTCAAAAGCGTCAATATGTGACGAGTTGGGTGTGAGAATGTGTTGGCATGTTAAATCGCATGCCCCCTTTCTTAAACAGACAGCAGCTAGGTTCAGTAGTGCTAGAAACACCAAGGTCTTGAGTTTAGTTCTCAGGGAATTCAAGGACTGATAGAATGCATGCTTTGAAAGCACTGTTAGTTGCTTTAGATAATAGCTTCTGCCAAATGAAAAAAACACACCTTCAGTTAGTCTACAGGCATTCCGGCACTCTCGATTAAAAAGATAATACATAGAAAAATATTAACAGTTTGCTCCCAGTTCATCGCAGTGTAGTGTACTTGTAGTGTACTCAAAAACCATTTAAAATACATTACAGTAAGTTTTCACCATATGTAATGGAGGACCCAAGATGCAGAGGAACAGTTCAGAATGTATTAACAACAGAGGCAAAATTAGTCAATGAACAAACAGAAGTCAACCGGCACAGACTGCAGTAAGAGTGTGAGATGAGACTGGATGCCCCCATGCATGTAGAGCAATGTGGATGAGCAGACAACACAGCGAAGAATTGTGAGCAATCCAAGGACAGGTAAGTAACTTGCCAAAGCTGACACTGGAGGAAACAGTACAAGACCAAGGCGAAACATAGTGATGTCGGAGTGGGATGTCCTTGGTGGATAACCAAGCCTTCTGCCAACACACGTAAACTGGGGGCCTAGACTGCTGTTGGTCGGCTTGGGTCTTATGATGGACACCAGTCCTCAAGAGGGCTTCTCTGGCCTGTTTCCAAGTGTGTTGACACCTCTGAATAAATGCATGGACAGAGGAAACAATGACATCTGGTTCCTGGTCTGGAAATAAGGGTCGCTGATATCCCAGGCAACACTGGAAGGACAATAGGCCCGGAGACGATAGAAGCAACGAGCTGTGGGCATACTCAACCCAGGCAAGCTCGGACCTCCAAGACGAGGTATTCTGAGAAGCCACACAAGCAGCGCCCTCTCAAAGTCTTGGTTTGCCCGCTCCGCTTGACCATTAGTCTGGGGATGAAACCCAGAAGACAGATTCACTTTTGCCCCAGATGTCGACAGAATTCTAAGCCTTGACCAAAATTGGGGCCCCTGTCGGAAACCACACCTAACGGAAGGCCATGGAGGTCAAAGATGTGGTTAAAGACCTCAACCGCTGTCTCCCTTGCTGATGGTAATATGGGGAGGGGAATTAAATGAGCTACCTTCAAGAACCGGTCCACTATGTTCAAAATGATTGGGTTGCCATGGGACGGGGGTAAACCAGTAACAAATTCCATTGCAATATAAGACTAGGGTAGCGAAGAGACTGACAGCTATTGGAGGAGCTCTGCCGGAGGGTACTGAGAGGTCTTATTGGTAGCACAAACGGGGCAAGCGGCCACAAACTAACGATTGCTGATGCTAGAGATTCATACTAGGATCTTTGTCTAATCAGGGCCTGAGTGCGATCACCCCCCGGGTGGCAGGCTACATTGGACAAATTACCCCACTGTAGGACATGTGTGTGGACTGATCGCAGAACAAACAACAGGCCCGCTGGGCACTGCACAGCAATGATAGCATTGCATAGGCTGGAGCGCAATTTGGACTCCACCTACCAGGACACCCTACCCACTCCAAATGGTGTCCAGGGCATTGGTGAAAGAGAGTTTTGGATTTGATGTTTTTAGAACCTGGACGACAGGAGAGCACAAACTTGAAATGGCCAAAAAATAGTGCCCAGCATGCCTGACTGGAATTTAGACATTTTTCCACACAAATGCTTGCAAAAACTCTCCTTAAATTTGAGGAATAGGAACTGAGCCCACAGTGACCACTGAAAAGGAACTTTGGTGCAGGTGAGATCCTTCAGAGGTGCGACGAGCTGGCTAAAGTTCTGGTTAAACTGGCAATACAATTTGGCAAACCCCCGAAACCAATGCACCACTCTTTGGGAATCTGGGGTTGGCCACTCCGAAATGGCCCTGACCTTGTTGGGATCCATGAGAAAAACAGGTACAGACTGTGCATAAAAAACACACTTCTCTGCCTTAGCAAAGAGCAGGTTCTCTAACAGCCACTGGAGCACCCTCCTGACATGATAGAACTGGTCTGATATTCTGGGAGAAGATCAGAATATCATCTAAATAAACAAAAATAAGCTGATCAACCGTGTCTCAAAGCACATCATTCACGAGCCCCTGGAAGACAGCCAGTGCATTGGCCAAGCCAAAGGGCATGACCAAGTATTCAAAGTGCCCCCTAGAGGTGTTAAAGTCTATCTTCCACTCATCCCTTTCTTCACCGTGATATCATTCAGCCCCCGATAATCGATGAAGGGTCTGAGCGAACCATCCTTCTTCTTCATAAAGAAGAACCCTGCCCCTCCTTCTCCCTGAGAGGAGAGTCAGAGATCTCTGGGGAGCTTCAATAGGGAGAAAGGAAATAAACAGCAGCTGTCGCTGATTAGCCGATCAGCCACGGACAACGTTGCCATGGCAACACTGATCACGGCTGCTCAATGACAGCTGAGTGACTTGTGGTGAAACGAACATAAACACACAGGAAAGAGCCGGCAACTCACAGAGACTGTGACAGAAATATTACATTTCCCTTTAGTCAGTGGCCAAACCTTGTAGAGGCGATATGTTCACATTCCAGTGAAATCATGAAAAAATTTAAGCGTTTCTTATATACAGTAAATCCACTGATATGCATTAGCAATTTTGCTTTTTTTAATTAAAAGTTGTATCTATATGGGGCCTGGGTAGCTCAGTGAATAAAGATGCTGACTACCACACCTGGAGTAGCGAGTTTGAATCCAGGGCGTGCTGAGTCAAGTCAAGTCATTTTTATTTGTATAGTGCCTTTCACAACACATATCATTTCTTTACAGAAGATCAGACATTAATAGAAGATAAAACTCTAATATCTATAATGTCTTCTATAACATCATTGTTGGCTGAGTGAATTGGCCCGGAGATTGATGTCTCAGACGCAGAGGCAACTGAAATTCATCCTCCGCCACCCAGATTGAGGCGAGTCACTACGCCACCACTAGGACTTCCAAATTGGGGAGAAAAAGTTTAAATTTAAATAAAAAAAATTAAATAATTATCTATATGATTTTTAACCATACCATCAATCACACCATTGGAACAACACATACAGTAGTCTTTAGTTCTATTTTTATATTTACCCATACATTTGTGCATTAGATGTTAGTTTGATCATTTATTTTATGGTAGATATTATTTACACCCAGGTACAAATAAATGCTACAACCCTAACCTTCCCTTACATGGTTTTACAACAGTAACCATTGTATCACCATGGTATTTTGTAGTAAAATTATAATAAACACAAAATGTAACATGGATACTCTATTAACACCATATTACATTAGTTACACCATTGTTACAACACACCTGGGTGCAACTAGTCACTTTTAAATTATTATTATAATTTTTTTGTATAGTAAAATTTGTGGGAATTTTGGGTGCTGTTATGTAATTTCTTGTTTATCTCAATTCAATCCATAGATATGTGAATATAGTGTTTGCCAACTCTTGATTAGACATGTATGACATCGCACTGCACAAAGCACTGAAGTCACGTTTTCTTCATCCGTCAGCATCCTCGCAGACTTATCTTAAAAGAATACATCACAGAACTGTAAGTAAACCATGCACACTTAAATGTATCAGATGACATAGCTTTGCTTCTATCAAATAATCTCCTGTGAAGATAATAAAGAGATTAAACACTTCTGCGTCTGGAGCGCTTTCCCCATCAGAATGGAGGTGAAGCAGATCTGGAGCCGTTATGGGTGGTAGAGCTCATTCATTGCCTGGTTATTTAGAGAGAGGGGAAATGGATTCTACACTTTGACTATGACTAATACAACATTCAGTTAAATCTATAAGAAGCCAGTGAGCCATAAAGAAGGAAGAGAGGCTTAAGACGGAGCCAAATAATACACACTCACAGGAGCGCTCGCTCAAAGAGGTGGGAGAGTATAATACCATGATTAACGATTTGTGTCTGTATGATGTTCGGTATGTTGATCATCATTTGAATTGCTGGAGCACAGAGCTACTGTAAACTCACAAATGAAGATGTTCATGAAGGCCAAATAGAGTTATGGGTGAATTAAGGGGGGGGGTCACCTTTCAAAGGGGTTTCTAATGATTCAGTAAACACAATCAAAATCAAAATCGATGCTTGCGAACAGGAAATAGATGCCCGCAAACTGAAATCCTGTTTGCCTGTGGAAGAAACCATAGCAACAATAGGCTACTCAAACTATTTTTGTCAGGCTATTTATCAGATGGAACATTAGCTGTGCCTCAAATCATGCACTACACACTATATACTGTGCACTTACACTATATACTATGCACTCCGTCATCTAGTCTATGAATTTTCCAAGTATGTTATTGTCTCAAATGTAACACTAACAGTTTTTTACAACACAGAATCATTCACTGTTTCAGCTGACGTAAGTGACATGTGTTGCTGCTAGCTTTAACATAAATCAGACTAGCATTGCAACCACGCACCTCCACCCCTTCTGCTACCTAGGGCAATGAAGTGTTTGATACGAGTGCTCAAACATTTCCCACTCTGTTATTTTGGTAGAAGTACATAATTCGGTACTTGTAGCATTTTACATTTTTTTTGTTGCAATACTGTAAATACTAATAGCTATCTCAAATGTACTCAACATAAAGGAATATAAAAGTTAAATTCAATCAACAGCATTTGTGACAATACTGATTAGCACAAAATAGAACTTTGACTTGCCTAACTTAAAAAAAAGCAAAAATCTGTGTTCCAGTGAGTCACTTACAATAGAAGTGAATGGGGGCCAATTTCTTAACATTAAAATACTGACTGTTTCAAAAATATAGCCACAAAACATAAACAATATTTGTGTTAAGATGATTTTAATGTGATAAAATCGCTTACTAACCTTTTATGTGTAAAGTTATAGCCAATTTTACAACTTCGTTGCCATGAGGATGTAATGTCAACAAACCATAAAACCCTAAAATAACGAATTACACAACTTTACAGCTCAAATAATACACAAGTTTTAATAGAAGAATTAATGTAAGTGCTTTTAAAAAATTCTATGCTTCACATTTCTACCTTTTAAAGCCTCAAAAAATTGGCCCCATTCACTTCCATTGTAAGTGGCTCGCTGTTACAGAATTTTTACAAAAAAAAACAATGGATTTTTTTGTGGTAATCAACATTATGCCACAAATGCAGTCAATTGAGCTTAACTTGTATTGAACCCGGAATATTACTTTAAGTTTACATTTTTACTATTCTTACTAGTTTTTATTAAGTTATTGTTACTCCAATGATGACAACTCCTAAGTTGTCATTAATAAAAGCATTTAAGTGGTCCTGATTTAACAGTACCTGAAATGTCACATTTTGGAATGATAACTCAAATATATGTTCTTTAAACTGAACTAAGCTTAGAGTACTACCAACTCAAAATTATCAAGTACAAAATTATGGGTGTGTGGAACAGAATCAGCTTCTGACTGATTTTTTTCTAGTCGGGATAGATTGCGTGGAAATTGTGGGACGACTTGGCGATCTACCTGAAGCTGACCAATCAAGAGAAGGTGTTACATCTCACACAATATATGTAAAATTATTGTTCATGAAGCTTTTACTCATTTAGAAAAAATGGTCCTGTTAAAACTGGGATTTACACAAAATATTCATGACCATATCACTGGGAATGATTCTACAGAAATGCCATGCTGTTCTCTGCACTTCAAGCAAATCATTTGCCATACGGGTTGCGCTAGAAAACAATCTTTATCAATCTAATGGACAGAGTTTTAAAATTTCCATCATGGTCTATTTTTATTCGTCATACATCTAGGGCTACATTCAGGGGATATAGCATCTGTTATAATTGTATATACACATGATAGTGAATATGTGATAGAAGATTTTTTTTAACTCTCCAAGTGTGTATCTGGTGAAACAAAGGACTTCTAGGTTGAAAGTTACAACTGTCAATCAAGCGACTAATAAGATCTTTAAACTTTGCTGTGTGAGGCTTTAAAGCACATTCAAATGGAACAGAAGACCTCACTGTGTTCCTGAGAAACTCACGGAGGTGGGGTTTGCAGGGGTTTATTGGCAGAGGGAATGGACAAGAGGAGTAACAAACAGGTGAGGCAATCCAGACACAGGTTTAACACGAACAGCAGGAGAGTAAACTCCAAAGATGGAAATACTACAACATGCAGATGAAGGGAAAACTCCCAAAGCCTTTACAGGAAATGTAAATGAAACAGGAGAATCCAAATGCTGGGGAACAAATGAAATAACACTAAACTCTGACGAGGGGAACAATAAAAGGTAAGTACATATTTACAGGTAAGTCTAGGCAACCTAGGGAGTTCGTAGTCTCCAGGGAAACACTGACAATGAGAACAGACAAATGACTGAGTGTGAGAGTGGGGTTTTAATGCAGTCCTTGATTATTCACTGACGATAAGCAGGTGCATGTGATCAACTCAGGGGAGAGTGAGCGCTGTGTGGAGTGAGGGAGAGGGAGCACTGTGTTGCATGAGAGAGGCAGCCCGGTGGATCCATGACACATGGATCTTCTCAAAATCAACAATGCAAACTGCGACACAGATGAGAAGGACACATCCTACATCACACAACCTCCCTTCGAAATCTTAATCTGTCAAATGTTGGAGAGCATTTGTAATAAGTATCCTTTTTTTATCGGCAGATGCGATTTCAGCTAATGCAGCCCCCATGCCAGTCTTCTTTTTATTTATAAATTGCAAGCTACGAGGAATTAAAGCAATATCCTCATCTGGCTTTATGTCTTATAATGATAAATAGCGAGAAAATTAATGCGATTGCTCCGGAATTCGCCAGGTCGTAAAGTTGTGTTGTGCCCGATTGCACCTGTACGATTTTCAGATAAACAGACTCGTAATGTGTGCAGGGGCTCACGACCTCACGAGTGTCAGAACTCACACCGTGGAAGCCTGGCCTAAGAAGCACTGAGGAGAATCCAATGTGCCAAATGGATTACCGGGATTCCAGTCATAATTTCCCTTACATTGTAAACAACATATTATAACTCAATTTAAATAATTAAATAAAAACATTGATAGTTTAATCTCAGATGAATTAAGTTTACTTGTAAATAGATAGTGTTACTTAATAAAATTAAGTTACATTTACTTGAGCCAAATAAATGTAAGCGCAGCGTAGTTCTAGCAGGAAGACTAGCAGCTGCACTTCATTGCATCATTAGCTAGGTAACTCCTAGCCAATCACATGTAAGCCATTGCTTTATAAGTCTGCTCACAATCTATCACATTACAGTTGAGTCCCTTCCTGCACGGGGGTAGGATCCTCGCCCCTGCCTCCTATTTCCAGCAGGATATGACGGTTCCGAGTACAAATTCTTCGGACCACCAGACAGGGCTTACGCCAAAGAGAGACTTTACATTTCTGTTTTATATTCATCAAAGTAATGTCATCTTAAATTTCACTCTAAGTCTGTGAGTCTGAAAGAAGTATGTATACTTAGAAAGACCAATTGCCTTAAAAAATCTAAATAAGGTAAACTAATTAGATTTTACACTACAAAATGGCTTAGAATTGTGCAGAAGTATCAAATATGGTGTGCAGCTATTGACAAATCATAACTAATGTCATTATTTATCACTTTTTATAGATTTACATTTCACAAATACATAATTATTTTTTCCTTGCAGGTTTGTTTATTAAATATTTTGGCTAATTTGGAAAACTCTTTCATCTAACAATCTAATAATATAGTACTGAAGCTCCATTTAACACATTTTATCAACTTTGATTCCATTCCACAGAATTTAACAGATTTCCCACCAACATCAGCATACATTCGAAAAAAGTCTTTAGTGGGTCTGTGCCTTTGCTTCTGCCCCAAACACTAATAAAAATTCAGAGTACATGTATGTTAGGTGTGCAAGGTCACAGAAAATCAGTCAATAAACATGCTTTATATGTTCAGAGTTTCAAAATGGTTTGTAGCTAATTGTGTAATGAATTCATATTAGTTGTCCAGTCACGCACACAATATTAGACATAATCAGGTATGGCCTCTGCAAATATATGCCCTGTTTTACCATCAGAAAAACAATTATTTTATAATTATTATTTGAATGAACATTTCTGTGTGTGGTATTTTTGATGTTCTTGTTTATTTTACTTGTTTATCTTACTTAGATTTAATTACCGCTAAATAATTTAAAGTGGCATATTTTTCTGAATGGTTGAATGTGCCTATTAAAGAATGGGATATATTTCTAACTACTAATATGGCAATAAAACCATTAATTTAAGTAAATTAGATGGCCAATGTCTATTACATGAATGTAAATGCATTATATTGGTCCACAAGAACTAATTTCTTCACCCTAAACTCTTTCCACTTCATTTTCATTTTCATTTCATTTTGATTCACTATTCGATTTCCTTTTAATGCTTATTTTGAACATGTAAGCAACAGAAGATAAATGCGACACTACATTATGTGGCCCTTGAGATGAATGTTTTTGTGAACGCTTTGAGTGTTCTAAACCTCTATGCTCGTTTCATTAGATTCATCATTGTGTTTTAATAATGGTCAGTGGGATTGAAAGAAACATCTGAAGGTCAAAACACTTACTGTGATGAGCAAGCTTGATATGTAGAAATAATTTCAATGAAACTCTGCATGACATGGTTTTATTGACAACTAGAGAGGCACTAATGCAAGAACATTTCTTTCACATTAAGACCTTCCTATTTAAAGGTTTCTTGACCCTGATGGCCTAGCACATTGATATTTGATGAGTCCAAAATGGGTGTGCATCACCAAAAGGAAGTCAAAGGTACTTTGCTGGATCAAGCCACAAGTTAGACCCAAACTTGACGCTTTTTGATGTGAAACAAGCCCAGAAAACAGTAAATACCTCTGGTGAATTTAGGCATGCAGTATCTTTAACTCAACTCTATTGATAACTCAGTAAGACTTGGACTGCATGCTGTAGAATCCGCAGAGTTCAAACTGTATACATTCTGTGATCTATTGATCGGACAATTAGACATTTTTCCTCAGATAACCACTATGTTTTTTAAATACCGTTGAAATAAATGGAACTCATTATGCTTGAGGTTAATTTACACACTGTTAAGATGACGCAAAGTGACATTTCAAGCAAGAATCAATATTTGTAAAAAACAACATGTTTTGATGATGTAAGATCATTGTGAGTGAGTGATCAATTTGGGAAAAAACTTCTGTTCAGTAACAGGACACTAACTTTGTAAAAGAAAGCATTCAGGTAATTTGCAAATAAAACCTCCAACTAAAATCTTCTCAGTAGACACGCACCCACTTACCTCTTCATAAAAGCCCTCAGGAAGCAGTCGGATGTGTCTGTTTAGGGGAGATAAAAACTCGCTCACCAGATCCCATGAGCTGGAAAGTTGGCGCAACACAATCTGGCAGACACTCTGCTCCTATAACAAGTACTGCCACTAACTCTGGATGAACGGAGGAGTGAGGGAGGCATAAGAGGTGCATAAAGAGAGAAAGACAGATTCATTCATTAATAGCCTGTTTTATTCCGCATTTACAGTTGGGTAGAAGACAAATAACGTTAACTTTTTTTTTTTACATACGTATTTAACATTTTTATGAAAGTGTTTTTAGAGGCTACAATTGGTCACCATTTTTGTTAAAAGGGGTCATATAATAATATTTTGAGTTTTTACATTAAACATAAGAAACAACAAATTAAATTAAAAATACTTGCATCTAGTTACCTTAACCTAAAAAGCTAAGTTCATACTATATGAGTACCAAGTTAATCAAATTTAATTATATACGTTTTGGCGACACCCTTACTCAATTCATTTGAGGGAATGAGTTTACTCAATGAAATGAGTAGAGTCAAATTATAAGGTTTTTCAATGTATACACATGTTAAATGGACATCGGGGAAAAAAGAATAAAGTGATACAAAATGTATGATATCAACCCTTTAAACATTCCGGGTTCAATGCAAATTAATCTCAGTCGGATTTATATATAATTAGCATAATGTTGATTACCCTCCTTTTGTCTTAAAACTGCAAAAATATGAGTTAAACAGAGATCAGTGCTTTAAGTCATAAACGCAAAGTCAATGGGCATGGCCAGGAAGTTTTGGTATTTTTGTGCAAGTATGCGGTAAGTTTAGGCACAAGTGGTTTGGTAAAATTGCACACGCAATGCTCAAAAATGCTGGACCAAGTGCAAATTTTTTCTGAGGTTCATCTCTGGTTATTCCAGCATCTGCATCCTATTATATAGTCCATTCTCTCAAAAGTGCTTTGCACACTCATGAAAATACAGTCCATGATATGAACCTTTTAAAGGAACATTTTGGGGGCAATGCAAATTAAGCTCAATTGACAGCATTTGTGGCATAATATTGCTAAAAAATTTTTTTTTACATTTGATCCATCCCTCCTTTTCTTTAAAAAAGCAAAAATTTGGGTTACAGTAGCTGGGTTTCCATCCACATTTTTGGGATATTGCATAAAAACTGCTGGATGGAAACACCAAGATCTGAATAAAATCTCCAAAATGTGCATAAAAAACTCACACTTGAGGTGGATAAATGTTTTATTTGATAAGATAAAAATTGCACATACTATAATGGAAACACATTTACTGATTAAATTCCTATTGAATTTGTTAGGAAAACAAGATGCGCATCAAAAAAGTAATTTGAACTTGTTCACGGACTAACAAGAGGGCCAGTCCAAAACTAAAATGTCATCCTGAATTAAAGGCGTCTGGAAAATTTAAAGCCTGCATAGAGTTTGCATAGCAAATAAGCCAAACACAAACTTGAACTATGCAGAAGAGCATGTTTATTGACACTTTTGAAAAATATATCATATATCCACAGAGCAAAATGAGGAATACACATATATAGTGTGTCCAGAACTGTGTGAAATGCGGTCACTCCCAGACATGAGCCAAAGTTCATTACAGTGTTTTTTTCTGTGTGCTCTAAACCGCAAGTATTTTATTAATAAGAGAGTCACAGTGGCTACCATTTCTCCGGAAATGATGACTTTATTCTTTTGAACAAAGGGGATGGAAATACAGCTTTATTCACACATTGTTTTTGCAATATTGTGTTTTTTTGTGCAAATTAAATTTGAAACTAGGATGGAAACATAGTGAGTGAGGCTCTTACAATGGAAGTGTAACATTGGTGTCTTGGAGTGGAAGAGAGGAGACACAGGAGTGGAATCTTTCAAACCTTTATTTATAGATGCTGGAGTGGAACAAACAAAACACTCAACAATAGGAGCGGAACAAACGCTGGAACAAACACAAAGTCTTAACATCAATAACAAGCACAACATAAACCTTCAATAAACTCAACGTAACACTTCAAGGACTGACAAATGATGAACAAAACTAGAGGGTATATATATACACCGGAAAGCTAATGAGGGAATGGAAGGCAGGTGAGGATGATGATGAACAGATGGAAGTGATTAGGGCAGTGAATTCTGGGAAATGTAGTGCAGTGAAAAACTTCAAAATAAGAGTCCTTGAAGAAAACAATGGAAACAGACTGTGACAGGAATTAAATGGGGCTAATCCATAAATGATCAAATACTCACTATTTCAGAAGTGTAGCCACAAGATGTATACAAAATGCATGTTAAAATACAACAAATAACTTTGTTGTAACTTTACTGCTCAAATAATACAAAAGTTTTAACACAAGACTCAATGTAAGTGCATTTATAAAATTATAAGCTTCACATTTCTGCCTTTAAAGTTTAAACCATCCAGAAATGGGCCACATTCACTTTCATTGTAAGTGGGGTTAAAGCGAAATTATGTTCTGTGGTAATCAACATTATGCCATCTGTATCTGTACTGTCGACTGAGCTTAACTTGTATTTAACCCAGAATATTAATTTTATATGAAGTAAGTGAATTTATAATAATTATAGAATTATTACAAAAATGTTATTCAAAGAATTTACTCTTTTGGCATCAATTGAACCGTTTAAATTACACACACATATGCCTGATAAAACACTTGCATCATGGTCAAATGAATACAATATAATCAGTGCCACCCTGACCCTCTTAATTTTTTCTATATCTAGCTTTTCAGATGACTAGGGTTGACCCTAACCCTAAAATTTTGTTCCAAAGCTTTGGAAAACTATAATGCATTTTGAGTCTCAATAAGAAGGACATTTTCTATCAGTGAGATGGTTAACAGGTTAAGGAGACTGAGCTCCCCAGGGAACAATCAATATCCTTTAAGAAGAAGGTAGGATAGGGTATGCAAATCCCATGGGTAACCCACACGTAAAATACAAACACATAGTTAGCCAGCCTTCCCGAAATTAATATATATTCATAAATGTTTGATGGCTTGAACTTGTGTAAGCCTTTGAAGCTTTCTGTCTTCTCTGGGTTCTAAACAAACGTCAGTGATCAAATCAGTCATTTGTGAATTGTGCTGCTTTAATTATTGCATGCTGAATGAAACACAAGATGAAACTTTGTGCTTAGAATATCAAATCATTATCATAGCATATGACACACACACACACACACACACACACACACACACACGTGCAGTTTTTGCATAGCTGTATTTATGCCTGAGGCCTGAGCAAAAGTGTGAGCATGATTCATTACCAATTATGATTTTATAGTAAAAAGAAGCAGCAATATGTGAATAGGGAGGACGAGAAATCTGTTTTTGCTTGGGCTGGTTTTTTAAATGCTCTGTCTTTTGGGATTTTATGCATGCTACTGTATTCCATTGGAACCGACATGTGAGCGGCAAAACTAATAAAAATAAATGCTTGGGCAAAACTAATAAAATATTCAAATTGTAGATCTGCATGGCTCATAAGTTTACTCATAAACAGAAGATACTGCATCAGTTCATTTGTTATTATATTTGATTTATTTCTAGTCCAGTTCATTTCAAGGATTGCTGCATGTCTTCTTCTGAAAACCATGTTTCCTTCTGTCAGTTTTTTTTTTTTTTTTTGCAAGCAACATGGTGTAATATATTTTTGAGTGGCCATTTTTTTTAGATTAGTCACATGACCTTTACAATAAAAAATAAATAAAAAGTGATTGGCTCAAAAATATTGGAGCAAATATTGCAGAGTTCACAATTGAGTATCTGGGGTCCTGCTCCAAACTAGAAATTGCCTTAAATAAATGGTAATATAGGAATATTGAGGGATAGCTCTCTCTATATAATACAGAATGACTTGCTCCCTAAACCTAACACTAAAATCTGACTGGTTGATAGAAATATTGTTCAAAAATTAACAAGTTGATCCAAGAGCATGTCCTTACTTGGGTGAATCAAGTTAGGCTGCAGTATGCTGTGTTTTGTGCATAATAAAAAGTTATTTCACATTTGTGATTTGTGAGATATATATATATATATATATATATATATATATATATATATATATATATATATATATATATATATATATATAATTCATTTTCTAATATAATTTATGCATTAACAGTTTTGATTTCAGGCCAAATAAAATGTGCTTACACTGATTGTCATTTAACCCAGAGGGCTTGCTAGATTGTTTATAGAGAGTTTAGAGAGATGATAGATGCTTGCATGCTTTGGAGAACGCTGTTTCATTACCGAATATCTCCTCATCTGCACAATGGGGAGGTATATCCCTTCTGGTCTGCATTGAAATACATCAACAGACCCCCTGTGGATTTGAAACGAGAGACATCTAAACATCAAACGCAGAGCTGAGCTCTGTGAGATCCAGTGCAGAGAATGCAGTGACTTCTTCAAATACGCTGTGGAGATCTTTTTAAAAGTGACATAAAGAAGTTCAGGGGGAAAAAGGGGGCTGTTGATATTTGATGCTGCCAAGAGGTGAAAAACCTGAGACTGATCCAAAAGTTTGAACTTCTAATCAGTTTAGAAGTGGTGCATAGCAAGAGAGCACTGGAAGTAAGCTCCTCTGTGTGGAGCCTGATCAGGTTTGCCATGTCTGTGTGACAAAGACAGCCCAAAACCAGCCAATACAAAACTCAAAGTTCTGACTGTAACTCATCCTAGAGCTTTCTTGTTACATCTACCAAACCTGGCACAGTCCTTTAGCCTGTTCTGACTCAGGTTGCTATGTTGTTTGTAACTGATCAAATTAACAGTTCCCTTTACAAAAAGCTTCACTTTGATGCTGCGCTGCTAAGCGCTATGGGAAACAATCTTATTGTGAGCTGCTCTGAACATGTGTGTAACACGTCAATGAAATTGACTGGAATTTATAGCCTCGGTTGGTGAGATCATTGGACGCACCTGTGGCCAGGCTATAAATAGGAGGCATCACCAGAGTGTCGTCAGACATTTTTCTTCAGAGCTTTCTCTCTGTGTGTTTTCACAAAACTCTTGTTAGAAAATTGTTTAAAAATCTAAGTCTTTTCCTTCCTTCTCTCTTTATATATATATATATATATATATATATATATAAAGAAAAGAAAAAGGGGAAAATGGCGGAAAAACAGGGCAAACAATGCGTGTTTCCTTGTCAGCGTTCTATGTCTGACAGGGACACGCATCAATTTTGCTTTGTTTGCTTGGGGGAAGAGCACGCTACTCTCGCGTTGGAACAGGGCGGGTGCGCGCATTGCGACCTACTTTTGGTCGGGATGCTTCGCGCTCGCCTTGCTTACTTCCGAGAGCCGGCAACCACACTTCATTCGTGGGGCTCTCGCATGGATCTGGCTGAGGAGCGAGAGACGGGTTCGCCCCTTTCGCTCGCTCTCTCCCCAGATCCTGCTGGTCCCTCGCGTGATCCTGAAGCGTGCTTCGGCGCCTCTTCAGTTCACGAGGGGGACCTCCATTCCCTTGGGTCAGATTCCGAGTTAACCGCATCTGAGCGCTCCAATCGCGATTCTAAATCTTCGGAGGAGCTGCACAATGTGGTTACTCGCGCGGTGGCCAGGCTTCAAATAGACTGGCCACGTGACCAAGTTCCCCCCAAGCACTCTAAGTTAGAAGACAGATTTCTGTCTGGTGACCAAGTGAAGGGAACACCTCATCAGTCCCTTCCCTTCTTTGATGATCTCCATGACGAGCTTTCTCGTTCTTGGAATAAACCTTATACCTTGCGCATTCACGTGCCCTCGACGTCAATATATTCGACTATCGTGGGCGCTGAGGCGCGAGGGTATTTAAAGATGCCACCGGTCGAAGAGACACTTGCGGGTTATCTCTCGCCGGGTTCGGCATCGTCGCTTAATAAATCTGCTCTCCCTTCTAAGCCATGCAGGGTAACCTCCATGCTGGTCGGGAGAGCATATCAAGCGGCGGGTCAGGCTGGTGCTGCGCTGCACACCATGGCTGTCTTGCAGGCGTACCAGGCTGACCTACTAAAAGATTTGAGTGCTGGAAGAGGCCTCGACGACGAAGCTTTTTCTGAACTTCGTCGAGCTACGGATTTGTCTCTCCGTGCCACCAAGCAGTCAGCCCGTGCTATTGGCCGGTCTATGTCTGCTTTGATTAGCACTGAGAGGCACTTATGGCTTAATCTATCCGGCATCAAGGATAAGGACAGAGTTTTCCTCCTTGATGCCCCAGTTTCGCCTTCTGGTCTCTTTGGAGACGCCATGAACACAGTTATCTCCAGATTCCAGGAGGCGAAAAGCCATGAGGAAGCCTTTGGGCAATTCCTTCCTCATCGCACTCAGGGGGCGAGGCCGTCGGTCACCCAGTCTCGCCCTGATTCTGTTAGGAGGGAGGTTCAGAAACAGATCATGGCAAGTCGTGCTCCCCCTCGCAGAGATTGGGGACAGGCTCGTCGCCCTCAGCAACCTCCCAAACAAGACCTCAGGGCTTGTATCTCCAAGAGAAAGAAGCCCTGACGGTCTTGTATCCAACCCTGTGAGGGTAGTTCCCTTCGGGACAGGGCACGTGTATCATTCACTTCGGCCCTCCCGATACCCTCACGAAACCTCTTCACTCCCGCCACCCTTGGTGTTTCGGGTGACAGGAGTTTCCAACAAAATGTTGAATGTACCGTTGCTCCCTGCCATAATCCAGGACACGGAACATTCGACACCCCCTCGACAGGAAGTCTTGAAATTAGTTCCCATCTCAGAGAACCTGGCAGCGTGGAAAATTCTGCCAGGTATTTCTATGTGGGTTCTAAAAACAGTAGAAAAAGGCTACAGAATTCAGTTCGCTTGCCGCCCTCCGAGCTTCAACGGCGTGGTTTCCACTACCGTAAGCCCGGAACAGGCATGTCTACTTCAGGTAGAACTGCAAAATCTCTTGGAAAAAGGGGCCATAGAACATGTTCCCCTTCCAGAGAAAAAGTCTGGCTATTACAGCAGATACTTCCTGGTCCCCAAGAAAGGGGGGGGGGTTGTGTCCCATCTTAGATCTTCGTGCCTTGAACCGCTCGGTCAAGACGCTCAAGTTCAAGATGCTAACAGTCAGGTCCGTCGTGTCTCAGTTCCAACGTTTCGATTGGCTGGTCACGATCGACCTCATGGACGCATACTTTCATATTGGAATTCTGCCACAGCACAGGAAGTTCCTGAGGTTCGCTTTCGGGGGCGAAGCCTTCCAGTATCGGGTCCTTCCATTCGGCCTAGCCCTATCACCCCGCACATTCACGAAATGCATGGATGCAGCACTGGCTCCGTTGCGACTCCAGGGCATCCGCATTCTGAATTATCTAGACGACTGGCTGATCCTAGCCCAGTCTCAAGAACTGGCAGTTCAGCACAGGGATATCGTCTTGGCTCATCTAGGTTCTCTGGGTCTGAGACTCAACGCCAAAAAGAGCGTTCTTTCCCCGACCCAGAAAATTTCCTATCTAGGGGTTATATGGAATTCGATCACGATGCAGGCACAGTTGTCTCCCGCTCGTGTCATCTCCATTCAGAACTCCCTGAGCATTCTCAGGCTAGGTCAAGGTTGCACTGTTCTTCAGTTCCAACGAATATTAGGTCTCATGGCGTCTGCGTCCACGGTGATTCCTTTGGGCCTTCTCCATATGAGACCGTTTCAGCTGTGGCTAAAAGCCAGGGGGTTTCATCCAAGGGCCAGTCCCCTCAGGCAAATAAGGGTTACGTGCCCAGTGCTTCGTTCCCTTTCTATGTGGTTCAGACCCCGGTTTCTCACCTTGGGTCCCACTCTTGGTGCGTTGTGTCGTCGCAGGATGCTTACGACAGACGCCTCCCTGACGGGTTGGGGTGCGGTCTTAAGTGGTCGTCCAGCCCAAGGGGAATGGGAGAGTCATCAACTCGATTGGCACATAAACCGCCTCGAGCTGATGGCAGTATTTCTGGCCCTGAAATACTTTCTCCAACATTTGAGAGGCTGCCATGTCCTTGTGCGGGTGGACAACACAGCAGCAGTCTCCTACATAAATCATCAAGGAGGCCTACGTTCTCGCCACCTCAATTTGCTGGCATGTCGGATTCTCCTTTGGGCCCAGGGCAAGTTACTGTCACTCAGGGCAGTCTATATCCCTGGACGCCTGAATGTGGGAACAGATTTTCTGTCCAGACAAAACTTACCATCGGGCGAGTGGAAACTCCATCCCGAGGTAGTACAACAGATTTGGGAGAGATTTTACAGAGCCGAAGTGGACCTCTTTGCCTCTCAAGAGACTGCGCAATGTCCCCTCTACTTCTCTCTGAGTCACCCAGCCCCCCTGGGTCTGGACAAGATGGCGCATACATGGCCCAGAATGCACCTGTATGCGTTCCCTCCGGTTTCTCTGCTCCCGGGAGTCCTGGCCAGAGTTCGCCAGCAAGGGTCTTGCCTCTTATTGATAGCGCCTCGCTGGCCGAACAGGGTTTGTTTCTCAGAGATGATGTCTCTCCTAGACGGCTCGCCCTGGGCGATTCCGGACAGGAGGGACCTTCTGTCTCAAGCACAGGGGACAATATTTCATCCCCGGCCCAAATTGTGGAAACTTCACGTTTGGCCCCTGAAGGGTACCAACTGAGGGACACAGGGCTGTCGCTTGGGTTATTGAAACCATTCTTAGTGCTAGGGCTCCCTCCACCAGAAGAATTTACACCAATAAATGGGGTGTCTTCGAAAGGTGGTGCAGTTCACATGATGCAGATCCAGTTAACTGCCAAATTGTTTCAGTTCTGGAGTTTCTGCAGGAAAAACTGTCAGCAGGCATATGCCCCGCTACTCTCAGAGTTTATGTGGCCGCCATTTCGGCTTGCCACGCCTTGATTGACAGGGTGCCTTTAGGGAGACATCCTCTACTCGCCCGCTTCATTCGTGGAGCCAGGCGACTGAGGCCTCCCGTTAGGGCCAGAACTCCTTCGTGGGACTTAACAATAGTCCTGGAGGCTCTGGTCGAGACCCCTTTTGAACCTCTGGAGTCAGTGTCTGACAGACTTCTGACTCTCAAGATGGTCTTCCTTATGGCTATTACCTCTCTTAAGAGGATTGGGGATCTACAGGCTCTGTCTATTCTGCCGACCTGTTTAGAATTTGCCCCCGGTATGGCCAAAGCAATTTTGCATCCTCACCCTGATTACCTTCCTAAAGTTCCTTTTTTGACAATACATCCTGTCACTTTAGAAGCCTTCTGCTCCCCGCCGTTTTTAACGCCGGAGCAGGAAAGACTTCACGGACTCTGCCCAGTCCGTGCCCTTCAGATTTATGTCCACTGCACAAGCCAGTGGCATAAATCAGGGCAATTGTTTGTTTGCTATGGGGGCCGCAACAGGGGGGCGGCCGCTACTAAGCAGACTATGTCACATTGGGTGAGGGATGCTATTGCCCTGGCCTATGAGGCGCGTGGTCAAGCTTCGCCAGTAGGTGTCAGGGCTCACTCCACCAGAGGGTTCGCTTCCTCTAAAGCCTTGGCTAGAGGGGTCCCTCTGCAGCAAGTTTGTGATGCGGCAGGTTGGTCCTCTCCGCACACATTCATTAAATTCTATAGTTTGGATGTTCATGCTACTCCGGGCTCTTACGTCCTCGAGTCGACATCTCAAACTCATGCAAGTTTGAGACGTGGCGGGCTGGTCCTCTCCACGCACATTCTACAATTTTCTACGTGGGCTAGGATGTTTTGCTACCCCAGACTATGTCCTTGGGTCGACATCCCAGGCTCATGCCAAATCCATGTTCATGGTACGAACTTTTGAGTTAGAGCCCTTGGATCGGCTTCTCAAACTCATCTTTTGACTTTGTGGGCTAGATGCTCCGCTACTCCGGACTCTTATGTCTTTGAGTCGACATCTCAAGCTCATGTCTAACCAGGTTTGTGATACGGCAGGCTAGTCCTTTCCGCACACACTCTTCGGATTTTATGGTGTTAGATGTTCTGCTACTCCGGGCTTATGCCCTTGAGTCGACATCTTAAGCTCATGTCTGGAACCTCTCGCGTTCTGTGAAAACACTTCACAACGATCAGGGGTCCGGACAGCCCCAGTGCGGCGGCGTGGGCATTTCGTTCCCCATAGCGCTTAGCAGCGCAGCATCAAAGTGAAGCTTTTTGTAAAGGGAACGTCTCGGGTTACTTGTGTAACCCTTGTTCCCTGAAAAAAGCGGAACGAGATGCTGCGCTTCTTTTGCCGCACTGGGACGTCCCAGGACCGCTCTTCAGAAAAATAATCTGACGACACTCTGGTGACGCCTCCTATTTATAGCCTGGCCACAGGTGCGTCCAATGATCTCACCAACCGAGGCTATAAATTCCAGTCAATTTCATTGACGTGTTACACACATGTTCAGAGCAGCTCACAATAAGATTGTTTCCCATAGCGCTTAGCAGCGCAGCATCTCGTTCCGCTTTTTTCAGGGAACAAGGGTTACACAAGTAACCCGAGACGTTTTCCTTTAACTGTTTTTTTTAATCAACTTTTTAATTTTTATTCATTTTTAAGACATAACAAAACAAATATACACACAAAATATAATTGTACAGGCCAGCAATAATTAGGAAATAAAAAGAGAGGGAGAGAAATAATAAATGAAATGTAGGCTATACACAGGAAATAAAAGAGAAAAAATACATATTTAAGAAATAACAACTAAGAATAATAATCTTAATAATACTACCATTAAATAGAGAGAGGCAAGCATCCCTAAATAATCAATGTGAATAAAATGCAGCAAGATTAAATACAACCATAAAGTTTTACCCATCTGAATTGACTTATTTTGGGACCAACTCATTACTATTAATGTTTAAAAAAAAAAAGACAAAACAAAGTATTGGTAACACATATATGTATTGGTAATCAGTCAACCAGTACTGAATTAGGGATGTATCGGGATGAAGCCAACCCTTCAGAATGGTCTTTTTTGCAGCAGTGAGGCCTGCTTATATGTCTCCATTGATTTAAATTCAGAGATAGAGATGAGCCATTATTGTGGAGACAAATGCAAGGTGTAGGCCTTATATAAATTCCTAGAAGTTCAGAAATGATAGTCATAACATGGGTCCAGAAATTCCTAATAATGCTACATTACCAGAACATATGAATAGTTGCACCTTGTGTCTGCTCCTGACAATGAGTGCAGTTAGCACTTGCCACCAGTTTCATCTTGAAGCATTTAACAGGTGTAGCATATTCCCTGTGAATCTACTTAATATGAATAAACTGGTGTGCCAGTTTTTTGAAGAGCTGCTTAGATTTGACAAAATACTTAAGTTTAAAATTGACATTGGCAATTTCCCTATCCCATACCCTTTCAAATGCCAAATTATTACTGGACTGGTCAATTAAATAATTATTAATATGTGTTACACCACCCTGCCTGCCCTGTCCAGGACCAATCCACTTCTCTTCAGCGTGTTCTGATTATGGCCCACTCCATGGCACCCCATATACCTTCATCGTAGATCTCTGTCTCAAAGAAAGAAAGTAAGTAGAGCTTGGAAGGTCATATGCCTTCCGAATATCCTCAAACGAGCACAGTACTGGACTACTGAAGACATTGCCAAAGGAGTGAACTCCCCTAAAGAACCATTGGTAAGAGGTAAATAGTTTCATCCCTGATTGGATGTTGTAGTTATTCCATAGCGCAGACATCTGATGAAATACCAAATTTTCCCCATCATTTTTTCTGCCTTTTTCCATACTTCTATAGAATTCCTTATAATGCTCCCATATCTCAACATAGTACTTTCATGTTCCTACCAATATAATGCTAATCTTGTAAGCGATGTGGCCATAAGCGTGCTGCCTCTATAACCTACCAAGGGACCACTAGAACCTTGGTCTCTCCATACATGCAATGGCCTTATTTGAAAAGCATAATAATAGAAATTAAGATATGGAACAGTTAGGCCACCTATCAATTTATGTCTTTGTAAGGTGGAGAGTTTAATTCTCGCAAATGACATAAGAGAATGCATGTCAGGGATAAAATCCGGTTGTGGTGCTAATGGGATCATAAAAATCAAGAAATTAATCTGGGGCAGAACATTCATTTTATTAGTCGTAACTCTACCTTGTAGAGAGACGTTAAGAAAACTCTTTACGTCATCCATAGTTTTCTTTTTTAAACTCATAAAATGATCATGAATTATTAGATTAATAAATTAAAGATACGCAACTAGGAATATCGATTGTCACACAAGAATTTCTTGCAGCGTTAAGAGAGCACATTAACCCTGTGTAGGAGTTTTTTTTTACATTGTCAGAAGCAACCCTTCCTTTCATAAACCCAGTGTGATCAAAATGTATTAATTTCCAGATCATTGACTCTATACAAGTAACTAATTCCTTGGCATACAGCTTCACACCCCCACATATCAAGTAGATTGGATGATAGCTTGGGCATTCAAGTGGATTTTTGTCCTTCTTATGTAAAACAGTAAAAAGTGCATTTCTTTGATCCCTGTGGAATGATCCCTGATTAATAGCTAAATTCATAGAGCCTAGTATCAGTGGACCCACCTGATCCCATAAAGCTAGAAATAATTCAGGAGGTATGCCATCTAAACAGGGCGAATTGCCTCTTGAGAGTGATTTCACTGCAGCTTCAAATTCTTCTAGATGCTCTAATTCTAATTATTGTGGATTATCTAGTGTTGGTAAATTTAAGATTTTAAGAAATTAAGTACACATCTGTATGTCGATGGGTTGGTCTGGTGTATACATAACCTATATATATATAACCTATATATTATAGGTTACTATAATAAGACTTGAAACGTCATTAATAGCAATGGGATCTGTGAGAACCCTGCCCCCTCTGTACTAATAGCATTAATAACAGCTTTTGATTCTAAGGTGCCAAAGGTAGACTAAATTCAGATCAGCAAGAAAAAAGTTAAGAGACAAAGAAGAGGGCAATGCAGAATGTTGTAAGCCCATAGAGCAGTCTAATTGTGGACATAGGGTGATATTAAAATCTATGAGCATAAATGTTAGCCATCAGATTTTGACACAGTTAACAGAGAGTAGTGCAAATACAAATCTCCCATCACTATCACTGCCACTTTCCACAACTTCAGTCTGCAAATCTCTTTCGGCTATAATAAGTACTCCCTTAGTTTTACTCAAAAACAACTCTAACTTGATTTAATAATATGGCTCAGGAGAGCAATGCAAAAATACATAATAACACATCACTATTTCATCCAACATAGAGATAGAAAAGTAAAGCATTCAACAATAAATAATTTAACCATTAATTAAAATAAACTAATAATTAATAATGTGTTGGTCAGAGAAAACAGGTTATCGAAGAAAAAGTCACTGTAATAAGTAGATTTTATACACGTCGCTAGTAGCCAATGCAATTTATTTGCTGACCCACCTGTCATACAGTTACACAGCTACTCACAGTGGTGGGTTATCATCCATCTCACTATTATTCGATATATGTTGTGGTATAGCCGGCAATTGCTAGGTGGGGAGTGGATGAAAATTCTTCTGAAGACAATCTTCAGCCTCACGTACAGATCCGAAATTAAGGACCTGCCTTTTGACAAGTGATTTTTAACTGAGCAGGGTACCTTAAAAATGGCTGCAACCAAAGAGAAGTCATCTGTTTATGAACATGTGCGAAATCCATTCTCTTGGCTGTTGTTTCTCTACTGTAGTCAGGGAAAAAATTAAGTTGCGATCCCTGTGTTTAACAGGTTTGGCTCTGACTCCCTTTAGAATAGCCTGACGGTTGGAGTAGTCCAACAGCTTGAAGATAATTTTCCCTTTCTTTGCTGTAGAATCTATGTGTTCTCTCTATACGGATGTCCCAATTTCCCAATGAAGGAATCCATTTTGGCAAATTTTGGCAAGCACACATTCACTATCTTCGGTACGCTGGATTTGAAGCTTGTATCTGTATCAGCGTATTGAGTGATGCCATTCTCACTGCTTCTACAATGGCAATGACAGCGATATCTTCTTTCGGCAACGTAAGCTTGGCTTTTTCTTTAATGGAGAAGTATTATCCCTTTCCTGCCAGGGAAGGCCAGTTCACACTGCACTGACAGACACCGACCAACGCCGACAATTGGCAACATTCTAAAGTTGGCTGTTGTATTTAGAATGTTGGAAACATAACGGTTATGTTCACACTGCACCAACAGACAACAACAGACATCCTTACGGAGAGTTAGAGTGGTTAAAATGGATGATCCTTTTACCACAATCCAAATTTTACTTTTACTTATGTCTTTACGTGTCATTCTTTGCCTGAAAAAATAACAAATGAAACGAAAAAGGTTGTAGTCGAAGCCTTGGTTGTAGTGACGAGAGACGGGGTGCTTACTTAAATTTATGCAGAGAACTGCAAATAGACGATGTCCAGAGTTTCAAAATTTTACGCGGTTTGCCCCCAATCAGTTTCAAGAACTACTGTGGTGACACCGATAATTCAGGGGCAAACTACAAATTTTGAAGATGCCATTTCACCCGGTTTTCATTTCACCCGAACGCCTTATGATTACACTTAATTTCCTGGTAACAGGTAATAATCTCATATTTCATCCATTGAAATGTCAATTTAACCAACTAACAGTATTTGTTATGGTAATTAAGCAAGATAAATTACGCTATTTATGTGGAAATTATAAACATTGCTATTTCTAACAGCTATGTTGTACCTATTGCATTGTTTTTGGGGAATCTTTTTGTAACCTGCACTACTTATTTTGAATTGGATGCTCAACTTTAACTGAGCTTATTCCTGAAACATGTAGAGCCATCTACCATGTTCTCTGAGAAAGATATCTTAAGGTAGGTTATGTGATAAGATAAGATCATTGCTTGGTCATATGTTGGGAACAAGAGTTTTACTCAAATATAAGTTATAAACATTTAACATTTGCGATCTCGCTTCTTCATGCAACAGAATACTAAAAATGGTATACGGTTAAGTGGATGATCCCAATTGATACCAAAACACAAGGGTAGAAAGGGCACCGTAGTTCCAAATGCTGCAACCAAATGCTTCATTCCTTTGTGCTATTAACACAATTTTACAGTTCATTTGTGTTTGGGAACAAAACAAATTAATTTCACGTCCAGAAATCTGCCATTTTTATATTTACAACAGCGATTTAGCATGCCTGCTGCTAGCACCTAGCTCAAGCGCTTTTTTTTCCATGGAGCTTTCAGGGAGGCTTCTCTCATTGTCATGGCAACGGTTCGTAGCCATGACAGATTACGTCAGAGTTTTTTGGGAAATCCTACCACACTGCTCAGACATTCCACGACCCGACAACAGTGAAACAGACGCCAACAATCGCCGACAGGTTTAACACACTGATCTGACAAAATCCATTTGGAGTTTCAGTCATCTTACCCAGTTTAAAGGTTTTTTTGTCTATGTTAAGGCCAGTTCAAACTGCACCGACAGACACCGACAAACATCGACAAACATGTCTGTCGGTGCAGTGTGAACTGGCCTTATCATAGACAAAAAACCTTCCAAGATGATTGAAATTCCAAATGTCAAAGAAATTAAAATGTAAACAAACCCACACAAGGCCTTTAGGCCATGTCAACACTAAAGCATTTTTGTTTGAAAATGCATAGATTTTGCTACGTTTTTAAATGAAAACAAATTAGTGTGGATGTGGCCTTAAAGTCTTTCTAGCAAGTCAATCCACTGGCAGCAATCTTTGGAACACTCCAGGGAAGATTTTTCCAGTCATGAAAGTGCAGCTCCTATGTACTTGAATGTGGTAAGGGTTGGTCAAGATTATGATCAAAGAACATATTTCAAATAAACATTGGATGTTCCAATTTCTCCTATTCATTTTAATAGAGTGGCCCATTAGGTTCATTTTCTCGAAAATAATAAAAACTGTGTTTCTGTTGCACTATGAAAATTGCTCTTTCTAGTTTTGAGTGACCTGCTTAGACCTGGCTCAACAATGTTACTCAACCAATGACATCAGAGGTGGGACTACCTCTTTGTTTGACCAATGGAAACAGCATATTCAGAAAGCTGTTTTGAAAACAAAGAGTTTGTTGTTGTTTTTTTGCTAAAGTTTTTTCCGTCTGACTTAAATGTATTTAGTACTTGAATTCCTGGAAGCACTGATTGCACCCAGGCTGTACCTGTCAGAGTGGTGATTCTTGATCACCAACCTTGAGTAAACCATTCACATTTTAAAGATATTTGAATGACTCACCGTTTATGATGAGACCATGAGTGCCACTGAATTAGAGTAGCTACCTATACAAATGTGATTCGTTAGTGATTGATTTTGGGTGAGATAAAAAGATTAAAAATTAAGATCAGGGCTGAAAGGATTTTAAAATAGTACAACACCACCGACACACTGACGGAAAATAACAAAGAACATACCTATGAATCCATTTGAATAGTAGCTATAGATATGAACTCATAATATATTATTATAACTATAATTTAAAATATTGCCACATCCTTTTAATTCTTGGCAACATAATGTGCATACCATGGGATATAAATTTTAATGAGATAGATTAGATATTTTATTGATCCCAGAGGAAATTTTGTAGAAATGTTCACGGATTGCCATAATCATGCATGACTTCAGTTGCAATCAGGCACTTTGGGATGCGATGGCTTCATTTTTTTCTAACCTTTTTCCACAATTTTGGAATTTCCAATGCGCTCTAAGTCCCTGTGGTGGTGTAGTGACTCACCTCAATCCATACGTGATTTGTTGAGCACGTTACCACGGAGACATAGCACTTGTGGAGGCTTCACGATATTCGCCGCGGCATCCACGCACAACTCAACATGCTCCCCACCACATTATATCGGCCATTATACCCAACATGACTCTACCCATCCTAGCAACCGGGCCAATTAGGAGACCAGACTGGAGTCACTCAGCACGGCTATGGCTTCATTAAACGAATCTATATTTAACTTAAATAATGCACAATATTAGAATAGTATCGTTATCATATTCATAATCATGTAATGCGAACACCCACTCTGCACTCACAACTGATTTCATGATAAAGTTAAACACTGGAGTGAGAGTAATATAACTGTGTTTATTATAATTCCATGCACACATAGCTTGCCATTTCTTGCATATTGGTCTTGTGGCTGAATTAAAAAAACGAGAAAGCGATTTACCAAGGTTCACAAGTCATTGTGAAAAGTGAATAGACAGTTTGCCTAAGGTTTAACAATCTATTCACTTGGTGTAATTAATCGCGCAGTCCCCCTTTAAGGTAACTCTTGCCTGCAACATAGGAACTGAATTTAAATACTGTTTTTCTCAGTTCAATATGACTGTCAGCATGCTCAGCGACAATTCATGTTATTAACTGTGTTTTGTAGAGCAACATAATTTCCTATACCATCTTTTTACCACATTGTGAGACCATCGTGTGTGAGAACTACCACCTCGTATAGTCCAGAACTTCTTTTGCTTGCTGACAGGTACAAAATGTCATGTAGCAAAAAAGCGAAGGAATAACAACAGTTAATATTTTTCATATCACGTTAGAATAAAGACAAAGACAGGAGCCCATTGCCGTCATTCTGCGGTGGCTCCAATGGACCTGTCAGCACCCTCGCTTCTCTGTGAACACAGCTCCAATCATCTTTTTCGACACTGCAGCTGAAATATTACTGCTGGCCTACTAACGCTTTATTCATCCACTGATATTTTATTTATCTCTTGCAGACAGGATCCAAATGGCGAGAGATTTGCCCATCACAAGAGATCCATTGAGCAAGACACCTGTCAACAGTCTCATCTTGCAGAATGAAATATTCCACTAAAAGTTTGATCATAAGCCCTAAAAAAAGTACTCTTTTAAATATGTTCCAAGTTTTGGCAGACTGAATACAGTCTAGCTGATTCTCTGTGGTTGAGTATTTAAGCCATAACCATGTGTACAAAAACATGAAAAATATAGGGGAAAAAGAAACCATATTGAAATAAGGCACAAAGTTTGTAAGGATCAGATTGAAATAATAAAAAACTGATTTTATTCAAATCAGAGTTGAATGTAGGTTGGTATTATACTCTATAGCATTGGTGGGTCTTTACCCAAATTTCAAATCGATACAATAAAGGCAGTGGATTTTAGCCAACACTTTATTTTAATAAAGAATATATATGTGAACAAATTTGGTTACTCATTCAAAATTTCTGCAATACAAATTACTGATGTGCTGTATGTAAATAACCTGTAATACAATTCCCTCGTCTCAATCAAAACCAGCTTATTTTCTTTCTCCTGTGGCATACAAAAGATTTTTCCTATTAAAATCATTGTTAGCATTAGGGTTTGATTTAGGTTTGGCTTAGGGGTTAAATTTAGGAAAATCGTAATAGCATAATTTGTGGTTTAACTCTCTTTCTCTATGGGAGTAAAATAAGTACGTTTTTCTACGAGCCATCTCAAAGGATTTTGAATGATTTCGATTTCTCATACCAAATATTGGGACTTGCCATGAGACAGTGTTGGTCCAATCAAATTTATGATATTTCTGTTATTCATACATTTTTGGTAGAAGTTAGCCAAACATGGGCAGGTTGCTTCACATCTTTGACATTTTTTGTATGATATATGGTAATTTTGCCTTTATGTTTGGTCGTGACTTGATGTCCAGTGTAAAATCTGCTGCAACCTAGTCTCATAGAAGGAACATTACTATAACTACAGTTTTGCAAACTGAGTTCCCCGTCTGTCGCTCACTTCGACGTTGTGTCGAAGAAGCGACACTAGGGGTCTCTCTTGAGTGCCGAATATACCTCTGATCTATGATAAAAAAGTTGTCGGACAGAATTTGCATGTCCCGCCCCAGGACATATGGGTATAAAGGCGGGGAAATGCTTCATTCAGAAATTTTCTTCGGAGCCGATGGTTGTGTATGCAGCGAGCTGCGAGTCACACACACCTGTTCCTCTTACCTCTGATTGATCTGCTGTTGGATATGTGGCGCACATCAGCGGCTTTCTCCTTCTCTGCACGGCAGTGCAGTTTGCCCGTGGGTGCTTCGACAGCGCAAACTTAAAAGAGTTTAAAAGAGTGATTTTCTCTAAAAGAGTATTTTCCTCTAAAAGAGCAATACACAGCGGCGTTGAATGTCAAGTCGCTGCCACTCACATCCCCGGCAACCTCAATGTGGTAGTGGACGTGCTATCACGACAACGCTTGCCCAGTGGGGAGTGGAGGCTTCACCCCCAGTCGGTCCAGCTGATTTGGGAACAGTTCGGCAAGGCTCAGGTAGACCTGTTCGGCTCCCGCCCACTGCCCGCTTTGGTATGCCCAAACAGAGGCTCCCCTCGGGGCAGATGCACTGGCACACAGCTGGCCCGTGGGGCTGCGCAAATACGCATTTCCCCCAGTGAGCCTTATTGCACAGGTGCTATGCAATGTCAGGGAGGACGAGGAACAAGTCACTCTAGTGGCTCCCTACTGGCCCACTCGGGCTTGGTTCTCAGACCTTGTACTCCTCGCGACAGCGCCTCCCTGGCAAATTCCCCTGAGGAAAGACCTCCTTTCTCAGGGAAGGGGCATGCTCTGGCATCCGCATCCAGACCTCTGGAACCTCCACGCCTGGCCCCTGGACGGGACACGGAAGATCTAGCTGATCTAACACCTGCTGTCGTAGACACGATCAACAAAGCCAGAGCCCCTTCCACCAGGCAACTTTACACCCTGAAGTGGCGTTTGTTCACTAATTGGTGTTCTTCCCAGGCTGAAGACCCACAGAGGTGCGCAGTCAGGTCGGTGCTCTCCTTCCTGCAGGAGAGGTTGGAGGGGAGGCTGTCCCCGTCCACCTAGAAGGTGTATGTAGCTGCTATTGTGGCCCACCATGACTTGATTATCAGGTTCCTAAGAGGCACCCTCCCAGCCATGCCTGTTCTCCTCCTGGGATCTCTCAGTGGTCCTCTGGGCCTTCAGAGATCCGCTAGAATCAGTTGGACTCAGGATCCTCTCTCTAAAGACGGCCCTGCTGATCGTGCTCACCTCCATCAAGAGTGTTGGGGACCTGCAGGCGTTCTCCATCAGCGACACCTGCCTGGAGTTCAGTCCGCCAGACACACATGGGATCCTAAGACCGCGACCGGGCTACTTGTCCAAGGTTCCTACCATGCCCTTCAGAGATCAGGTAGATCAGGCAAGCACTTCCCCGTGAGGATGCAAATGCATTTTCCCGCCTTTATACCCGTATGTCTGGGGGCGGGACATGCAAATTCTGTCCGCCAACTTCTCACTGGCCTTTTTTCATAGATCAGAGGTATATTCGGAGCTCAAGAGAGACCCCTAGTGTCGCTTCTTCGACACAACATCTTGTTCCCTCCATCAGGGAACGGAGGTTACATACGTAACCTAGATGTTTTACATGTCTCGTTCTACATTTTGCAGCAGTTTCCAGGAGGAATTAACAGCAGAGGTGCTACAACAACTGAGTGTTTTGTTCACTTTCACACAAATCAAAGGAGTAAGGCTGATTATGACTTTATAAACACATACTTTTCGCTCTATTACTACACACTGCTATGTTATGATATCGAAACACTTTTACTCTAACACATCAAAAAAATACATTTTAATGCTTGTATTACAGACCCACCTACATTTACACACTTATTCCAATGTGATTATCTTGTAAGGTAGCTCACCTGATGGACTGTTGGACGTAAGCTGACACGTGAGCTGAAAGTGCAATAGAAGACACAAAATTATGCGGTTGCTTCAGAAAATGTGCTTTTCATGTCACATTTGCTTTTAGAATAATATCAGTTAGGGTTAGGTATTGGTTTAGGGTAAGAATGTCTGTTTTGTTCACCTCTAAAGACACTATTGGATAGGTTTAGGTTAAAGTTTTTGGTTAGGGAGGTACATTTTACTCATTAAAACTACCATCTGCAGGAATAGCTACACACACTTAGTAAATAGACAACACTGTGCATCCATGTGAAATATCTCTCTATCTCTATCATATATATTGATGTTATTTAATTTCAAAATGTTCTCCATGTAGATTAGTGTAATGGTGAAGCATGATTCCCTTAGAATGTAATATCTGACCATATGAAGTCCACTGGGATCTAGACAAACTGTAAAACCAGCTGATTATCATTCATGAGCACTTGACATTGCAACCCCCCAAAACCTCTGCTTACATAAATTATAATGTCATTTTTTCATCAAGGTAAGGCTATGAGCTGTTTACATAATTTAATGCATATGCAAACAAGACAAGAAAATGACAACTTACTGTGCCTTCTCTCCTCCAGTGATCTTCCCGGAAGACCTGACTAAGACCTTACTAAGTTGTTCATCGATTGCAAGGATTTCAGGACTCATAAGGACATGCTCTAGAGATGAAAGTTTCTCAGACTAAGGGAATTTATATGATATTGTTCCATGCTTGAACTGTATCAATTCAAATACATATTTATGGCTATCGAACAGAAAATAAATAAACGAAAGACAGAAAATGGGATGCTAAATTACATGGGAGGATAAAACTATATTATACCAACCCGGGTTGATTATACATATATGACAAATTATTCAATACAATATCAGTCCACATTGTTCAGAAAAATTTTGAATTATACACTATTACTATCTGTCACCTTCAGTGAAAATGACTATTTCTTTGAAGAATATGGGAGGTTTGGATGCTAACTCAAACCTGTTTTGACCATAATAACATTTTAAAAATATCTATATATTTGTGTGTATGTGGTAAAAAAACAGCTCCTTGGCTGAACTTGATTCAATCGTGGACAGTGGTTCCATGCGCTTGAAAAAAAGATGTGCCACATTTACATGTCCTTATCGTTAGCACAAGCTCCACTCTTCACCAGAATTGTAAACCCAAAAACTCCTAACAGAACAGAAACTCTTCTAAATATCAGCATACCAAAATATTAAACACTAACAAGTATCCCCCTTTATATTTATCTAGCACAAAAGCACATAAAATAACAATGAATTGTAACATTTACTCTCCCTATCATGTCCCATGCAAAGCATGCTAGGAATTAGAAACTCCCCTGCCTGGTTTCATCAATGCTACATTAACACCACAGAAAGTATTAACGTAGTCCCAGCTCAAGTGGATTAAGTAAACTTTAATTTGTACAAAATTAAAAAGATAAAATGCAATCAAATCAAGTTGTGACAAAATGTTCTAGAATTGTTTTGCTTTAGTTAAAAAAATCATTTTTTTGAGTGTACTTGGGTGTTCTGGGTGCTTGCTGTGTATTTTGAGTTGTTCTTACTGGCCCAAGTGAATGATTTTGAATGTTTTTATGCATAGATTTTGGGCAGGTGTTCCAGGTCAATTTCAAATGATACATCACCAATGTCAGATGGCAAAGTACAAACATTTCTAGTCTTTTGCCACATGATCAAAACCTGAATCAAAGGTGTTTATTGATTTCCAGAAACACTTGCTGAAGCCTCATATTTCATTTATTCTATTAGCCAGACACAGATTTGCCATTAATCTACATTCTTATGATGCACTGAAATAAAACATTTACTTCAAACTACTTCACTTGACACAGAAGGTCAGCTAATTGAAAATATGTTTGCAAGACATTCTGTTGAAATGATTTAATTAGATTAGTTTCTATTCATTGTCTGAATTGTGAGGTTCTTCTCTCAATGACAGATCTATAAAAAATAAAAATAAAAAAGCTGAGGTTAAAGCTTGGGCATTTGTGTTAGTTGTTATGTCTTCTGTACTTAAATGTGAAAAATATGTCTTGTTAAAACATAAAACTGAGTGTGATTTAAATGCATAAACAATGCACTCATTTCATGGAACAGCTGAAATTGGAATTGGAAGTACCAGAGCCAAGAGTTGGCTAATTTGAGAATATAATTTCTTTTCTTGTTAAGACATAAATTTAATTGGATTATGTTCTCATTGTGACATTATGGGTTTATGGTGTGATAGGCCTAAAATTCAAATTATCTGATTAGAATGTTATCTGTTTATGAAAGGCACTTCTCAATTTTCAAATGTAAAATTCTGATCAAATGAACATCAATTAGTCAGTTATTGATGATCTAAAGTCACATGAAACTTGGTGAGTCCGCTACATAGAATTTATGCCATGTACTTGACACTGACAAAACATGGCTGTGTCCCAAAACCTATTGAGCTGACTTGCTGATTAATGCCTACTTGGGCACCTTTCTCAACAGACAAAAATACAACAAAAAAACATATAAAATATTTCATTGATTTGAGAGTCTCTTCATAAGCAGGTAGGAAGTGTGTTAACAGCAAATTATACTGCCTGCAAGTCATGTCAGAATGATCTTATTTAAAGTAATTAAAGTATTTACTAGAATTTTCAATTACCAATATGGGGGTGCCAATAAAAATAATTGTGGATGCTCATCAGTATTGATCATCACAAGGTATTAATTTCAATTGTAAATTTTGATTGTGGAAATTTTAACTGTAGAAATTAGTTTTTAGGTATTTTGTGCAATAAAGCTTGCCAAAAAGTGCTACTCACTTTGTTGGTTTATAAGGCATCAGGCTCATGCAACCTAACTACATGTGACAGCATGAGAATAATAAAATACATAGAAAGTGCATTAATCACACACCAAATGCACTAGCATTAAAAATGCTTTTTGTCTTTGTAGGGAAATGAAAAAGAGAAAAAAAAATTAAATTGCCATTTTATTCTGATCAAAATTACTTGAACGCACATGACATTGTAATTACAACTTTTGAACTTAAGTAGGAACTTATCAAGAGTTCCTACTTAAAGGAAGGCAGCATTAAATACAGGTGTTCCACGCAAATGTGAACTGTACTACTGTACAGATACGCAACTGTGAGTAACAATGCTCACAGTTTATGTTACTATAGTTACTATATTTGATACTCCACTAAGCACAACACTGAGCAACAATTATGTAGAACTCTCAAACTTATTTACTTCTTAATTACATTAAACTATTTCTGTGTATACTATATTCAGAAGACTGCATACTTTCACCACCTACAACTCAAAGCCACCTTCACTTTGGGAGCATGCCTATGATATCAAAATAATGCTGTCTATGTATCACCAGATCTCAGTAGGATTTTCAGAAATCCATTAGCCTGTGCATTATGTTGCGAACATGATGACATATTCACTGATGATAAAGCCATAACAAACGTAGTATGTCATGATGACATGGTAATTAAACTGAGATTTAGACACAGTCAGAGGTGAACATGTAGCCACATACAGTCTGTCAGAACAGAAGTCTAATGTATCACAGTTTCTAGAGAATGACACCAAATAAGTGAAGCAGGAAAAGAGATGTGTTTTGTCTGATGAGAACTATGAGAGCAAATGTGATTCCAACAACCTCTATTAAAACCATTAAAATAAACTACAAGAATGATTTTAGACCAATGAATATTTGTACCAGTGCATAGAATAGAGTTAGGGAATAATGTTAGGTTTCGGGAAGAAATCACAGTTTTTCAGGATGTACAGAAATGTAAAAGCTTTTATGGAAGACTTGGGGCACATACTAAAATGCATCAGCTTTCCCACTGAAATATGGTCGTTATTTTATAAGACTGCTTAAAGGAAAATTTATTAAGCTACAGATGACCATAAGTGTATTTTGGAGGTGTTTAATTAGCAGCTGCATATAAATGGGTAGGGACATATATTGTTTTACTAAACAACTAGGAAGATAGGAGGGACAAATGGGGAATCAACAGTTTTATCTCAAATTATCCTGTGTAAAATATAATTTTACCTTTTATTTACAATATATCATACTTAAAATGTAGAGTTATAATAACTGCCCTGGATTCATCTGATTCATTGGATTCATTCATCCAAGTTTTTGTTGGCTGAACTTGTGATAAGTTATGAACAAAACAATTCCACTAAAAATCAAGAGATTTACGCATATCACAAACTGTTTTACTGTTTGCTGCTTTTATTTATGCTGTTGGTTGTTGTGTTTGTTGTCACTTTCAGTTATTTGTCATTTAGCAATTTTTCAAAGCAAATTATTTATTTAATGTGTTTGATGATTGACACCATCATTGTGATTTGCGTGTATAGTGTTGAGGCTCATACATGTCTGCTTCACAAGCTTAAGCCTAAATATGTTAGAGAAGTCTAAATATGTAAGAGCAATCAGACATTAGTCTCTGATCATCGACTGGTCTTTTTCGACTGGCAGTTTATTATACTTCTGACAATGGGATAGCCCTAACTACTTATATGGTTATCATCAGTGATATTTTTAGTTTGAATTGAATTAAAAAATAAATTGATTGTCCTAAGAAAGTCAAGTTTACATAAAAATATATTATGCTCAGGGGCCTGGGTAGCTCAGCGAGTACTGACGATGACTAACACACCTGGAGTCGCGAGTTCGAATTCAGGACATGCTGAGTGACTCTAGCCAGGTCTCTTAATGCCTTCTACACACTACATGACTTTCAAAGACGGCAGATTGTGGTACCATTCATATTACACAACTGTCTCTCTTGTCATGGAAGTTGAAGGGTTTTCAAATGAAGAATCGGTGAAAAAAATGCATGATCATATTTTACATGTTTTTAATCACCTTTACATGTGTAAAGTCATCATATATTTTATTGGTTACAATATGAAAAAGTAACTCTTACTGAAAAATCTACCTGTTTGCTTACCTGACTGTCCAAGAGAATTGTCAATTTCTCTCCAACGCTTCTCTTTCTCCACCACTGTATTTGTAAAGAAACATCAAATAGGCACTGGTGCTCCTGCCAATGTTCGACAATTTTTTTCTCCATTTCTTCAGCCCAATGAGACTTTCTTGGTACTGCAGCCATGCTAGTTGATGGTCTGTTGCAGGTACATCAGGACTCCTGAACTGAAACTTTCCCTGTTTCTTGCTCTCTCATTGGCTGTAGGTCAACGTTGCAATTGTATTAATTCAAAACACAATTCTCATTGTGCGATTTGGAATCGCAGATAGGTCCAGATATTTAACATGCTAGATATCTCGCTGACATCGGTGACGTGTCACCGCTTCTCTCAGATTGCGTCTTTGATAATTCATAAATAGCATTTGTCGCTCGCAGGAGCGAGCTCTGATTTAATTTCGGGCTTTTCTCAGTGATCTCCACAAAACTGTCGGAGAATGAAAATCGGGCCTAAATTCCTGCAGTGTAAACTCGGCATAAGCAACCAAATTAGCCCGGTTGCTAGGGAGGGTAAAGTCACATGGGGTAACCTCCTCATGGTCGCGATGAGTAGTTCTCGCTCTCAATTGGGCACATGATAAGTTGTGCGTGGATCACGGAGAATAGCATAAACATTCACATGTTGTGAGTCTCCATGCACATGAGCCACGTGATAAGATGCACGGATTAACTATCTCAGAAGTGGATGCAACTGATACTTGTCCTCTGCCATCCGGATTAATGTGAGTAACCGCGCGACCATGAGGACCTAGTAAGTAGTTGGAATTGGGCATGCCAAATTGGAGAGAAAAGAAAAAACATTTTACATTTTTTTTAAAGATATTATGCTCATTTAACAAGTTATATTTCCTTCTACTTTATGTTCTGTTTAAACAATTTTCCCCCTTAAGTTGACACAATTTAAACTTTAAGTCAGCATGAATATTTTCTTTCTTTTTTTTTACAGTTTATAATACAGAGTTTTATAGTTTGTGTTTTATGTTTTAGACCCAAAGTTTTAGAAACACTTAAAGAGAACTACATAACACCAAACTAAAAATATTAGATATTTGGAAAGATAAAAAAAAGTACAAATATAAGGTAGGATGGTGGAGCTTTGTGTTGGTTTCTGCTAGTTTTACTGATATGTCCTGACAGGTGGTAGCACAAATGCTTTACCAACCTACATTCTGTCAGTCAATTGCTTTGATTTCAAAAAGGAAAGATGAAATCCAGAATTTGTGGGATATACAAAGGACCTCTGGGCAATATATTTGTATACAATCGATAGCCAAATTGTTTTTTAATGTGATGTTCAGTAACATAATTTGCCGCTATAGTCATGAAGTACAGTAAAAAAAATATATTTTCCCTATACCTGCCCTTTTTTCAAAACTTGACAGATAGTTAGTTCTGAAGTTGGGAAGGTGCTTTATGTATCCATGCTTAGGCTACTAGTAAGGTTCTTTTTTTTTTTTTTTTTTTTTACTTTTTATTTCAGTTACTTTGTTTCTTGTTTTGAATGGCCAGCAAGTCTAATACAAGTATCAAGAGCACAATTAAATTGTAATGGTCATAAATGACAGAAACTGCATAGTATGACACAAAGATGGCGAGTTGCGCTATCTTTCCATAGTTGGGTTACTTACTATGTATATTTTAACCCAACTATTTAGGGTTTTCATTTTTTTTAAATTTTTTTTTATACCAGCATGTTAAAATATAAGTCTCACGAGGATAATTTGAATTGTAATGGTGTAAATAATGACCCAAAGTTGGCAAGCTGATATCTATTCATAGCTGGCCTATTATATCAGGTTATTTTTATCCCAACTAGTTTTTTCTTATTTTGAACAGCCAATAAGTCTAATACAAGTCTCAAGAAAACAGTTTAAATTTTAACTGAGAAAGTTGGCAAGCTGATATCTTTCTATAGTTGGCTTACTACGTTAGGTTATTTTTAACCAAACTAGTTACATTTTTCTTATTCTGAACAGCCAGTAAGTTAAATACAAGTCTTAATTTTTTTTTTTTTTTTTATTGAAATGGTCATAACGGAAATAAGGTGATGACCCAAAGACGGCAAATTGCTTTATGTAGCCATAGTTTAGCTACTACGCAGGGTTATTTTTAACCTAAATAGTTGTGCTTTTTTTTCTTATTTTGAGCGGGTAGTGGCTAAGTCTACAAGTCTCAAGGGAACAAAATTTACATTTTAATGGCTGTTACTGACAGAAGCTGCCTAATATGACCCAAAGATAGCAAACTTCTTTATATAGCCTATCCATAGTTAGATTACTACGTTAGATTATTTTTTAACCCGACTAGTTAAGTTTTTCTTATTTTGAACAGCCAGTAAGTCTATTACAAGTCGGTTAACAACAGTTTAAATTTTAACGGTCGTAACTGACAGAAGCTTCCTAATATGGCCGAAAAATGGCAAACTTCTTGATCTATCCATAGTTGGATTACTACATTAGGTTATTTTTAACCCAACCTGTTAGGGTTTACCTTATTTTTTAAACCTCAGCATGTCTAAAAAAAAAAAAAAAAGTCTTGCAAGGATCTTTTTAGACTGTATTGCGACAGAAAGAAAATGCTTAAATGAGCCAAAGTTGGCACGTTTATATCTTGTAATAGTTGGCTACATTAGGTTATTTTTAAACCAACTAATTCGTTTTTTTTATCTCTTATTTTTAATAACCAGCAAGTCTAATAATAACAAGCCTTACGAGGACCGTTTAAATGGTAACAGTCGTTAACAGATTAAACTGCAAACACAACCAGAAGTTGCGAGGTACGTCATCTATTCATGTTTGGATAACTTAGTTAGATTACTTTTTAACGGAACTAGTTTTATTTTAAATTAGGTTTTTGTTTTTCAGTGAGTGAGATCTGCAAACTGGTCCGCTAATGATTCTGTGGTAGACATTGAAACCACAAACACGAACCCCAGAGGACGCTTTAATTTCCTTCAGCGTGTTCAGCGACTTTAGTTTCGTTTCTGTCCACAAACCATTCGTGATCCTTTTTTAAACTGAGAATTGTGATATAAATTAATTAGTTAATTCAGACTATGCACTGTATAGTTGTGTCAGACTCTCTGTGAACAGTGCCTCAGCGGGAGGAGGGAGAAGGAGGAGCGAAGCCTTTCAGCGCTCTCCTCTCCTCGGCTGCCTCATCCGCCAGTGAGCGAAGGAGAGAGTGAGAGAGTATGGAGCTCGCAGTGGGTGAGCCTGACACTGATGCTCTCTGAGTGAAAGAACGCAGACTGGGGGCAGCAGTGTAGACGAGAAGCTCTGCGCAGAGCTGCATACAAGACAAATATATATATTGAAGCAAGACGAAAGGCTGTAAGAAAAGGAACGCGAAACATTGCCTAGAAAGAGACAATAGAAGAAATCAGCGCTCCTAACTTTAAAAGGACCGCAGTGAGTGCGCATCATTGCCTCAGTCACCCCTCATGAGGGTATTCCCACCGACTCCAACGATGCCACCCGGACTGCTGCTGCTGATCTGTGGGCTGCTCGGGTTCGGTAAGAGAGTTTGTCCACTGACACCATGCATGCAAATTCACCTGTCAGCCACTTTAGACGGAGGGAAAAGTGCGCAGATTGCCTGCACACATAACCTGTCCGGGTTGTTTTTATTATAAGGTGTTTATTTGTAAATGGTAATGCTTTCTATCCTATTGATTAGTAGAATACGCTATTTCTGTGTGGATGTGGAGGGTCGTCGTTCCCATCGCTTGTGCCAGATTTGTACTGTACAGGTTTGCGTGCATCGGTCGTGCTACTAATATGAACATGACACGGATGTCAATACTTCTAAACGACACTCAAACACACACTGGTGCATCTTACAAGAGTAAACTGTTATTTTATAGCACTTTTGTGTGCACACACAGAACTGTATGATAATTGCTCTTATTAGTGCAGTCTTCACTTTGCATTTGCAACTTCTATTTATAGCCTACTTCAATTATAGTAGCATAATTTTCTATTTTGATCCCCAATTTTGGGGAGATGCCTTTGGTATACCTCCATTTTTCCAATCACTCATTCACCCCATCCCTTTATCCTTCTACACCTGATATCTGCCAGAAAATCAAAGGAGAGGTGATGCTATATGTGTGTCTTTGTGGCTGTTTTAGGAGTTTCAATGAGGTAAGGACCCATTGTTAGCTATTTCAATCGTCTTTGGTGACCTAAGCTTTTCAGGTGTATAGAAAAATCTCTTGTATAGCCTACAAGAGATTTCTTTTAAAGCACTGCCACTTCTGAACCTTCCCGGAACCCATCATTTGAGATTCTGTGTTATTTGATTGTGTGAGCCTGAAATAACCTGAAGACGAAGCCCTAAACGCTATCATTTAAGGTCCAGCATAGGCCAAACTCCTCATTTGAATCGGAATCTTGCAATAAAGCCGCCGGTATTACTCCCACATGCACACTTGAGTGAATGAACATCAAATCTCAAGAGGCTTTCTGCTTTATTACTGCTTTTTATGAGTCCGTGTGCCGAGATGTTAAGCCTTGCGGGGCTCTGTTCTTTTTTCTTTACCTACTTCGCATGAGTCTTGAGAGGAAGTGCTTTGCCATCACTCTGAAAATCATTTTTTATGACCCGAGAGGAAACACTGACAGGATTTTTGCTGCAGAGTTGTGTTTACGCCATATGCACACATTGTTGCACTTCAGTGACTCTGAACTTCCGAGTTTACACACTGATGATATACTACAGCTCCCCTCCTGTTCCCATCCATGCTTAAAGTTTGTTGCTTTGCAGCCTCTCACCTCAGCTGTAAACCGAGAAATATTTAATAGACAGTTTACAAAACTATACGTTAAATTGATAATCAACTCCTCTCAGTCGGCAGCATGAGAGATTGATCCGTGTATTTATACTCATTTCTCTGACAGGCATATTCTGGTGAGATGAGTTGCTATCAGGTGAGCACGACTGAACTGTCTATGTTTGTTTCACTTTGTTAACCAGTGCCAACTCTTGTGTTACAAATGAACGCTGGGTTTATTTAGCATCTCCTGACAGTTGAATCAGAGTGCTGTGTCCGGGGAAACAGAAGGAGAGGAAAAGTCAATGCGATCTGACACCCTTCATTTTATCCCTTTATCTGCGTTGCAGCCCTGCTGCATCCCCAGCAGTGAGGGTGAGCGGAAGATCTTTCCCCTGCAGGGACGGGGACAATCTCATTTGCGCTTGGCCCTTACTCCACTTATAGCTCTCACCGAACAAGGAGCAGCCAAGGACCCCATAAAAGGGACCCTCTGGCGGACTGGCTCAAAGAGACTATGAGCGGTCATCGTATCAAGTTCAGAAACAAGCACTTATTTTTAAATGTCACTTTGAATGAATCACCGAGGTTTAATATCAGCAATGCCTCCTGTGAACTCTCGCTTTGTTCTTCACACATCACACATTTCAATAATCTCAGAGCCGCTGTGTTGAACTGAACTAATATTGAATTTATTAGACTCCCCCCACCACGTCTCCTCACTCCACAACATCCTGATTGCTGCAGAGGCATCATGTTTCCTCTTTAAGTGTCATAAACAACATTAGCATTGTCAGCAGTGGTTTGCAGCCATGGGGGCAGTGTAGCCCTGCATGGTTTTGTGCAGCCCACTCTCTGCCATACAAGATGCTGTCAACGCTTGCTAACAATTATATTGCAGTCAGAGCTTGTCTTTCATAAAACGTGTACTGTGGACGCATCTCAGATGTTGTTTTACAAGCACGCTTTGCCTTTGTGCAGATGTCTTTTAGCGACTTGGATTGCATTATGTACATTTATGTTGGCAAAACAGTTTCAAGTGAAGCTGTAGCGTTATGATAATGCTGGAAATCAGTGCTTTTCTTTGTGTTAATTAAAGACATTATGCTTTTTTCACACATATGTACGTAAGGGACGCTCTGATTAGGATATTATAGTTGATAAATCAGATACCGATTTTTATTGTCATATGATTGGCCGATACAATCCTGATACTGGTCATTTAACCATTTATCAGGAGCTCTGTTAAAACTGATCATGTGTAAGCTTGCTGCTCACTGTCACTGTTAACTAAAATATCCTGTTAAAGTACCATAGCTGTTGCATAGTTTTACAAAAATAACTTTTAATTGATATTTTTAATAGACTTACACAAAATGTGATCTATATTAGGATACATAGGCCTGCAAGGATTGAGGCATATGCTGCATCCAAATCGAACGAATCCTCATTATTCATAAAGAATTATGCAAGAAATTTCGGGATGACCTACTTTTTTCAGTGATATCCTGAAGTGCAGATCGAGTGAAAATTTTACGATCCAATAATCCATTGGGAGCTCAAAAATCAAGTTCAAAATGCCTGATTTAAAAGAACGGTAGTGAACTGCGAGTTGGACGACTCTTCTCAACTGTAAATCACATCAGAGACTATTTAGAGACTGGCCTCTTCTATTAAAATGAATTGGAGAAATTGGAACACCCAACGGTCAGCAGATGTAGAAAAGGAAGTCCAACATTACAGAGCTAATCACCTTTTAGATTCAAACATTGCCTGTTAATCAACCCATGCGCATTAGGCAGACAAGCTGGGAAAATTGCTTTGTTTAGCGTAATCTGAGGTAAAGAAGCACAATTTATGATACCAATGTTGTCAGATTTTACTGATGATTTGAAAAATGTTCTTTTATCATAATGTTGACCAACCATTTTGGAGATTTTGTTCTTTCCCCATTCAAGTAGATAGGAGCTGCACTTGTATGCCACTTGTTTAAATAGCTGCCCAGCCTGCCCGAGAGCATTCCAAAGATGGCATCTGATTGGACTGACTTGCTAAAAAGACTTTGGTGATATATACAAATATTTTTTTTCCTCGTGGTTAAATGGTGCTTGTCTTGACAAAACCAGATTTGATTATTTTCATTGTTATTTTCGAGAAGTGCGTCCTTCATCAAATACAGTACCCACTGTGACAGTATGTGATTTTGGATGCAGAGTTAGTGTCAAACTGAGGTGAACTGACAATCCATAGGTGTAAAATAAGTTAAAGTGACATTTTTGATTAGTTTCACATATGTGTGTGTGTGGCTTCATGTTTTGAGTTCATCACATTGTACTGTGTGACTATACAGAAAAGTGATTTCTGGATTCCTACATATATTTTTTCCTGGGATAATGGATAGAAATAATCAGATGTTTCTCGAGAGTGGGTAATTGAATATACAAATTCTAGTTTAAATTAGGTATTTTTTGCCTGTTACTCCATGGTTATTTTGCATTAAGATGTCTTCTTTATGTAAGTGAGTGAGTATTTTTATGTTGAGATCTAAAATCCTTTATTGTAAAATTTTTTGTTGATAAATATTGTGGGTTTATAGTGCATTTTTAATGAAAATGCTGCCTTTGGAGGCTGTATTAGGAGGTAGTTTTCATAAGGGTTCCATTCATCCAGAAACTCAACAATTGTCGTTTAAACAATTAACTGCCTAAGTTTTTGGATGCAGCCAAAATTTGGATAAAACAGCCTTAGCAAAAAGTGTAGCTCTGAACCCTGGCGTCCTCTGTCAGTGTTATTGATTTTGTTGTTGTTGTTGCTATTGAATCACACGTGTCAACAACATCAGAAAAAAATGGTCGATAATAGATGACGTCATTACGGGGGTACTTTTGTACACATCGTCTCATCGGCTGTGCCTCCTCCTACTCCAGTTCTCATCTAGATAGTTACTATGGAAAAAGTACAAAGACTGTAGGTGGGAAAGGGCCTTTTATTCAAATCAAAATCAAATCAAATCAAATCACTTTATTGTCACACTACTGTGTACACGAGTGCAACAGCAGGTGAAATTCTTGTGTGCAGTTCCGAGCAACATAGCAGTAATGACAGTGACGAGACATAAACCACTTTACAATAAACAACATATTACACAAAACAATTTACATAACAAACTTACACAACAATTTACATAACAAATGTACACATACCTACACAACAATTTACATAACAAATGTACACAATACACACAATGTAGAATACACACACTAGATACGGGTATAAATATATATATATATATATACACTAACTGAATTGGGAGAATATATTGACAGAGTGATGATTAATAAAGTGCAGTGCTGATTGTTGATCGTGAGAGATCATGTGTTCAAAAGTCTTATTGCTTGTGGGAAGAAGCTGTCATGTAGTCGGGTGGTGCGGGTCCTGATGCTGCGATACCGCCTGCCTGATGGAAGCAGTGAAAGCAGCCCATGACTCGGGTGGCTGGAGTCTTTGATAATCCTCCGAGCTTTCTTCACACACCGTCTGTTATATATATCCTGGAGGGAGGGAAGCTCACCTCCGATGATGTTTCTGGCCGTTCGCACCACCCTTTGCAGGTCTTTGCGGTTGTGGGCGGTGCTATTGCCGTACCAGGCGGTGATGCAGCCAGTCAGGATGCTCTCTACGGTGCTGGTGTAGAACAGTGTGAGGATGTGTTGGTTCATTCCAAACTTCCTCAGCCATCTCAGGAAGAAGAGGCGCTGGTGAGCCTTCTTCACAACGGCCTCAGTGTGGACGGACCATGTGAGTTCCTCAGTAATGTGGACACCGAGGAACTTGAAGCTGCTGACTCTCTCCACCGGTGCTCCATTAATGGTGATGGGGCTGTGTTCTCTGTCTTTCTTCCTGAAGTCCACCACAAGCTCCTTGGTTTTACTGACGTTGAGGGAGAGGTTGTGCTCCTGACACCAGCGTGTCAGAGTGTGCACCTCCTCTCTGTAGGCTGTTTCATCATTGTCAGTGATCAGACCTACAACCGTCGTATCGTCAGCAAACTTAATGATGGCATTGGAGCTATGTGTCGCCACACAGTCATGTGTGTACAGGGAATACAGGAGTGGGCTGAGAACACAGCCCTGCGGGGCTCCAGTGTTGAGGGTCAGTGGTGAGGAGATGTTGCTGCCCATTCTAACCACCTGACGTCTGCCTGACAGGAAATCCAGGATCCAGCTGCACAGCGAGCTGTTTAAGCCCAGAGCCCGGAGTTTCACATCAAGCTTGGAGGGCACTATGGTGTTAAATGCTGAACTGTAGTCTACAAACAGCATTCTCACATATGTGTTCCTTTTTTCCAGGTGGGAGAGAGCAGTGTGTATTGTAGATGCAATAGCATCATCAGTGGAGCGGTTTTTACGGTAGGCAAACTGCAATGGGTCCAAAGAGGTGGGCAGAACAGAGCAGATGTGATCTCTGATCAACCTCTCAAAGCATTTGCTGATGATGGGGGTCAGAGCAACAGGACGCCAGTCATTTAAACAAGTGATTTTGGCTTGCTTCGGTACAGGCACAATGGTTGATGTTTTGAAGCATGTGGGGACTACAGACAGGGAGAGGGACAGGTTGAAAATGTCCGTAAAAACACCAGCCAGTTGGTTCGCGCATGCTCTGATGACGCTGCCCGGAATGCCGTCTGGACCCGCGGCTTTACGGATGTTCACCCGTCGAAAGGATCGGGTTACATCCGCAACAGAGACGGAGAGTGAACCATCATCTGTAGAATCGGCCGCGAGTGCTCTCTCCGCGAGGGCGGTGTTGTTGTCCTCAAAACGAGCATAAAATGTATTAAGCTCGTCCGGGAGAGAGGCAGCGGTGTTCATGGCGGAGTTTTTATTCTGTTTATAGTCCGTGATGATGTTAATTCCCTTCCACATACTTCTGGAGTCAGTGGTGTTGAACTGACCTTCAATTTTGTGCCTGTACTGGCGTTTGGCTGTGCTGATGGATTTACGGAGGGCATAACTGGCTTGTTTACGCTCCTCCGCGTTCCCGGAATTAAAAGCGGTGGTCCGCGCAGTAAGTGCCACGCGAACATCGCCGTTAACCCAGGGTTTCTGGTTGGGGTAGATCCGTATGTTTTTCGTCGGAACAACGTCCTCTACGCACTTGCTGATGAAACACGTTACGCTATCAGCGTAAACCTCGATGTCGTCATCGGAGGCAGACCGGAACATCTCCCAGTCCGCGTGATCAAAACAGTCCTGTAGCGTCCTTATTAATTTAGTCCCTCTTTCCTTTAAAGGAATTGTTCACCCAAAAATTTCAATTTTCTCTTCATTTACTCATCCTTATGCCATCCTAGATATGTATCACTTTCTTTCTTCTGCAAATCACAAATTAAGATTTTTAGAAGAATATCTCTGATCTGTAGGTCTATTCAATGCAAGTGAATGGTGACCAAAATTTCTAAAGGCATAAAGGCAGCATAAAAGTAATCCATATGACTCCAGTGGTTTAATTAATAAATTCTTCTAAAGTGAACTAATTGATTGTGGGTGAGAACAGACCAAAATATAACTCCTTTTTCACTGTACATATTGCCATTGCAGTCTCTAGGCACAACAGAGTTAATCTCGTCAATTAAATCACTGACAAATATGTTCATTGAGGAAGAGATTTTTGATTTCGTCAATGATGACGAATATGAGATGAAAAAAATTAAAGCATAGTGTTGACGTAAATATAACAAGAAAAAAATTATACTGCAAGATATTACAAGTACAAGATATAAACAGAAGAAGAAACATCTAGAGAAACATCTGTTTATAGAAAAAGATATTAGCTATGGATTAATCTATTCTAATAATCCAGTATGTTGGGGAGTTGAATGCTAAACCTCAGCCAAATGAACCGCTTTAAAACTGGTTAATTACCTCACTCAAAAGCATCCTTTTTATACATGAGATTTATCACTATGTCTACAACATATATGTAATATTAAAACATACATCTACACAGACAATGATGCAAATGAACCGGTTAACTTGAACTAAGCTACGCATGATACGCTAGTCATACTTGTGTTACGTAACTTGTGTTGGGAATACGCCGTTTCTGTGAAAAAACACTATACATGCTATGCAGTATCCTAAACTGACAACACACGCAAATTAATCCGTCTTTAAATCATGACATTTTTGTCAAAAGGCTAAAACTATGATTAAAACAAAAAAGAGTGTAAAAATTAACACGATCATATGATCTAAAGTTCGATTACACTTCCTACTCCTTGATGCATGCGCAGAGCGCTAGGTGGCACTAGAAAGTTGAAAGGAGAGCAGTCAAAATTTATTTTTGTGGAATATTCCTTTAACTGCCGAATCAAATTTGTTGTCTCACAACATTCTGCCAATATTTCCTAACACCCATGATGACGCAATAAAGATGATCAAGGTTTAAAGGTGCACCGCTGCTTTTTCGACCAATGTGATCGGCCAAATTATGAGTTCAGTTGTTCTTTCAAGAACAGCTTGCCTAGGCATTTGAGATGCAGTGCTTTATATCTCTCTCTGTTCAGAGAAGCTTAAATTTCCCCCCACCTCGTTCTTTTATTTCACACATCTTTGAACTCTCCACTGCCTCAAAGCCTCATTTAAGCTCTTGGTCTTGAAGAGAGCTGTTTTTTGCTTGGCCTAAAATGTGATATTTAAGTGTAATCTACTCTGTGAAGCAGCCAGGTAAACACCAATTTTCTCCCAGCTGGTCTCATCCTTCTTGCTGTCCGGCTGAGAGGATTGGCTGGACTCGCGCCGGGTCAGAACGGGAATGAGGTGGAGTGCGTTCCTGACTTCGTCTCGGACCGTTGCGGATGGGGTCAGCCTCCATATGCTCTCTCCTCTATTTGTTTTTATGTAATTTGATTGGAGGCAGACAGAGACAGATTAGTCTATAAATAAATGATGAGAAAATCTCAGCTTAGAAAGACAGCAGAGATAGATAGAGCTAGCTGCGACCAGGATACATTGGTAACCATTGTAAAACAAAAGAAAAAAAAAAAACAGTAAAGCTATTTCTCACTGGCCATAGAAAAAAAAAATTTCAGTTTCATTTGTGATTCTACCTTGCGTACATCCCGTAGCCTCATAACAAGACTACTGGTATGGATTATAAAGGAACTGCTGCTCTACTACTGCTGTATCTGGGTTAATTAGATCACATCAAAGCTTGAAGGCCATCAGGTTCTTAAATGTCACTTAACACCTTCCACCAAAGTTTCCTTCTGTCACCCACACTGAATCATTGACAGGCCTAATATAATCTAAGCAGGTAATAACAAAGTTATTTCTTGACATGTTTGTATATGAGAAATCCTGTGTGTGTGTGTGTGAGAGAAGGTCCCTGTTGTGTGTGTGGGTGGCAGTTCATCTGTGTGTATATGAGCTTATTTTTTCTCTTATCTGTGCAATCAATCATTTGATCATTTATTTCGTGCTCTCATTTGCTGAAGGGGGTAGTTTGAAAAAACATCAGCATCATTTTATTCTTTCACTATATTGCAGCTATGAATCAATGTGACGCCGCCACATATTTGCTCTGCATTTCAAACAGTTGTTAGGTTGTACTTCCTGACAGACTCTGAGAGATAGACGTATATGGGCCTGGTAAATTTCACATGGGATGGAGTGCAGAAGATGGATTTTATGTTGTCGTATGTGAAACACTTTGAAGAATTGAATGACTGATCTGATAAGGGCTTCGGTGTCTGCGGGAACTTTTTGGCCGTGGACAATCGCACACATAGATTGGCAGATCTGTCTCCCCCGAAGCCCTGTGTCTGGTGGCATTATAAAGAGAGCCTGTTTACTGCAGCGCAGATGAGTGCTGCAATACGAGCATAAGCCTGGCTTATTTAAATGCAAATCAATCTTCTGACTGAAAAACAGCAGTTGATGGCGGGGTTACTGTCCTCTTACCTTCAGATAATTCTGTGTATGTTTTTCATTCGTAACAATGCATCCTTCACAGGCTGGCATGTCTTTACCTTCTAAACCCTCATATTGCTATGTGGTCACTTTTCTGATAAGAGGCTGACGCTGCACTTAAGAGTGACCAATTTCAGAACACAAGATGCTTTGCTACAGAGGAAGGTATCTATCAAGAGTGTTGTGTGATCTGAACCCCATGAGGCACGGTTAATACTTCTTCATTATTTTGTGCTAGTAAACCAAATGCTTTGATGGCATCTTTTGATGGGAACTGCAAGCAGGCACCATGGGAGCTTATAATAATTGTTCTCAGCATGTTTCTCTATGTTGCCTCTTCGTTCTAGGCAGATCTAAAAGAACATATTGCTTTAAGCCTTTCAAAAAAAATAAAAAAAAATAAAAAAAGAATTCCAATAATGTTCTTTTTGAAAGAAACCAAACAACACCAAAGTTTACTCTCCATAGAGCTGGATAGAGCTTCGTTCTCTTGTGTTTGGTGATGTTTGCAGTGGTCAAACATAATTGTTTGCAAAAATTTTACACTAACAAGAAATTAATTCCCACCAGTCTGAAACAATGGGAATTACCAAGGGTTTATGGGCTTACATAAGCCTTCGAATGCCTTTTGACAGTTCTTGAAAGTCAGGTCTTATGGATATAAATGTAGTTGTTAATTGACTTGTGCACCAGCCTTGTATGAACCTCATACAAGTTTTAGCAAATTGGTTCCCTACTAAGTTCTTCGGACTTGAACAAAATTGTGCAGTACAAAGATCTTTTCATGAGATGTAGCTATATTTAATTATTTAATTCAACCTGATCTCATTCAATTATGCTACTAGCCTATACCTTAAGTTTTTTTTTTCAAAATTATTTTTATATGGCTCATTGTACCCTCCGTGGCAGTTTCCTGGTGAAATGAAACCAGGAATCTACAACAACTTCTTCTTTTGACTGCTCCTGTTATGGGTCATCACAACAGACCATCTGTGATCTGCATATTTAACTTGCCCTTCCTGAACCCCCAGTGGCTGGGGAAATCTCACTCACAATTACGGGGCAATTTTAGAGTCTCCAATTCACTTAACCTGCATGTTATTAGACTTTGCGCGGTAAACCAGAGCATCCGGAGAAAACCCACACGAACTTGGGGAGAACATGCAAACTCTACACAGAAAGGCCCAGTTGAGCCAGGACTCAACCCCGGGACCTTCTTGCTGTGAGGCAACAGTGCTAAACACTGAGCAGATTTTCTATTCATAAACACTTACTTTTCAGCCTGTTCCTCACACAATGCTATCTTATGACATCAAAACACTCTACACTTTTGCGCATGACTTGTAAGGCAATACATTTTGTCATCTGCATTATAAAACCAACTACATTTAGAAGCTTGTTCATGTGCGATCAAATTGTGCAGTACAGCTAAACTAATAGAGTGATGCACTTGCAACTCAAAGAACCGAGTAAGAGTCCTGAAGAGCATGCGATTTACATGAGTCAAATTGTCATAGATATTCCATAAAATTAATTGATTGCTTGAACAATTACTTTTTTTCATGTCACATTTGCTATTTATGAGACTATAATTTAGGTTTAACCTTAAAGTTTAGGGTAGGGATGTAGGTTTTGTTGCAAACATTTTACCACCGCAGTATTATCCAGAGCATAAATCTGTTTTCCCTTTAACCGCCCATACACTTAACAGAGGCCGTTGACACAGCGATCATAAAAAGACAGCCTTGTTGACTGTCCAATATTACGATTGCACATAATGCAGGAAACATTTAATTAGTCTATTTGAAGGAAATTATGTCATTCGAATGTGTCCACAAAAAACATCCATGTATTTTAATACTGCTTGCTCTGTCTGTAATTGTAGTATGTCCCACTTTTCACTGTTAGCCTGATAGAGACACAAGCGTGGCTGAAGGAAGGAAAATATCCTCATTTATGTTCGGTGCGTAAGTCCTTCTACTTGGAGCTGTGAAGGTGCAGACTGCTGATGGCCAACACCCAAGGTGAAAATAACACATTTGATTGGTCAGATTTTCTGCCACTCTGTAAATACAAATTAATTACAGAACCCATCTGTGAAGAGGTACATAGTAACATGGAGCTACAGCGTGACAATAAGCAGTTTTGATTGGCTGTCATGGACATGACAAACAATGTGAAGATATTTGAGATAGTCTACAGTTTTTTACATTGTTTTTGTAGACGTATATTATTGCATGTTAATGCATTAATTTATTAAATACATATACATTTTTAATAAATGAGGTAAAGAATGTTTCATAATTTATATACATACATTTTTCAGCTCCATTTATTTCACTCCAAGGGTTTGAAGGAGCTGAATGCATGCCACTGCACCACAGTCACAGAATTTTCTTGTGACCAGACTTATTTAATCTTGACATTGTTGTGGAATCATTTAAACATCTTTAAAAAGATAAGATAAATTTGCACTTGTCAGAGTCACCTGTCTAAGTGTTTGCCTTTGATTCATCTCTAAACCTTGAATCTAAACAGAACTATTTAGCAACTTTTGTTAGGCGTATTTCAGTCATGCTTTTTTCAGAACAGTATTCGAGGCCATCTGTGCATTAAGAAGAGCTCGTTTTCAATAGCTGCATCAATTGCTGTGGTGCCGTGATTTAATAGGAGAAGGCTAATTCAATCAGCAGCATCCACAGCTCTGAAACATCCGCAGAAAATCACACATGAAGCGCGGACACATCCGTCCGGCAGGCACGCCCGCTTGGCTGCAGACCAGAGTTAAATGGTGCAGCTTGAGTGAATTGACTCTCCTGCATTGACTGAGCCAAAAAAAAATTAAAAAAGAATCCAGCTTCTTTTAATATCAGATATGTCCCGCAAATGAATTGAGCAACACAGGAGCAAAAACAAGATTCTGTTAAGCTCCTGTCAGTGCTCTGTGGTTTGTGCAAAGAATGGTCTGATAAACAGAAAATCTTTGTGCTAAGTGCAGTTTATTTTCTCCTTATCAATACTGATAATGGCACCACAGACGGGTGTGTAATGAATAATGACTGGGCTGTAATCTTATAAAAGCCATAAAGTCATCATGCACACTGATCTGGAGAGCAGTGTTTAAGAGTAGCCAGTAGGTATATCCCCATGTTCTTAAGTGCGCTTTGAAAATGATGCGTCTGACGAATGGTATCTCTTTAAGTTCAGCAGAGCAGGTGAGGCTAAACATAAGGCACGAGTAAGTCTGACAGCTTCTCAGGACTGAAAGCACCATTTCACCATTTTCTGTTTGAAAACCTGTTTTAAATTGCTAGATAATGATGAAATGAGGTTGAAAGGGAGACAATGACTTTGACATACAGAGTTTGATTCTTTGTGAGACAAAAGGCTACAGCATTTAGATAACTAATATTTTTCCTGCAAGATCATTAACAATAACTCAAGTTTATGTGTACAGATAGTTATACAGGAGAAACAACGAAGAGAACCGTAGAATGTTGCTGTAATTCTGAAACGTCAATATTTATTGACAATCTCAGAGTCCAGCTGACCTCTGCTAAATGAAAAGAAAATTCTTTCTTCAAAGCTTCATATACAGCAGAATGCTGCTGAAATGTTTCCCTGTGGGCTGCTAACTGCTCTTCTGAAGAGATTTCTCCAAAGAACTGGGAGAGGAATATGTTGTAACTTAAAATGTTTACACTCGCATCACCGATTTCCAACAAAAAATGAATAAAATGCACCTTGCCATAAATTATTGTGCATCTCAGAGGGTCTTGGCTGAAAATCTGCATGAAATGATACATTAATGTGAATTCACTATCAAGTGCCTTGACTATTTGTGGTTATTTGTCTTCCACTTAAAGTATGAATTTATTATAGCAGAAAACAAAAGAAGGCCATTTTCAGGCACTTTAAATGGTTTTACACAAAGAAACACTTTAGAAAACAAAACGAGGCAGCCAGGTTCATCCCATAGGCACTGATAAGGAATAAATACATAATTAACAGGCTCTCAGTCAGAGGTCCTCGCATGAATCGCATTTAATGCTCTAAACGTACGGAATAGTGTGACTCAATCTACACTTATTAAATATAAAGGTCCCAGAGGATATAACTAATGTAGGTGGCCTCATAGCGCTTACCACTTTCTAAATCAGAGGGAATGGTCTATATATCCTTTTTATTTATTTATTTTCATTTCTACAGCACCAGCAATTTTTGGAACATCTCAGGGACATGCATCAGTATTAAGGTTGCTCAGAGTCTGGCTAAATCATCCTTAGCTCGAAAGCACAATCTGCCAGCAAAGTACATTTTTCAGGTGGAGGAGTATGTCGGTTACTCTCTTTTGTGCTCTGGCTAATCCAGAGATTTTTCTGGTCAGGAAACTTTGGGGTGGGTGATTTAACCTGCTGCTGCATTCTGTGCGCTAGAGGCAGTGCTGAACCCCTGCAGCTCCTAATTGCTTGCAGCCCATAAATGTGTTCTTTCTGATTTCATTTGTTGGTCAGCTGAATGGAGCGTATTGCTGAGCTGTGTGGTTGTACCAGGCATGTGGTCCTGTTTCTGGCCCTTGGGGTTCCACGTCCTGGTCCTAATGGTCCAACTTCAGCCTCTGCTGTGCTTTAGATGACGGGAGCAAGTTTGGTAAATAGCAACGACGGACTGCTGTGTTCAAACATCCCTAATGGGATTCTGGTGTAAATTATCATCTGGGAGGTAAAGATGGTTGCAGAAAAGAAAGTCGGGAGACAAGACTGATGGCTTCAGTTTTCTACACTCAAATGTTTCCTATAAATGGACTAAAGGTGTGAAAACATACTGAACAACAAATAAAACCCTGAGAGTCCATTAGATTGTTGTTCACAGTTTTGGACTTTCATTTCATGCATCTTCTCTCAGTGAAAATATTAGCATATATCTGTCATCACTCCCGATGTCATATTGAGCTGAAAAATACAGAAACACATTCCTCACTGAGTACATGAAGACTTACACCTTCTGTCTTTTCAAACTCATTATTTTACTCTCATTTGCACAAAAATGCATAAAAAAAATGTTTTAAGATACAAACATTATTTCAGGAGTGTGAGCACACAACTGCTCAGAGGTTGCACTTTTGTACAATGTATGCAATATAGTTTTATACAATCTGGTAGTGTGATGGTCCAGACCACTGACGTGCACAGAATGGGGGCTACATGGGGAAAAGCCCCTGCCCCTTTAATTCACAAATCCAAAGGTGCTCTTGACAGCAGATTTCTCTTCACACACTGTCCATATCCTTTCACCCCTGCCCCTGTTAAGGTCTGTGCACGTCACTGAACTTTAAGTTTTCATTTAAAGATAATCTTGTAATGTTATTCAATGACAATAAAACAGGATTGACATCAATGACCCTGCATGACCGACCGTGACATGGCAAGTTGGAATTTGTTCTTTTGTAAAACTCTAGACCAAGATTTTCAAACTGTGGTACAGAATGTAAGTGGAAAATTTCAGTGGAAAAGGGTGGACAAATGTAAATCTTGGTTTAATCTAAAGATGTTACAATTATGAAATTTGGCTGACAAATAATTGAGACTATGATGATTAATTGTCTGTTTTAGTGTCTGTATGCAATAGTAAATGATTCTATCCAAAGTACTTCACTTTCTCACCTTACTTTAAGGCTCTACGATTAAACCCCTGAGCCCCTCATATGAAGAAATACCTTTTAAGATTTGAAGTGTTTCTTCATTCTATCATCTCAGGCGTGACACCGGGCTCCTCTGTGTCACTGCGTGTCTTAACACTGTGAATGAACACACAATGACAAATAAAAATTCCCATTACTAGTATGTTATTCGTTATTTAAGAACCCAATAACAGTCACGTCTTGCAGAACACAGATTATCACCTCGGAGCTTTCTAACGCCATGTCAGATTATCACGGAATTCTGCGTAGGGCATCAATTTGCCCAGCACCGGACTTGGTTTTCAATAAAAAAAATGATTGGTTTGCTTCAGAAGTGTTATAATTCACTGTTGTCTGCCCTGAGTTTTACCTCTGTCATCTGTTCCCCCCTGGACTACACTTCCCATAATTCCCTGCTCTGATCACCCCCAGCTGTTGCCCATTGTTTCTCACCTGTTTTTCATTCACCTTGTTACTTATTGTGTATTTAATTCCCTGTTGTCTGCTTTGTCCTTGTCAGTTGTTATGTGCTTTGACCTCCTGTTCTTGACCCTTTCCCATCGTGCATGTTTTCTCTGTTCCTGTGCTTTTCCCATTGTGGATGTTTCTTTTGTTCCTGTGTTTACCCCGTTAATCTGTACTTTGTTTATTTTATTAAATACTTTAAGCTGCCTTTAGATCCTGCTCCTGTGACCTTCCTCTTTGTAACAGAACATCTGACCCACCAAAATGGATCTAGCTGGACCCTACATTTGGCTGACCAGAGTGAATTTACCCATCCCAGAATATTACCCTCTGTTTTGTATCCTTGCCAAGTGCACAGACTTTTCTGATTCTACCCTGAAGGCCAGGTTCTCTATCGGTCTCATATCACAGTTGTGGAGGGAGTTGCCGGCGACCGGAGACTACACATGGGAAGAATACGCTGAGTTGATATTAGAGACATTCGCTTCAGTGGTTCCTCTTAAATCTATTGCGATTCCGGTTTTTGAGTCTTCCACGCCTGAGTCTGCTCCACGGCATGTCACAGCCACGCCTCAGTCTGCTCCATGCTATGTCACAGCCACGCCTCAGCCTGCTCCATGCTATGTCACATCAACGCCTCAGCCTGCTGCATTTCATGTCACATCAACGCCTCAGCCTGCTCATGCCATGTCACAGTAATGCCTCTGCCTGCTCCACACCATGTCCCAATCAAGTCTGAGTTGGTTCCACGCCATGTAATAACCTTGCCTTCTGTGACTCCCTGCTTGAAACCCTTCTCGGCCGTTGTCTCCAAGTTGAATTATCCACCACTGATGATGGTGTGTAGGGTCACGAAGACCCTTCCTCACAGCTTTTCAGTACTCCTGCCTGCCACGACCGACGAGCCAACGGCCACGCTTGCCACGGCCAACGAGCCAACGCCCACGCCTGCCACGGCCAACGAGCCAACGAGCCAACGCCCACACCTGCCACGGCCAACGAGCCAATGCCCACGCCTGCCACGGCCAATGAGCTGTCACATCCCAGAGCCTGCGTTGCCAGCCTCGGCCGTCCCAGAGCCTGCGTTGCCAGCCTCGGCCGTCCCAGAGCCTGCGTTGCCAGCCTTGTCCGCCCCAGAGCCTGTGCTTGTGCATGTCTCTGCCCATGTACATGACCACGAAGGTTGTTTCCAAGTCTCTGCCCATGTTCACAACCACGGAGGTCTTTTCAAATTCTCTGCCAGTGCTCACGACCACAGAGGTTGTTTCCAAGTCTCTGCCAGTGTTCACCACCACAGAGGTCGTTTCCAAGTCTCTACCAGTGTTCACGACCACAGAGGTCATTCCCGAGACTATGTCCATGCCTATGACCACAGAGGTCATTACTGAGACTATGCTCATGTTCACAACCACAGAGGTCATCTCCGAGTCTCCACCTATGCCCACTACCACAGCGGTTTTACCTGAGTCTGTCTACGCCCACGACCACAGAGGTCGTTCCCGAGTCACAGACCATGCCCAGGACCACAGAGGTTGCTCCCGAGACTCTGCTCATGTTCACGACCACTCAGGTCATTTCCCAGTCATGGGCTCCAGACTCACGGCTCTGCCTTCCACAGCTTCGTCCCTTGAGCCTTCTACGGCTCTGCCTTCCAAGGCTCCGACCCTCGAGCCTCCCATGGCGCCAGCAACCACGGCTACACCTGTCACGTTCCACCCCTTGAGCTTCCTACGGCTCCGCCTTCCAGGGCTCCACCCGCAGAGTCTTCCAGTCTCAAGTCTGTGGTCACCACTCAGGCCACCTGACTCAGTTTCAGCTATGTGGACTGTGGACGTCATCCAGGCCTCCCGTTCTAATACCTAACCTGCTCTGGTCTCCTGACCGTCCGCCTGATCAAGAAGACAGATTAAAACAATAAGTCTTTTGAATTACCTTTATTCAGTACCTTATTTTCAATTTATTTCAATTAAAATATATTTGTTTGTGTTCTGCAGAAGAAAGAAAATCATACGAGCTTGAGATGACATAAGGGTGAGCAATTTTGGGTGAATTCTATTAATCAGCATGCAGTTCACATTATGATAAAATAATGTAAAATTAATAAAAAAAAAAACACAAGACAAAGAAATATAAACTAAATCCAAAAAAAATGTAAAAAGAAAGAAAATACAGAATTACAGTTTTGAACAAGTTTTAAACAATGAAGTGGGTAACAAGTAAAGAGAGATCAGTTATCTAAACGTGAGTTTATAAAGGCACAGTTAACCGTTTAAGCATCTTTAATGCTTAAAGAAAGTGTAGTCGGGAAATATTTTTACTTTTTACAAACTGCTGTCCAGGACTAAAATGAAAAGGTCACAGCTCAGAGGCAGATGCGTGGGACTTGGGCCCATGGCATGGTTGTTTTAGACCCCAGAGAGTTTCCTTCAGTTGCCTGTGATGTAAGTAGGACAAACTCAGGATCCTTTAGAAACTCTGTGTCATTTTAATACCGCTAGTGTCCAGAGGGTCTGCGAGACGGAGGTCAGTGATAGAGCTACAGCTCCTGCAGAGGGCAAACAAGAAGATATGGCACTACTCTGTGATGGGTCTTTAATGCCAGATAGCAAGAGGACACCAGAGACCTGTGTGTGTGCTCACACGCATACTCCCGGCTTTTAGGGGCGTGAAAGAGTAAGAATGGTGGCATAGGTGCGAAAAAAAGAGTGGAGACAACATTTAATTTAGCTTGTCAGTTGTCACGGGTCAAGCTGAAAGAAAAAAAATAAAAATCTCCTGTGGTTAAGGGAACTGATGTGAATCGAAGCTCTTAGAGAAAGAAAGACAGAGCAAGAGAGAGAGATTTTTTTTTATTTTTGAAAACTTTTACAATTAAATCAGTATCGGTTCACAAAAGCTTAAACAATATAATACAGTCAACAAATTTCACAGAGAATAGAATGTTTTGAAATTTCAAAGAAAAAAAACAAATCAGCTTCACATACAGCACACAAAGCCCCATGACTGCACCATATCAAATCAAAAGTAGAAAGATCTCCCATAGTTTTATAAAACCGAAAATTCAATTCAATTTCAATTCAATTCAAATTCAAAATAATTTATTTCGGTCCTCAAATACAGTTTTCCATAATAAATTTAAATATACCTAACAACCGAAAAAGGTGTAGGCTGAAGCCTTTGCTTATTGTGCCTACCCTTTTTACATATTTACCTAATGAGCGTCACTTTTCTCAGTGAATTTGATTCATGCAACATAAACAAAAACAGTAACATAAGACATTTCACAAATGTGCACTCATAACATTCAGACATTAATACAGTAGTTTAAATATTATATACAAATATTATTCATACTGATGTATATAGTTATTTATCATCCTTTTTTTAAACATTTTCTTAAATTTACAAAGTGAACTACACATTTTTAATTCCTTGTCACAATTATTCCATAGGTTTACCCCTCTCACAGATATACATCTATTTTTTATATTCATTCTTGCCCTTATTTTTTTTAAACATACACATTCCCCTTAGTTTATACTGGCTTTCTCTTATTTCGAACAACCTCTGAATACAATTTGGAAGTAAATTATTATATGCTTTGTACATTATCTGTGCAGTGTAAAAATCAACCAGATCAACAAATTTTAAGACATGTAATTCAATAAATAATATGTTTGTTGGTTCGTAATAGTCTACCCTTTTTATAATCCTTATTGCTCTCTTTTGTAACATATATGTATGACCCCATACCTCCACACAGTAAGTAATCTATGGAACTATGAGCAAACAATACAATATATATATAATGAGTTTTCATTCAAAAAATGTTTTGTTCTATTTAATATTGCAATGGATTTAGACAATTTAGTTTTTATATTATTTATATGTGGTTTCCAACTTAATTTATGATATATTATAACACCCAGAAATTTACTTTCATACACTTTCTATTTCCTCATTATTAATTCTAATTTTAGTAATACATTGCCGATTACTAAATATTATGAACTTAGTTTTACTTAAATTCAATGAAAGTCTATTATCATCGAACCATTTTTTTCATCACTACTAGACCTTTGTTCTATTTTTTTTTTTCTGCTATAAATAGCCATTTTTGCTTGGCCTAAAACTCAACAGTTGACAGATAAACCGTTGTTCTGAAAAATACTTAAAACCCAAAATGAAAGTCTCAATACAAAAAAAAGTTTCATTAAACCTACTATTCAATTCTTTTAACTTCATAAATAAAGGTTCCAGTCTAAAACAATGCATGAAAAACAGTCTCCCTTTGATGACAAAAAGGGCATGCAGAACTGACTTCTGGATTTAACACCGAAATAAAAGAATTGACAGCAATGGCACCATGGAGAATTCTCCATTGAATGTCACCTACCCTCTTAGATATTGGTGGCTTATACAAGGATCTCCATTCAGGCTTTACATCATTACACAGTTTCAGAACAGAACACCATGGTGTATAAATTTGATCAAATTATATCTTATTAAAAAACAAAACACAGGCTCTATACAGCTTTTTGCCTTCACTTGACAAAAAAAAAAATTATAAATCTAAAAACAAAAAGATTCAAATGGTTTTAGCAAAAAACCTAAACACACATCAAGATAGGGTTGAACAACTAAAAACTGATCTTCAATATCAGGAGTACTATTCCCTGTAAAAAAAGTATCAATAAGTGGTCCTCTTCTTGTAAAAGATGATTTTAGTTTTGTCAAGAACTGAGTAAATACACAAGCAGATCTGATTCCTAGATGTTTGGATGCTGCCTCCACATTCTCAAAAAGTGAGGTCCAGTTAAAGTAAATAAATGTCCCAAATTGAAGACCCTGGACTCCTGAAATAAGGTACTGAACCCTGGCAAATTACATTGCATATTAATGTCCAGACGGGCGCCAAATATCAAAGGTTCTTGTAATAGCCAGTGGAGAGAATAGGAGTTCTCAGTCTTATGAACAAAAAAAAAAAAAAAAAAAAAAAAAAAAACGCATTCCTGATAAATCTAATTTTGTTGGATCCATTAAAAAGAGGGGTTTGTCCAGTCCAAAACCTCCAATGGTGTGCACAATGGTGCAACTAACAGCACGCCAGCTAAAATCTGTCGAACCATCAAAAAAATCATTGTAAAAACTTTAAACGAAAAGCAGCAACCCTGCTATGTAAATGAATCAAACCTTGCCCACCTTCTTCTTTGGGGAGGTATAAAACACTTTGTGGGACCCAGTGAAGTTTGTCCCAAAAAAAAGTTCACAAGAACAGCTGGAACTTCAGCTAAAAACTGTGGTGAATGGTCTACACATGCCAAACTATGCCAAAGTGAGGATGCCACTAAATTGTTAACAACAAGAGTTCGACCCCTATAGGACATATTTGGTAGTAACCACTTCCATTTTTTCAAGCGACCTTTAACTTTTTCCAAAAACCCCCTCCCAATTTTTTTGTAACACACTGTCATCTCCTAAATAAACTCCTAAGTATTTTATACCCCCTCTACCCCAACACAACCCATCAGGAAGGCAAGGTTTCCCATCAGTCCATTGTCCCAACAGTAAAGCATCACTTTTTTTCCAGTTAACCTTTGCAGAAGACAACTCTAAAATCTTCAATTAAATTAAGTAAAATCTGCACATCACTATGTCCGTTGATCATTACTACAATATCATCAGCATAAGCTGACAAACAAAAACTATTACAATTTTGTAAAACAAAGCCACTTATTTGTTGAAGCAAAGCAATAGCTACGGAATACAACATTCCAGACAAGGAACAGCAGTGTCTGATACCTCTAAAAACCTGAAATGGAGCATATAAGCCACCATTAATTTTCAGTGTACTCTCAACATCACAATAGAGTACTCTGACCATGTCTGTAACAAGGCTGCTGTAGGCGGGATCGAACCGGAGTCTGTAGTGCTCAAGTGTTTGGTGTTCTACCAATGAGCTTGCGTTTCTTCCAAAAATATAATCTTTACTCGTTGAGATGAGCAAAGTACAAATAAACTAGGAAAGCCGAGCTTCCACAAAACTGAGAAACAAAAGAGACACAAGGGTCAAAAAGTACAACAAGGATGAGACTTAACTTGAGAGCTGGTCACAGAAGAAACATGGTACAAAGGCTCAAAACAGAACACATTGGTGAAAAACAAGCAGGCTTATATAGGCCTATGCACAGGTGAAGGGAATGAGGGTTAATGAGCGGAGGGTTGAACCGGGTTAGGGGCGTTGGTGCCACCTGCAGGAGTGGAGAGGAGCATGGCACAGGAGGTCCAAGGTGAGCGCCCTCTGCTGGTCTGGAGGGGAACAGCACCCCAAAGAGGAGATCCCTTACAATGTCAACAAACCTTTTGCAAAAGCCAAAAGCTTTTAAAGTACTCCACATATAAGAATACTCAACACGGTCAAAAGCTTTCTCCTGATCCAACGATATCAAGCCACAATCTAAATTCAATAATTTAGAGACATATCTTGATTTAAAGAAATATTATCAAATATAGATCTACCGGGGACACAATATGTCTGGTCCGGATGGATAACCTGATCCAATACTCCAGCCAATATGTTAGCCAATGCCTTGGACAGCAGTTTATAGTCGCTACATAGAAGAGAGACAGGTCACCAGTTTTTTTTATATCAGTAATATCTCCTTTTTTGGGATAATAGTGATTACCGCTCTTCAGCAACTCAACGGCAGCCTACCCTCTGACAAGCTATCATTGAGGTCCTCCAGCAGATCTGCACCCAACTCCAACCAAAAAGCCATATAGAAGTCAACTGGGAGGCCATCCACTCCTGGAGCCCTCCCAGACTCCATGCTTTGCAGGGCCTTATGAAACTCTCCCAGAGTCAAAACTCCTGCGAGGTCATCTTTAGCCTCCTCTGATACCTTTGGTAGACTGTCAAGGAAAACATTTTCTTGAGCTTACTTCTATAAAGATTCTGATAAAAAAGAACTGCTCTTCCCTGAATATCAGCAGGATCAGACAAAAGCACTCTGTCTTCAGAACGCAGTGCATGAAGAAAAAGTTTCTACCCATTCTTTTTTTTACAGATTGAAGAAGTATTTAGAAGGTGCATCCATCTGATCAATACTTTGAAAACGTGAATGGACCAGAGCCCCCTGTGCTTTATACCCCAGTAGATCAGCTAACTTAGCCTTCTTCTTTGAGTAGGCTTCCAAATAGCGAAGCTCACCAGTAGATTGAGCTAATCGTTGAGATTCAATTATCTCGTTTTCCAAAAAACCTAAAGAACGAGTCAACTCTTTAGTGACGTTGTGAGTGTACTGTTGAGTAAACTGTCTTATTTGGACCTTGCCAAAATCCCACCACTGTTGTATTGAAGAAAAAGAAGACTTTGTTGTTCTGTAAACTTCCGGAAAAGACTTTAAAAAATTATCATTTAACAGGTTAGTATTAATATGCCAGTATGTGCTTTTTGGTTTTAACAAACTTAAAATAAACTTATAGTGCACCATATTATGATCTATAAAACCTGCCGTAATATAACACTTATTAAAAATATTAAGATGATAATTAAAACTATAAATTCTGTCCAGTCTAGTTAATGACATAATATTTTCATGTATATGAACCCAAGTGTACTGTCTCTCATCGCTATTTAAAGATCTTCAGATATCACATAATTCATATATTTTTTTTCTAATATGAATAAGACGTTTACGTGAAGCCAAATGAGGCTCAATGTGATTCCTATATAAATTTAGCTCAGTACAATTGAAATCACTACCAATGTACAAGTAGTCTTCAGGGCAGCAGTTTTGTAATGTTGAACACAGTGTATCTAAAAATAATATTCTTTCGAATGGTGCATTTGGAGCATACACACAAATAAAATTGAACACAGAACTTTCAAAAGTAGTTTTAACTTTTAAAAGTCTACCTTTTACAATTTCATCAACATCATACGAATTAGGGCTAAAATTCTTTGTAAATAAAATGGCAACTCCCCCACTTATTGAAGTACTGTGACTTAAAACAGGGACACCCTCAAACTCCCTCGCCCAATCAACAGCATTTTTCAGATCACTGTGAGTTTCTTGTAAAAAAGCAACATCAATATTTTTCTGTTTAATTACTTCATATAATGTTGCTCTTTTTCTGTAATCTCTTGCACCATTAACATTCAAAGTAGCTAAATGGACTTAAACACAACCCATAAAGGCAAAAAACATCAGCCTTCCTACTCTTAAAGTTAACAGGCATCATTGTTCAGGGCGTTATTGAGAAATCTCACAATTTTCTCATGGTGCTCATGGTGCGACGAGGTCGACACAGTCACATTCTCACCTTGAACATCTGTAGCCGTCACCGCCACAGCCGAGCTCGGCTCCGGCAAAACCGCCTCAATTTTACCGGCAACACCAGCGGCACTGCCGCTTTCAATATTCTCATTCACCAAATTTGCCTCCTTTTCTGGAATTTTGTCAGGACAATTGCGAATTAAATGCCGAGATTTGCCACAACCTAAGCATTTAGTCTTCGCAGCAGTAACAAAAATTGCATAATCCAAGTCATCAAAATGAAAATTTTGTGTAAAATCAAGCTCGGGATCATCCTGAATAATCATATAAGCGAATCGCCTGAACGAGACAATATGTTTCAACAGAGGTGACCCGCTACTGATTGGGATCTTTTTGATCGGAGATACCAATTTCCCATACGGGATAAATAGTGTGTTCACGTGCTATGGTAAATATGGTAAATACCAAAAGCCGACGTGGAAAATGCACATGAACACCCCCTCATGTGGTATTTTCCACTGGGCAACTCTTAGAATATTTTGATGCACGAGTTGCCAAGATGAGATAACCTTTGACCTTTTCAAAATGGCGGAGAGCAACGCGAGAGTGTTGAATGGTAAGCATTGTACAAAACCAAACCTTTTTTGCTACTGTTAGCTAGGGGTGGAACGGTACATTCGTATTGAATCGAAACGGCGCGGTCCGGTGCACGAATTTACACTGAGAATACACGTTATAAAAATAAATAAAACTCTAAATAGCGATAAATTACGCTCTATTCGTGTTTGGTGTGAACGCAGCATAATGAACAGGCTGCGATGTCAAGATTGCAATTGTGTGTGTGTGTGTGTGTGTGTGTGTGTGTGTGTCTCCATCTTTTTACCACATTACGACAACAAAAGCACTTGAACGCAACACACTGGTAAATACCAGTTCACAAGTGGAAAATATCATATTTACCATAGCACGTGAACGCACCATAAAGCCTGTGTTAGAATTGTATCACTAATAAACGGTGGAACTTTTGACAAAGTGACTCGCTTAGCTGGCAAAGAAAGGGGAAGAACAGGGACAAATTCACCACTGATAACTATTCCGTGTTCGACTAATTCATTAGCTTAATCTACACTGTCAAGAAAAACCACCATGGCACTGTTCATTCTGGAGGCAGATAACATGCTCTCATGCCCACAACCTCTCCAATGGCCAGGCAGCATTCTTCCACCCCCACCGCAGACACCACCTTAACAGCATGGCGCCGCGTGAGTGAACACAAAACCTCCACGCTTGGGGCCGACATGCTTCCCTGTTAAAGCGGATAGCACGCGGCCCAAGAAAAGAGCAAGAGACCAAAAAACTGAGGAAAACACACACACACACACACACACACACACACACACACACACACACACACCAAAAAAAAAAAAAAACTATATTAAGCACAGCAAAGAGAGAAAAATAAATCACTCACAACACTCTACTGGCACTCACACAACTCCGTCCACTCGCACTCAGTTACTCCGGAATTGAAAGAGAGAGAGAGAGAGAGAGTCCATCCAAGTGTTGACTGGAATGTCTGAAAAATTGTGCATTTACGATGGAAGAAGAGTCAAAAACATATAGTTAAAGCTCTGGATGTCAAACTCGCCCTCACTGTCTGGACAACACTGTGTGGCCTCAAGGCAGATAGCCTCGCTTCCCCCTCCTCTGGAAATACCAAGCCTGTCAAGACATTTAAATTTGAAGCAATTTGATGTGACAGAAAGGCTCAGACATATGCTTCCTTTGAAATCATTGACAGACAAATGTCTTTGGGAATCACATGTCATTCAGGGCTTCCAGTACAGCATCCCATTTCACCTACTTAAACTAAAAGTGTGATATTGGGACATACTATCATACCCCCTTTGGACATTCAAATGCATCCAAATGCAGGAGACACAAGATCATGGATAGAAATTTTGTACTATGCTGCATACCACAGTTCAAGCTTGGTAAATTCTGAACTGTGAATTTGTATGAAGAGAAGATGCTTGACCAATAGAAGATCTAAATATCACACGCTGACCTGATCAATACAAAGAATACATATTTCAATGCTGTGTGTTTAATTTTTGCAGGAAAATGAGTAGACAACAAATTTTAACATTTTAAATGTAATATTGTTTGTTATTTGTGATGTATTATTTACTTACACAGAACCCCTTCCGTGTGACATCATATCCTGGTTCGTTCCGTTGTCCGAAAACTAATTTCATGCTCATAGCCTTGTGTGACTGCCCAAATACAGTTCATGGGAAGATAATAATGATGATTAATAACCCTTTTCTATTCCCTGTGTAAATGGAGCAGCTGATAGTTCACAAATTATTGAGCCAATCAGCATCTTCATCCTACAGCGAGAACAAAGTAGTTTCTTTTCACAGTGTTCAAAACATTGAAACAACAATGTTGTAAAAACATTTAGAAATTGATGGAGTGCCATCTGTCTCAACGACATGTTTGTAGTTTTTCATATTTGACACTTGTAGTTCTAAGGCGAATGGCCATATTCTCTTCTGTCGAGCAAGAGATTGTGGGCAATATTAGCCAAAAAAGAGTTAATGGATCCATACTTCGAAAATCTACCAGAAATAAGAGACTATCCGGGCAACTTTAATACACTTATTTCAACATACTATGATTTGGGACACTTATTCTAATCTTGGATACTATTTAGGGCAGAAAGTGTGTGAATTGGGATTCAGGGTTGGTGATTTAAAAATCTCTCCCTCTGTAAAACACAGGCAGTCTCACACTCATTCCGCATTACCCCCTTTTCCTGTCATAATTCATGCCTTTCTAATCTCTCTTTATGAGACTGTGCTGTATATTGACTTGCCGTGTGTTTGGCAGATTGAAGAGGAGCGCAGGGGTGAAGCATTGACTCCTTACTGACGGTGCTGCTGCTCTTTCTGTAACCCGCCTGCCCTGAATGGCTCTCTCTTTCTTGCCTGATACTGGCCTAAGAGAATGGCTTAATTGCTGAATTATAGGGCAGGATGGTCATTACCACACAATTTCTCTTTCTCTCTCACACACACACACACGCTTACTCCTAGCTTGTGTTCAGAGAGAGATTACTGTTTTATTTTCCAACTGTTTTGTAAAGAATTTTTAAATGTAATCAGAGACAATATTCATTTAGAAAATAAAAATTTTCATGACTGTGTGTAAGCAGCATATGTACCTATCATTGGTTGAGGAGAGTCCCTTGTTCACTGTGTAAAGCGCTTTGAGTATAGTGCCAGAAAAGCGCCATATAAATGTAACGCTCATTCATTCATCATAATTCCAAATTTTCAGTAAGCAGAATTATTAGCTAATATTTTCATTTGGTGGCACCATTGCCGTGTTCTGGGCTGATATTTAGACCCAGTACATCTCTGATGGATCTTTAAGCACTTTAAGAAAAACACTTTTAACTAAATTTGTAATTAAAGGTGCTTAGATCTCTTTTATAAAGGATTTGATTAAATCCCTATATGGAAAATGGGAAAAATAATTTCGGAACCAAGACGGCTTGAAGACAACTTGGGTGGGCACTGTTGCACTCTATTAGCTGTTTTTAAATATCTCTGAAAGCTGCTCATCCAATCAGATTTCTAAAGAAACCTTCCAGTCTCGTTCTGAATAACCTGTGCCATTGGTCCCTGCAGCTGTACGGCCATACGCACTGTGCATACCATGAGTGTTCTGACCGACCTGAGAAACATTTAGGCAGAGTTCGGAATGGCATACTACCATACTACTCTTACTGTTTCATATATGGCAGAAGTAGTTAGAGTAGTATGGATAGTATGCCATTCCGAACTTAAGTCTTATTCTCAGAATATTTAATCAATCATGAAATGTGTCCCATATTTCTGTAGGCTGTTTAAAAGAACTAGTTGGTTCTTTTCAATTAATTGGTCAAACAGGCTTGCAAAAACGATCTGAATTGATTTGTTATTCAGGACAATTCCTTCAGAGCGTATCATTTGGTGCGGTTTCTCACACAGTAAAACAGTAACAGGATTTTTATGAATACAGAGAACAAACAGCGCTGGATAATGTGGAAATTTACCTACAATCAACTGAAACAAAAGGCTGTCTTTTTGAGAGGTAACTTTTATAAACTTTAGTTGTGTTGTGTCATGTGAACAAAGGGCTGTTCAAACCGAACATGTCTTTGCGCTTGCACATTGTTTTTCAATCGTTTTCCATGTAAAGATTCGCTAGATGTCTTTTGACAACTGCGTCACGTTTCACTGTGTTTTCGCATCTCTCACAGGAGTGCTGCATTTTTAGATGCTGTGTCAAGTTTAAAAGAACTTCAACTGATAAAAACGCGTCTTGAGGCACCTGCGTTCTGCTCTATTCGTTGTGGTGCAGTCTGCTTTTTATTAGCATGAGAATGCATTTGTTCTGAACGGTTACTGGAAGAAATGCTTTTAGCCAGTAGTTACATGAATGCTACTCATACTTGAGAATAAAATGCATCTCCCAAAGTCACCTGAGTTGAATGCGTTGGTGTTGTTTTTGCAAAAAAAAAAAAAAAAAAAAAACCTCACAGGGGAGCATGCCTCCGGACCAGGCTAGATATAAGATTGTATTGGGCATTTTTCTGATCTGTGCTATTTGTACAAGACAGCAGGTAGTCTGAGTTTGCAACTGTAATGATTCGATTCATTTTCTATCACACATATGAGCAATCTCATCAAGTTAGGTGTAGATGAGAAGGTTTAGGCCTTCAGAAGGACTCGCAGCTTTTGACAATGTCACACACATCTCTGAACCATCACCTTTTCTCCTGGGCACTGTTTTCCAGCCAGTTGGAAAAGACAAGCCGTGTCACTCATATAGCTGCATCAGACATGCTGGACATGTGCTGTTTTGAACTTTGGCTCTGATTGCTGGGGCATGAAAGCGAGTCAGCAAAAGTGTGAAATGTAAAACTGGCTGTGGGAAAGCAGAATGCTTTGCGCCAAACAAAAGTCTTTGGGCATGTCAAGAATTTTCAATGGCTTGTAAATACAATATTCAGTGAAGACTGAAAGTGTTTCACACTAACTGATTGCTGAATTGTGTACTTTATATTAGTTCATAACACTTTGTATTACATTATAAAACAATAAGAAATATCTCTTTTCAACAAATCATAAAACTTGTTTTCTTTAAACAGACTACTACTACTATTCAAGTTTAATTTGGGCTGGACTTATGGATATTATTGATAAGTCGCTCTAAAGTATATTCTTGTTGCAACATTGTTGATGGAGAAAGGACATCAATATGAGGCAGATACCATGCACCATGCTTTTAGAATATACAAAAAGCAAAAAAAAATACTTTAACTTTGAAGAATAAACATGTTGAATTTGGCTATAACATAAGGGGAGAAAAGATACTTAAATAAATTAGCTTCTCTGTGTCTTTTTTTATCCACAGATTTTGCATTGCAATTTGTTGTGAAAACATGAAAAATACATAGTCGACTGAAGCCTGGTGGGCCTAAGTGTTAAATAATTACAATGAACTGCCTCAGGTTCCTCTAAATCAGAGCACTTCAAAGAGCCCAACTCATATTAGATGGAGAAAAAAAGCCCTCACGCTGTCATGCTCTATTTTTACATTGACATTAGCTCCTGCTGAAAACTGCCTGTTTACACATCCCAAACTCCCGTTGCCCCCTGTGTTATGTGTTATTTTGATATTTCATTTGAAGCCCTTTGGAACAGCAGCGCTTGATGCTAGAAGGTTACTCTCTGAATGGAAATCAAAATGATGTCTGCTTTACCTGAAAAAAACAACAAAAATAATACAAAGTGATGGCAGCTGTAAAAGTGGATGATGACATTAAAGAATGAAACAAGAGGCCACACAAACTCAACTCTTGTTGAGAAACACGAGTCTGCAGGTAGCAAGAACGCCTTTTTTTTTAATAGTCGAACTCAATCACTTCAGCATATATCTTGATCTATTTAGTCCTTAGACCCATCTCTCACAGGAGCAACAAATGCCGATGCTGCGAAAATCTGTTCAGAAAGTGTGGATCTCTCAGGTTTAACAAGGTCTACATTTGGCCGACTGCATATGCATGCATCATTCTGCTGAGATGTCTGTGAGAAAACATGAAATTAAAAATGACACTATCTACTTTTTTAAAGGGATAATTTACAAAAAAAAAAAAAAAAAAAATGTTGTCATCATTTACTCTTGATGTTGTTCCAAACCCTTATTGCATCCTTCTTCCATGGAACACAAAAGAATATGTTTGGCAGAATGTTAGCTTATAAAGAAACATATATAAAGAAAAGATGCAATAAAAGTGAAAAACGAAAGACAAGACAACAAGTCAAGAATGGAATACGGTTTAGGAACAAAATGAGGGTCAGTTAATGATGATATAATTATAATTGTTGGGTGAACTATGCCTTTTATAAATGTCCTTGGTCTTATTGTGCACATTTTTATCAGTGCATGTTATATTAAAAACAAATAATTTCATCATCTTTATCTAAATAAAATAAAATAACCTGCCTCTGAAATTACTTTTCTGTGGAGAAAGTAATTTTATAAAATCCTGAAGGTTAAAATCAAGGACCACACTACATTATTTCTTTGTAAATATATCACAATGAAATGAAATGTTGTCTTTTAGTTCTTAATTTTATAGATTTTCTATGCCAGTTCACCACTACCAAGAACTGTATCTTCTAAATGACCAATGAATTTAGACTTTAATGCTGTTGTTACACCACTGGATATCAATAGATTAAAGGTCAGGCACACACACACACACACACACTCATGTGCTGTTCATCCTTTAATGTTTAGTCTCTTTAAAGATTTTTACTTTAAGTGACTCTGGGCTGTTGGCAGAAGTAGAGATGAGCAGGGAGAGACAGAATGATGGAGATCAGTAACAATAGAGGGGGATAATTGTGCCAGAATCACAACCATCTGGTCTCAGTCTCCTCACAGATCCCCACGCACAGTTTGCAATCCTTCCTCTAAAATCCTTAAATCCTCACAATCTGCCACACGCTCTTCTGATGTGACTACCATCACCCTCTCCTCTCCTCTCCTCTCCTCTCCTCTCCTCTCCTCTCCTCTCCTCTCCTCTCCTCTCCTCTCCTTTCTTTTCAATTTCTTTTTTCTTTTCCTTTGCTTGCCTTTCCTGTTCTGTATTTCCTCTTCTTTTCCTCTTTCTTTTCCATTCCTTTACTCTCTTTTCCTTCCCTGTTCTGTCTTTCCTTTCCATTCCTTCCCTGTCCTGTCTTTCTTTCTCCTCTCCTCTCCTCTCCTCTCCTCCACATAAAAATCCCTGTCTGATGATACATGTATCTTTCTGTTTGCCTGAGGAATTCTCTGTCTAATATGTGTAGAAAAGCATTCAAGATGAACAGAGTATTGATTCCAGCTGGATGTAACAAGGACAGATGAAGACACAACCCTTTTGTCCTACAACCATGTTAAGCTTGTACTCACAGAGGAATTCATATATTGGTTTGCCAAGATGACTACATAACAATGCCCTCCATGGTCAGAATGCTTTGGCTAATCTTTGTTCTTTGCTTTGCTCTTTGTTCGTGCTGTTCTCAGTTGATAAGCAGGCATTAGTCGCATTCCAGTTTTAATTTTTTATTCGACCTGTTTTGTCTTTCTTGGTCTTTTTAGGTGTCTGGTAAACCCCTGCCGTTAGAGGAGTTTAGAGTGATTCTAGAGTGGCTATTATTAAGCTGGAGTGATTGGGCACTGTATTGTAACCCTAAAATAAACGATACTCTGCATGTGGCATGACTTTGCAAGATGGGTGCAAAGGTAGATATGTGTAAAGTTTTTCCCCCCAGCTTCACAGTTATGGTTCTCACCAAACTTAATGTCCATTTATAAAGATATACGCAGATTGAAAAGCAAACTTTTGGAGAAAATCAGTTTCAATTCCAAACCGCCTAGGGCTGGCTATATTTTTCAAGAGTCCAGGATTCTCTTATGGATATAAGCTTGAATAAAAATGTTTTTCTTTTCTGTTATTTTGATTTAGGACTTTTAATGTGCTGTAAGTTGACTTGCTTTTATGAGGCTAACCATAATGTAGAAACACTTTCATCCATACATCAACTCTGTTCCTGCATTCATGGATTTCTCTCACCATCTTGACCATAACAGAAAAAGAATGTTCTCCATAAAGTTTGAGGTATATGTTAAAGTTCCATGAGATTCCTCACCTCTGTGTAGTGCTGTTCTGGGCATTCATTACCCTTTGACATTTCACTTTATCTTTTCCTAGAGCTTCCCAAGAGCCATGAATATTAAGCATGCTGCCTGTTTGTAAAACAGCTTTTGGCTTCGCCTGCCGGCAGAATGTAGAGTTATGTTTTGAAACTCCACTCTCCAGTGAATAGGAGAATATTCGGCTCCTGCAGTTGCTTGATTAAGAGATGCAGAAATTTGTCCCTTAGAGATATAATAAAGTGCAAGGATCATATCTCAGTCTTCAGCATAAAGTGGGCTCCAACAAAAATGTGTACAGTAAATAGGTGGCGTGAGGGCTGAGCCTGGTTTATGGATGCACTCTTTGGTCGAGGACAGTCAGTTAATGGCTTCCAGAACCTTCAATCTACAATGCCCAAGAGAAGGTTTTCATTAGCACCTCTGCTGATTTTCAATGAAATGATTTTGAAATGTCTTTTTTCTAATAAACTTCTGTTGACACATGTCATGGCTTGCCCAGTGCCTCTGACTGTCTCTCACTGAGAGGTCAGGGGAGGTCAGTCGTTAAATTCAGAGGCAGACGTACAAAAATGGAAATTAATTTGAATTAGCATCAGCCGATCATAATATTAATGTTGGCTTGTGATTAATGCTGGGGGGTTGTCAGATCAAATAATTAGCATGCACAAATAGCAGTTAGACAAAGCAAACCTTTTACATTTCTAGAAAAATGTCTTCTTGTCAGAAGGCAGCTTTCTATTGGCAATAAACAAATACATTTAAAAGAAATAAATGGGATAAGTCAACACACAATATAAGTGTGTCTCAACACAAGCTAATACCTTTCCTCTGTATTAATTATGTCAACTTTATTACTGTACTTATATCAGATTAATCTTGTGCTCTGTTCCTCTGGCCTCTTGAGTCCCACATATCAAATCTTCCTGCATCTTTTGATGCATCTGGTCCTCTTGTTGAAGCTTTTATCATGGTGCAGCTTGCATAAATAAGTGACCCTCTTTGAATGAATTTTGAGACTGTCCTAGTTTGTTCTGCTTGAAGAGCCTCTTCATCTCCTCATTTACATGTGTTGAAAGCATGCACCACTTACTCCGACTCGTCCTACATCATCTGTCTGTTAATTTCTTTTTAGTGAAAATCGCAGGATGTTTTGCACTACATGACCTTCACATCTACATGGAAATTCAAGATTTAATTTGAGAAATTAAAGCACTTTAATAAACAATTTCTTGGATGTGGTTGGTGAAGGGAGTCAATGATGCTTGAGCCTACAACAAACAAACGTATGGCCTCTCATACTGTCTGTAAATATATTGACTTTGCACTGTTCACTGTACGTATTGACTTCATATTGTTTCACTGTAGATTCACATTTCCTTTTGTTTCTGATTCTTGGAGTTTCAAGAAAATTCAGTATCATAAAATGTGAATGTAATTATTTATTGTCATATTAAACACTGACCTTCTGATAATAAATTCTCATTGTAATTTCATTGTATGCACTGACTATGGAAATTGTTGTTTGTTGTTCATAAAGTACTGTTTTGTAGCTCTGGTTTAGATTTTCTGTGTGTCAGCTTGGAAGAAGAGTTGATGTATTGGTGTCTCTTGCCATCACTACCTGTTATCTTGATTTTCATAATCACAATCGTGCATGCATACATTTAGATATTCTGAAAATAAATAGATTTCAGCACAGTTGAATTCTGAGTGCACATCAGTCCTATTGATGGCCAAAAAGTGAAAACTACTATTAAAAGGTTAGTCACTCCACACTCCACTGCTCTCCATGCTAACTCCTGCATAATTTACTTGGTTGTTGCAAACTAGGCTGAAGAAAACTTTCTAGAGCCTCAAACTCTAAGATGAATGACTCTTTGGCCATGTCGGACGTCAAAAGCATTTCACATCCAAAAGCCAAAGAGTTTTTTTAAGAGAGGAGCACAGGGTGGCACATAAGGTCACACTTCAAATTACAGAAACAAACCACTTTCTCAAAGCATTTCTTTTGCTAGGCAAAAAGAACACGTTAGTTTTATGGGAGCCACTTCTTATTTCACAGTGAGTTAAGCAGTTACGGGGTCATAGTTGGCCGCCCACGAAATTAGTCCTGTGCTTTGCCCATATTTAAGGGCTGTTTCATTAGTCACAGGTGACAGAGAGCTCCGCTGAGCTTCTTCCTAATTACAATGAACATGAAGCTCGTCTTTCTTTGATCCTCACTGCTCTGAAATATCAGCTTAAAAGAGAATATTTCAGCACTGAACTTTTGTCATATTAAAAGTGTATATCAAAGACTTCATCAGCTAAATGTAAGTGTCAGCTGTCTTTTGCTTATGCACTGTAGCTCCTTTGAACTGATTACAGTAATATTACCATAATAGATTTTTTAAGGATCTATGTCTGTCCTTTTAAGCCTGATACAGAATATAAAATTTCATTTTGTGTAATGTTTTGAGAATTTATGTAATTTAATATTTTTAATAAGCCCTGCTCATGTCAATCATAACTTTGCTAGAGGCATTAAAATTACTAGTTGTTATTAGTTGTAATTGCATTTTTCCGCTGTAAATTTTAAGGGATCATATCATGGAAAACATTTTATAGAGCATTTATAAAAACTGAGTTGCGAAATAGGTTATTTAGGAATATTTATGTATTATTAATGTCGTAACAATGAGCAGATGAGAACATAAATACTTATTTGCAGCTGTATCATACAAATAAATAGTTAAAAAATCATACATTGTGATTTCTGGATTTTTTTTTTTAGATTATGTCTCTCACAGTGGACATGCACCTACGATGACAATTTCAGACCCCTCCATGATTTCTAAGTGGGAGAACTTGCAAAATAGCAGGGTGTTCAAATACTTATTTTCCTCACTGTATGACTGCCCACATTTACATAGCAACAGCTATTATTCAGTATTCATTAACCTTCTGATGAACAAACAGTGTGGACAATAACAAAGGAATTAGAACTCTAATGTGCATGTCTGGCACAGAATTATTTCCGGTAGCGGCATTTTTATAACCCTGAACTGTCAAAATAAAATGACTAGTGCATACTTTTAAGTCTAGCTAAAACAGTACAAATGAGATATGTGCAAAAACTGAAAATAAACATGAGGTGTCATTACCGGATCCATTAAATAAGACTCTGGGTCAACACATTTTCTCAAAGAACATCAAACATTTACCTGAAGTGACTTATACAGACGTGTTGTTGATAATCAACACATCAATGCGAGAGTTAAACAGTATCGTAGTTTAGATGCTCAAAATTATTTCCTCTGCGGTAAGGTCAGGAATATTAGATTGCTCCTGTTATAATCAAAAAAGCTGTCTACGTGACCTGCGGACAAGGCAAGGATTTATTTTTTTAATGATAAATTACTGTTCTTGTCTCTTTCTTCTGGATAAAAACGTCTGCAAAATGATTAAATGGAAAATAAAATACTTGAAGTGCTTCATTCAACTTCTCAAACTTACAATTATTTGGCAAAGATTTTGTTGACCTACCAGAGATAATATGTGTACAACAGTTGTTAGTACATCACGTATCCATCCAGCCATTTCGCATCACTGAAGCGGTTCATGTATCCATTTGTCGTTGTTTTTTCAGAGTTCGAAACACTTTAATTTTACATTAGTTCTAGGGAAACAGGGAGTATCCAGCCACCGAACAACATGATCCTCATTTTAATAATGGCATTTTATGACAATCGTGTTAAACATTAATTGTGTTAAAATCACTATGAATGAAGTGCCTCCCACTGTTGTTTCGAATGAGGGTGTGTTCCATTCAGAAATAATCTGTCCTATTCCGTTCGAAGACTTTATCATCCACTGTGAGATCTTTGAAAAACTAAAAGGTGTGGGGCTCAAAAATAGGGGTAATTTAGATCTCACTGTTTTTTTTTTTTTTTTTTTTTACATTTTTACTGTACATTCAATTTGAAGCGATCTCACAGCATTACTATCAAGATTTTTCTACCTTCAAAGTGCCCTTCGGAGGCAGTTTTATTCCGTTTGGCATGCAGTCTGAGTTCAACAACTAGCAGGAAATGTTCAAGGAACAAAAAGACGTCACTTCCTTAAAACATCTTTAAATGTTCTTTAAATTATGACCATTTTTAGAGCATGAAACCATCTAACATTATAAATAGACTTCAGGAAAAATATAAAATGCTACAAAATTGTAGAATATGGCCTCTTCAACCACTGTGTTAAACAGCTTGAAATACATGAGTTGGTAATACCTAGTTCAGAGCTCAGATACTCACAGTCAGTAGTGAGACATGAGCGGTTCTGCTCACCCAGTGTTTTGCTTACTGCTGTAGAAATGTTGTTCTCTAATGTCCAGTAATGTCTGCCATAATCAATGTTCCAGATAAGTGGAAGACCTTTTTAAACCATAATATTGCTTTTTCAAGTTAGTTTGTTTTCAGAGTAGATGTGACATCAGTTCAATTTACCCTGACTGCTCGACTCTCTCAGACGTGATGTTCTGCCACTGCGTGCTATTCAATAACTCCATCATGAATTCGATAGAATCTGCCCCTTCATTTGTGCTTATGTTAGTCGAGGCTCATTAGCCAAGCTATGTTAACCTCTGCTGGTTGGCCTGACACGCACTGCGCACCCCAGCAACAACAGGCTTGTTAGACGATTCACATTAACATTCTTAGCAACAAACAACCAACTTCCCGAAAAAACATAGTTACACACCACTGCTCTTCTGTATCAACTCACTAACGTGAAAGTTCCACAATGCAGGACTCTGATGGGTTGTGAGAATTCTCCTCCCCCTCTTTAAAATTCAGCCTAATTGCATTGTAATGTGGCATAATAAATTATGCTGATGGTAATCGCTGTGTGGAGAGGAATGCCTCAGTTTTTTCAGAGCGGAAGTTTATGTGTTGTTCAGCTGTTGTTACAATTGTTACCGGACCAGTGGGGAGTAACTAATTAAAAGTCATAATGATTCTAACTTAACTACATTTGCAGTAGTGTGACAGTAGCTTAATTGTTAAAACGGTGTAGTTATGAGCTACTTTTTCATACAGGTAGAGGTGTAGCAACAATATACTACGACGATGATTTTTGTCACATTGAATTGCTTGTACAGCTGTACAGCCAAACAAATAGTGATATTTACTTTTCACTTATCTGTTCCAGTTTTAAAGTATCACCCTAGTGAAAATCCTTTGTTTTTGTGCACATAAATACTACTCTGATTGCAAAAATAAATGATAGTTATGTATTTTAATGTATATTGGTCCCTTTAATAGGCTACTTTTTCTTTGCAACTTGTAGTGTTTTTTTAGGGTAGGTTTAACAACTTTAAATTATGACTAAAGGGGGTTCACACACTGGATGCATCATCCAGTAATGGCGCCCGGCTACAACTTTGGTGGCTGATAAAAATCTGCTGGACCACTAACATAGTTTTTCATTAAAATCAACCCAAATCATTATCAAGGGACATATATTATTGACTTTAGCCTAGACTAGAAGATACATTGCGTGTAGGCTATTTTTCTAAGAACTTAAGGTTGTTTTTTGTGGTTTGACAGCTTAAACTTTGAACTTGAAGTAGTGCAAAAACCTTTATATGTACCTTTTGTCTGTATGGGGATTAGATCAGAGGTGGGTATGCCAAAAACGGTACTCAAGTAAAAGTTTTACTCAAGTAGAAGTAAAAGAACTAACATAAATAATTACTTGAGTAAGTGTAAGAAAGTATCCAATTAAAAGAGTACTATGCAGTGAGTTTGCCTCACTGGCAAATTCCTCTGAGGAAGGACCTCCTCTCTCACAATCTGGCACCCACACTCAGACCTCTGTAATCTCCATGTCTGGCCCCTTGATGGGCCACAGACGATTTAAGTGGCCTTCCACTGGCAGTGGTAGACAAGGTCACTCAGGCTAAAGCTCCCTCTACGAAGCAGCTATTTGTCCTGAAGTGGCATTTGTTTGCAAATTGGTGTTCTTCCCAAGGGAGATGCGCAGTCAATCAGTGCTTTCCCTCCTGTGGGAGAGGCTGGAGGGGTGGCTGTCCCAATCCAACTTGAAGGTGTATGTGGCTGCTATAGCGGTGCACCACGACATGGTGGATGGTAAATCCTTGAGGAAGGTGGCCGGAGGCTGAATACTTCTAGGCCATGCCTGTTCCCCTCATGCAATCTCTCGCCTTCAGAGAGCCCCGCTTGAGCTGCTAGAGTCAGTCTAGCTGAAAGCCCTCTCCTTAAAGATGTCCTTCCTGATTGCGCTCACCTCCATCAAGAGGGTTGGGAAACTGCTAGCGTTCTTTCTCAGTGACACTTGCCTGCAGTTCAGTCTGGTAGATTCTCACGTGATCCTGAGACCCAGACCGTGCTATGTGCCCAAGGTTCACACGGCTGGTGAGCCTGCAAGTGAAGCTGACCTGGAGGAGGCAGACCCAGCCTTATCGTTGCTATATCCGGTGCATGCTTTGCACACCTATTTGGATCGCACCCAGAGCTCTTGATGCTCTGAGCAGATCTTTAACTACTTTGGCGGAAAGGGAACGCTGTCTTCAAACAGAGGCTTGCCTGCTGGATCATGAACGCCATCATGCTGGCATTCCAGGCCAGGCCGTGCCCACCCCTTTGGGAATACGAGTACACTCTACGAGGTGTCTGGCATCCTCGTGGGCACTGGCCGGAGGCACCTCTCTAGAAGACATCTGCAGGGCAGCGGGCTGGGCAACACCCAATACCTTTGAGACTTTTTGGTCTCTGGGTTGAGCCGTTTTCGTCCTGTGAATTTTCAGGTACGAACAGGTAAGGTTACGGGTTAGCTGGCCAGGCATACCACTTGCGTACAGAACCTTTCCCCTCCATGAGGCGAAGACATGCACTTCTTTCCCATGTGAGTTCACAAACCTGTGAACCCTGGATGCTTTCCTCCCTAGCCCTGTGGTTTGCGAATACAGTGGAGGAGTGCACAGCCAGACCCCCTATGGGTACTAATATGCCCTGTACTGGGATAGGTGCTCCACAGGTGCCGACTACTATGGTAACCCCCTGTGATGTATTTTCCGTGGTATGGTCTCCCTGTCAGCAGACTTGCATCTTGCTTGGTCGCTTTGTTTGTAGAGCTCCTCCCCTTCAAGGCCGGACCTACCACCGTGCCTATTACATGTTACCTCCCCTTCAGGCAGGATGTGGTTTCCGCGGGGTCTTTACCCTGTGAAAGAACAGAAAAGGAAAAGAACACCTTCCCTGATGTGTATAATAGTAATAGATGGCCACAGCCGAATCTAATACTCTGTGGAGAGAAAACATAGAGAGAAAAATCTGTGGCTGGCTTGTCCTGCTCTCATGCTAGTTACGTTGCCCCCCCCCCAAGGGTTTGTGGAACTACATGATGTCTTGTGGGGTGCTGGGGGAGGTTACGTGCAGACTGATGCACCTGCTATTATGCCCGTAGCAGCTTGCTTGCACCTGCATCGGCAGTTCATGGAACACAGTTCAGCTGTTGTGGCGTTTTTCTATTAGGACCCCTAGTGTCACTACATCGACACAACGTTGAGTGAGTGACAGAAGGGGAAAGTCTTGGTTACTGTTGTAACATCCGTTCCCTGATGGAGGGAACGAGACTTTGTGTCCCTCTTGCCACAACGCTGTACTGTCCGCTGAAATGGCCAGGACCTTGTCTTGGCTCCTCAGCACAAAACATGAATGAGTGGCCTTTTATACCTTTATGTCTGGAGGAGTGGCATGCAAATTCCAATTGCCAATTCTCATTGGCCTTTTCTCAAAGATTGGAGGTGTTTGGGGCTCTCAAGAGCGACCCCTAGTGTCACTACATCGACACAACGTCTCGTTCAAAAGAAATTGACTTGAGAGAGAGTAAAAATGACCCAATTTTAAACCTACTCTAAAAGTAATTTTTTCCCCCAAAAAGTTACTCAAGTAAATGTAACGGAGTGAATGTAGCGTTTTACTACCCACCTCTGGATTAGATTTGGACTGCTACCTGAATGCACCGTACTGATGTAGTTTTTCCTGTCTGGCAAGCTTGAGAAGTTACAGTTTCGATGTAGCTTCCGAGCAATTCCATGAAAATGTCAACCATAACATGAAAGAAATCTTATTCAAATTCATCATGCCAAGGGTGAAATAGTCAATCACACATTAAGGGGGACAGCTGTGGGACTCTCTGTCTTGGCGCATGCACACATTTTTTAAATCAAAATAAAATAAAAGTCAGAGTCCGAATGTTTGTAATTGTATAACACAACAAGGCATTTTTTTTTCCATCTGATTGTCAAACCAACGTTATACTCACTCTATAATGATTCTAGCATCGGACAGACTACTAGCCTGAATTGACTACAAAGCGGCCAGTGATCTCTCCCTAGTGAGGTAACTTCAACCCAATTTTAGATATTTTCTATAAACATATACACTCACCTAAAGGATTATTAGGAACACCATACTAATACTGTGTTTGAACCCCTTTCGCCTTCAGAACTGCCTTAATTCTACGTGGCATTGATTCAACAAGGTGCTGAAAGCATTCTTTAGAAATGTTGGCCCATATTGATAGGATAGCATCTTGCAGTTGATGGAGATTTGTGGGATGCACATCCAGGGCACGAAGCTCCCGTTCCACCACATCCCAAAGATGCTCTATTGGGTTGAGATCTGGTGACTGTGGGGGCCATTTTAGTACAGTGAACTCATTGTCATGTTCAAGAAACCAATTTGAAATGATTCGAGCTTTGTGACATGGTGCATTATCCTGCTGGAAGTAGCCATCAGAGGATGGGTACATGGTGGCCATAAAGGGATGGACATGGTCAGAAACAATGCTCAGGTAGGCCGTGGCATTTAAACGATGCCCAATTGGCACTAAGGGGCCTAAAGTGTGTCAAGAAAACATCCCCCACACCATTACACCACCACCACCAGCCTGCACAGTGGTAACAAGGCATGATGGATCCATGTTCTCATTCTGTTTACGCCAAATTCTGACTCTACCATCTGAATGTCTCAACAGAAATCGAGACTCATCAGACCAGGCAACATTTTTCCAGTCTTCAACTGTCCAATTTTGGTGAGCTCTTGCAAATTGTAGCCTCTTTTTCCTATTTGTAGTGGAGATGAGTGGTACCCGGTGGGGTCTTCTGCTGTTGTAGCCCATCCGCCTCAAGGTTGTGCGTGTTGTGGCTTCACAAATGCTTTGCTGCATACCTCGGTTGTAACTAGTGGTTATTTCAGTCAAAGTTGCTCTTCTATCAGCTTGAATCAGTCGGCCCATTCTCCTCTGACCTCTAGCATCAACAAGGCATTTTCGCCCACAGGACTGCCGCATACTGGATGTTTTTCCCTTTTCACACCATTCTTTGTAAACCCTAGAAATGGTTGTGCGTGAAAATCCCAGTAACTGAGCAGATTGTGAAATACTCAGACCGGCCCGTCTGGCACCAACAACCATGCCACGCTCAAAATTGCTTAAATCACCTTTCTTTCCCATTCTGACATTCAGATTGGAGTTCAGGAGATTGTCTTGACCAGGACCACACCCCTAAATGCATTGAAGCAACTGCCATGTGATTGGTTGATTAAATAATTGCATTAATGAGAAATTGAACAGGTGTTCCTAATAATCCTTTAGGTGAGTGTAGTGGCTATAAACATTTTGATTAAATGACTGTAATATTCTAATATCAAGTCAAGAGCAATGATAGTCAAACAGTCATGTACTAATGAGGGACAATGCTCTTTATTTTGTACAAATTTGAACACTACAGAATTTACTATGTTACTTACTGTGGAAAGTAACTTGTCAATTTACTTTTTTTTTTCTCCAAAAATAAACCCTCTGAAATGCTCAAGCCACATATTATTATAAATACACAGTTTGTAGGCCAATGTTGGCTTATAAAGTAGGTCCTTTTTTCAAAATGCTGTATTTTAACTAATGAATCGGAAGAATAGTTTTGCATCACAATTAAATTCTTGACACATCTTTATAAATCAAACACAAAGTAATAATTTTAATAACTTTTCAAGAAGGTTAATGAGACTAAATATACAGTACACAGTAAAGCCACTAAATACAGGCTAATAAGTCACAAGGCTGAATTTAAATATTCATATGAAAATGAACCAGTGCATACTTTGTAACATGCCACCCTCAACACTTTTATGAAAATGATTTAAACACATTCTTGCGGATGTCACTCATAGCTATTAAGCTTTTGCAGACTTGTTTTCTATCAATTCTGTCCAACCTATCTCTGTGCACATGGCACACAGCTACATGGTTCAACCTCTTCTGCGTCATGTTGGTTCTAAGCCAGCCTGTGCTGAAGAAGCAGGAACCACAAGCAAAAGTCTCAGGAGTGTCTCTACTTATTTAAAAAGACACCTGACCTCAGGCACCATGGTCTTCAGCAGGTCCACCACATCCAAAACAATTCATTTGAGATTATTTCCCTTTTAACACATATTAGAACAGGAGTGAACAAAATGCGTACCTTACTCTGCTCAGACCTCCCGCGGACTGAAGCAAGAGTGCGAAACGCGCCAATAACTTCACAACTGCAACAAACGCAGAACTCAAAGAAATAAAAATACACATTTTTCTTTCCTTTTCTCACACCTTTATATTAAATTCTGGTAGAAAATATGAGGATTTTGTGTGAAGGAAAAATAAAACACGTTATAATCAATACTTGTTACATTTGCATAATCATACAGTATGATCAAATATTGGGGGAGACAAATTGTCCTTCTTTGAATATTGGGGGTACGTGTCCCCCTGTCCCCCCATATAATTACGCCTATGCATCATGAAACCTTGATGGGTTTTATAATGTAATATATTATGTCTCATCATATTATATGATCGAAGTCTGCAGATTTCAAAGCATTTTAGATGGTTTCCCCTCATGATGTAAGTGCTGCTTTCTGAACTGTCACGTCCATAACGAAAAGATTTAATGTCCGTAATGCTGTATTTTCTTGACTTAAACTTTTCTGATGTCTGGACTATCTGTGGGTGTCTATGATTTTACACATAAGTACTTTATATATGAAGTTACATTTCAAATTTTCTCTGCAAATGTCACATCCATAATGATGGAATTGCCCTTCCCTAACACTGGCAAGTACCTTACTGTTTTCTGAAAGATGATGTCTCTCATGATGATTCTGAATTCCCTCTGGATGCTTTCATTCTTTTTTCATTCATTTACTCTTTTTTCCCCCTGATTTCAGTTGGTTGACAAATAGTCATGCTATTTGTGATTGTGAAAGGAATTGCATTTATGATCTTAAAATAAATATGCTAGTAAGCATACTGTAATTATATAAAATTTTACATACAGTATGAATAGTATAAATAGGCTATTTTTGAAGGACCTCAAATAAAACATGAAAACTAACAATACAAATTTTCTTTGCCATTGTTTCCTGCATTCATATTGAACTGCAGATGCCAGTATACATCTAATGACTCTAAGTATGAATACACTCCTGATATCATAGAAACGGAACACACCATGATATACTTACATCATCTTACAATCTGTAAAAACATTCAAGCTGAGATTCTAGGTAGGAGTTTGAGCTTTTTGGACGGATTTGGCAGTTTGTCCACAGAAAGAAAGAATGAACTTTTTAGGCACTTAGTCTCAATTAGCAAAAGCCAAAGCACTGACAAGGAAAAGGAAAACATGTTGGATCAGAAAGAAGCCTTTCCTCAACAATGCATCTCCTCACAGGAAACCAGATATTTAATATTTAGATAGCACGAGTGGTATTTTTGCTGTTAATTATGGTGACAAACATTTGACCAAATACTAAGAGTATATCAAGGAGCCAAAATCATTGTTGACCCCAAATGTTGAAGGCTTTGAGTAGCTATTCATTATGCGTTTTGAGAACGAAGCTATCAAATCTGATCCCTGTAAGCATTAAAACCATATAGATAGATAGATAGATAGATAGATAGATAGATAGATAGATAGATAGATAGATAGATAGGAATGTTTGTAGCGCTTGAGACATTTAAGAGAATTTAAAATTCACGCTGCGTTTTTTCACTTTAAGTGCAATTATGTTTGTCACGCAGCTCAAACAAGAAAATTAGATTCATTTAATTTATTCTAACAAGTTCTTTTAGTGTATTTTGTTTGTTTACTTCAGTTTGCTTGATCCCAGCAGGAATTGTTGTTGACAATGATATATGAAGTGCATATTCTTATAGTTTTGCTTGGTACATAAATGTGTTGACAGCTAAATTGTGTACATTTTGTCTATCGTATTCTTCATTGCATCCTGTTTTGCTCCTGATTTTCAGTGTACTTTGTTTCAAAGAAAACAATGTTTTTTCTTGTATGTGATGGACCTGTGAATCATTGGGTATATTTCTCTAAGTGAACATAAGTAGCTCAATAATATTAGAGAAAATGACGCTCTTGTACATGAAAGAATATTTTTATGGTCACTTATCTATTCTGTTGTACTCTGTAATGCAGCTCTGTGGCTTTGAATATCTGAAAAGATGGAATGGAGAAGCTTCATTTTCTTAAGGGCTGCCAAAAATGCACTGATCTAAATGAAAGGTGAGGAATTCCTTCAGATGCATGATCTCTTCAGCACTGCAGACAAAATAATCTGCACCAACTCCACACACTGGACACTCCATCCCATAACTCTAAGCAAGGTTGGTAGTAATGCTGCTGGGTTTAGACTAGGGATGTCAAAAGTACCAGTGCTTTCGATACTAAAATAAAAAAGATGTTACAACACTAGTGTTTGCAGTACTGGAAGTACCAATCTCCAATCCAATACCCGTGTGCTTTCTGACTGACACAATTTGACATATTTGGGGAAACAATTAAGGCACAATTAATCTAATTAAAATCATGATCCTAGTTAAACTTTTATTAAATAAATGTACTGTCTGTGCGCTTTACAGTGAATGTGTGAATCAGCTCATATGCCAAAATAACCGCATTATGAGCACCACAGCAGAGGACAGAGGACAGAATAGAGTGCTTATTCACTGTGAAACAGGTAGTACCTACAGACTATGTTTATTTAATTAAACCCCAGCATTTTGGGTTATTTTGAATATTTACACTGTGCCATTTAAACAACTGCTTATACATCAAAAACACATACAAAGTGAAAAGCCTTCATGTCAAAATAAAATCTTGATTCAACTTGCGACAGAAATGTTAAAACTGTATATAGTACAATTTAATATTCACTTAAATATTTTTTCCCAATAAAAATAATAAAAACTAATATTTAAGCAATATCTAACAAGCAAGTGTGCTGTTGTTCTAAATAAAAGTTTTTATCAATGTTTTCATTTATAATGTGATGCTCTATATTTGACAAAAATAAGACCAATGTTGTATTTAAAATATGCTCTTTACTGAAGCAATTTCTTTGATAAAAAAAATTGCAATGGTATGTTGAAAATAGGCAGCACTGCAGTTTTAATAAAGGAATATATATGGTTTACAGTGAGGACATTATTTGGGATCTTTTCTAAAATATTGTCAAAACAAGTTTGAACTTTGTTAAATATGCCTGTATGATAATGCCAGACATGTAAAAGGATGATGAATCCACATTATTGCAGTTAACATACTTAGACTTGGGTACTTAGAAATAAAAACTAAGTATAAATCAGACATACAATATGTTTCTTAACTGCTTAAATTATTAAACCATATACAATAAATAATAATATTTAACTTCAATATGAAATATTTTGTATATTATATATTTAATATATGTTATTAAGAAATTAATAACAGCCATTTTTGATTGAACAATATGATTTCCTCCATTCAAAATAAATGCAAAGACATAACTTTTAGCAGAACTACATTATTTTTATTAACTTATCCTTTCACAAACAGTAATCCATGTGCTTCGGTGGTGAAGACGGGTTTCCGTTCCGCCAGTTATATCATATATGGTGGTCTTGATTATATAAGATCATCATTAGATCATATCTGACCAATTGACCTCATATCTTATACAGGGACAGCACTTTGGAAATTAAAAACAGCCGTTTGCGATTGGAGTTTGCACGATTTCTTAATAAAAAAAGTTAATATCAACCAACAGCTGCTGGTGGGTCAGTTGTGTCTAATAGAGCATACGCGATAACAATGAAGGTGAACTATGAAAATCATAATTTATGTAAAATCCTGAGTTTTCCCTTAATCAACGATCTGGTGGAAATTTAAAGAAGCCCTAATCTCAAATAATCTTTGGGAAATGGGTGTTTCAACCACAAAAACATCTTGGTTACGTATGTAACCTCTGTTCCCTGATTGAGGGAACGAGACGTCGTGTCGAAGAAGCGACACTAGGGGTCTCTCTTGAGCACAGAATATGCCTCTGATCTATGAAAAAAGGCCAATGAGAGTTGGCGAACAGTATTTGCATACCCCGCCCCCGGATACGGATATAAAGGCGAGGGAAATACGCTCGTTCATTCAGGATTTTTCTGAGGAGCCGGGAGTGTTCCGGGCACCTCAGCGGCTCGGCTCAGCGACGTGGCTGGGAAGACACGACGTCTCGTTCCCTCCATCAGGGAACGGAGGTTACATACGTAACCGAGACGTTCCCTGTCTGTCGCTCACTTCGACGTCGTGTCGAAGAAGCGACACTAGGGGTCCACTTCAAATCACGCCATGTGCTGAGCCGTGTACGTGTACTGCTGACACAGAAGCAGGCAGGTATTTCACGTGCACAAGCGACCAACTGTGTTCAGGTTGCACGTACTCTTCCCCAATGCCCCGAAAAAGTCGTCGGGAACCTTTTGGTTACCCTAGAGGGGAACAAGGCAACGCTTCCAACTAGGGAACGGGCCAAGCCTTGCCGGGCCTCTTTTCTCTCTATGACTTGAGTCGCTGCTGGCTCAAAAGGAGGAGACGACGGGCGAGTTGTGATGTGGCGGGAGCATACGCCGCTTTGGGGATTTATGTACGCCACCGCGGTAGTGCTGTCCGACCTGACCAGGATATGTTCGTCTCGAACTAATGGGAGAAAGTTCCGCAGGACCAAAAGGACTGTCAACAACACGAGGCAGTTGATGTGCCAACGCAGCTGGGCCCCTTTCCAATGGCCTGCTGCTGCGTGCCCGTTGCATACGGTGCCCAACCCGATCTGGAGGCGTCGGTCGTGACCAGGATGCGTCGGGACACCTGCTGCAAGGGTACTCCTGCCCGTAAGAAACAGAGGTCTGTCCAGGGTTTGAATGTTTGGCGGCAGGCGGGGGTGATTGTCACACGGTGCGTGCCGCGGCGCCATGCTCGTCTCGGGACTCGGGTCTGAAGCCAGTGTTGAAGCGGTCTCATATGCATCAACCCCAGCGGCGCGACCGCCGCAGAGGACGCCATATGCCCCAGGAGCCTCTGGAAAAGTTTTGAAGGGACCATTGTGCCTGGCCTCAAGGCGGTGAGGCACCTCAACACTGACTGGGCACACTCGTTGGTGAGACGTGCTGACATTGAGACCGAGTCTAACTCCATACCGAGAAAAGATATGCGCTGGACTCGAGTAAGCTTGCTCTTTTCCCAGTTGACCTGAAGCCCCAAACGGCTGAGGTGCCTGAGCACCTGGTCTCTGTGAGCGCATAGTAACTTTCGAGAGTGGGCCAGAATAAGCCAGTCGTCGAGGTAATTGAGTATGCAAGAGCTGTCTCTGCAACTTTCGTGGAGACGCGAAGGGACAGAGACATGCCGAAGGGGAGGACTTGTACTGATATGCCTGGCCTTCGAACGCGAACCACAGAAAGGGGCGGTGTCGAGGCAAAATTGAGACGTGGGAGTACGCGTCCTTCAGGTCTGCTGCTGCGGACCAATCTCGATGTCGAACGCAGATTAAGATGTGTTTTTGCGTGAGCATTTTGAACGGGAGTTTGTGCAACGCTTGGTTGAGAACTCGCAATTCCAAAATCGGTCGTAAGCCGCCGCCTTTCTTGGGTATGATGAAGTAAGGGCTCTAGAGACCCTTCTTCATCTCGGTTGGAGGGATAGGTTCTATCGCGTCTTTGAAGAGAGTAGCGATTTCCAAGCGCAGGGACTTGGCATGCGAAATATATATATGAATGTATATATGAATATATATATATATGATGAAATGTTGATGTTTCTGTAATAACTGATGGATATATATATATATATATATATATATATATATATATATATATATATATATATATATATATCCATCAGTTATTACAGAAACATATCAACATTTCATTGTTCTTTTAAGCATTAAAGCAATATATACAGCAATAGTACAGATTAATCTCATTGACACTCTAAAGTTAAACAGAAGAATTCAGCTGTATAGGGAGGGAGCATTTGTAAACGTTTAATGCTTGATTAACATTGCTTTAATTTTTCTGCTGTTAAACATCTGTGTGGGTAATTGCTTGACTGATTTCATCGTTGCCCTTCTGGTTTGATACATGAACCTTGGGACAACCAACACCGTTTTATTGTTGAAGTCTAATAATGTGCACTACACCATGCATCCACAATACTATATGAGATGTATGAAAAACAATACAGTTCCAAACAACTCCAAGTCAATTAGATTTTGCTCATTAGAAGCAGAATTCAAGTGGGAGGAGTATGTGCATATGCAATTATAGTGCTATCAAAAACATTTTATCAATCAGATCTATGTATGTTCTATTTTAAGTAATTCTAATGGTGATTATAATGAAGTCCAGAAAGCTGTCCGACCATTAGAATCACTGTAGACAGTGGAGAACTCTAGATGACGGTCCATCTGTGATGATGATGTTCATTCCGACGGGCTTGTGTCGTGCAGAAATGGAGAAATAAAAGTTATGCTTGACGTCCGTGCAGAGGGAGTTGTCAGGTTTGATTTATGAAGTGAGCCCCTCTCCCTGACTGCCACTAACGTGTCAGTCTCCACAAAATGAATGAAGCCCACAGCTCACTGCCTTCTGATTGGCTTTTTCCGGCTCACAGAAATAGGGTGCCCATCTTCATACAATAACTCGTTTTGATTAATCCAGGATACACATTTTTTCCCCACACAGAAGGGCATCAAAATGAGAGATGGTCTTTGGAGTGTTTTTGTTTCGGAGGCTACATGATTTGTTTGTGTAATGTTATTTTTTGAAGTCATCACTACAAAACTGCATCTCATTCTGAAACAGAATAAAACACCAGATGATTATTACTAGAAAATTTGTAATGCTGATTGTCATGCTACGGTGCTGCACTGGTGGGCCTAAAGTCTCCTGCGGTTACACGTCACAGAATATTCGGACCTGAATACTGATGTTTGTTAAACATGTTTACATTCAAAGTTAAGGAAGGAAATAGCTTCATTTAAGCTATTTAAAGATCCAGAGTTGAGAAGTGTGATTCGACATGTGTGACTCACTTTTAACAACCGTACACGTTTGCTTTTCTTGTATGTGACTTATGGCATCGCACGCTGTTGTTTGAATTTCTCGAAGAAGACATAATTTAGCGGACCTTTCTGTAAAAGCAATTTATTGATTTTGGTTATGTTGCTGACAGCCAATAACGTGTTATTTAGCTTCCAGCAATCTGTAAACAATCTGTCATTCAAAGATCAGTGGTTTATGTTTGATTCCACAGGCATGTATTGTGACCAGTCCTCTGCTCTAACTCTGACCTGTTTTTTTTTTATCCTATTTACGATATTTATGTACTTTTCAAATAGAAACTAGGAAGGCAAGGAGAGAAAGAGAGAGACGCTGTTAATCGGTAAATAAAACAGAGGAAAATCAATCGTTATCAAGCAGAAATATATGTGAAATGACAGTAGATTAAATTTGAGCCACATTTTTGAAAAATCTTTGTTGCCATTGCCAGCCCACAGAAAAGTTATTTTCAAACTGGCTTCAGTAAACCTGTAACGTCATTGTTGAAGAACAAAGATTTCTGTTTTTGGAAGGCTTTGGAATCTGCTGTGTGAAGGTCATCAGATAAAAGGAAAATCAAGACAAAACTTCTTGACAGAGGCAGTAACGCGTGTGGAAAGCATCTCCCCTCCCCCGGTGCTGCTGCTGCTGCATCCGAACACTTCACAGAGTGTGTACTGAGGTGTGTGGGTGGCTGCTCGCTCTGCCTGTCCATAGACACTCTGAAGCAGCTTTAACTGGTTGTTTCCCAAAAGCAAGGACATTTAAGAAGTGCATTGTCAGAAAATGATGGCAAGGTTGTATAGCATAGTCAGAAGAGTTTTGTTTTTGGTTAATCTTTTACATTTTACTGTTCAATTGCTCCTTTATTCCTTCCACATTCCATCCAGTTCTAAGGTTACATGTGTCTTTTCTGTATTTTGAGTTTATGACCACTTTAAATGACTCAATAATACACTTAGAGTACTGCAGGTTTTTTACAGGCTGTGTTTTGTTGGGAACAACTAGGTTGTTGATTAGTAAGAGTCGGACAGTGAGTCTAGATCTTTTTAAAATTTATTATTTCTTAGCTTTAATATTTTGCAGTCATGGTGCTTTATAGGGAATGTACATTCACAGAGAACTTTATTAGGAACACCTGTACACCTTCTTATTCATGCAATTATCTAATCAACAAATGGTGTGGCAGCATATGCAATGCATAAAAGCATGCAAATACGGGTCAGGAGCTTCAGTTAATGTTCACATCAACCATCATAATTGGTAAATTTTTTTATCTAAGTGATTTTGACCGTGGCATGATTGTTGGTGCCAGACGGGCTGGTTCGAGTATTTCTGTAACGGCTGATCTCTTGGGATTTTCATGCAGTCTCTAGAGTTTACTCAGAATGGTGCCAAAAACAAAACAAAAAAAACCATTCAGTGAGCGGCAGTTCTGCGGATGGAAACGCCTTGTTGATGAGAGAGGTCAACGGAGAATGGCCAGACTGGTTCGAAGGGCTACAGTAACTCAGATATCCACTCTGTACAACTGTAGTGAGCAGAATAGCATCTTAGAATGCGTAACACATCGAACCTTAAAGCTGATTTTCTACAACAGCAGAAGACCAGGTCTAGCACTATATTAGGACCTTAGTGTAAAGTGTTCAGTGAGTGTATTTTCTCAAACACATGTTTAGCATTCTGAGAGCATGCTTTGCTTTAGTGTGCTTACAGTGACAGTAATTGTTGAACTGTCAACACACTAAAACATCTTTTAAGAAGCTGCATTTCAATGCCGCAACATCCACCAAAGGACCTCTTTTTCAAATCCACTGGCTTCTACAGTAAATTTGCTGTCAGTCTCCAAAATATTTTAATTGGTCTGTGACACATGCAAATGGAAGTCCTTGGCCACTGCACTACAAATCACATTTTTTCCCAATGCCTCACACCTTCAGCGTTTTTAAATTTATGTGTCAAATTATAAAGTTAAACTTTCAAAATGAGTCTACAGACATCTTTTCGATTATGTTATGCTCTGTACAGATTTTTTTCTAATTTAAGAATGTTTTTATGTGAACGCCTCTTTAATGTTGCTGATAGATGTCTGGGGTCCCTAATCCTGGCTAATTATACAAAACTTCCATAAGACGGACTAGTCCACTATTCGTTCAGACACATCCAAAGTGTTTAGTACCAACAGAGCTTTAGAATCAATAAAATAAATAAATCTAGATTGATGTTTTTGCTCTATATTGAACCCTTCAAATAGTCTAATGCAGTGAAGCAGCATGTTTGGCCATTGGATATTTCTTTGGTTCAACCCATTTGTGTTCAAACCCCAGGCTTCTCCTGGTTAAACTAGTCATAGCGTTTGCGTTTGGCATCAAGGCGACTGGTGCATGCCTGTCGTTTTTGTGTGATTATGTTTTCTGAGACTGTTATCATCCACATCATTAACAAACAGCTGCAGGAAAGTGGTGGAAACTTGTGCCATTTTTCATTTCAGACAGTTCAGCTCTTCGCACGTAAAACAGGCTTGTTACTAGCAGTAATTCTGCTGTTTTTTTTGTTGCCGTTTGCTTTTTTAAGAGGCAGAGAGTTAGAGCTTGTTAAATAAGGTTTGTTCAATCACAGCCTAATGAGAGCACAATTGTATCACAAAGGCTGGAGGTGGGGTTAGATTAATGATCCCTTTTCATCTTCTCTTTGCATTGCTTATTTTTACCCACTGACTTTTGCAAACCCAAGAGAGGCTAATTTTGCCTTATGATTAGCAAAATAACACATTTTCACTCTAACACTTCAAAAAGACGTTCTTGATTTTCACACTCTTTCTTTATCAGATTTATCTATAACATCAGTCTTTGTTTTCTCTTATTCTCTATCTTTGCTCTCATAAATGAAACTAGGCATGTGCATTTCGGTCCTTTTAAGCGCTTTCCCACCTTCAGGACTGTTTACAGTGTACAGCTGTTTGGACCGCAAGTTACCACCCAAAAAGGCAGCTTAAAGGGATATTTCACCCAGAAAAATGAAAATTCTGTCATCATATACTCTTCCCTCATGTTGTTTCAAAGCAGTATTACTTTCTTTTGTCCATGCAACACAATGTGGCTAATGGGGCTTTTCCACTACACTGTACAACTCGACTCGTCTCAACTCTGCTCGCTTTTTGGGGGTTTTCCACTGTTGATAGTGCCTGGTACCTGGTACTTTTTTTTAGTACCACCTCGGTCAAATTTCCAAGCGAGCCGAGCCGATACTAAATGTGATGTCAAAATCCTGCAGGTCACTGTTTGGTCAGAAAGAATTGTCACTACCAGCAACACTGGATTTGTAACACGGGACATCAACCCACTAGTTTTAAAGTTAGCAACAGCTATAGCAGTATCATTTGTTCATGCAAATTTCAAATTGTAAAAAGAAATGGCTGTGCGCAAAACCATGCCGTGGTCAATAAACAACGTGCAGATGTACCTCTCGTTTGCGACGAACGAAACAAAAAAGTCTTTCAGGAAGTGTCTCAACTGATGGTGGCACACGGCTACCACCAGACCTACCAACAGTGTAGGGAAAAGTAAAAATGTTTTTAAAGTGACAGTGGTTCGACCAAATGAACGCTATCTAGATAGGCGTGCATTGGGAGGGAGAGTGCCCTGGACTCAGCCACGGCATTGTTGGAGTCCACGATGGAGGATGGTACGTTAACTCTGATACCATCTAATACTCTGCTTGAAAGCTTCACTTTATTTAGTTGACCAGCTACTAGAAATCTTGCTTCTGAAACAACCAGGCCAATTTATGTGTTACTCTTGTGTAAAATCCCCATGCAACAACTGCTTTATGCAGCACAATAAGCTAGCAGCTAACAGTTCGCGGTCATGTTATTGTTTATGGTCAGTAATGTTTGTGTTGCGTTTAAGATGATGTCACGGCAGTAGAGGTGGTGCAACTATGACGATCAGCCTATAATCCCACCTACGTTGAGGCGGCACTAAACTGCAGTGAAAAAGCAATCTCAGAATAGTAAAGCGAGTAGAGTCGAGTCAAGTCAAGTCGAACCTTAAACGTGCAGTGGAAAAATGCCATAAGGCCATCGGTTCCTAACATTCTGCCTAACCTCTTTTTTGTGTTCCATGGATGATGTAATGTTTACTTCCTTTAAAGAATATTACATAATGTTTTTTACCACAGAAAAAATATTTAGACTTGTCCCTCCTTTTCTTTAAATATGAAGCAAAAACTTTGGAATTTACAATGGAAGTGAATGGGGCCAACTTTTTAGGGTTAAAGGCAGAAATATGAAGCTTATATTTTACGTGTGTATTATTTTAGATGTAAAGTTGTTTAAACTGTTGTTATAACAGTCATTTTAAGGTTTACAACAAATTTACACAGAAAAGGTAAGCAATTTTATCACACTGAAAACAAGTAAAAGGTTCACTCAGTAAATTCTTCCTCATTTAATTTGTTTTACTTCTATAGAAATTAATAGTAATTTTGAAATATATGTATAAAATCATTACCACTCATGTGAGATGAAGAGTCATATCGGTAACCTTATAAAAGCTATTTTATTCTACATGGACATGACCAGCTGAATACGACCAGCTTAATCTCAGTAACTGCCCTGTTAATGGACACTTTCATTCATGGATTAAATTAATCCTATTTTACTGTGCATAGTGAATTTCTACTATGGAACTGGTAACTGAAAAATACTGTGTTTGAACAATATGGCTGTACGGATTGGCCCCATTCACTTCCAGTATAAGTGCCTCACTGTAACTGTTGATTGACCTTAACTTGAATTAAACCCAGAATATTCAATTAACATAAATATCTGAAAGTTATCCCGTTCTCTGCTATTGGTAGCGACTTTAGTAGTTATACTGATTGAAAGTAGATTTGTTCTTTCTCATCTGCAGTCCAAAGACTCCTATAAACTCCTCCAGCTGATAAGCAAGCACTCAATTTGGAGGTTAGTCATTTTAAGTGAAATATAGCTCACCATTCTGTACACATTTGCGCAATCACACAGCATAAAAAGCTAATTTATCCCCAGTGGATTTTGCACAAATAACCTTACAGAACAGGACAAGACCAGCAGGAAGAAGCCTTGAGTATGTCATTATACTTTCTCACTTGACCGGCTCACCTGCGTGAGACTGATCACACTTATTAAAAAAAAATATATATATCTATTTACATATCACAAAACATTCTCCTTTTGCCACCCAGAGGTATTCTTAGTCTGTAATAATGTGACTAGCTCCCACCTTCTTTTAAAAGAGCCTTGCATCTGAGACAAAAGGACTCAAAAGTATCAGAAGAGTGTAATGTTCCAGCTCATTTCAGAGTTTTCTAATTCTGCAGGGTGTTGTTTGGAGCGGGGGGAGGTAGAGCCGAGCTACGTCTGCTAATGAAAATGCACTGAAGCAGGTTAAATGCACAGAGCAGGAGCCAAAGGCTGCTCTGACTGTATTGCTGTGGCAGTGTGTCTGTCTCCCTGCTCATTTGCATCTGATGTACTTAATAGGAGTTTGTCTCCAGAATGCAGATGAACGCACAAACAAAGGGCTGGAATAAAACCGATTCCGCCCACCCCGCTGAGTCTCTCCCTCTTCATTTTCCCCCCGCTTTCTTTCCCTTTTCAAATGATCGGAGTTTGTCCACTCTCTCAGAGCCACTTTCTGTTATTAAAACCATATGCTGCTTAGACAGAGACGGCAAACGGAATTAGCCGTTATTGACAGTTTTTGTGTGTGCATGGATAAAGTGTCACTAGTTAATAACGTTTGGCCCTTAATTATGCACAGATGCAACATTGAGAGCTGAGCGCTACTGTGCAGCCCATCCAGGTGTGCATGTTTGTGTAAGAGTGTGCATTTGTTCGTGTGTGCGACTCTTGTTTACCAATGGGAGAGAGCAGGAGGAAGGGCTACCCCAATGTGTTTATGATTCTCTCCAGTTGCTACATAGATTCATTTTCTGCATGAAAGCACATGGGTAGGATGAGAACGTTTTACAAGAGTTTTCTAATGAACAGTGCCTTCCCACACAATGCATATTATGTCTAAGCAATTTCTCAGGTATGTTTACTGCACTGTGTTTATTTTAGAGGTTTATAATTTGGTTTATAATGTTTCTAAAGCAGAGGAAGATATTTTGTCATATTTTCATTTCATAGCCAAAACATCTACAGTAATGCATACATATATTGCTTTAGATAAATCCACATTCGAAAAATCTGTCATCATTTACTCATCCTCAGGGACGTCACTAGGATTGGAAGACAGGGGGGGCTTAGCCCCCAGGGTATTTGTAACTTGCTTTTGCAAAATCTTTGCACTCACATCTAGAGCTACACTTATGTGAACAACCAGTCAAGAAACCAAGATGTTAACAAGTAAAACGTGACAGACATATCCTCTTCTTCCATTTCTACTCTGTTAAAGAAAAGTTACTGTAATGTTGCTTTTAGACACATCAAAGCTGCATGGGGGAATTTACTTAGGCCAGACTTTGCTCCTGATGAGTTATTCTATAAGCAATGACTTAAATGCTATCTGTCTGCTCATGTAAATGTATGATAAAGTAATAGCATACTATATCTAATTCCTCTCTATATAAGATAAGTTGTCCACAGAATACTATTTAATTACTCTAATTACTGTAACTGCACTGTGGATTGGTTCAATCAGTGTGTTATTTCACTGTGTAGTTTGGCTTGCATACAGTTTAACCCAAGAACCAGAATTTTAAGGTCATAGTGAAATTTGACAACACAGGTTTGAGCGTTTCTCAATTAAAGATGATTTATTCTGCCAAATGATGTATACAAGAAGGATACAATGGTAATAGCATTAACAGGGACGCTATGACATTTAGTTTTCAGTGACAACAACATTCTATGGGGATTGATATAGTTTTATATGCCTATTATAGAGATAGGTTATATTATTGGCAAAGAATAAAGAGTTGTGATTAGCTTGCTAAGTTAACCATTTCCTGTATTGGCTTGTTCACTCTAGCTAGACTACAGTTTTCCATAGCAAACCAAAATATCCCATTTCCTTTACCGCAAGAAACGTAGCTAAAGGTAAGCAGGTAATTAAAAACAACTTACAATTTCACTCTGTATCACGACACTTACCAATCTTCCTTTCACCATTAGCGTGTGTATCGGTGTGTGTGTGGGTGGGAGGGTGCATAGCGAGTTCAACTTCAGACCAAACTAGAGTAACGACGAAACGAGATGAATCCTCCAGTTACTTGCAGCGCTCCGGTCTTCACACCAATGCAACGAGACAACGAGTTGTGCATCATCTTGATAGCACAACGACTCTTTGTATTTCTGTCCAACTTTTCGGCTATTTTTTGTAGCTGGATATATATAATTTGTTGCGTCTAATTCTAAATATGAATGAGGATACGGTTATTGATAAATCGAATTGTTATTGTTGTTCTTATTATCATTTAGGGGGGCTTAGGAACATTTTGGGGTAGCTTCAGCCCCCCAAAAATAGGCCTAACGACGTCCCTGCTCATCCTCATGTTGTTCCAAACATGTGTGACTTTCTACTGTGGAACACAAAAAAGTTGTTAAAGGAAAATTCCAGGTTTTATACAAGTTAAGCTAATTTGGCAGCATTTTTCTTTAAAAAGCAAAAAATGAGATTACAGAGAGGCACTTACAATGGAAGTGAATAGGGCCAATTTTGTAGAGTTTTCAGCATATAATTTTATAAAAGCACTTACATTTATTCTTCAATTGAAACCAGTGTATTATTTGTTGTGCATTAAAAAGTTGTCAAATCATAATTTTTATGGTCACTTTAGGCTTTTAGGTTTTATGGTGTTTCATGACAATGAAGTTGTAAAATTGGATATAAAACTTTACACAGAATCGGTTAGTAAGTGATTTTATCACACTAAAATCATGTTAACACCCATATTGTTTACGTCTTGTGGTTATACTTCTGAAACAGTGAGTATTTTAGAGAGATGAGAGAAATATAAAAAGCAGAGACTATCCTCCAAATGTCAGTCTGACAGGTTTTCATTTTCCTCAGGTTTTGGAGCTGTTTGTTTCATCAAAACCCAGTGCAAAACAAGATGATTAGTCATTTTAATTCAGGTTGATTAAATATTTAGAACATTTAATTAGAAATCCAGCTATGTTATTGAGGCTGTCTCAATTATAACACAATTTATTGAAGAGTGCTTCATTAGAGAGTCCTTTTAAGCAATTGCAGGGTTCATAAGGTCTCATTCTGACATACAATCTGATGTCAAAGAGACTGAGCCTTTCAGGGCATCAACATTCTCATGGATGGAGCAGCCTACTTGATGAGGCTGACAGGGTAGGGAGGGTTTTATTAATGAGCCATGGTGATGTGGGGACTGTGACCCAGCCAAAGACAACCTTCCACCCAGGACAGTGCAGAGAGAACTAACATGCCCCCCCCCCCCCCCACTGTTGCCGTCAGCTGCCAACCAGCGGGAGTGTGATCATGCCACCCTGACGGGTCGTTGACTGACAGTTGTGCTGCGGTCTCCCTGTTTCTCCATATCCTCATTAAAACAGAAATGAGTGGGAGCAATCACTGTCACTCGTGTGGAAAAAGCTACACAGCATTAATAAACACTGGGAATTGTAGGGAAAAAAACCCTGCTCTATTCGTCTTGCGCTGTGGCTTCCGCCGTGAGGGAATATGAACCTTGTATCTTGCCATCTCTTTGCTATGTGCTGGCCAGCATCTCAAGCTAATGCCAGGTGCTGATGGTGAACGTGTGCATGAATGTGTTGGTACTAGGGATGTGCAAAACCACCAATATTTATAATCGACTAGTCTTGTTTGAATGACTAGTTGCTGTTAAGTATCATGTATAAGTAGGCTCCGTTATGTTTACGTAACTCAGACCAGATGCGTTTCGGGGATATACGGATGCAAAGTGCAGCACTTCGACATGGTAACAAATGGATATTCAACAAATAAATAGGCTAAATAACTAAAAAACATCATATTGCATAAACAAATATCAAAGTAAGACCAGTAAGTAATAAGATAGGCTCCAATACAGAGCAGCACAAAACCTCTTATGCGTATCCTGAACGCAGAATCACATGCTTCAATGTAACCTGAGTGCGATCCCTGCTGCACATTCAAGTGCACAGAACTGCTAGATAATATTTACACATCTAGTTCATGACATCAAGCAGTTTGAATCTTTTTTACTGCAACAAATTATTTAAGCAGTCAAACAGATTCAGCAAAAGACTTGAATCCCTCCACATCACCTCACAAATATGGGAGTATTGCTCACAGCAGTGGATTTAATGTCCGACTGTGATTGTCTTGAAATGTATTGAAATGATTCACGCTTTACTCTAACAGCAGCAAATAAAAAGACATTAGCATACAAAACTTCTTGCAGAGGGTTTTACTGTGTTGACAGCTTTTCACTGTTAAGCACAGCAAAAACACTCTCCAAGAAGTTGCATCCCTTAATTCATTTGAGAATTGCATCTCCCATTAAAACCACCACCACTAAAAATATTAATGTTAGTAGTCGACTCCACTTATCAATTAGTCAATTGTTGGTCGACCACCCTGGTACAATCCTAGTAGATACATGAATCCTTGAATTCTGATGTTTCCAGGACTGACAGTATCTGCAAAGGTACCTACACAGATCCATTCATGCTCACTGCAGAATGCACAGTGGCAGCGTTTGGAAACAGAACAGATGTGAATTGTCAAACATTTTGCACAGTTCATAAGCTGTTCTTCTGCGAGCTACTTACGTCAAGACGGAACAGTGATCACATACTGTCTGAGAAATGTGCACTAGCCTCTGCTATGACAGCACCTGCCATTCTCTGAAGTTTTCTAGGGATGGGTAATGCAAACTACTTTATGATCATGATATACATGTCATGATTCAGTGCGTCGTAATGCATCTCAATTTGCACATTTACGTTTACATGCATGATCTTAGACTGATTATGCTTAACAAGCCGACAACGTGTATGCTAATGTAAACGCCTGAAATGGCTTTCCTTTATCGGGGTAAGGTCATAAATGGTTTAAAGGAATATTTGGGGTTCAATAAAAGTTAAGCTCAATCGACAGCATTTGTGGCATAATATTGCTTACCCCAATAAAGAATTTTGAAAAAACAAAAATCTAAGTTAAATTAAGCCCTTACAATCAAAGTGAATGGGGCCACTTTTTGGAGGGTTAAAGGCAGAAATGAGAATCTTATAATTTAATAAAAGTACTTGCATTAATCCTTCTGTTAAAAATTGTGTATTATTTGAGCTGTAAGTTGTTTAAGTTGTAATATTGGATATAACCAGAGATTATTTAGCAGAGATAGGCCACTTCTATTAAAATTAATGGGAAAAATTGGAACGCTCAATCAAGGAGCTCTGAGCACCCAATGATCAATGGATGCAGAAAGGAAGTCCTGCTTTACAGGTAACAGAGCCAATCACCTTTTAGATCAATACATCACCTGTCAATAAACTCTAGAATGTGCATGTTCATTCTGTAAGTTTTTAGCTTAATATGAGGTAAAGAATCACAATTTATGACACCAGTATTGTCAGATTTTATTGCTGATTTGAAATATGTTCTTTGATTGTAATCTTGACCAACCGTTTTTGAGATTTTGGTATTCAAGTAGACAGGAGCTACACTGGCATGACTGGAAATAGCCTCCCGAGAGTGTTCCAAAGATGGCCAACAGTGGACTGACTTGCTAGAAAGACTTTGCTACAAATGCTGTTGATTAAGCTTAACTTGCATTGAACCTGTAATATGCCATAAAGCCATTATATATATATATATATATATATATATATATATATATATATATATATATATATATATATATATATATTTTTTTAAACAGTCGGTACACATAGAGTTTTGTCCATTACCCCAATTTTGCGTTGCATGTAAACACCAATGCATGTGGAGTGAGCTTAGCACTTATATTTTGACGTCATAAGCAGAGAATAACCAGATGATTTCAATGAAAGAATAACATACAATAAAAGAATGGTGACTAACACTGTCATTCTTCCTATAACTCTTTTTGGGTTCCCAAAAGAAAGTAGTATGGGTATAGAACAACATGATGTTGGATAAAAAAATGACAAATTTTATTTTTGAGTGAACTATCCCTTAATTTATACATGAGTGGAAAATATTGATGCAAGAATAGATGCAATATCTTGAAAAAAAGAATTGCGATATGTTGATAAATGATTCTGTTTACACAGCCATAAACCTTACGGCATCCAAAATCTTAATCTGCGTGAAATGCGAATGCTATTGTGACAAGATCACATTTCACCTCATCTGCACAGCTAAAAATCAGTCAGCTTTGAGCTTTTTGCTCCCAGTGAGATCTGTCGGTGGTACAAACCAGTAATGTGGATAGCATACAAATACTGACACAAAAAAACGTGTGTGTTGTAATTAACTGAAGAGAGACATGCAGAGTATGAACTCATCTCCATTCCTGCTGGACCCAGGTCACTATCAGAAGGGGTCAGCTGTAAACAGGAGTTGTGGCTGGTCTGTCATTGAAGCATTGTGGGTATTCATTTTAAAAGTGCTCCCCCTCCCCCCGTCCATTCACTGAAAGAACACTAGAATGGATCAGCTTCACAGTGGATGTATGGAATTAGAAATTCTAGATTCAATTAAATAGCTCGACTGATAAGCTGTAGACATGTGCCACATGCTGAGGGGACATGCTCTCTGTATCTCTCTCTCCCTCTTCCTCACCGCTCTTGTATTATGATGTCCCAGCCTGGATATTTTAAGAGAAATTTAAGAGACCACTGCCCATTTAGAGTGAAGATCTGTCTCCCTTTCAGCATGTAAGAAAGGAAATGAGACTATAATTGTCTTCGTTTCAAGTGCTTTGGTCCACAGGGGCTGCGCATGGTGGATAAATGAAGCTTTAAAAAAGGAAATTGTTGGAATAATCAGAACCTCTTTTTGCTTCTAGTTCATCACTAAACACGTCCTGAAATGAGTGTACATTCAAGCTTGAAAAAATTAATGAAGTTGTACAGAAACGCTGAGAATTGAACTTTCATGAAAGCACAGTTCTTCTGAAAGCATCAGGCCATTTTTTTTTTTTTTTTTTACTGATAGGCTCTTCATTATTTTAGAGTTTTTATTGTTTTAATGAAGCATTTGATTCCTGTTTTGGACTGAATTGAGATAAAGCAGCCCAAGTGTGGGATAATCCAATGGTAAAATAGCAACTAAAATCACGTTAACATGTATCATTTTTACATTTTGTGTCTATATTTTTGAAGCAGTGAGTATTTTAATGTTGGCCCCATTCACTTCCATTCTAAGTGCCTCACTGTACCTGCAATTTTTGCTTTTCAAAAAAAAAAAGAAAAAAAAAGAGGGATGTGTCAAAATGATTTTCTGTTGTAATAAACATTAGGCCACAAATGCTGTTGATTGAGCTTAACTTATATTGAACTTGGTACATCAGAGGCAGTTTTCTATGAACGCCTGGTTTTTCACATGTGCATTTTTGTGGAGATGGAGATAAAAGTGTGTGAGTGATCGTTCTTGGGAATATTTAATACAAGCGAAGATGATATGTGGATCCAATTGAGCATCTTACACTCACCTCATGTAGGAATCGCTTTACAGTTATTATAATCTCAAATATTAATATTTGAATCTAAAATGTGTGTTCTGTTAAGTGCGATGCAACCTGAGCCGCTCACAGCTCTGAGGTTGAAGTCGGTGGGCTTTCAGAAGGACAAGGGGTGGAGAGGGCAAGTCTTTAGCTTAGGGTGACAGCAATCTGTTAATTAAACATCTTTATGGCTGTAATTGCAACCATTCATGGACCCAGCTGCTGTTGTAATGCTAGCTTTGCCATGGCTGCCAGGATTCAGCTGTCTGGGAGGTGGGAGCTCTTGACTGCTTGGCAGGCGGGGGGTCCACGTTTGACTCCTGGTGCAGGCTGATAGCAGCTGCTTTGGGCCGGTCACACTTCTGTCTGTGTTTACCTTCATCACCCGCAGTGTGCTGACCAAGGGAGCAGTGTTCTGGAGCCAGTGCTTGTGTGTATTCAAAAGTGTGAATTGATGCTTTCCAATCAGAGCACAATGCTGAAGCAGGTGCACCCAAACAAAAAGAACAACACAAACATTGGCAAGTTGGAATTTAGCCTTTTTTTTTTTTTTTTTTTTTTTTTTTTACATCCTCAATAATAGCGCTGGATTCAGCCCCAGACCAAATGTCCTGCTGGCAGCAACAGGATGCTAATTAGGATTTTGGCACTGTTGACCCAAAATGGATGTGTTGGATCCAGCCTAATCCCCCCACACAGTCGTGCTGACCTTAAAATCCTGCATATATCAAAGGATTTCCAGGGTTGTTCAGGCTGATAAAACATCCTGAACGCCATCCAAAACCTTGGTGAGAAAGGACTCATATCCATGTCGGTATTTAAGTGCCTTGTGCAGCGAGAACCTATTAAAATACTTACAGAGTAAATTTTACAATAAAATGTGTGCTAGATCAGTTCGAATGCTGTTTGTTATGATGATGGCACACAAAATGTTTCATTCCATTTTGAACCTGTATATATATCTGGAGCCCAACCGAACATTCATTATCGGATCTGAAGCCCAAGCGCATGTGTTGGTTTGGCAGATGGATTTTCGTGGATGAAGTGTTGTGTGGGGGCGTAATTGGATGTTGTTTAAGGAAAGTGGTGACAGTGGAAATGAAGGAAGGAACCAAACTGAAAAAAATATTCATGTTGTCTTTGGGATCATGCTGGCCTTCTTACAGAACAGTCAGACTAGCCCAATACTGAGTGAAATAATAAGAAATTGCTACATTGTTATTTGGCTGTCTCTTTTGTCCAGCTCAACTTAAATAGGTTGTTCATTCAGAAATGAAAATTCTGTCACCATTTACTCACCCTCATGTTCCCGAATGGAGATGTTAAGCCCTGTTCACATTGTCAGTGACTCACAGCCGCTCATAACCATTCATATTCAATGATAGCTGGCGACTTCCAGTGCCACGAGTGACAGCGACCGATAACTACAGGGCGTGGGCGTGTCAAGAGATGCGAAAAAAAGTTGTGAAAAGTTTAAGTTTATGCAAATGTGGAGCGATATCGTGCAGCACCGACAACCAATAGGAGTGAAGATGATGAAGTTAACATCATCCATTTCTTGTGAGAGACCGGAGTCGAGTGTAGGCAAGATAGAGAAGTGAATTTGTCATCAATTTCACTGTTCTATATCATTTGTCTGTAACCACATAAATGGAAATAATAAAAATATGATGCATGAAAAAAATTAGAAACTGTCAGGATTCTGAGTATGTTTGTTTTGATTAATTGTATGCTTGGGATCGATGCCTTTTTCACTCAACGATAATTGGAAGATTTTCCCTAAATATATTTTTTTCAGATATAAACAGGGCTGCTCATTGCACAATAGCCTTTTGTCTTTTCAAACATATTTCTCAACACAACTTTGGCAGTGTGTGAGCAGCAGGGTAAATTACCCAAACATCGGATGCGTTTGTCTGGCACATGTTGTTCTACAAATTAAAAACAATTATTTCCTACGAAGGTACTTACACACCACCAACGCTCAATGTCAAAAACTCTGCAGTGCCACAGAGTGCATATCACTTTGGCAGTTAAATTGTTTTCCATTAAATACGGCCCAAATCAATATCAAAACATTATTTACTCTAGCCATCATCATTTTGTATAATGTTGATGTGTATCTTTTATATAGCCCACACAATGTATTTTCAGTTACAAGTATGTCATTTTGTGGTTTGACAGCTTGAATGAAAGCCCTATTCAAGGCTACATATAGAGAAATTGCAAAATATACATCACCATTTTAGTTTGCGCAATTACACCAGTTTCATACACTCACCTGCAAACTCATCAATGTCACTTTGTTTATTCTTGAAGTACAAAAACCTTTGTAACTTTGGACTGCCTTGTGCTATGCCGTATCAGCTTGTCTTCTGTGTGTGATACCGGTGCTTTTTTAATTTAGCTAATTTAAATAGATGGATCCCCCAAAAATATATCTATAAAATAACGTGGCGATTAATAAACTATATATCAATATTTTATGATATCTCTAATAAATGTATAGATCGTTATGATGCACTGAGCACTGCTGCATTTTTCAGTGAAAACACTCTTTGCTGCAGAATGTTTATTCTTAGAGGCAAAACTAATTATTCCTTGTTCAATACAAATCTGTAACGCACTGTAAAATCAGGTAACAATTGCTTGGATTTTAATAGGAGAATAATCACAGGCAGAGCTCCGAGATAAAGAGGTAAAGGCTTCCACGATTCTTCTGCTCATTTCACTCTGGAGGACTAATGAAGAGGCCCATTACCTGTTCATACCCAATACAGCTCTCAAAACTCATTTGAGCCGCCTGAACGAAGGTCATGTATATATACAGACTTTTTAATACCGGAGAGTTTTGCTGAGATCGAGTTTTACACTCAGCTGCATTTATGGCCATTATTTAATGGTTGGTTAGTTAAAATGTACTAGTGTTTGGTAACGCAATGACATGTGAAGTATGTTGCTAATTTCATATTCATGAGACAAACCAAATCGCTGCTCATGAAAATGCTAATTGCATAACTCATGTATGCAGCATTTTACATAAAGAAACTTTCACTGTCTTTTTGCTAAAACTTTTTAAGCTATTTGCATAATTCCACAAAAACAAGGACTTGCCGTAACAAGATCAACTTTCAGCTGATTCGTAGAAGAACCTGCAAAACAAAAACAAATAATTACGCATTTAAATACAGGCACAGTCAGAGCAATATTACACTGCCGAGCAATCATTATGCAAATATGAGATAATAAAATTAAAGCTGTATTGGATTTCTTGTCATGGGTGTGAGAGCACGTCCCTGTATCAAACTCTTCCGCCCATTGAAACAGCCCATCATATAACCTTCAGGTTGGAGTCAATAAGTAATTTCTCCAGGCTGAGGTGGTGTGTGTGCATGAGGTAATTAGGATGTCTGTGTGAGGTAACTGGTGTGTGTGTGTGTGTGTGTGTTTGTGATTGCACTGTGGTTCAGAGGCTGGCTGCTGGTGCTCTATGATAATGGGCAACGGGGGCGAGTGTGCAAACTCAGCGGCCCTGACAGGTGTGCAGCAACTCTGATGAAGCTGTCAGATGTTGCTGGGGTGTTTCCGTCTCTCTCCAGGGAGGTGAAGGAGGGGCAGGCGGTGCTGACGGCAGGCCACAGAGACACACGCTTGTTATTGATGCTGAGGTCGGCTGTTGTCTACACAAAGCTCCTCTCTACTCATCTGCAACACACCTGAGATTTGCCAGACCGTAAGATGGAAAATGGAGCACTCAGAAAGCTTTCAGACAGAAGCTTTTTTGCCTTTTTTTTGGTTATGCATATGTGTGTAAACTGAAGATGGCTTGCTCAAAGTGAGGGTCACTCTCAAGCTTTGTTGAAAATGCTCTGAACAATACATTATTTTGAAACCACATTTTTCAGGTTTTGTAGTAAGAGTTATTGTAAAACAAAAATCAAAACATGGTTTCTTGCACCAAAAATTCTGGAATTTAGTTTTACATGACAGATTTCCACACTCTCTCTCTGACCCGAATAATTAAATGGGCTGTTTTCGTTACTGTTTTGGTTAAAGGGATAGTTTCAAACATTTCAATTCTGTAATAATTTACTCACCCTCATGTAATTCTAAACTCATACAACATTCTTTCTTTGTTGGAACACCAAAAAAGCTCAGGCCATATCCACACTATTCTGTTTTAGTTTGAAAAATTATTTTCTAAAGTATGCGGCAAAGGAGACCATTTTCTAAGTGCTCCATTTTTGATGGAGGAAAAGTCTGTTCCAGTTTGGACGAGAGGCGTAAACATTGCGAAATCAATACGTTTTCAAACAAAAATGTATTAGTGTGGATGTGAAAGTCACCATTCACTTTCATTGTATGGAAAAGCCGTCCATTGAAAGTGAATGCTGACTGAGGCTGACAAACATCTACTTTTGAGTTCCACAGACGAATGAAAGTCATAAGGCTTTGGAACAACATGAGGGTGAGTATAAGATGTCTGAGGTTAGGTACAGATGCAGGACAAAATGCAACAAATGTAATTATTTTGCTTGATAAAGATGTAACGGATTGAAATGTTGCTTTGTTCAAATAAAGTTTGGAGCTTTAAATACAATACAAGTTAAGCTCTATTGACAGCATTTGGGGAATATTATTGATTGCAACATTATTAAGAGGTTACAGTGAGGCACTTAAGCAATGAAAGTGAATGGGGCCAATTTTTAGAGGGCAGAAAAGGCAGAAATGTAAGACTTATGAGTTTATTAAATCACTTAAATTAATTCATTATTACGAGCAGTAAAGTTCTTTAAATCGTCACAGATAAAGGCAGCATAAAAGTAATCCATAACACACCAGCTGTTAAATCCATGTCTTCTGTAGTGATCCAATAGGATGTGGGTGAGAATAGACCAAATGCACTCTTTTTTCACTATACATTTTGACATAAGCAGTCTCCTTGGCGATCATAATTTCAAGCTTAATTACACTTCTTAGTGCTTGATGCATGCGCAGAGTGCTAGGAAGTGTAATTAAGGTAGTACCGTCTATACGATAGTATCATAAGTTATGTTGTATGTGCAGTAATAAATATTATTTTCTCTAAAACCTTCATTTGAATCAGACCTGTCTGCAATAACATAAAAATAGTCATTTTCGAGTGGCGTCCCTTTCAAACAGTACCCTTTAAGAGTGCAAAATGCTGTTTAGAATTTGGGTTTCCCATGCTTCAAACACACCAGTGTTATTATAGTTAATGAAAACTCAAATAAAACTAAAACCATTTTCATTAAAAAATGATTTGACAATAAACTAAAACTAAGCTAAAATACCTTTTCTTATCTCCAAAAATTAACTAAAATTTTTTTATTTAATTTTAGTTTTGGGCAAACTAGGACACTTTTGGAAATTGTACATTTCTTGGCACTTTTATTTATGATCCAAAGACACATAACCTAACATTATACCTTTGAAGGATGTCTTCTACCTTAGACAAAAGCAAAAATGAAGAAATTCTTAATACCGAGAAGTAGAACTTTTGAAGACCCTCTTTTGACCAAATCCCAGAAGAGAAATGATTTTTCTAGAAAATATCTACAAAGTATTTAGAATAAATGTTTCATATTTTGTAGCACTTTTACATTATAAATAATTATGTAACATTTACAAATATTATACCTCAAATTTCTGTTATTTTCTTTACCATTACCGTTATTTTATTTTCTTTGAAATGAGCTCTGCCACTCATCCCAAAGTAAAAATCATTAATTTAAAATTTCAAAAAGGTAAAAAAGAAGAAAAAAACACTTGCCAAAAAATGACAATTCTCTTATTATTTACTCACCTTCATGCCATTCCAGATGTGTTTAACTTTCTTTCTTTTGCTGAACACAAAGATATTATAAGAATATCTCAGCTCTGTAGGTCCAAACAACACAAGTTAACAGAAGGGTCCAAAGCTTTGAAGCTCTAAAAAGCAAATAATGACAACATTCTTTTTCACTATAAGCCTTGCAATTGCAGTCTACAGGAAAGATCGCTAATGAGACTGCTGATGTCAATATTTACATTAAAAAAGGATGCTACATTTAGGCTTCAAGGTTTTGTACTGTGATGACTTGCATTGTATGGAATTACAGAGCTGAGGTATTCTTCTAAAAATCGTACTTTGTGTTCTGCAGAAGAAAGAATGCCAGACACATCTGGGATGGCATGAGTAAATATGAGAATATAACTTTTTTGGATGAACTATCCCTTGTTGTTTACTTCCCAAAGATTAGTTAAGAAATTATTTATAATCATCTAAGGAAATCCAAAACTATAATAACTCTGAAACACACATCTGAATCCCAACTAGTTATTTTGGCAGTCGTGTCTCCTACTGAATAATATGGATTTATGTAAAACTTTGGAGAGTGAGATGTGGAATTATTTTGGGTTTTGGCTGATGAGACCAGGAAAACCCATGTGCTGTGGATGTTGACAGAGATTTCAAGCCAAAGGTGGAAACACCAGCAATCTTATTAAAACTTTCGGACACATCCCACTGCCTCTGCAGAATACACACGGGTTAGTGCCACTTCATTTAACCTAAATGCTTTGTCTTAACATTTACAGATTTACAGTTTCTCTGAAAAATGTAAAGTTGCACTCGTAAAACAAATGTTTCAAGTACAAATGCATGGTGTCCGTAACTGCAAAGTTCGCACTTATGATTAGATCATGTCCCTGCGCCTTGCGATCAAACCGGGGTGTGTGTAATCTGCACTCACGATGGTGTTTACCAGGATACCGTGCTGAATCATTTATAATAATGAAATAGCTGCTCCAAATTTTCACAGAAATAATGGAATAAACGTTTAAAACCGTTGCTGTTTGAACTGGCTGTTTTGATGTGGTGAAGATTATTATTATTATTTTTATTTTTTTTTTTTTTTTACGTCAAACTAAGAATGTATTAGGTACAAGTTAGTCCATTTGGCCCTTCTCCCAATTCATCCATCAGTTATTTTCACCACTTCCGCAGCAACAAGTGGAATGGCTAGTTCTTAGAACCACTTTTGCTATGACAAATGGTGTTAAGAATTAACACAATGTTGCGTGTTATCATGATGCTTCTTGATATTGTGATACTTTAGCTGGTATAGTATCGTAAGATATGATTATGGTATTGTGGCAACCCTAGTGCCTAGAGACTGCAATGGCAAGATATACTGTAAAAAATTTGTTTGTAAAGGGATTCATGGAAAGGAGGAGGCGAGAACCGGCTTGACAATATAAATAATATTTTAATATAAAACAGCTGTCCGTAAATCTCCCTCTCTCTCTCGCACTGCCGTCCTCGGTCGGTCTTTATCCCTCTCAGAGGCTTGATTAGCTTGATTAGGGGCTGGGTGTGCAGCATCACTCTTGCCGGGGAGCCCCGCCGCATTTTTGGTGGATGGTAGGGGTCTCCCCCTCCCCTGGCAGCGGTAACCGATCTAGGTGGTTGGTTGGGAGCCCCTCCTACCCTCGCGGTCAGCGGTCGTTCCTTCGCTTCCAGGCAGCTGGGCTCCTCCGGTGGATGGCCGTGGCTGCTCCTTTCGGGTGGATGGAAGCAGCGAGAACTCCATTACAGCGCATCCTTCCTCCTTCCCGGGATTCGGCACCAGTGTAAAGGGATTAATGGAAAGGAGGATGTGAAAACCGGCTTGACAACATAAATAATAGTTTAATATAAAACTGAACCACAAAGACAAACACACTCGCACAGGTGTCGGATAGCTGTCTGTAAATTTCTCTCTCTCTTGCACTGCCATCCTCGGTCGGCCTTTATCCCTCTTTGATTCTTAATTATCCTGATTAGGGGCCGGGTGTGCAGCATCACAACCCTGCCCCGCCCTCCGCCCTGTCACAGAGTTCTATTTGGTCTCTTCACAACCAAAACTGGTGTTTTTGGTCTTATGGATTACCTTATTGTGGCCTTTATGTGGTAACTGGAACTTCAAAATGTTAGGTCACCATTCACTTGCATTGTATGGACCTACAGAGCTGAGAAATTTTTCTAAAAATCTTCGTTTGTGTTCTGCAGAAGTCATTCAAATTATTTTATTTAAAAAGAGCAAAATAAATCCAGTCTCCATGATATGTCCCCTTTAAGAGCACATAAATCAATTAAAAACATTTTATTATTTTTTATTAGCAGTATTTCCTCATGTTAGAAACAGGAACAAAATCGCTTTTATGGTCCCTGAATCAACTACCTCTCATTAATGACAGAAATAAAAGCTTACAGTCACTCTTGCTCAGAATAAATCTTTTCAAATAAAATCAGAGATTAGATAGTCAGAGAGTACTGTAATTATAACATCAACCCACATCTTAAAGTTCTTTAGTACTACAGCCATTAGATGTCTGAACAGGTTCCTGGCAGGTCGAAATGGTAAATTACTTATATTCAGTACTGAGGTGTCAAAACCTGTGACAGCAAAATTACTTAAATCAGTTGGATTCCAGGTTACTATGGAGTTCTTTATTTTGCTCATTGTTGTAAATATTATGCTCAACATGTTTTGAGATAAATGTACTGGAGTCTTTGGCAAACCATCGCAACAATACACACAGTGCTCAGGAAAATCATAATCCACGTTTGTTTTTAGACCAGTGTTCAATGTTCTTGGAGACTGAAAGAGAGTATTGAGTTTTGAAGGACAGGAAGTGGGCATTTTAGACCTGTATACGCAGATTGTATACGCATATTTGTACTTGTCCATGACATGCCATAATTTCCAATAACAGAAATGTTTTCTTAGCATAGTTAACTTCAGCTTGTTCAAATTCAAAATGAGATGTTTGTTTAACCATTGTAGGAATTCAAAGAAACATTCTTCAGTGCTTTATTCACAGAAGTTTCCCCACGTTTCAGTTTAAAACTAACGATTTGTGAAAAAACTGCCATAAAGCTTTTCTTACAGAGAAAATATCAGATGCAGCCATGCAGAAGTTTCATCAAATTGTACTACATTTACAAATAGTACATTTTTAGGCAAATCTTTTCCATCTCCATTTTAAAGGTGTTATTGTAGGATATGATTTGCTGTGTATATACGTTTAAGTTGCCAAAATCATTAAATACATAAACTGCAGAAAGATAATACAAATGCTCCTCTTAATCATAAAAATACAGGGTTTCTTACACAATCAAGTTTAATCTCCCAGACATAAAAGATGCTGCTCACTCAGCCAGGACATTTTCATCTCCAGAATATGGCGTTCATATTTCACTCGTTTTTTAACACTGATTTGTATGACGGCTTGATTGCAACAAGACTCTAATCAATAAATGTAAATGATAATTTTTTCACAGCAAGGTTTAATAAAAGGATTGTTTCATTACAGTAATGTGCTTCCACACAAGTATCGATCCATCTCACGTTTCATGCTACAGCATTATCAGCTCTGTACTTCACATGCGCTAAAACACATTGATCGCTTTTCTTGGGGAACCGTAGCCGTAGCGCACTCAGCTGAAACATTTCTCATTAGATCATTTTAGTTGTTTCTGAAAAATGATATTCCATTATCTTCCATTTCATGGTTTTGCTCAATTGAAATAATTTATGTGTTTGCATGGTTAATTAATATGAGCAAATTAAAGAAAAATCACAGACTCTAGAGCGTATTATCTCTCACTTTTTGCATTGATTATCATTTTTGTCAAGTGAACGTCAAAAAGAATAAATCTAATCAGGAATGGCTGCTTGCCATTGTTTTTCTTTTCCAATCCAGTTAAAATGTGAAGATCATTTTGCACTGACAATTGCATCTGATCACATCCTAAAATTTTTTTAATAAATGTTCCAGCGGTTTTGATTGTTAAAATGTGAGCGTAACGGTTAGACGTCTCTACAGTCTGTTCTGCACAACTAGAAAACATTTGTGATGTGTTTGGAGATTTCGCTTTAGGCTGGAGTTAAACTCAGCTGTCTTTTTTTTACCCCTTGACAGGATAGCTCACAGGTGCAAAATAAATAAATAAATAAATAAAAATAAATAAAAAAGGCGAGATTGAAATCAAACACTGTTCTACGTTCTGAAACTCTCTGCTGATTATTTGGCTGATTGCGGTTATCGTCATATTCAGCAATTAGGAGAACTGAAAGGGAACCTGTTTGCTTCCAAATTGCAGAGCACAAATGCCTGAATACCTTTGCCAGAACTAAAGAATTTCATCAAAATGAGTTGATGCATTGTTTGCACTTTTCAAGTCAACAAAATGCAAATTAACATAAAAGATGCTAATGCAGTTGTGAAAATATATGAAACACTAATATGGAAGTTTATGTGTAATGCTGGGTTACATTGTAGAATTTAATGTTTAAAGTTGGTGTGTTTCAGCTCTGTGATCATCTAAGCTTTGTGCATCAATATAAGCCACATGGACAAGAAAAATAATGTTAACCAATAGCAAAATAGCTATTTAAGCATTTTTTAAGCTCTTTTGCAAGTATCCAGTCTTTCTAAAAATCTTGCCATTCGGTAACACGTAACAGTAATTTAAAGGGATTGTTCAACCAAAAAGAAAAATTCTGTCATTATTTTTTCTTCCCCGTGTTGTTCCAAGCCCATATCACTTTCTTTCTTCAATTTAAATAATAATATATTTGAATAAGAAGCAGAAACATTTGGGAAACATTGAAATTCTTCATCAGAAGAGGGTGCTGTGATCCAATCAGTTCCCAATTAAATAATTTCCTAATAATTTTTTATCATTAAATATTCCATTTCCCTCAAAAGTATGTCACATTATAAAAGTTAAATGGGTTGCGAAAGCATTTCATAGTGACTAAACATTTAGTTATTATCTTGACCTGATTGGTTATCATATGAGTTGTCAAATTGAAAACTCGTTATTTAACAAACTGTCAACATGGTCACGGTTTGAAATGTTCCACCTAAAGAGAAAAAAGTGAAGTTATACCATCATTGTTTACAGCATTGTTAAGACTTTTGTATACCAGCATTAAGCGTTCATTCTCCATCTCTATTTCTCTCAGTGACTCATAGCCTACTTTTTCATAGCTGTTTGAAGCTTTATTTGCTTGTGTTCAAAATCCTCTTCGGTGGGATTATGCCATTAAAAAAGGGAATTGAGGTATTTGTGGGAGTTCAAAGCCCTGTAGCTCTGCAGGTACTTTATAGTTTCAATTACATTTGCATTTTTTTTCTCATATCACAAGCAATTTGTCTATGAAATAACTTACTTGTGAAATAACGCCTGGAAACAAAACCTCTTCTTTTTGCTCAATTATACCCCATATAGAAAGTTCTGGATCCAGATTGTTTCTTTGCTTGTGCTTGGTTACACACCTCATTTATACTGTTTGGAATAAAAATAATTAATATTCAACTCATTTGGTTGAAATACATCCACAGCCAGAAGAGACTGATTTTTGCTAAAGTTGTTCTGTTTCAGACAAGCTTTGACTGTGTTCTGGAGAGCTGAGCATCAGCGTCTATTTTCAGACAGACTTTATTTCCCCTCAGTCCACAGAGCAAAGGCCACAGGCACTGGGGAACCAGAGAGAGTTAAAAGGCCCATAGCACAGCAGAGGTCCGTCAAGCATTGGCTGTAACCTGGCATGACACCTGATTGGTGATGTAAATTGACGTTGCTGCTTTGGAATGCCTCAGCCGGGGCTGAAAGTGAATCTCAGCACTGTTGAGGCCCCAGGGAGGAGGGCCCCATTCCTTCAGCATTCGATCCAATTAACCACGCCACGCTCTGGCTGTTTGTCTCACATTTCCATGTTAATATAGCTGGGGAAGTCTGTGTTCAGTCAGCAAATCTGCTGTCCTGCATAATACCAAAGGTTCTGCTATCTCTAAATTAACTGAAATTGCATAAAACCATAAACAGACTTTACATAATGAGCAGGTTCTGAGAGTTTTCCTCTGCAGTTCTGCAGAACAGAGATGAAGATCTGCAAAATACAGAGGAAGGTGATGTTTTGGGCTGCGTAAGAGACTGAATTTGAACTTGGTCAAGGAACAGGAAAAGGAACCTTTGTCATCTGAGCCATGAGGAAAAACCTTGGGTTTCTTCACCTGCTCCCCCCACACCAGTCCCATTCCCCTGTCGCAGCCTGTCATCCCCAGAGCATTGAGCGTGTGCTCAAACTTCTATAGTACCTCTTTCATTTCTGTAGGTCCCTTTGCTCCTGTCAGAACTAATCAGACAACAAAACAACACAAAGCTTAGTGGTTCTATGTCATTCTGTGAGCGTTCTGTTGTACAGTTGGCCCATCCTGCCTGTATCACTTCACTGAGAAGCAACTTGACCACTGTCTACTTCCCCTCAACAAAGCACTCAGAACTTTGGCAATGGACAACACCAATTGACATACTGTTTATACAGCACCCTGCGAGGTTCTCCAGTTATGAGGCTCATTATAATTTCTTCACTTAGATACGTTAAAGATAACATGATCAGGAAATCAACAAGTTGCTTCTGAAAGATCATGAACTCTGAAATCATCCCTACTCAGCCGAAACAAACACCATTAAATTCAAGCATGAACAAATTTTCCTATGATAGTGCATTGCGTGAGAAACCTTAGAGACATGGGTTCTGAACCCATGGTAACCAGGAAGTAATTGCATTCTTGAAGCAAGAAGTGGTGCAACTCAAAGGTAAAATTTTCCCTCTAATATTACATTTTTACTGCACTGATAGTAAGGTTAAGGGTTGGGGTTTGCGTTAGGGAAAATATAAATTCCTGTTCTTTTACAACAAAAAATGCAACTCGCTTTATAACTCGCTTTGGTCCCACTCTGTGGACATTTTATCCAAAAAAATGGAGCTTGCATGTGCTCATAGGTTGAACAAAACTTCCAGCTTCAGCCACTATGGGCAGTGCTTCAAATTTTGGTAAGCAAAGAACAATTTCAGCTTAAGAACTTTCCAACTACTATTGTCGCATTCACTGTGAGATCAGTCTGATAAAGGCCCATTCATTTGGCCCACGTCAAAATGCAACAATATTGTGCATGTTAATTACCATGATATACCATATTCAATGCTGTCACATACCTAGTCTCCCATGTATCTCATAGACGTTTTCCCACTATAGTTGACTTCAGTGTAGCAAACGCTGGTCCATTTGAGTTTAGATCAGATAAAACTCCTGTTAAATGCTTTGATAGATCACAGAAAGAAAAAAGGACCTGTTTGAACATGTGTTTGTGGGTCTTGGGATGCTGTGTCGTACAACTTGATGTGTCTTGATAATCACAGGATCAGTTTGTCTTCCACCTTATTTTGATTTTTGATTATCTTAGTAGCATAAATCAGGTCCTTAACCAAGCGCACACCATGCAAAGCAACAGTCTGAAACAACTGTCCAAATGAAAATTTTCTAAAAATCTTTGGCTGCACTTCGAAAGGTCAGTGGAAAACAATAACAGTTGAAATTGTTTGAACTTTAAGCATCATTTTGGAAGGCTTAACCAATGCACGATGCAGCGTTGTGGCTAACTCTGTAGCTTGATGCTTCACACCATTTAATGCATGTTAAAGGGCCTTTAACTTCTTGTTTTGTAATCTCTCTGCCCCCTTCGCCTGTGGCAACATTCACATGAATGCACAGCCTTCCTCTTCATCTTCCAACTGCTAAATATTGAACGTAACATACGAATGTGCTTGCCTGCACATATATTGAGTTTAAACATCCTCTTGAGGCATCTATCTCGGTTTATTTGTGTTGTTTACAAGAAAAGTTGATCAAATGCTGCAATATCATTAAATTACTTTTTTTGTTTTGGGCCCTGGGGAAGTTTTGACATGCCTTGACATTTGTGCTTTTTTCAGTTGCTTAAAAACAAATTAATGGTTAAAGTCTGATGACACTGTATTCAGCACAAACTGGGCTACAATAATATGTGAGCAACATGTATGTACAGGTTTGTATTTTTGAGAAAATTACGTTTATGCATGGTTTTTGAAAAAAACATTGAAATAATTGAAGTAAGGCCATATAACACATACTAAATATTTGTCCACAAGACTTTTGAGAACTGGATCTTGTAGCCTAGAGTTTTTGCTACAAAATGATGTGAAAACCATCCTGATCACAAAACATTATAGTAATTTAACTTTTGTAAGACAATTTTAGTGTTAGAAATGTCATATGTGAGGAGGCGGGAACGATCATGAATATTGAGGTGATTCACACCCGAGGAGACAAAAGACCCCTCTTCTGGGCCTATCACTGAGGAATGTGACAGAAAGAGAATGAATGTGTGGAGACTTAATGATCAAAATCAAGTTTTAAGTTAAAAGAAGTAATCTGACTTTACATTTTCTTTACATAATGACTTTACTTAATTTTATACCTACACTACTGTATAAAAGTTTTAGAAGAAGTTTATTCTGCTCACCAAGACTGCATTTATTTGATCCAAAATACAGTAAAAACATTGTGTGAACTCTTTACAATTTAAAATAAGAGTTTTCTATTTTAATATATTGTAAAATGTAATTTGTGATCAAAGCTGAATTTTCAGTGTCACATGATCCTTCAGAAATCATTATAATATGCTGATTTTCTAATATGGGCATATTTAAAGTGCATTTTACTCATTTAACCAGAACACATATTTGCAAGCACAAGCTTTGTTGATGATAATGAGGCAGCATAAACACTAGATAAAATATATTCTAAACATTCATATAATTTTATATCCTATAACATATCATATTTATATCATACAGCATACAATTTAAATACCTGCTTTAGCCGAAACAGCATTTAAATGTAACTAAAACTTGCTTATTAGGGGTCATATTTCAATACTCTGAATCCTGGCTGGCAAGTCTGGAAACAGTCCCACTAGTAAAATATGTACATCTTTATATAAAATAGCATGTCAACTAATGAAAACTAAATGACTTACTCGTCTGAAATTGTATCCTCGGCTGGATCAAGTCTCTCTTCAAAATACAAACGTTCACCCGCTCTTCTTCTGAGGAAAATGTGAACTCTTCCTTACTATCAAGGAGTTTCCTTGCCTGTGTATCGTTACAAATGCGCAGAAAGGTGAATGAATTGTGTTTACATCAAACCTCACCATCGAGGGCGTTTACCATTTGTCTTGATCGCTTCAGCACATTAGCGTATGAATGGCGCACTCTTCTGGTGGGTGAGACAACATTAGCTATAACGAGCTGAGCCAGGAAAACTGTACATCGCTTTGTTTCATACAGATTACATTGCAGGAGAATATTTGTTTTAAATTTGAATTGTTTTATTTAAAAGTAGACATTTTAAGCTTTCTTTAGACATATGTTTCATGTTTGTGTGATAAGTATTCATTGCGTTTCAGTTCATTTTTGACGTGTTTCAAAAATATGCTTGTGAATCCAGAGACTGCTGACAGCTCACCCTTTTTATTTTCTTTATTTTACAAAAGCAGAAGGTTTTGTTGTTATTGTGAGTGTACACAAATAAAAGTAGACCCTTTATAGTCTCTAATGATGTCTTACACTTATCTGTATACCCAAAAATGATGGAGTATTTTAAGTTGTTTCTGCTGTAATGCTGAAAATATCCAGCAGGACGCGTTGACCCCAGAGGGTTAATTCTAATGCTCTTAAATGAAATCAGGTCATGACAGGATGCTACATTTAAAATGCTTTGCATCAGTGAAGGAAATGTCACTGATCCACATCTAGAGCAATATTTTATCTACACATTTACCTGCTCATGTTTATTCACGCTCCCCTGATAATAATATTATATCGAAGATGATATAAGATCAAAGTCATGCTTTCATTTAATATCAAATGCATGAAAATACTGTATATGTGGAGAACATTTTGATTTCCATTTTATCCTTTCTTTTGTATGAAACCTACTGTTTCTGCAGAGCACTCAAAGTAATTCTGGTGACAGATTGTGACAGGGGACCCTGAGATTTGCCTTTTGCCGGTACCCCCCAGTTGAAATGCACCTATCCAATATGACAGATTATTATTTTTCTTGTTTTGTGCAAAAGTAAAGGTCGTTTTAGAGAATTGTAGTGGGATAGTTCACCCAAAAATGAAAATTCTGTCATTATTAAAGGTGACCTCTTGCTGTTCCAAATCCTTTAGGACTTTCTTTCTTCAGTGGAACACAAAAGACGATGTTAGGTAGAATGTTAGCCTCAGTCACCATTCTCTTATAGAAAAAAATGCAATGGAAGACTGAGGATAACATTCTGCCTAACATCTTCTTTTGTGTTATACGGAAGAAAGAAAGTCACAGGGGTTTGAACTCCTTAACCATCATTACCTTACTAATTTTCTTGTGCAACACTTCAGTGCTCTGCTTAACCGTTTCCTGCTGCCAATGCTCTGAAAGTCTCCATGTCCGTCTTTCTTACTGTATGTTCTCTCCCTCGACAGAGGCTTCAAAGACTGAATCGTACTGACAGACTCTCCCGGCAGCGTCTTGCTGACCCCCCAGAGAGAGAGAGAGAGAGAGAGAGAGAGAGAGAGAGAGAGAGAGAGAGAGAGATAGAAAGAGAGAGACAGAGAAAGAGAGGGATGCAGTATTATATCTGTGATTGCCTCTCTGTGTGGGCTTCCTGTGCGCCACACTCCCCTGCCCTGAGTCTAATGCTGTGTGGCAGCGCTCATGCTCTCCTGTCCAAACGAATCTGTCAGACCTCTGACACACTCGCACAGCAACCAGTTACTTCCTGCCTCCAGTGAGCCGCTGACCCTGGGCGGCACTCTTACACGTGTGTCATGTGCTCTCTGATATCACACACGCAGGCAACTGTGTTCTTCACGTATCAGTAATTTCAAATTAACATGACTCCTCATGTCTGTCCCTTTTCAAGGGTTTGCGCCACCGGTGTTCACTTGTAGCTTGACATGGGTTCATGATTTACAAGTACGAAGACTTTTCCGGAATTCAGGTCTTCTCTGTTTGTTTACATGCAAAGTTCAGATCTTTTTTGAGAGGATAGGAACTGTAAAGAATTTAACAATTCCGATTCCAATTTCTATTAACAATCCCGTTCTTTATCGATTCCAAAAATCCAAAGTTCACGAGTCATTTGTTCAGGAGGTAAAGTAGCATGGTATGTTTGGCTATACAGATTAAAAAAGAAAGAGGCTCATAAGAGTCATTTTTTCAGGAATCGGTCTACACTGGGCTGCGTCCGAATGCTGGATTATTTGTTATTTGTTTGTGAATAGGGCTCCACTGGTCGCGCTGTATGTGTCACACTGTAGATTCAAAAGAACCAACTCATAAGAGTCATTTGTTCAGGAATCAGACTACACTGTGCTGCAAATCTGCATATCTGGAAAATATTGCCTTCTGCGGCTGTGTACGGAGGTAGTATGTAAATAAGGTGCCTTTCAAACTGTTCTGAGAACAGTTTCCTTAAGAGTTCCATTCATTCAAAACACTATTGGGTAATACATTTACTGAATAGGTAGCAAGTCAGCTGCCTAAGCTTTCAGCTGCAGCCACAGGAGAACCAGTAATGGAACTAAAAGTTATGGACATCATTTTGTTCCGTTATTTTTTATAAATGGAACCGGATCTGAATAAGAGTCTCAGTTTCCAGCCCTTATTTCTATACTTCTATTAATTTTATGTAGAAGATTTCATATCTTCATTGTGTGCATGTGTTAGCATCTGATTGGCTGTCAGGACAACATAAATGAGTCCCATTCACCATGTCATGTAAACGGCAGAATTTAAACCGCGTCACAAGGTTTTATCATTGTGCTTTATTGAGACACTGCGTAGGAGAGAGCAAACTAATGGCTAGGTGAAAATATGTAATCCATTCTGGCTATAGATTACATTTCCTCTTGATCTGTAATCCTAATTGCTTGAATGAATGGGGAAACCTTGTGGAATTTAGATCTGAGGGTAATTAAACAGAAACCTAATAAAATAACAGCTTTTAAGCTTTGGCTTGCGAGGAGAAAATAATTGCAGATTTCAAATGATTGCTCCCATCACCCTAAGAGTTTGCTTAAGTCTTTTAAGTCATGAAGGCCTCATCTCACAAGATCTGTCATGGGGCACATCAAGGTCCAGTTGAAAGATTTGCTTTATGCCTGCTTTATGCCATCTGTTATGTCTGGTGCTTACCTATCTTATCTTTGAGATCTTATCTATAGCTGAATTGCACAGATTATTGCAGGTGAAAACAATGGTAAAATAGAAAGATATGAAGGTAAAACTGTTGCTAAACTTGACTGGAAAACTTGTAAGATAAAAAACCTGAAGTTGAATATTGCAATCTGAACTCACAGGCAATAATCAAAAACGTGTATGGGATCAAACCCCCATCAAAAGTATTGCGGTCACGGATCCAAAAATGATCCAATGTGACTCTGACAGCTACTGCTCAATTGTACATAATTTTTGGTTGATAGATATGACGCTTGTGTCTGTTTTGAGTATTTTCTGCCAGCTATAGGTATCAATGTGTTGTCCGAGATGGCCATTATCATAGTCCGTTAAGACGTGTATCGAGGCAGCTGAATTTAGTTAGCAGAGTCTTTAGTTTAGGTATTATTTAAGACTTTCTTGTTTGTAGGTTATTGGCCGCATATCTAAAAAAAAACAAAAAAAAAACAACAAGGCTGGGTTGATGTGGATGTTTGATGCATGTTCTTACTAGCTGTATCAATGTAGTCGCGAGTCACCAGCATTCATGGCATGCCGCATACCATTTGCTAACATCCCCGCGGATGCCCGGCCAATAGAAGCGGGCCATAAGATGGTTCAGTGTCTTTTCCTGCCCTGGGACGTGACCCACCATCGTGTGCACATTCATTCACAATTATCATAATCCACGGCCATGAAAATGCCATATAAGGAAGGCACCAGACTCACATGTAAATACTTTTAACATCTATGTGGAACAGTAATGAAATAGTTATTATTAATGAAGTGCATTCACATCATAACATTTTGATTTAACAAGCACAATAGCGTCTCAAATGAAGAGAAGACTTACTTTCATTGCATGTTTTTGATGTCATATGATGATCTTTTCTGAATCAAGAAGTCAGTAAAATGTGAAATGTAAAAAGTGTGTAAAAAACGTTCAGGTCACGCTGGCAGGAGGATGTCCACCACCATTAACCTTCTCTGGTTCAGTTTGCAGCGCATCACTAGAATAATTTGTGAAACTTCTTGTGTAAATCATGATAGTAACAGTTATAGGCTACTTGCAACTGGAAAAATCTTCAGAGAAACTAATAGAATGCTTGAAGAATCTTTGACCGAAATGCTGTAAAATATTATAGATTTGCAAGCTATACGAAAGTGTGCATGCTTTTTATATTTTTCCCCCATTGTATTGTGTACACACCTGCCCGTAATGTGTTAATTTATGGGTTAAACAGCATTAGCATTGACCATATGTTACCAACTGAACGCAATTTACCGATGCCTATACTAAATTATGAAACCTAAATTATAGAGCTCATGTAGCAAAATAATGACAAAAAAACCCTGTCCAACCAGTAATGCTAGAGGGCATAAATATTTTCGAGAAAATCAAGCACTTTTGCAGGAAAAACGATAAGCGGAGTTGGGGAAAAAATTGTATACATTGAGCAGTAAAGAAACGCTTCTAAAAAGTATAGGCTATGGTTGAAAATTATGTTTTTTTAGAATTTGTTATTTTTTAATGTTAATTTTACTCATTTAATTATTAGTTATTTTTGATTACTTATTTAATTTCAATTCTATAAAAATGTAGTTGTGACAGTTTGCCTGAAAGAACACATCACGTTTGGTTGTCTTACACATAGTCAGGAGCAGGTGTAGATTTAGTACATAGTTGGAAGATTTTAGTTCAACTAACGTTATGAAAATACGAAAACTTGTGTTGTAATGAATCCGAGAATTTTAATCAGAATGACTATGAAGGATTTACACACAAAAATGTTCTGCTCGTGTTTCATGAATGAGGCCCATTGTTTATGTCTCATGGCTAAAACTGTGTATTTAAACATTTATGGACTGGCTCTATTCACTTCCTTACTCCCTCGTGCCTTACTGTAACCACGATTATTGCTTCCCTTTTTTTTTATAAACGAGGGATTAGACTAAACTATTATTTTTGTGTTAATGAACATTATGCCACAAATGCTGTTAATAAAGCTTAGCTTTTAATGAACCCGACACATTCCTTTAAGAATCCTGGTGTGGACACTAGCACACCAGAATCTCATACTGAGCACCAAAATCCAAAGCACAATATGTGCTTGTGATCTGTCATGCTGGTATTTTCAGCTGTCACAGGTGTAGAGGTCCAAATCCCAGGTGATACTGCACCAAAGTAATGTTCATTTCATAAAGTCTCACCACAAGCAGGAAGTCAAATGAAAGCCTGTCTTTTCGTGCATCTACTGGTTTGCGACTGAACTCCAGGGATCAGATTTGGTCATCCTGAAATCAATCCATTACCTCACACGTCCAGAATCTTCAGATATGACACTATGGAGGAAAATGAACGACGCGTGTCGGTTTGGACCTAAAAATGGTACCCTCCTGACTGACAGATGATCTCCATTTCCCAACCTCTAAGATTACCTCAATAATACTTTGGGAAAAAAGCATTTAGCATCTCTCAGAACTGTCAGCTGACACACAGGCCTTGAAAAATAACTTAGTTCACCCATGACTATCTGAGAGTTATTTTAAAAATGAGTTTTAGGCCTTGAAGTTTTGTTTTCAGTTTCTTTTATGTAACATTGTTTTGTCGACCACTCGAAAGAGTTTGGGCTAATTTCAGAGGTGCTTTAGATGATTCTGACTTTTGTAGATTTTATACAAATCACAGGATACGCAAGATTCAAAGCTTTGATGAATTTTAATCACCATTCGTTTCAGAAGTAATAAAGCTATTTGAACTAATGATTATGTCAAAGGTATTTTTATAGAGTTGGCAGCTGTGGCAGCTGGCACACAAGAAGAGAACATTCTGTACATCTCTCACTCTCTTTTCTCTCCATCTTTCTCAGCCATCTGTTCTTCTTAGGGGCCAAGCACCGAAGGTGCTGTGGCACCTATTGTTTTCGTTAGTATTATTATTATAAGTTAGGGGCCAAGCACTGAATGTGCGTAGCCTCTATTGTATCTGTTAGTTTTATAATAATTATTATTCCTCCCCAATTGGAGTCTATGGCAGCCCATAGATCTGTTTGTAGGAAAATTCTGAAATTTGGCACACTGATATGGTAGTCATGAATAGTCCCCATTGCAAATTTGTGACCTCAAAGACAAATTCCATAGTGCCACCACGAGCCCAAAATTTTCTTTTCTTTTGCATGTATATTTTGAACCGTTTCTCCTAGAAACACATTTTTTTTTCCTGATTTCTCTCCTCTTTTAATGTTTCAAATGAATTACCCCAAACATTATAACTCTGCCAATTACAGTAGCTGCCACCTTGGATAATGATGTTTACAGATTAAAAGTTTCATGTCTTTCAAACTTTGTACGATTTGTCCAAACAATGGCTCAAAATAATCTCTAGACCAAGCCGCACAGAAATTATAATAAAAAGAATGTATAAAAGTTACGGCATCACAAAGTAAATGAGGTCGATGTGAAAATTTATTTGAGGCTGTATCTCAGCAACCCTTTATCCTATCAAAACGAAACTTGGCATGCTTCATGAGGACCATGGTCTAAGGGCAAATGCAGAGTTTTGCGACAGTTTGGAAACAGCACCACCTATATTTCAAAAGATAACCTATACTTGAGTGCTGACTCTAACCTCAGGAAATCTCTTAGCCACTCAAAGAGCATGTCAACAGAGTGGCTCAGTGTGATAAAGCATTGATTTATAGTTCAAAAGGCTGTGGGTTTGATTCCAAGGGTGACCTGTTTTAAAATGTATGTTATATAGTACTGGAGATATATGTATTTTGTAGGTATACTTTTTGCAGGTATACTTCTTGTTCTTCTTTTTCATATTGTTGTTCTTCTGATATACTGTATATGGGAATTCTATCTTTTGAAAGGAATGAGAAGTTTGGAGACAGCATCACATGTAGTTCAAAAGAGCATGGTCTGTTTAGCATGGCTATCATGATACATGCTATGATAGCTTTGCATGCTAATCAGCTAGCATGCTATCTGTTGGGTTTTCTGGCTATTTGATCACAATGCTATCCGTAGGGCAACATTAGCTTAACATGCTAATCAGCTAGCATGGTAATCAGTTTAATGCTTTATGATAAGTCTGTTCTTTCTTTCTGCTGTTTGATATTAGAGCTCAGTATATCTCTGGCCCAGTGTTAAGGTGCACTATTCCTGTGTGCTTTGGTGATTGAAAGGTTGCTGGTTTGAGACCAGCTTGAGGCAATGGGAAAACAAATTTAGTAATTATGAAATACATCATGACTGGTTTGATCTTTCTTTCTGTTGTGTTTGAGATCAGCCATATCAGCACAGCACCATTTTAAATATATTTTTATTCAGAACCTTCTGACTCTTAGATTGGTATGTCTTTTTAGCACCTGTGAAACATTTCTGTTTCTCTAACTTTTTTTGGTGACTTGTGAAGTAGTGTGGGGTTGCTTTGTATGCCATGGTGTAATGTCATATCAGAGATTTTGAATTCTGTTTACTGAATGGTTGCTGGGCATTTCCCCAAGCAAATGTTTAGTTTCCCCTTTGTTGAAAAGTTACATGAATATAAAGTTGATCATGGTAACAGCTGTGCTCGGCTATTATTCGACTAAGTTCGGTATGTCCCTTTGTTGACTGGCAACTTTGTGGCTGAGTAGTGTAATAGATAGCACTTTGAACTCTAGAATGAAAAGCTGTTGTCCTTGTGTGATGTGATCTGTGCTCGCTTTATGAGATGTTTAGTGTTGTGCATTGGTTGCCATGCTTGTTCTTGGCCCCATAATGGCTTCTTGCAGCTATATTTCTTCTTGTATTTGCCACCCCAATCCTTTAACCTCCATCATGTTTACTATATCATGGGCTTAATTAAATGAGAACCTATTTTGAGAACATTTATGCACACAACACAAGCTTTAACATGCCAAATCTTGCTTTGGCCCTGACCACTGGAGGAGTGACTCTTTCAACAGCTCTCAGCCATGACATTAGTCTGTCTATTAATAATCTGTCATCAAAAGTCCATAATCCTGTGCAAACACTCCTGATATTTGACATCTGGCACCTTAAGAAAATCGTGGTCATGTTGTCTGACGACAAAGGGCCATGTCAATGAATTTTGTTTGAAGATTACCCATCATACCAAGCTTTCACTTCAAGTATTCAATGGACAAATGGAGAGGCTGTTAAGCACAAGGGCTGGCCCCTCTCCGACACTCCATTTAGTCCATTTAAAACACTCGAAAGCTCATATGATATCATAATCCTTATGATTCCTGTGTGTATAGAGCTGTTCTGTCATGACATCCATTTGAAGGTGAACCCGGAAGGCTAAATCGCCATGGGTTCCCTTGGGACTTTTCATATGGGATTTTAAAATGGCAGTTTTGGATTTATGAGTAAAATAAGGTCTGTGTTAAACATTACTCGAAGATACTTGGATGTTTTGTTCTACAACATAAATTACACACAGTCCTACCTCAAAAATGAATTTTGAACCTGCTGTGTTTTTTTTTTTTTTTTTTTTTTTAGTATGTTGCTTCAGTGTGACTTCAATTTTGAGGTATGACTTGTGTTATTTATGTTGTAGAACAAAATGTCCAAGTATCTTCAAGTAATGTTTACAACAGACCTTATTTTACTTATAAATCCAAAACTGCCATTATTAAAACACATAGGAAAATCCTGAGGAACCCATGGCTCGTGAAAGCTAATTCTCTTGCGGGTTTTTGGACTACAACCTGAACAGCTCTGTTGTCAGTATTGTTAGTGCAGTCCAAGGTGAAGTAGCCACAGTTCACCAGTAGGGATGCACGATACAACTTTTTCTCTTCCGATCCGATATCAATATTGGCCGATACCAATCCCGATCCGATACCAGTGTTTTTTTTTTTTTGCATAATCAGTTTAGAATATCTTTACATTATTATGTGGAACTAATTGGGGGTCCTCTGTAATATGTAAAGAAACAAACTTCTAACTACAGATTATTTCAATAGAAATAGTTTTGTAATGAACATTTTCTGATAATTAATCACCCTCAGGCCATCGAAGACGTATCTGAGTTTCTTTATTCATCAGAACAGAATTTAAGATTTTTAGGATTTCATTTCAAGCCTCCTCCTTTAAACAATGCAAGTGAATTTACAAAAAAAATTTGACGGTTCAAAATGCATATTTAGGGTGCATCATAATAATCCACATGACTTCTGAACCCAAACGATTGATTCTTTTTAGAAACAAAACAATACTTATATACTTTTAACTACAAATGTTCGCTTCCGTACATCTCTGTGATGCTCATGAGATAAGCTCATCAGTAAGGTCACTCGTCCCGTGGAGGAGGCAGGAAGCACGTCATTGTTTATAAGAGAAATTTGCACAGACCACAGACCAAGCACCGTTCACAAATGAAAACAGTCCAAAACAATTTCAAAACAATAATAATGCAGTAAATAACCATTCTTAATTTTGGAGCAATGTCGTTGCATTATTTAGTTGTGCTTTTTCTTTAGCAGAAATATATAGGCTATATGACTGTCAGGAATTCAAGCCACACAAGTTGTAGTTAGTGAAACCAGGTGTGAGAGCGTTTACAGAGATTTACAGGATTTACAGTGTTTACACAGTGAGATCAATGGTACAGGTTATATCACAGAAGAGAGGCTTCAAAAACTGCAGAAGAGGTAAAAGCCAAAACAGCAGGGTAAGCACTAAACAGATATCGACGAAGATCAAGAGCAAATACAGACAGGTATATAAACACTGCGAGTCCTTTATGTGAGACTTGACAGTGAAGTGGAGTGAAGTTGAGATATTTACACAGGCAGTGATGAGCGAGTAAATTGACTGCAGGTGCGGTGAATTAGAAATCGGGTGATGAGGAGCGGAGCACTGAGGGAGGAGCAGAGTCCGAGGGAGGCGTGACAAAGACAAAGTTTTCTCACATACCTAAGTTCGCTGGAAAAATAGCACAGGCTAGCACAGGAATTCAGTTCCCAATTCAATTCATAATATGCCTCTGATCTATGAAAAAAGGCCAATGAGAAGTTGGCAGACAGTATTTGAATACCCCGCCCCCGGACATACGGGTATAAAGGCAGGGAAATACGTCTAGTTCATTCAGAAATTTTCTTCGGAGCCGATGGTCGTGTATGCAGTGAGCTGCGAGTCACACACCTGTTCATCTTCCTCTGAGCTGATTCTGCTGTTAGATCTATGGCGCACTTCAGCGGCTTTCTCCTTCTCTGCACGGTAGTACAGTTTTCTCCTGGGTGCTTTGACAGCGCAAAAAAAGAGTTTATTGTTAAAAGATCAGCATTTTCTCAGTAAAAGAGTATTTTCCTCTAAAAGTGCAATACACAGCGGCGTTGAACGCCCTTTTCAGGACACATCTTTATAAAGATGCCCTTCCGCCCCTGTGTAGTTCCTGGATGCGGTAGAGTGCTCTCGGCTTCAGACTCGTGTGTCTGGGCTGCGATCACACCAAGGCAGCGTTTGTGGATTGTTCATGTTCTCACTACGATAACACGACCATGGCAACGTTGCCGTCGCGGCTTTCCTTCAACCGAAGGAACGCCACTCCAGCTGCGCCCACGTCGCTCCTTCTTCCCACGGGGTTGAGGACAATGCGGCTGGCGATGGAGGCGATCTGGGGACGGCAATGGGAGCGGTTCCGCCGGATACGCTCCCCCCGCCCTCAGCCCCACAACTGTTCCCCGGCTGAAGGTTCTGACGAGTCTAGAGGACACCTCCACCGGACCTCCTCCACAGTCACTAACCCACTACCTGCCGGGTGTGCAGAGCAAGGTAAGTGCTTCGAGTCTTTTCTCAGCACCAGAGCCCCTGGGTGCGCTGTATTACCTGCTCCGCCCTGCTGCGAATCCCCGCCGGGTACGTCAAAAATAATCGTCCCCTTAGTGCCCCTAGTGCAGAGTTTGGACGCATGACTTTCACTTCACAACCCATCACGCTGGCTGGCCAGGACCAGGACTCGGTTACGCAATTCAGTTTGCAAGGTTTTCAACTGGGCTTTGCACAAACTCTCGTTCAAAATGCTCACGCAAAAGCACATCTTAACTTGCATCCGGCATCTAGATTGGTTCGCAGCGGTGGACCTGAAGGATGCATACTTCCACGTCTCAATTCTGCCTCAACACCGACCCTTCCTACGGTTCTCGTTCGACGGCCAGGCATATCAGTACAAAGTCCTCCCTTTCGGCATGTCCCTGTCCCCTCGCGTCTTTACGAAAGTCGCAGAGGCAGCCTTTACCCTGCTCCGAGAAGCCGGCATCTGCATACTCAACTACCTCGACGACTGGCTCATTCTGGCCCACTCCTGAGAGTTACTATGCGCTCACAGGGACCAGGTGCTGAGGCAACTCAGCCGTTTGGGGCTTCAGGTCAACTTGGAAAAGAGCAAGCTCACCCCGGTTCAGAGCATCTCTTTTCTCGGCATGGAGTTAGACTTAGTCTCAATGTCAGCGTGCCTCACCAACGAGCGCACGCAGTTAGTGCTGGAATGCCTCGCCGCCTTCAGGCTGGGCACAGTGGTCCCTTTAAATCTTTTCCAGAGGCTCCTGGGGCATATGGCATCCTCCACGGCAGTCTTGCCGCTGGGGTTGGTGCATATGAGACCGCTTCAGCACTGGCTCCAGACTCAAGTCCAGAGACGAGCATGGCGCCGGGGCACGCACCGTGTGATGGTCACCTCCGCCTGCCACCAAATATTCAGACCCTGGACAGACCTCTGCTTTCTGCGGGCAGGAGTCCCCTTGCAGCATGTGTTGTGTTGTGTTGTGTTGCCTAGAGTTGTTTACTGTATTCTTTGCCCTGCGCAGGTTTCTCCTGTTAGTTTGGAACAAACACGTCCTGATCAGGTCAGACAGCACCACCGCGGTAACATACATAAATCACGCTCCTGCCACATGTCAACTCGCCCATCGTCTACTCCTTTGGACTGTGCGCCACTCACATCCCGGGCAACCTCAATGTGGTAAGGTTCGTTGCTGTGTCCGGTACGTGCTTTGCGTATCTACTTGGACCGCACGCAGAGCTTTAGACGTTCTGAGCAGCTCTTTGTCTGCTTTGGTGGACAGCGGAAAGGGAATGCTGTCTCCAAACAGAGGCTCTTCCACTGGGTGGTGGACACCATTTCATTGGCCTATCCCACCCAGGCCGTGCACCACCAAAACCCCCCCACCCCCCCCTGCGGGTCCGAGAACACTCAACAAGGAGTGTGGTGTCCTCGTGGGCACTGGCCAGAGGCACCTCCCTGACAGACATATGCAGAGCAGCGGGTTGGGCAACACCTAATACCTTTGCGAGATTCTACAATCTCAGGGTTTAGTCAGTATCGTGCCGTGTTTTCTCAGGTCCGAGCCGGTAAAACTCTGTACACGCTGACGGACTGACCGGGTGGATTGCTTGCACCTAGCGCTCTTTCCCTCGGCCGAGGTAAAACTGTGTGCTTTCTCTCCCAGGAGATCCCACTCATTTGGACCCCTGGATGACTCCTCCCTAGTCCTTTGGGTCTGCAGTTCAGTGGAAGAACACGCCGACCCAATCCACTGCAGGTACTTAGTCTACCCTGTACTGGAATAGGTGCTCCACAGCTCAGGACTCCTACATGGACTCCCCCTGTGTGTATTTTCCGCAGTCCGGTCCCCTTATGAGCGGACCCACGTCTCCCTTGGGTAGTTCCCACTGGCCCCTGGTCGCCGTGATTGTAACAACACCCCCCTCCGGAGAGGGGGGATCTACCACTTTCCACATGTCGCCTAAAAAAACCACGTGATGTTTTCGCCACTCTTACCTCCCCCTCTCTGGGCAGGTGTGGTCTCCGCAGGGTCTTTTCCCCCTGACAAACAGGAAACTGGGTAAGACCGCCTTCCCACGATGTGTGTAAAGGCCCCAGCCGTTTGGCTCTATGCGAGAAACATAGAGAGAAAAGAGGCCCGACTAGGCTCGGCCCGTTCCCAGGTTGGCAAGTGTCAACTTGTTCCCCTGTCTAGGGTAACCAGAAGAATTCCGACAACTTTTTTGGGGCATTGGGGAAGGGTACGTGCAGTCTGTTACAGCTGGTCGCTTTTTGCACGTCAGTACCTGCCCACTCCTGTGACAGCAATACACGTACACGGCTCAGCGCATGGCGTGATTTAAATTGGACCCCTATTGTTGCTTCTTCGACACAACTTATTACCTGCTCCGAGCGACAGACGGGGAACGTCTAGGTTATGTATTTAACCTCCGTTCCCTGATGGAGGGAACAAGACCCTTAAAACTCTTAAGAGTCGCTAAGCCGAGCCATTGTTGTGGCTGAAAGATCCTCAGAAAAATCCTGAATGAACTCAACTTATTTCCCCGCCTTTTTACCCGTATATCCGGGGGTGGGGTATGCAAATGGGTATGCAAATACTGTCTGCCAACTTCTCATTGGCCTTTTTTATAGATCAGAGGCATATTCGGTGCTCAAGAGAGAACCCTAGTGTCGCTTCTTCAACACACGTCTCGTTCCCTCCATCAGGGAACGGAGGTTACATATGTAAACTAGACAATATTTACCCTTTGTTTCTTTTGATTGTCTGAAATCCTCAGGTGTAAAATGTTCGCTGTACACCCTCTAATATTTTAGAGAATGTAGGGGTATACTGATATCCAGATCCAGCACGATAAGCCAGAGCTTCGTTCACTCATGATCATGTATAGGCAATCGATGAAGAGTTCATATTTTTCCCGCTGTGCACTTTCTTTGGGGTTTCTGAAGGTTGAAGCATCCAGGATACACACGCCAAAAGACCATTTTGAACAATACACTTATACAAAATACAAATCTACAGCAAAGACAATTAAAATTTTATACAGCGCTCTGGCTCATGTAAACAATGATTTACTTCCTGCCTCTCTACCTTACCAATGAGCTTACATCTTCTCACTCATAAGCGTGCGTCACAGAGATGTACAGAAGCGAACATTTGTAGTTAAAAAGTATATAAGTATTGTTTTGTTTCTAAAAATAATCAATCGTTTGGGTTCAGAAGAACTTTATTTGTCAACCGGAGTCATGTGGATTATTTTGATGCACCCTAAATATACATTTAAAACCATCAAGTACGAGTACATTCACTTGAATTGTTTAAAGGAGGAGGCCTGAAATGAAATCTTGATTTCTGATGAAGAAAAAAACTCAGATACATCTTGGGTTGAGTAAATTATCAGCATATTTTCATTTTTGGGTGAACTATTCCTTTTACTAGACTTTTAACTAGTCTACGGGATAGTGTGGCGGCAAAATTAACAATAATTCCAGTCTATATATAATAATCATAAATTATTATATAGATTATCATCATTATTATAACTATTATAAGGGACTTCTATAATTTTAAATATAACATTAATATTTCTCAATCATGCACCTTTAACTGTAAAACCCTTGGGCTTTTATTTTGACATTCTGATATCTTCAGGAAGTCCTGTATGTGTCTGTTTGTTCAATGTAGTTTAATTAGCTTCTTATTCAAATTCTGGTAAAATGCACATCCAGTGCCATTCTAAATGCTTATTATAAGTGAACTGAACTATTGAGCAACTACATCTGAGATATTGTTCTTGAGTAACGCTTAAATATTGCTCACCACGTGAAGGCTAATAATAGCTGTGTTTCATATGATATATAATTTGATATATTTACTTATAAAACACAGCCTTTTGTGATCCACAAGCTATTGCACGTCTTCAAGTGGCTTTGAATAAAATGCATGAGTCATGTGAAATACTTCAGTTGTGTGGTTCTTTTATGACATTTTTTAAGCTTGACAGTAACGAACATGACTAACACATACATCAGTATGGAGCCGATACCGATCCAGGTATCGGATCGGTGCACCCCTATTCACCAGTTGACTTGTTTCAGACAGCGCTAAGGTTGAAGCCCTGAGAGAGAGGACTTGTATTGACACAATTGTATGTATGTATGTATGTATGTATGTATGTGTGTGTGTTGCTATATTCACTTCCACAAAAATTATTGGACATTTATTACTTTAATACAGCCTTTGCCATAATTCTGATTTTATTTTCTTATATTCTAAATAAGTTTGGTATATTTAATTTACATTTAGCTTATATATGAAAGCAGTTTGATGATTCTCAATACTAATTTCAATACCACATCAAAATACTAACTAATTTAATCAATTAGCTAACTAGCTAGCTACAGTACATTGTGGGGTATGATGTTGTCAAATTGGACAGTAGGTTGAAGATAATTTCCAGCATCAAAATTTTAATGACATTTTGGTTTATAGTGTGTGTAGCAATAGTGTGAACACACAAAACACATAAAAAAGCCAATGCTTTTGCACATACGTAGAAGATATGGTACATTTAGCAGAATAGTTAATCCAGCTATTTTATGGCTATTTAAGAAGCGTGGTGAATGAAAATAGCCTTGGCGTCTTTAAATACATTTTGTGATTTAAAGCACAGGATAGTAGATTTTATATTGCACAAGGCTGAAGGTTTTATTCCATCATTTGGAAAGGCTCCAGTCAAATCCTCTAGCAGATATCTGAACTGGTAAAGCCAAACAGCTTCAGTAACACACTGGTGAGAGAGCAGAACCAGCATTAAAGAAACTGAGACTACAATGACAAGATCGTGACATATGTTCAGCTAGAACATATGCCAAGAATTGATCTCACTCAACAAAGTCATCCAGCAGCTATAGGGCCACAGAAAACCTGCAGTTCAGCATCCCATGAGCTTTGCAAGGGGAAAGTTTGACATTGAGAAATGAAACCAGCTAAAATAAAAAAAAATTGCACCCACCCTATTTTTTTTTTCTTTTTTTGCAATGTTATTTTCAACCCAATATAAGAAAAAAGTTAAAGTGGACTGCTGTGATTAGTGGCTGGCCTGTTGAGTTTCAGCTAATCACTGAAATATGTGTTTCTAATTGCTGAATAACATAGTCCCTGATGGCAATTGGACGCTGTTCTGAACTGTAATTTTTGCTGTCTCTCTCTCTGAATCACCTGGTATAACTCCACACACACACATACACACACACACACACAAATGCACATTTGCTTAGCTATTTAAAACTTATATTGATTTTATGTTAAGTTAACTATATTTTTTATAACCCAGGGTTTCTCAAACTTAAATTAGTCAGGCCCCCAAGAGAGGCTCTACATCTACTGGCATCACCCCATGGCAACCACGCAAACAACGTGTGCTATTTTTCAAATTACAGGAATTGTGGACATGTGCATCCTTATAATAATTTTTTTAAACATGAATTTATTATTCCAAAACAAGTTTTATTACATGTTGCCTAAGTATTTATGTTCATACTTAGAACTGTGCTCACTGGATGTTTTTTTTGTTTGTTTTTGGCACCATTATGAGTAAATTCTAGAGACTGTGCATGATAATCTCAAGAGATCAGCAGTTACAGAAATACTTAAACCAGTCTGTCTAGCACCAACAATCATGCAACGGTCAAAATCACTGAGATAAACCATTCTGATGGTTGATTTTAACATTATATGAAGCTCCTGATCTGCATCTGCAGATGCATCTTATGAATTTGCACTGCTGCCACATGATTGGCTGATTAGATAATTGCATAAATAAGTAGCTTTGCAGGTGTTCCTAATAAAGTGCTCTATGAGAGTTTAAGTCCAAGCCCTTTAGAGACAAGGTAGTGAAACTGCAAGCACTGCCCCGGGAGGAGGCAGACCCAGCCCCTTTGTTGTTGTGTCCGGTACATGCTTTGCGTACCTACTTGAACCGCACACAGAGCTTTAGATGCTCTGAGCAGCTCTTTGTCTGCTTTGGTGGACAGCGGAAAGGGAACGCTGTCTCCAAAAAGAGGCTCTCCCACTGGGTGGTGACCGCCATTTCATTGGTCTATCACACCCAGGCCATGCCCCCCCTCCCCTTTTCGGGATCGAGCGCACTCAACAAGGACTGTTGCGTCCTCGTGGACACTGGCTAGAGGTACCTCCCTAGCAGACATATGTAGAGCAGCGGGTTGGGCAACACCTAATACCTTTGCGAGATTTTACAATCTCAGGGTTGAGTCAGTATCGTCCCGTGTTTTCTCAGGTCCGAGCCGGTAGAACTCGGTAACACGCTGACAGACTGGCCGGGTGGATCACTTGCACTTGGCGCCCTTTCCCTCGGCTGAGGTAAAACTGTGCGCTTTCCCTCCCAGGAGATCCCACCCATCCGGATCCCTGGATGATTCATCCCTTGCCCTTTGGGTCCGCAGTGTAGCGGAGGTACTTGCCGACCCAGTCCACTGTGGGTACTTAATCTACCCTGTACTGGAATAGGTGCTCCACAGGTCATGACTCCTACATGGACTCCCCCATGTGTATTTTCCGCGGTACGGTCCTCTTACAAAGTGGACCTGTGTCTCCCTTAGGCAGCCCCAGCTGCCCTCCGGTCGCCATGTTGTAGCAACTCCCCCCCTCCTTGAGGCTGGATCTACCACTGCGCCATGTTCCACATGTCGCCTAAAAACCCATGTGATGTATTTGCCACCTTTACCTCCCCTTTCGGGCAGGCGTGGCCTCCGCAGGGTCTTTTCCCCCTGAAAGAAAAGGAAACTGGGTAAGACCCCCTTCCATTCTTGCTCTATGTGGAGAAACACAGAGAGAAAAGAGGCCCAGCCAGGCTCGGCCCATTCCCAGGTTGGCAAGCCTCGCCTTGTTCCCCTGTCTAGGGTAACCAGAAGGATTCCGACGACTTTTTTGGGGCATTGGGGAAGGGTACGCGAGTCTGACAAAGATGGTTGCCTTTGCGCAATTGCCTTTAAATTGGACCCCTATTGTCGCTTCTTTGACACAACGTCGAAGTGAGCGACAGACTGGGAACGTCTAGGTTATGTAACCTCCATTCCCTGATGGAGGGAACGAGACGTTTTGTCCTCCCGGCCACGTCGCTGAGCCGAGCCATTTTTGTGGCTGGACCATTTCTGGCTCCTCAGAAAAATCCTGAATGAACTTGACATATTTCCCCACTTTTATACCCGTATGTCCGGGGGCGGGGTATGCAAATACTGTCTGCCAACTTCTCATTGGCCTTTTTTCATAGATCAGAGTCATATTCGGCGCTCAAGAGAGACCCCTAGTGTCGTTCTTCGACACAAAGTCTCGTTCCCTCCATCAGGGAACGGAGGTTACATACGTAACCTAGACGTTATATTTAGTTAGGCACTTAAGTTATATTTAGTAGGCAAAACCCACTATCGTTCAACCTCTAAAACTAACTCTAACCTAACCCTAAACCTAATCATAACAGAAAACTACAATTTTAAAATCATTATTTCATTTATGTATGAATTGTTCTTCCATATGAGGAAATCTTTAAATGTCCCCATAGGGAACTTTTGTCCAATCTCTCTCTCTCTCTCTCTCTCTCTCTCTCTCTCTCTCTCACTATTCACTTTTACTGTATAGAAAAAGATGCAATGAAAGTCAGTGGTGACTGAAGCTAATATTCAGCCTCACATCTCCTAACACAGGTTTGAAGTAACATGATTTCAGTTTTAATTTTAATTTCTGGGTGAAATATCCCTTTATAAATGCTCTTGGTCTTTTTGTGCATAAATCATCAGTACACATTATTGTAAAGAAAAACATGAAATGTTTGTCTGAACTGACTTTTCCTTTCCAAAGTTGTAACCAAGTCTGTGTGGGTGGGGGAAAATAATTACCTAAAAATATCATAGATTAACATGTATCACCCCACTTATCACAATCCAATGAAATCAAGATTGATAAAATTCCCAGCCTACTATATTTCCTTAATATTCTGTTCCACTTGAAAATACATCACACTACAGAAATGATATGTGTTGCATATGCTGTTTTGGGTTGTCTTTATAACCACACTCACACCTGAGTGTGGTTACAGAGACAGAAGCTTTTTTGAGTCGCAACATAAATGAAGTCCCAATCTCCAGTTGTTTTCACTGTGGGTGGTCTCCCTTTCCACATTGTTGGGGATTGTTTACTGAGGGAAAGCCAGGGCCACTGCCAAGCATAGTCTGTCAGAGAGAGGGTAGTCTGGTTATGACATGGCCTGTCGCATGTGTGTGCGCCTTGGGAGGGGCGCGTGACTGCAGCTCAAACAGTACTTCTGACATTTCCATTAGACACAGGGTTATGGATCTGCCTGGGCCAGGTGGGTACAGAAGAACCACGGCAGTGTCACAGCCTGTCTGTTTTAGCTGCAAGGGACACATTACTTAACCTGCCACTGCGGCCCCCACTGACATTTGAGCTGCCTTGCTTTTTGCGGCTCACATTTTTTACGAGTGGAAAAGTGCTCCCAAAACAGAGCATTTCAGGGTGGTTTTAAGTTCATTAAACCACCGTTGCTTTAATTCCCCTTTCCCTTGCAACTAATGAAGATGCAATGTCCTTAGAACTCGCCTGGAGGTGCATGTATGTGTGTATGCTTGCAAATCTTATCGTAAAAATTCACACTTTGCTATATAAATACCCCAGATATCCCTCTGCTGCTATAACACTAAGGTAAACGCATGCTGTTAGAGCCAGGTGTTGATAGCTGCATCCTTCGCGAGGGCATTAGTCATGATAAGGTCAGCCTGTCAGTTCACGACTACACTGTAATCTTCCCTGACTCGACCTTTGGACCGCAGATTAGCTCCATTAGTTCTGCAGGAGAGACGTAGCAGTGAGAACACTGTCAGTATTGTAATTCACCTATTCATGAATGTTGCGTCGCAGATCTTGAACTTGAGTAGAATTCAACCTCTAGGCAGCAAAGCTTCACAGAGCTGAAGTTATCCAGCGTGACTTGCCCGTCATAAGAGGTGGGCCGGCAGGTGGGGACGTTGGACACATTGGAATGCGAATCACATGCTACAGTGGGTGCGTGTGGGTTCTGGGGCAATAACATGCACTGGATTTTGAGTTCAGACATATCAAATCAAGATGCAGCCCAGCATGATGAGTTAGAGTCATGGAAATGTGTGTGGTGCTTGGCTGCTCTGTGGATTCTGTAGGAATATTTTTCTTAAATTCCGTAATCAAAATAAAATGTAAAATAACATTTTTAACAAAACATTGCAGTACTTTTTGGTCAAATAAAGTTCAGCACCTGTGATTACCTGTTGCACAAGGTTGTTATGGCTGAATTACAGAGTGCTGAGATTCTGTACATTCTTGCTTGTGTAAAATTGCTTAAATATAATAATAATAATTATAAGTAATATTATTGTAATATTTAATTAAAACAATTATTTAATAATATTTAATATAACACAAATGAACGGTAAATTGGTGTTATTAATAGTAATATAAAATTTTTCTACATGTTTACAGTACTAATATATTTTGGTCATCGTGTCCTCAGTTTCACGCATCCAGTTGAATCAAGCTGTTATTTTGGTGGAAAACTTAGGGAAGTCATTTGATTTCCTGTGTGCATTTGACAGTTTTCCATTCAAAATGAATTGCCGTAATGCTCGCGTCCATCAGGGCATTGCATACTTTTGCAGTTTAATAATAATAATACTTGGCCATATCGCAATTTGAATTTCAATAATTGTTATTCTATTAATACCAAATGTCAAATTCCATGAAATTTTGCATTTTACTCTTAACACCATTTTATTGACATTTCAGTGATTCCAAAATCCTGTGAGCTGCAGCATGGTATAAAGCCATGTGTTAATGCAATATGAGGCCGAGGTGTCACACGGTGAGTAATTGTGGACATAAAGGTGCTTTGATAAATTGCTTGTCAGACAGTTTGGTGTTTTATTAGGAGTTGGTGCTAGAGTCCACTGGAAATGCACAAGTTTCCACAGCTGCTTTAAGGTGAGGCAGTTCCTCTGAGTTTGTGGTCCCAGGTCCCCACAGTAATTAGCCGTGTTGGATCTAGGTCTGCCCTGCCTCTGCGGGACCAGGGCTCGTTCACCAGTGCTAAAGAGAATGAAACACCATGCCTCTTTTCAACTAATTGGCTGGGCGGCAATGTTATAACTGCAATTATTGCTCGTCATAGTGTGACAATTGCCAGCCTCTGCTTTGCCCTAAAAAGTCCTTTGTGGTGAAAGTCTGAGTTCCTTTAGGATTTCAACACACCCACTTTTCACCTCGTCTCCTTTACAATTTAAGAACAATTATCAACTTTGTAAAGAATAAATCACAATTTGAGGCCACATGTTAAATTCATTTTGTGTCCATGTGTGCCGGCGGGCAAGTGTGCACGTGTCTGAGCCAGCAAACATTCATGTATGCATGGGTGTGTCTATGTGGCTGCTTTAGAGCTCTGTGAGTGAATCTAGAGCCGGTGGTAAAGGGTACAGAATCCATGAAGCTCTTTTAGTGTCAGGCAGCAGGATTATCGCCCCGGGCAGCCCTGCAGGCCAGAGGGGGTGGCTGAATCAGCCAGGAGTGCAGGAGACCTTTAGTTTATACTACACAAAGCAGCTGGAACTCCACTGCGGCCCAACAAAAACACTGTTACCTCTAAGACTGGCAAATACTCGCACTGTGCATATGCTAAAACTCGAATAAAAAAACAAAAAACACTGTGAAAATAAGGATAAAATAAATGTCACAAAACACAATCATTAACTCCTCGAGCGGAATGACTCATTTACCTGGTGGTTTGGTTTGAGACTTGCATACATGAATGCTTCACAAATTACCATAATGTTGGTGATTACAATTTGTAATTTAGACCCTGGTCTAGTTTTGTGCTCTTTGATGTTCAGAAGCACCTGTTCTGTCTTTGCAGTTAGAAGAACAGTCTTGTTCATAATTGAATCTTGTATTTAAAGGCAGCATGATTTAAATTGACCCTATTTACTTTCATAATACACATTCCTGGTCTTGTTGTGCATGATTTATTGGTTATAAGTTAAAATGCAATTTATTTTTTATAATTTTTTTAATCAAAATGTCTTTAAACCACCTGGCTTCATTTTGGTATTTAAAGCGACATTTTGCCCAAAACTTTGTGTCATCATTTACCCACCCTAATTTTATTGCAACCCCATATTACACTTTAGACATGAAATGCAGTCTGCAACCCATTTTACTTAGTTAATCTTACGTATTCCTGACACAAAATTTAACAAAAACGGGGAGCAGGACTTAATTATACATGTCGTAGTCAGATACTTTTGTGATGGCAAATGGGGCTCTTGCAGGGGGTAAATATTTGGATTTGGGGAGGTGGTTATATATTTTTGATCACTTCGTTATTTTAAGAGCTTTTTTTCATTTAGATTAAAGTGCAATTTGAATTTAGAAATGTTTCAATAAATGAATTACATTTTTAAAGCAAAATCAAATAAAGCTAAAATATTCACCGACCCTCAGCAGGGGGGTTGAAAGTATAATCGGGATATTTTTTTAATTCAAATATCATGAAAATATTTTTTTTGCATATCGCCCAGCCCTAAATGAAAGTGAATGGTGACTGAGGCTAAAATTCTGCCTAACATTTTCTATCGTATTTCACTGAAGAAATGCATATGAGTCATATGTTTAGAGAAAGTCAATGAGCGCATTCACATGCACGTTCTTACACTGTTTATGCTTAATAAGCCGATTTTATGTGGCACGTATAAACCTTTACTAGTGCTCTCACCAGCTTATTCAATGTGTGCACCTGTTGAGAGCACGTCTCTTCATGGTTTGATGTCAAAAGCAGAAAATAACACTATTGTTTCAAATCTCATATAAACACGGTTCTCTTGCTTTGTCAGATTTTTTACATAAGCGGATTTCTTTAGGGGACCTGGGTTGCTCAGCAAGTATTGACGCTGTCTACTACCCCTTGAGTCGTGAGTTCGACTCCAGAGCATGCTGAGTGATTCCAGCCAGGTCTCCTAAGCAACCAAATTTTCCCGGTTGCTAGGGAGGGCTGAGTCACATGGGGTAACCTCCTCTTTGTATTGATTAGTGGTTCTCGCTCTCAATAGGGTGCATGGTAAGTTGTGCGTGGATCACGGAGAGTAGCAAGAGCCTCCACATATTGTGAGTCTCCGTGGTGTCATGCGCAATGAGCCACGTGATAAGATGTGTGGATTGACTGTCTCAGAAGTGGAGGCAACTGAGACTTGTCCGCTGCCACCTGGATTTAGGTGAGTAACCGTGCCACCATGAGGACCTAGTAAGTAGTGGGAATTGGACATTCCAAATTGGGAGAAAGGGGGATAAAACAAAGCTGATTTTTGGGAGAAATGTAAGCGTGCTCAATGAAATTTTGGGTGAACTATCCCTAAAATTTCAATTTCTGATGGATAAAATCAAGATATCATGTTTTAATTGGAAATACATACTGTATGATTAAAGAAGTAAAATGAGTTTCATGTTGATTTTAAACTGTAACTGTCTAGAAGTTGAATTGATATATCAGTCAAGAAAATTTTAGTGCATTATTTTAGTTTCAGATACGTGGACTGTTTCACAGCTGTTTCTGTTTATCTCTAGATGGGCGTGTTAAGGTCTATGTTTTTGGGATTTTCTAGAGAAGGAAATGAAACGCACCCATCCCTGACAGAGTTGATCATCTTTAAAAAATCTAATCAAAACCCCTAATAAGATATCATCTCTTCTCACTAATAACTTTCCTCCACATGGACCAGTTTGTCACATTAGATTGTCTGTCCATTGTAGAAATATTTTAGATTTTTATCAGAAGGCTCCAATGTGTTGTTGATCAGTGTCCAGTCTGATTTTCATAATTGATGCATTCTTTCTGAAGTCTTTTCATAAAATCAAATAGTAGAATTTCAGCAGCTCTGTCAGAATGTTAATTGACCTCATGAGACATGTTTAATTCAAAAACAACTTTTCCTATAACAATAACCGTCGTTACTGACTTACTATTATAATGACCCTCAACCTTTAGTGTGTGTACAATATCAACATTTGAAAACCCATTCTAATTAGGCCACAATTAACTTGAGCCAGGAAAAAAGATCAAGCAGTTTGGCATCATTATTCTTTGTGTCCTTTTGTGCTTCAAGGTTGTGTTAGGGAAAAAAGCGTATTCAGCAATCATAGAAACACATAATGAAGATCAATAAATACACCCTCGCTGGTGCAAAATCATGTGTATTTCAATCAGCAAATTCAAGACATGGAAGAAGAGCGCAATTCAGGTCCTGGGAGTTGAACTTCTTGAGTGTTTGGATTTTGTGGTTGCAAGATTCAGACCATGTCCATCTTTTGAAGAGCAAAGAGGTCTGGGTGGAATTGGAGGCCCTCTGATTTCTCTTGGCTAACAGCTCAGTTTTGAATTTGTGAGTTTTGAAGACTCAGTTGAGAAATCAATCCAGAAATCAAAGCAATTCATGTTCCACTTCTGTCGTGCAAGATGTCTTTTGCTTAGATTGGAGAGGGCCAGGCCAGTCAAACCTATCTTGTGATACAGGATGAGCTCTCACTCTTGGAAAGCAAGTACATTTTTGCACAGAATAATTTTTTGACAAAACTACTCCCAATCTTTCAAGAAATGTACCTGTATTTGGTGGAACAAGTTGCAGTCTTATTTTATGTCAGCTGCTCCAAGGAGGACAACAGATCAGCTATTTGTTAGTCACACTTTAATATAATGCTTCTGTGTGAAAATTGTGCTCAGGATTGCACTTTTTATTTTTTATTATGCACTATTTTTAGTGATGGCGGTATAATCCTCAATCATGAGCCATTTTAGCACTGCGCGTTTTTTCTTGTACCTCAGGTTGCTGCATCTTTCATCTCAGATTGATGTAAGGCAGGAGAAGGTTGGAAGAATAACAATTTGAACAATTTCACCATACCGATAGAGAGGCTTATGCCATGTAGTTTATAAACACTTCTAAAGCACTATGGTAAAGTAGGCCTTTGACAACAAGACAACAGAGCTGATTGCCTCTTGCACAAACGGCTTTTCCATTTCTCTCTCTGTCTCTCTCGCTCTCTGTCTGTTTCTCTCTGGAGGAGGTAAGGATGCTAGAGGGCCATTTTTTTAATGAGCTGTAGCATCAGCAGCACTCAGGCATAAATTGCTGACACTGTTTACTGCAGGCATTTTGCTCCTCTCAGCTGACCCTTTAGCTTCCACAGCCACAGTTAAATAAAGCTGCTTCTGCTCTTCCACAGGTAACATATTCAGACAGTGGCTAAATCCACCTCATAAAATCCAAATTAGTTTGTAGAATGGAGTACCAACATCTGAAATGGTGCAAAATCAGATCACTATTTAGTTTAATTTATTTACTTTCTTCAAAATTTCCCTGACATTATTGTGCATTATTTTTCAGTGTACATTATTGAAAAGAAAAAGAAAGCAGTTTGTTTTCATAATTTTTAATTAAAAGGTAAATACTTTGTTCACCCCTGAAACAACTTTCCTGTTGACGTACCCAAGTCCAGACGTGCGTGGAAAATATTAAACAATAATATCATAGCCAGACAATATTGCTCCAATAAGGATAAGGTTCTATTTGTTAACATTCCATTATGTGTAATGAAATAACAATGAACAATATATTTTACAGCATTTATTAATCTTGGTTAATGTTAGTTTAGAAATGTACCACTGTTCACTGTTAGTTCATAATGCATAAACCAAATCTTTACCACTGGGAAACTGATCAACTGTGCCTTATGGAAGTAAAGATATGTTTCACTTCCACAAGTCAAAAATCATTTACACATTTCAGAATGATACCTTGGGAAATCAGAATTTCAAGCAAAACACCTAAGATCACACCTTGGCATGTACTGCACCAAACTTGAGTTCTTGTCAAATAGACAAGTGTGCATGTTGAGGGAACACTTGTGGTAGCGTTTAAAAAGCTTTAACACAATAAACCCAATCAATTTTGGATGTTGATCTTGTAAATAACTTCCCATTCGTGTATCTCTCACTCTTATTCTCTCTCAGCTTTTTTCGTCCGAGAGGGTTCAATGACCTACCTGCACGCTGTTTTTCTCTCCCTTTGTTACATTTGGAATTGACATCGTCTGGAAGTGATATTTAAATCTGTGTCCAGGAAATGGAACTGCAAGAATCCAATAACAAAATTCATTTGTCTAGATTTGACTTGGGGTGCTTTACCCACTGTGAGGGCATGCGCCAAACCTCTGAATGTAATGATTGGATTTATTTATCTATTTGTGGCTCTCATTAAAGGTGTCCATGGTTCCCAGAGCCCCTGCTGTGGATATTGGTCTGCTTACATGAAGCACATCTGCTGCGTCTCATAAACAAACAATGCTGTCATACCTCAGCTGAAGATGATACATTTATTTAGTGGTGCATTTCTTTATTTACATCTATCATTCCTAAGAAGAACATGTAATTGATCAATGATCATGTGTAGGTCTTGAAAATGCCCTTTGATTTGGACAATTCACATAAAAAGTCAACATGAAGTCAAAGTGAACATTCCTTGTCTTATTGTGCAAGATCCATCGGTGCATGTTATAATGATTTTTTTTCTTCCGGATTCTAATGAAATGATCTGCAGACAAGAAACATAATGTTAACCATTGTTTGCCATTATTTTAGACTATTTTAGACTAGATTATTAGGGATTATTTCAGTAACACAGCCTTTCTAAAGTCTTACCAGTTGTTAACACAGTAATTAAAGGGATAGTTCACAAAAAATAAAAAATCATTATCTCATTATTTACTCACCCTCATGCCATCCCAGATGTGAATGACTCTTTTTCTTCTGCAGAAAACAAACAAAGATTTTTAGAAGCATATCTCTGCTCTGTTGGTCCTTTTAATGCAAGTGAATGGTGGACAGAAATCTGAAGTCAAAAAAGCAGATTAAAGCAGGGTAAAAGTTATCCATAAGACTCCAGTGGGTAAATCCATGTCTTCAGAAGTGATATGATAGGTGTAGATCAATATTTAAGTCCTTTTTTTACTATAAATCTCCACTTTTACTTTCATTTGTCAACACGTGATTTTCAGTTGTGAAAGTGAAAGTGGAGATTTACTCAATTTACAGACTGCACTGCACACCTACCTCTAGCCTTGGTCACTAGTGCATCTCTAAGGCCACGAGAGTGAGGTTTTCACACTGCACAGCAATAACTTACCAACTGGCTACCATTACACTCACCCAACTAAACCTCACTCCCATTCAGGTCATGGCACCAGTGTCATCGGTCCTACTCAACCTGCCCCGAGCAGGATTCAAACCAGCGATCCATAGCATGGGAGTCAGATGTGCTAGCAAGGAGGCTAAAAAGGCATGGCCTCAAGCCTCACTCTTAAGGTCAGGCGAGTAAGGTTTACACACTGCACAGCTATACAGTGCATCCGGAAAGTATTCACAGCGCTTCACTTTTTCCACATTTTGTTATGTTACGGCCTTATTCCAAAATTGATTAAATTCATTATTTTTCTTAAAATTCTACAAACAATACCCCATAATGACAATGTGAAAGAAGTTTGTTTGAAATCTTTGCAAATTTATAAAAAATTAAAAAAAAAAAAATCACATGTACATAAGTATTCACAGCCTTTGCCATGACAATCAAAATTTAGCTCAGGTGCATCCTGTTTCCACTGATCATCCTTGAGATGTTTCTACAACTTGATTGGAGTCCACCTGTGGTTTATTCAGTTGATTGGACATGATTTGGAAAGGCATACACCTGTCTATTTAAGGTCCCACAGTTAACAGTGTATGTCAGCAATTAATGGCTTCTTATTGGGTAAATCTAAGAGGTCAGAGTGGGAATCACCCTACAAAAAAAGGTACTGATGCCTAGTTGGGAATATGAGAAGAAAGAGTGTAATAGTTTTGGATGGAGTGTGGGGAAACTAGTAAAAGATATGAGACTGGAAGAATTCAGATATGCTCCAATATTCCTTTATCTCCAGTACCACTGTGGGTTTTGACCCAACCAGAAGTTGATTTTAAATTATTAGAAAGAGGGCAAGAGGAAGGTCCATATGATGCTGAGGTATGTGATGTAAAGGAGTATGTGGGGTCAAGATATGGGGATTATTTGCACATTTATAAAGATGTTTCGAAAGACCCCAAAACAGGTCATGTGGGTGCCGCATTCATAATACCAAAGTTAAAAGTGTATAAAAATAACAGGATATCAGATTACCTATCAGTGTATACTGGAGAGATGTTTGCAATAATTATGGCAATAAGGTGGATTAGTGAAGATATCTAAAGCAATAATATGCTCAGATTCTAGTTCAGCTCTAATAGGTCTGAATGAGCAGAAGTCAGAAACTAGACAAGATATGATGATAGAGATCTTTCAAGAATTATATTCTCTTCACCAAAATAGTATAAAGGTACAGTTTTTGTGGGTACCAGCTCATATTGGGGTGAGAGGCAATGAAGAGGCTGATGTTTTAGCAAAAAAGCCCATAAAGAGAGAGATGGTTGATATCCAGATTCCTTTTAGTAGGTCAGAAATTAAATCATAATCAAAAAGTATATTATGAAATTATGGCAACAGTATTGGGACACTGACAAAAAAAGGTAGACATTTGTATGGTATACAGTCAGTTGTGGGTAAGGGAAGAGTTTCAGGTGGGAGCAGATTTGAGGAGAACATCATTTCAAGATTAAGATTGGGGCACATAAGGTTGAACAGCACAATGCACTTAGTAGGCAAACACCCAACGGGTCTATGTGAGATATGTGGTGTTAATGAAACAGTTGAACATGTTTTAATGCACTGTAGGAAATATACTGTTGAAAGGAATGAGTGGAAGGATGAACTAGTAAAAAAGGGTGAGCAGTTTGCAATTAAAAATGTATTAAATCTAGAAGGAAACATAACTCCAATATTGTTACAGTATTTGGGAAGTACAGGTTTGCACAAATGTATACAAGTATGTAAGAAATTATGAATATTATTATTTATTTTTGTAAAAAAAAAAAAAATTCTCATTTTGTTTTACCCCTTCGTGGGGGGTGAGTGTGGGAATGGAGGAGCTGAACACGCAGCGCTGGACGAAGCCTCAGCCTCTATGCGGGTTTAAGAATTAAGGGTGATTGTATGTGGATTGGTGGAGTAAGGTAAATTAGAAGAGTGCAAGTAGAGTGTCAATGGTCCATTTGGGTTATAGGTGGCGGTAATGCACTTATATGTCTGCAATCCGCCGTAAAACAAGAAGAAGAAGAAGGTGTATGTCAGAGCACAAACCAAGCCATGAAGTCCAAGAATTGTCTGTAGACCTCTGAGAAAGGACTGTATTGAGGCACAGATCTGGGGAAGGATACAGAAACAAATTTTCAGCATTTAAGGTCCCAATGAGCACAGTGGCCTCCATCATCCATGTAGGAAGAAGTTTGGAAGAACCAGGACTCTTCCAAGAGCTGGCTGCCCGGCCAAACTGAGCGATCGGGGGAGAAGGGCCTTAGTCAGGGAGGTGAGCAAGAACCCGATGGTCACTCTGACAGAGCTCCAGCGTTTCTCTGTGGAGAGAGGAGAAACTTCCAGAAGAACAACCATCTCTGCAGCACTCCACCAATCAGGCCTGTATTGTAGAGTGTCCAGACGGAAGCCACTCCTCATTAAAAGGCACATGGCAGGCCGCCAAAAGGCACCTGAAGGACTCTCAGACCATGAGAAACAAAATTTTCTGGTCTGATGAAACAAATATTGAACTCTTTGGCCTGAATGGCAAGCGTCATTTCTGGAGGAAACCAGGCACCACTCATCACCTGGCCAATACCATCCCTACAGTGAAGCATGGTGGTGGCAGTATCATGCTGTGGGGATGTTTTTCAGCGGCAGGAACTGGGAGACTAGTCAGGATCGAGGGACAGATGAATGCAGCAATGTACAGAGACATCCTTGATGAAAACCTGCTCCAGAGCCATCTGGACCTCAGACTGGGGTGAAGGTTCATCTTCTAACAGGACAATGACCCTAAGCACACAGCCAAGATAACAAAGGAGTGGCTACGGGACAACTTTGTTAATGTCCTTGAGTGGCCCAGCCAGAGCCCAGACTTGAACCCGATTTAACATCTCTGGAGAGATCTGAAAATGGCTGTGCACCAACGCTCCCCATCCAACCTGATGGAGCTTGAGAGGTCCTGCAAAAAAGAATGGGAGAAACTGCCCAAAAATTGGTGTGCCAAGCTTGTAGCATCATACACAAAAAGACTTGAGGCTGTAATTGGTGCCAAAGGTGCTTCAACAAAGTATTGAGCAAAGGCTGTGAATACTTATGTACATATGATTTTTTCGTTTTTAATTTTTAATAGATTTGCAAAGATTTCAAACAAACTTCTTTCACGTTGTCATTATGGGGTATTGTTTGTAGAATTTTGAGAAAAATAATGAATCTAATCCATTTTTTAATAACACTGTAACATAAATTTTTTTTGAAAAAGTGAAGGGCTGTGAATACTAGCAGGCTACCGTTACATGTTAATAGAAATGTGCTGAGTCTAAACATCAGAGGTGATGAATCTTTGTAAAATATGTAACACTATTCAGATGCATCAGTGGCGTAAGACATTTCTAAACACTGCCATTTTTGGAAGTTCTTGCAGACCTGTAACATTTGCATTCCCTCTCATTTCTATTGTAAACTTTTAATGAAGTTTGCCAGTTTTTTATTATTTTTTATTACTGTGTGGCAGGAGGGCTGATGCTGACATTTCATCATTGTGCTCTATCAGTCTCATAAGTGTTTGAAATGCCAGGGCAACTCTGAAGAACACTCAAAAACACACTGATCTGGCCAATAACAGGAAACACAGGATATGTTCTTGACTCTCTGTGACTCCCAATGTTTATTAAAGGAATAGTTAACCCCAAAGTGAAAATTCTGTTAACATTTACCTACCCTCATGCTGTTCCAAACATGTTTGATTTTCTGTCTAAAAATTGAGTCTGAAATTTAAAGCTGAAGTATGTCATTTCTGCACCACTAGTGCCACCAAACAGAATGGCCAAAAAAATAAGCTTTCTGAATACAACCCCTGTCTGCCATTGATCAAACAAAGTGATAGACCCACCCCCAAATCATGCCATTGGTTGAGTAACATTGTGGGTGCGGGTCTAAGTGGGTTCCTCGAAACATACAGAGCAATTTTCATAGCGCCACAGAAGACAGTGCTTACAGTTTTTGAGAAAAATAACCAATTGGATAGAAGAAAGTATTTTAAAACTGAAAAAGTTACATACTTTAGCTGTATAATCAGTTCATCATGTAATCAAACATTTATCATCTAATATTCATTCAAGACCAATCAGGACTGTTAATTCGAAACTGTTACTGTATGACAACAATCAACTTATTAATGTCATTTTTTTTTATTTATTTCTCCTAAAGAATTTTAGGAGAAACGTTAGAGACAAAGTTGATACTTTAATGACATAACTGAGAACACTATTAAGTTTTCGGAGCTATAAAAAACAACCTTTGAGACATAAAATTATAATCTGTGTTAGGCTAGGCTTCGGCAAGGACAGAAGAACAAAAAGCAACTATATGGCAATGTTTTGTGCCAAGGGAACTAAGATAAAATGTGAGAATGAACGGTGTTAACTCAGAATTCCTAGATTAGACAACAACGAGTTGTTCGGCATCACCGGCATTTTACAGCGCTGTCCCACAGTAATTCTGCCACATCAGTGGAAGGCCAAGCGCTATTTATGAAAGATGCTCCTAGCAGAGGTGCACTTTATTGAATTTAAGACAAACTCCAAAGTGGTCTCCAGAGATGCATGAGGCGCCTCCATTTCTCTGATGTCTCAACTGTTTTCACATTAAAGAAAAAAAAGGTGAGGGGAAGTGGCGTGTTGAAAGGGTGAGATGTTTATTTCGCGGGAATCTTTAGTGAATATATTCTTTCAGATATGCATATTCGCTTTCTATTGACTCTCTTATGCCGTTTATCCAAACGTCAAAAAATAGCTCTGCATGTCTCGCTCTGCAATTTAATTTATTTGAGAAAGGTAACACATCCCTTTCACCTCCCATATTGAAGGACTGCTTGGCTTCAGGGTGCTTTTTCATTTACAGTTTACTATATTACATTTCAAGGTGAACAGCCATCTGGATGTGGCCATTCCAGAGCGCCACCAAGCCTGTCATCTCACATGGTGAGAGTTTGGCGAGGGGAAAGTTATTTTGCCTGCTAAGCTGAGTTTCTGGAGTGTGAGGAGAGTTTGAGGAGCTTCAGCCGAGAGCTGATTTATGGTGCCGATGCTGCAGTCTTGTGGATCTCAGCACTGTCATGTTCAGCTTTTCTAACTGCGAGACACCTGCACTCGCACTGCGGTGTTTCAGTGCACTTTATTAAGGTTCAGAGTGACATAAAACTAAAATTTATAGATTTATTCTTCAAAGTGAGTTCTGGAGTTTGAATAAATTTACTAGGCTCATAATAATGATCCTCAAGTAAAAAAGTTTTTTTTTTTTTTTATTCCTTTGGCAGTGGCAGCGAGCACTGACAAATTGTATTTGATGATTTATAATTCTGACCTTCCTTTCTTTCTCTCTCTATCTCTCTCTCTCTCTCTGTTTTAGGAACCTGTGTTGTGTTTGTCCAGCAGCCTCATGATCTGGTGGTTGTTGCCGGGCAGCCAGTGACCCTGCCGTGCTCCATTACTGGATATCATGGTGTGGTGCTCTGGGTCAAAGATGGTCTCGCTCTGGGGGTCAACCGAGACCTGTCAGGTAAGAGCTTATGCTGCCTTCAAGGGCTAAAAATGAAAATGATGTCACATGTTGTTCCAAACCCATATGACTTGGTTTCTTCCGTATTGGTAGAATGTTAGCCTAAGTCACTGTTCACTGTCATTGCAACTTTTTTCCATTGGAACAACAGGAGGGTGAATAAAGGATGACAATATTTGGGTTAACTATAGCTTTAAAGGAATATTCTGTGGTCAATACTCAGTTAATCTCAATCGATTGCATTTGTGGCATATGGCCGTATTTTAAGAGAGTTAGCATTAAGCACAGTCAATGCTTTAAGTCAAAAGAGTGAAGTCAGTGGGCATGGCCGTGACGTTTTGGTATTTTCGTGTAAATATGTGCTAGTCTAGGCGTAAGTGTTTTGGTGAAATCGCCCACACAACACACAAATCGGATGTGTCAAGTGCAAAGACAGCAACTTCATAAGTGAGTGGCCTAGTGTAAATGGACTGTATGCAATGAATTAGAAGTAGTGTTCATTTTGTCAGCTATTTTTTATGTAGTCTTAGTCCAGTGTCAAATGTCCTTGTTAGTTTTTATCATATTTAGTCAACCGAATCCTGTTTTTTTTTTTTAAATCAAGTTTTAGTTGATTAAAAGTCTAGGCATTTTAGTCTTATCTTAGTCAAAGAAAAACCCTCAGTATATTAGTCTAGTTTTAGTCAATGAAAACTGTTGAAATTCTAGTCATATTTTTGTCACATTGAGTCACATTTAGACAGATGCAACATCAAGAAATCCAAGTGTTCTGTTGCTCTATAAGTAAATCATTGCTATGATTTTAACTTAATAACACAAACCCTGAGTATCCAGAAAACGAAAACTCTACACAATCAAAACTAGGTGGTATTATACTCACAAAGTACTTTTATGCATGTTATGCAGGCATATTAATGCAGACACCTTTTTTGAGGTATATTTTTGTAGGCAATTAGCTTTTATAACATATTTAATTTTATTTTGATTTCAAATTAAACTCACTTTGATGGTAATGTGAAGGACAAATAAACAGCATTGTCACCAAATACATAAGTCATTGGTCTATACTCAATCCTATGTTGCCGCTTATTTTCAGCTCCTTCATAACAATTGCTAGCCTATTAGCTTAATGAGTTCAGTTTAGTTATAAAACACATCTTTTGGTTTTGGATGTACGCTCCATTAACTTAAAGAGAATGTAAGTATTATTAATAATTTTCATCTACTGACAAATCACGGCTTGTATTAACAGTGATTGTATCGGCACGCACTTCATTTCTACCGGTAGATTTTGATTTTGAAAAATGGATTTATTGAAACATGAAAACATTTAACCAAAAATATTTCTAAATTCAAATTACATTTCAAATGAAAATATATATGAAAAATATAAAGAAAAAACAAAGTGGTCAAAAAATTATACTAAATCCAATTTACTCTCTCCAACTTCTTCCTCAAGCCCCTTTTGCAGTGACTTAAAAATCAATCTCAACAACAGGTGGAAAATTAAATAATAAATAATTACATAAATAAAAATAAATATATATTTTTTTAATTTAAGTATTTTTAACATTTTGAATTTGACATAGACGTTTCTTTTTTTATCTATATATGTAATCAAACTACATTACATTTTTTCTATGAGATTAGTTATGAGACTAGAATACATCTTGGAGGTCCAGACTTTAAAACCCTTTTACTGTCCCTTATATTTACAGTGCAATTCCATAAGCATAGGTAAGACTATGGAAGGCTGCTTATAACTGTGGTTAGGTTACTTTCTTTAGTCTTTACCTCGTCAGTGCTGTTTAGCCATTTGAGATGTTAGATTTCCTCCACGTCATTTTAACTAGACAATTCTGAGTAGAAATCAAATGGGTCGCAATAGTTTTGTGGTAAGCACCGAGGTATCGAGGGAAGAGATGCTTTTGTGATGGCTCGCGCAACATTCACACAAAAACCAGACTAGAATTGAGCCTGTTTCAGATGAGGAAGCGTATTTAGTGCATATAAAGACCAATGACCAATTTTTTTGCAGTTTGCACACTCACGAAAATGTTTATTACGACAAAAAATTATTTTAACTTGTCCCTCCTTTTCATTAAAAAAAAACATAAATCTGGGTTACAGTGAGGCACTTACCTCAAAAGAATTTGTTTCAAAAGAATTGCCACAAGATGTAAACAATATGCGTGTGAAAGTTATATCCAATTTTATGGCCATGATGATGTAACGCTGTGTAAAACAACCATTAAAATTACGATTTTTAGACAGCTCAAAAGTAAACAAGTTTTAACAGAAGAATGAATGTAAGTGCTTTTGTAAATTTTGAGCTTCACATTTGTCTTTAAAATTGGTCCCATTCACTCCCATTGTGAGTGCCTCATTCTTACTTCGATATTTGCTTTTAAGAAAATGGAAGGCAGAAGTCAAGGAAAGGAAAGCAGGCAGAAGTCAAAATCATTTTTTGTGGTAATCAGCATTACATCACAAATGCTGTCGAATGAGCTTAACTTGTATTGAACCTGGTATATTCCTTTATGTACATTTAGTTTGGCTCTATATGAAGTGTACATTCAATCCTACAGATACTTTTGCTGCTCGCAACAGCCTTTTGTCGGCTGGATCCGTTGGTATCATTACAGCGATGCTGTATACCTCAGATGACACGGCTTTGGTCTTTTCTCATGTAAGGCGCTATAAATTTGAGCACAATAGCCATTCTGTCAGGTTGTGAATGCATCCCCTGACATTTTCTTACCAAGCAGCCTTGCCATTTTTTCCACTATCTTTTCTTGATTGTTTGAAGGTTTTTGTGGTTATTCACAAAGTGCCTGTCAAAAGTAGCATCAGACTGAGCAAAGCAAAACTACAACTGAGAATGAATTGCATTTCTATCATTAATTAAGGCAAACACTTCATCATCCACAGAACCCCAGAGAGACATGCTGCAAGTGCAGCTGTTTTACATTCAAATGACGAGATGAACAAATTAATTTGTTCAAACAAATTGAAATGTTCTAAAACTAAGAAAAATGATGACCAAACTTGCTGTCTTTAGTATGCTGTTCTGAGCCACATTTTGTGTATGTGTGTTTCTAAATGTGTGTTTTTGCAGTAGAGCTTTAGATTAAAGAAACTTGTATCTTTTTTTAATTCATTGCACATTCCTCCCTCAAGCTTCTGTTTGTTCAACGTTGCTTCCAAATTCGCCTCAATTTGTTCGAAGTTGAACTTATTAGCTCTTAGAAATATTTATTGTGTGTAACGAAGGATAATGAAAGAGCAATTCAAGGATTTTATAGTAGAACCTTATTCAAAGTGCAGTGATCAAATCCTGTTTAGCTAACGTTACTCATAATTGCTGGATCCAGGGGTCATTATTGCTAACAATGGTTGCTGATTGCTTTCACGTATGTCTCTTGAAACAAACACTTAATATTTGAAGATTAAGCTTTTAGCTGCAGCCTCATTTAGACTTCTTGTGATATGCAATTTAAAATATAGCCTATACCTTACGAAAGAAGGAATTTAATTTTGGACATTGGTTTTTCCACAAGTTAGTCATGTTTAGCCCTTGCCCTAGGCAGAATTTAGTCATGGACTTTAATTGAGCCTCTGAGGACTTTTCTTTCTCTGAGTATTTATAGGTGTCAAGAGACTCCTGGATATCATTGTACCATGGTATATTCAAGTACAGAACTCTGGTACTTAACCAGCAGTGGGAACTGGACATTCAATGAAGTCCTGCTTCAAAAATGATTGTGAAAATGCCACTTGTAAAAGCATTAAAGTTTGGAAATGTTGCCGGTTTCACTCTAAACCATTGACGTGACCAGCAGCTTTGGCTTTGTGTGTATAAAACCATTGTTTCAAGTGTGAAAAAATTACTCTTTTTACCTGAGCATTAATTAGCATCCAAGGACTCATGAATATCATTGTGCGTCACTCTAAACAATAAAGGTTCCAATAAATGGTATTCACAGTACTGCCATGAAGAACCATTTTTGGTTCCCTAAAGAACCTTTAAGTAAAGGAATAGTACTCACAAAAATTATAATTCTCATATCATTTACTCAACCTTATATAGGCCTCAATATCGTATGTCTTTGTTTCTTTTGCGGAGCACAAACAAAGATATTTTGATGGAAATATGATGTCTGTTGTGGTGACCAAATTTTCAAGCTCCAAAAAGGATGTAAAGGAAGAATAAAGGTAATCCTGATCAAGCCTGAAATCGTGGTCGCCAAGGAGACTGCTGGTGTAAATATGTTTAGTGGAAAAGGAGTTATATTTTGATCTGTTTTCGCCCTAAACTGATCATATCGCTTCAGAAGACATGGATTAAACCACTGGAGTTATATATTACTTTTATGCTGCATTTATGTCCTTTTCGGAGCTTGAAGATTTGGTCACCATTGACTTGCATTATATGGACATCATATCTCCATCAAAATACCTTTCATATTTAGCCAACAGAGGCTTCTGTAAATTCAACAAATTCTTGCTTTTCTCGCTTCCACCGTATAGTTGAGGACACACCTCTGATACTTAAAGTGATATTTGACCCAAAAATGAAATTTTTGTCATCACCAAACCCATATGACATTCATTCTTCCCTGTAACACAAAATATGTTTAGCAGAATGGTATCCTCAGTCACCATTCGCTTTCAGTACATCTCTTTTCCATCCTTGTTTTGTGTTCCACAGAAGAAAGAAAATCATGTATGGGTTTGGAACAGTAAATTATGACAGAATTGTAATTTTTTTTATGAACTATCACTTAAACTAGTAGTCGCAACTGGTCATTAAGCAAAATGAAAAGATTGGAAAATGTTTCTGTTTTGCAGTAGAACCTTGACGCTATTGGCCTTCATCAATATGTTCAGAGCAGCCCTTTCCATGTGTCAGTTAAACCATTAGCAAATTGTTTCATGTTTAAAGCAATTGATGGATTTTTTTTTAGTCATTATCTCACTTTTATTATGTAAATCCATAACACAATTCGGGAAACCAGTCTTATATTTTATCACCTGTAGTTTCACACTGACAAAATTATGCACTTGTATGGACCTGCAAAACACCAGAATTCACAAATAATGAAACATAGATACTGTATCTATGTATTTAAGGGTACTGTAAAGGTCCTCTGAGCTTGAAAAATGACAGATCTCATGTCAGAGATATTAAAGTGAACATAAAGCTTGATTAGGATGCCCATCAGTGTATTCCTCCCCTTCGGGTTTCACATCCACTCATTCAGAGCTTTGATCTGCCTTCTTTTAACCATCAGTTTCAACCGCCTTTCCATCCACTGGAGTGTCAGTGAGAGGCCCGCAGTCTTCTTGCGTGTGATAAATCTACGTTCCAGCTCTCTATTGCAGCTGCTATTGATCTGACATGAAGCCAAATCCATTTTTGTGGGATTCATTACCTTTAATAGGGTCATTTCACATTGTTTCTTCTAATTGACAGCCATTGTCTGTAGCCGCCCAGTCACGCATATTGGGGAATTCATCAGTGCTTTATTGAGGCGCCTGTATGCCTCAATAATCCCTAATGAAAACAGCTCTTAAATAAAAGGCAAAAGAAGATCCAGTGGCAGGAATCTGAAGGCAGTAATGACACTATAGATTCCTAATATAGGCTTTTATACCAGAAAGCACAGGACAGCCAAACTCAGTATTTAAAATAAAGGATTACTGGAGTTTCACAGACATGACATGATAACTGTTTACAAGATCATGTTCGGATTTAAATGTGCTCGGGGCTGCGATCTGTCTGCAGATACTTGCAGACTAACAGAAAATGAGACATATGTCTTGAGTAGAGTATCATGTGCCAATTTTGCTGGTTGCAACAGCATCATACATCATTTATTAAAGAGGCCCCATTCTACACTTTTGTAGCATTTCATTTTTCCCCTGAAGTCCACTTGTTATAAGGTTTCTTACACCAAAAACATTTGTGATTGCCTTTCATACAGCTATTTTTCACTCTTTCATCTGACTCAGGCCTGTTCACACCAAGTCCATTTTTTGCGTTACTGTTCTTTCAGAACGAGCTTTATTAACAGGAACAATGCATTCCAATGGTGCTATTCATGAAAACTGACTGACCAAAGAGATAATTTTTCCATAGTCACTCCAGCTCCTCAATCCAGTATGTTAGTGGCGCTAATCAACTGGCAAACACAGGCATTGGATGTGCAGTTGATACACACCTTAATAATGTAAAACTTAATTAATAATTTCAGTTTTTTGTCTTAATGTACATTATTTAATATGTATATCACTATGTTTGTTATATTCTCATGGCATTAAAAATAGCAGCGAAGTTCAGCAGTTGGTTTGCACTAAGTTCGTAGTAGAATATCCCATGATAAGAAACGTTACATGCAATATTTTACTATAGACAAACGAATTGCAGAACCACACTGCTATTTGTATTGCAGGACAATAGGACAATATAACTAAGTAAATTATTCTTAATTTAAATAAAGAAAAAAGACCGTGAGCCAGTGTTTTATTTTATATTCATTTAATATTATGATTCGTATTTTATACTATAGCCTACTGTTGTTCTTATTGTGCATTATTCCACGTGTATTAATATCACTGTACCGTGTATTATATTATCCAGGCATTAATCCAGACATTACAAAAAAATAAGTTGCTCATAGCAAAATGCATGTGCAAGTAAATACGCAGCATCGTTCTTTTCTCATCTCACTCACATAAAAAACACTCCTCAAACAAATCCTCAAAATGAGTCAACACCATGGAAAGAACAGTTATGCCAAATAAGGTAATTAAATGCTTTAAAAGTGTTCAATAAACTGAAAGTGCGGGCAGGAGACTGGTATAAATACGTACGTATGTAAAGTGGGATTTTGTACCATTGTGGACTACTCTAGACAGCAAGCGATATACAAAATGTCCTAAAATTTTTCATTTGTCACAGTTGTGTATAAATAGGCCCTTTTTGCTACTGTACCTTTAAGATTTATATATGTAAGTAACCTCTGCTATGATTGACTAATTTCTTGTCATTTCACACTATCATTCATAAGTGTTGGCTGAATACTAAATTCTGAATTGGTGTTTATATATAAACAAGCGGTCATAAGTTAATAGAGTATATGCTCATGGTTGCAACATCAATACCAATTTCTGAACTGCCTGTTTTTGTTGCTTTGATTCAATGAATGACATTGCTGTACTTTGCTTTGTTCTTTGTTCAATAAAGTGATTTGATTTGATTTGATTTGATTCTTTACTTTGTCTGCATGGCACATTGAACTTGTTTTTTTAAAAAAAAGGAAAATCATGTTTTCCTTTCAATTTTTCTGTTAATAATGCTGTGTAATGCTTTTATGGATCAGTGAAAGACCTCTTTTGAGACTTCTGCTTGTGTCACGCTGGATGTCATGTGTTTAATACGAATATTTTTCTGAATGTGTGGCGCTTTGCTAGATGTGCAAATCCTTCAACAGCAGAGTAAACATTTTAAACTGAATCAATAATTACTTTTACTTTAATCTGCTTCCTTGTTTAAATAGCAGCTTAAAGCTATTCTACAGTCTTTTTAAATAGGCATAAAACACATTTACAGTGTGCTTTGTATTGTGTTGCAGTTTGATCAGTGATAAAACATTTTATGTTCAAATTTAAGATGTTCATGCAAGGTTTAATTCAGCTTGTACTAAAGACTGCATTTTCCTCATTGTTTTATATTATTACTAGAGTAAGTGTGAGTAAAGATTCTTCAAGGCCAAATTAAATGGGCCCAGTCTCTTATTGTGAAGTGAATATTGTCACATTTATTCAACCACAATAGAAATAGAACAAAACATTAGCACAAAGAGTAAAAAGCCCCCAACAACATACAAACAAGAAAACTGTTTAAAGACAATGATTTACACTCATAGTCAGGAACAAAATTATTAAATTATTAAGCCAATGGGTTTGGTATCTTTGAAAAGAGTCATATACACAATCTAGGCTGGATGTAGGCATGGGCCAAATGTGAGTTTTGCCAATCCAATCAAACGATTGTCAAAGAAAGCATTAAATAAAATATAATTTTTTTTTTACGATTTGTGCATTTGGTTAAAAGCAATTTGGGGGTGGGCTGTAGACCGTTCCAACCAATCATAAAATAGCACCAGACATGTGTAGTCATTTTCTATTTTTGTCATTGGCTGAAAGCAACGACTCTCTCAAGAAGCGGCTACTGCAAACCAGAGAGTCATGGAAGTCATGTGAGTAAGAACGGTAATAAGAGATAGTTTTGTGCAATGCATACATTTAAGTGCCCATAAAGAAGCCTGTTAGTGTCTCTAATAGTGATTATCTGTGGCTTCTGTTAATGTACCACAGGCACCTTCTTCCCACTCATCAAATATCTCCCTCCAACTCAGCTCCCCAAAATCACACTTTGGGTGTTCGAGAAAACTGGATTGGAACTGTAAAGTACCATCCCAGACAATATTAGCCAATTGTTGGATACAGTGTTTTTTGGGATGCGTGTTTCTGTCTCCCATTGTATGTTCATGTCGCTGAGAGATGCTGTCTTCACCTCGCATCTTACATCTCTTATATTTACACCTTTTTATAGTGCTATGATATTTTTTTTTTTTGTTGTTGTTGTTGTAATTATGCTTTAAACTACTCTATAAACTACTATTTGGTGCTGCCATGACATTACTTTCCATTTATCCATCCGTCCGTATGTCCATCCATCTAATTATTTTGATGTAGATTTTGTAGTTACTGCATTTTCACATCAAGTTTTCTCTGAATCTTAGCATATTAGCCAAACTTGTCTGTCACAGGACATATCACAGTCTAAAAGACCTGATTTCAGTCATGCAATAAATAATTACTTCTTTAAGCAGTTCCCATCTTTGTTCAAATTTAAGGTTCTTAATATTATATATTATTTATCTCCCCATCTAATATATTTAATTACATCCTCGTATTCATTCTTTATGTTATAACTCCGTCTTTGCATTCGTGTGGACCCTGATTTGTCCATGTAATCTGCTTTAAGGCTGGAAGTCTATTGTTGTATTTTATTTCTTAGTAATGGAGATACTATTCCAATAATATGGTTGTCAGGACCACTTAAATCTTATGATTATGTATGATGTTACATTATGTTATTATTTCAATAGGTTATATTTTTAATATGGGGAATAAGTGTAAAAGTTATGATCTTAAAAATTATGCCATGTCGTGGCAATTACAGACATGAAAATAAGTCTTAGTACTTCCCTTAATTCTTAGTGAGTGTGGGGGGCCTCTACTGGCTTTACATGCGGACATACTGGAGTAAAAGGATAAGGAATACCTAATCTCATTCAGGTTTTGTGCTGAGGAGCCGAGACAAGGTCCTGGCCATTTCAGCGGCTAGTACGGCATTGTGGCATGAGGGACACAGTGTCAATGTAGTGACACTAGGGGTCCCTATAGAAAATGCCACAATGGCTGAACCGTGAACTGCCGATGCAAGCAAGCTGCTGCATGCGTAATAGCAGGTGCATCAGACTGCATCACCCAATGCCCCAAAAGACATCATGTAGTTCCCCACATCTATGTTTTCTGTCTACAGAGTATTAGATTCAGCTGTGGCCATCTAAAGCTATTATACACATCGGGGAAGGTGTTCTTTTCCTTTCCTGTTCTTTCAGAGGGAAAAGACCCCATGGAGACTTGATCCTGCCCAAAAGGGGAGGTCAACATGTGGCAAAACGACACATAGGCTCACCTGCCGCACATGAAAGAGGCATAGTAGGTGGTAGGTCCTGCCTTGAAGGAGAGGAGATCTACAAACACAGCAACTGGGGGCAGAGAGAGCTCTGCCCAAGGGAGACGCGGGTCTGCTGACAGGGAGACCATACCATGGAAAATATATCACAGGGAGTTAAAGGAGTAATCGGCATCTGTGGAGCACCTATCCTAGTACAGGGCATATTAGCAACCGTAGTGGGTCTGGCTGCAAACTCCTCCGCCAAATTCGCGAGCCACTGGGCAAGGGAGGAAGGACACCCAGGGTCCACGACTTTGTGAACTCGACTGTGGGTAAAAGCACACGTTTTCGCCTCAGGGGAGGGGAAAGGCGCTAAACGCAAATGATACACCCGGCCAGCTGTTCTGTATTACCAAACTCTACCTGTTTGTACCTGAAAGAACAGAATGAAACTGGCTCAACACGGAGATTGGAAAATCTTGCGAAAGTATTGGGTGTTGCCCAGCCAGCTGCTCTACAGATATCTGCTAGAGAGGTGGCATTGGCCAGTGCCCTTGAGGATGCCACACTCCTTGTAGAGTGTGCTAGAACCTGGGGTGGACATGGCCTGGGTCTGGTAGGCCAATGTGATGGCATCCACAATCCATTGGGCAAGCCTCTGTTTGCAGAAAGCGTTCCCTTTACACTGTCCACCAAAGCAGACAAAGAGCTGCTCAGAGCATCCAAAGCTCTGTATTCAATCCAAGTAGATGTGCAAAGCACGAACCGGACAGCAACGATAAGGCTGGGTCTGCCTCCTCCCGGGGCAGTGCTTGCAGGCTCACCACCTGATCCCTAAAAGGGGTCATGGGAACCTTGGGCACATAGCCCGGTCGGGGTCTCAGGATCACGTAAGAGTCTTCCGGACCGAACTCCAGGCATGTTTCACTGACAGAGAACGCTTGCAGGTCCCCGACCCTCTTGAGCATTCTTCACAATGGAGTCTATGTGGGTGTCCACTTCAGGTCCTGAGAGATGGTAGATGGTAGTAACACACAACACATTACAGTTTAAATTGTCTTGCATCACCTTGCTGGACAGCAAAATACACATTTAATAGGTCCTAATTTCACTGTCTCACCCACCATGCAAAACAAGCTGAATTCCAATATATAAGCTATGTTAATGTAAGTGGTTTGAAATATTTTGAATTGCTTTAGCTCACTCTGCTTGCTCTGTAATGTTATGTGACTAGAGTTACAAACAGCACATAAATATTGAATGGTGATTAAACTGACTGGAACTACCGGTGCATTCAACTATTTGAACCGCACGCATTCCAGCCAATCAGAATCGAGTATTCAAACAGACCATGGTATACGGTTTGATATGTGCTTATCTAATGCAGTGATGTTCATTTTTAAGTGTGGTTTATGTTTCCATATACTTTTTGAGGTGACTGTATGTAGCTTCTTTTATGTTGCTTTGATAATAACACATCTGCCAGGAATATAATTGTTTAATCTAAGCGCTTGTGTTTCAGGTTATCCACGCTATGACGTGATTGGGGACCACAGCAAAGGGGAATATCACTTATTGATTCAGAGGACAGAACTGACTGATGACGGCAGCTTTGAGTGTCAAGCCATCCAAGTCGGTAGCAGATCACGACCTGCTCGGCTAACTGTTTTAGGTCAGTCTTTCTCAATAACACAACTTTCAAAGAAATCAGGATGGATGGATAAATGCATAGAAACAAGAATGCATAATATATATGACTTTCTAAAGAAACTGAAAATTAAATATTATTTGTTGAACTTTAAAAGGTTCTCCTGTGGCATCAGCCTTGTAAAACATTGTTAGTTCTGAATGGAGCCTTTATTTTAAAGAGTGTGGAGAGATTGATGGATGGAAGGATGAACCGGCCGACAGTCAGACAAATCGATAAATACTTTAACTAAAATGAATTCAATGCATTCAAGCACTGATAGTATAGAATAAAGTGTGAGCTATAGAAAGAGAAAGCAAGAAAAAGCATTGCTTCTGAAATACCGTGAATGTAGACAAGAACAAAGTTCAATGTCTGAGTCAGATAAATGTGTGACATTCTGAAATCAGTGCTAATCAGCTTTAATAAGACACATTTGATATGTTTGCGATCGATGAAGTCCCTGACACAAACGCATTGCGTCAGCTTAGCTCCTGGGCAGCCCAACTCAGCCTGATTATCATTATTGATTTCTCTCCTTCCTTTGTTAAAACTATGATATATTCCATATAGTTCATTATACTGGCCTCAAAGTAACAGCGTTTTAAACCAGTAATCTGAGTCTAGACACTTAAAGCCAATCTAAGATTCCGGTGATTCGAGGTCCATTAAAATGATTAATTATAGATGAGAGGCTGCTCATTTGTTTTTATTTTTTGCTGGTTTGGTGGCAGCAGAGACAAATCATCATGCTCCCTAGGGCAGAGCCATTAGCCTGACATGTAATCCCACACAAACTGGCTTACTTTTGAAAAGTTGCATACAAAACCACAAGCAGCTCCTGAGAGAGGTAATGAACCTCATGTACGGACTCCGTCACCGTCAATCCCCTGTCACTTCCCTCCCATGGGACAACGGAGCGTAACCACAGTCAGACGCAATCTTCTATTTTCTTTCTTTCTTTTTTTCTTCTTTCTTTACCTCTGTATCTCCCTCCTGACAGCCAAGATTCTAACTTCTCTTTATAACCTGATTGGGTGCCTTGCCTGTGAAGTCTCAGACCTGTTTGTCACTTATGGAAAAAAAATGGTTGGAGAAGCTTTTTCCTGACTTTGTCTTTGAAGCTCGCTGTTTAGGCTCAAATCCAGGGTGCTGCTATGATGCGTTCATATATCTGGGTCTTGAGTCATGGTCACAGTTACGCCAGTGTCTATTAAATACTTTCTCCAGTCTCCCACAGAGCACTGGCAAAGCTCATACTCATCATTCCTTATTCTCTTTCAAGTGGCACAGCCTCACAATAAGGCTCTCAAACAATCCGGCTCAGTTTCAGATGTGTAATAACTCTAGGTCAACCCCGCTGAGGTGACAGCAGTGGGAGGCGGCTGACCTGTCGGACTGACATTTGAACTTTGAAACCCCCTATGAGAGTTGTGGGGTAACCCAGTTTGCTTTGTTGTGGCCAGGCTACTGAATAAGACATGAGGTGGTGTAGGTACACATTGCTGAAGAAGGACCCCTGAGGCTAATTAGATCCAAGGAATTCCCCTAAAGCCAAGCTGAGAAACATGAGAGAGCAAATGGTGTAGGAATTCAGTCAGTGAACCATGGGGAGGAACCCCAGACACTTCCAAAGGTCACTATTGTTTAAAAAGAGCCACTGCAGTGTTTCTGTAAGCTCACAGCATTTGTTCTGCTCATTGTCTTCTGCTCTGAGCTAAAGAGGCTTATAAGATTTGGCTGCTCTCTGGCTTAATTGAAGACTTTCTTTTTCTTTCTTTTCTTTTCTTCCTTCCTTCAGACCAACGGACTGTCCATTCTTAAGGGTAAATCATTATTACGTAAATTGACACAATTAATGCATAAAATTTCTGTGTAAATTGATTGTAAAATCATTCCTACATGACTATAAACTTTCAGTGCGACAAATTTCTGTAAATTGATTGTAAAATCATCATTATGTTAACTGACACGTTCATTGCGATTAATTTCTGTGTAAATTGTTCATAAAATCATTCTTCATTCACATCAACTGTCAAATGGTTTTACAAACTATGATTGAAAATTTTTTGCTAGTGTTTTATGAACGAGGCCCAGTGTTTCATGGACAGGATGATCAACACCGAGGTACAATACAGTACAACTTAACACAATTTGTTTTGACTACTTTACTATATCTCACAGCCTTGTTTTTGTTGATGTAAAATTAAATATGCTGCCTTCTTTGACTAATGCCTATTGCTTTGGAATAATGTTTTTTTATAGCCCAACACATAAAAGTCATTATATTGTAATTCTGTTAACATGCTTTCTCTGCATATGTAAATAATTTATAAAACTCAAAGGAAGCATATGCATATTTATTGAAAATCTCTGGTGTAGTAAAAGCTTACATTATTAATTCTGAATTGTAAGAAACATTACAGAAGTTTGCATTCTTGACCAATTGAAAACTCGAGTCACCACTGCATTTAAGGGTTTTGTTTTTTCACACCTCTTGAAGTCTAATTGTCCAGTCACTTCACATTAATTAGTTCTAAATCTGGACTTCTCAGACTAGTCATTGGAGAAAAATCAGTGGATTGAAGCTTTGTACAAGATGTTATCCTTTGCCTAAAATGTGTGTTAAACAAGCCATGTTAACCTGTCCCAGAGGGAGACATCAGTCCTAATGAGAGGGGACGGCAATTACTCGTATTCTTCCAAAGAGAAGACGCTGTTCTGATCCTCCTCTTCGTGGATAAATCACCGGTCAGAGGATCATCTCCAGATTCACAGAAAACGTCTAGGTTACGGATGTAACCTCCGTTCCCTGATGGAGGGAATGAGACGTTGTGTCGAAAAAGCGACACTAGGGGTCTCTCTTGAGTGCCGAATATACCTCTGATCTATGAAAAAAGGCCAATGAGAAGTTGGCAGACAGAATTTGCATGTCTCGCCCCTGGACATACGGGTATAAAGGCGGGGAAATACGTCTGTTTCATTCAGGATATTTCTGAGGAGCCGGGAGTCCGGGAGTCCGGGAGGACACAACATCTCGTTCCCTCCATCAGGGAATGGAGGTTACATCCGTAACCTAGACATTCCCTGTCTGTCGCTAGGGATCCAATTTATGGCCTGGGTGCGATAGGCCAATGAAATGGCATCCACCACCCAGTGGGAGAGCCTCTGTTTGGAGACAGCGTTCCCTTTCCGCTGTCCACCAAAGCAGACAAAGAACTGCTCAGAACGTCTAAAGCTCTGCGTGCGGTCCAAGTAGGTACGCAAAGCACGTACCGGACACAGCAACGAAGGGGCTGGGTCTGCATCCTCCCGGGGCAGTGCTAGCAGGTTCACTACCTGGTCTCTGAAGGGCGTGGTAGGAACCTTGGGGATGTGTGTCTGCCGGACCGATCTCCAGGCAAGTGTCGCTGACAGAGAACGCTTGCAGGTCCCCGACTCTCTTGATGGAGGCGAGTGCGATCAGCAGGGCCGTCTTTAGGGAGAGGTTCCTGAGTCCAACTGATTCTAGCGGCTTGAAGGGGGGGGGTCTCTGAAGGCCCGAGAGGACCACTGAGAGATCCCAGGAGGGGAACAGGCTTGGCCGGGAGGGATTTAACCTCCGGGCACCTCTTGGGAACCTGATAATCAAGTCGTGCTTACCCAAAGACTTGCCGTCTACTGCGTCGTGGTGGGCTGCGATAGCAGCTACATACACCTTCAAGGTGGATGGGGACAGCCTCCCCTCCAACTTCTCCTTCAGAAACGAGACTGCACACCTTTGTGTAACTGAATTGCTTAACCGAGTCAGATGGTCATGGCCAGCCAGCATGACGGGTTGGGAAGTGAAAGCCACACATCCAAGCTCCGTGCTAGGGGCACTAACGGGACGATTATTTTTGACGTACCCGGCGGGGTGGAGCAGGTAGTATGGTGTCGGGAGGCAAAGGTGTGTCCCGAGGCTCTGGTGCTGAGAAAAGACTCGAAGCACATACCTTGCTCTGCACACTCAGCAGGGGGTGGGTTAGTGACTGAGGAGGTGGTCCGGTGGAGGTGTCCTCTAGACTCGTCAGAACCGGCCAGCTGGGGAATAGTCGTGGGGCTGAAGGCGGGGGGTCCGAGTCCAGCATGCCTGGACTGTTGAGGAGTTAAATTCAAACAAGGATCCTCCTGCCGGCCCTCCACCAAGGGACGGATTGGTCTGCTTACCAGCTCCGGAGCGAACGTCTTGGTCTCTGGGTCGATCATCTCAGGAGTGCCTAGGAGCCTTCCGGGTCCTCGAGGGGGTCCGTGAGACGGGGTGCATGCACTTCCTGAGAGCTGGGCCCGGGTTGAGGCGGAGCTGCGCGTTTCTTAGCCGCAGGAGGATGCCCTCAGCGAGCAGACAGGGCTTGGCCCATGGTTGCAGGTTTGTGGCGGGGCAGGATGTGTGAAATGGCCTCTGTCTGCTTTTTCAACGTGGAGAACTGCTGGCCGAAGTCCTCAACAATGTCGACGAAGAGGCCAAACTGGGAGACAGGGGGGTCGAGGAAGCGTGTCTTGTCCGTCTCACGCATTTCGACCAAGTTCAGCCACAGATGACGTTCCTGAACCACAAGTGTGGCCATCGCCTGCCTGAGTGACTGCGCTGTGGCCATCGTGGCCCTGAGGACGAGGTCGAATGCTGAGTGCAGTTCCTGCAGCATGTCGGGATCAGGACTACCCACATGCAGATCTTTGAGTGCCTTGGCCTGGTGGACTTGCAGGAGGGCCATGGCATGCAGGGTGTAAATGCCCTGTCCGGTGGTGCTGTGGGGGGGGGCGCGTGGCTGTGAGCGGCGTGCAGACCCAAGGAACCAATCATCCAGGCTGTGGGGTGGACGGAGGTTTCCAGGCAAGCATGTCGGACATCTGGGTGTCAGCCTGAGCCTGGGCGTGCTGGTCCGAAGGCGGCAGCCAGCCAGCCGTGTCATCCTCAATCCGGTTGAAGGAAATCCAGTGAGAACATGAACCATCAACAAATGCTGCCTCGGTGTGATCGCAGCCCAGACACACGGGACAGTGCCCTGTGGCCATCTGAAGCGGAGAGCACTCTACAGCATCCAGGAACTACACAGGAGCAGAAAGGCATCTTTAGTTTTCGCTGTCGAAGCGCTCAGGGGCAAACTGCACTGCCGTGCAGAGAAGGAGAAAGCCACTGAAGTGCGCTGTAGATCCAACAGCAGATCACCAGAGGTAAGAGGAACAGGTGTGTGTGTGACTCGCAGTTCGCTGCATTCACGACCATCGGCTCCGAAGAAAATTTCTAAATGAAACAGACATATTTCCCCACCTTTATACCCGTATGTCCGGGGGCGGGACATGCAAATTCTGTCTGCCATCTTCTCATTGGCCTTTTTTCATAGATCAGAGGTATATTCGGCACTCAAGAGAGACCCCTAGTGTCGCTTCTTCGACAGACGGGGAACTAGAATTTAAGTCAAAGGTAAGACTTCATGTTATCTTTTTTTTTTTTTTTTTTTAATTCTCGGCCTTTTGCAGCAAGCTAACTCCCTCAATCCTGTACAAATACGCCTACCGTCTCCTCATGTTAATGTCAGTGCTTGCGCAAAGAGGCACATCACAGCCAGATTGGGGACGGAAAGAGCAAACAATGCTGTGAAGAAATTGAAAATGTGGAGTTCACAGATGCAGGGCTTGACCTGAATAACAGCCAAATGCCATTCTTTCTCTGTTATTCTCTTTTTTCCCCCATCACGTAGTTGTCTCTGTTTTTAAATGAAAGAGAGACGTGCAAAGAATGATCACCTGCTGTCTCCAAATACAGTTAGCGTTATGAAGGTTAAAAAATGTATTGAAGTTTGCAACAGCTGGTCCTCATTTTGAGCGTCACACTTTGTTAAATTCGGCAAGCATGTAGCAACATCTGCATCTCAGAGAGATGAGAATTTACAGACAGGTACATCATGGTTCTGTGTCTCAGCTATAATGAAGGGAGAGTGAAAATTCTCATTAACTTGATGAAGGTGCAAAACCTCTGTCTTCACCTGAACAACAAAGATATATGTAGGGTGTAATAATAACTCTCTCCAAAAGTAAATATGGCCAAGTAAATAAAACAGAGTCTCTAGTTGAGATGCCTGTTAACAGGAAAAGCAACATAATGCATGGCTTGAATCATAATGTAAGAATGTTAAAGGGTTACTTCACCTCTGGGAAGATGAATGTGTATTTAAAATTGGTCATTTATATAGTATAAATGTGAAATTATTTTTGAATTTGAAGCATTCTAGACAGAGAAAAGGCAGAAAATGTATTTTTTACACATGTGGCTGAAAGACAACAACTCCCAAAATGCACTTGCTTTGCTGCCCTTACGAGGCCACTCCCAAACAACGCCTACCGGTTACAGGCAGCAGTATCTGAAAATATGATACAACTATGCTTGTATTGATACATCGTGACTCTATAAATCGTGAGTTAGTTGATAAATTGACTGACTACGCGGGAAGAACATTATAATTCCATGTGTCCAAACTCTGTACATGACATCTTAGTAACAAAAAAGAAAAACAAATAAAATACTCACTTTACACTAAGCCGTCCGTTTGTCCCTGCGGGCTTCGGCTGGCATTTCCAATTTATCTTCGGGATCCTAAAATAAGTTTCCAGGACTCCCCTGTCCATGTGTGATACAAAACTTGGGTGCTCAGTTATACATGCTCATGTTATCGGTGCAGTTTCATCATCGGATTCAGCGATCTCGTCCAGTATCGCTGAAATTCGCGACAGCAATAGGACTCTCTATCTGTTTCCATAGGCGCACAGCAAGAGCACTGACACCACCAGTCCGCCCCAACTCGAGTCTGAATATAATTTAACACACTCTTCCTCCTGCCTGCCAAGCAAGTTTTGCTCCCCTGCTACAGCAGCTGCTCCAGCCTCTGTTCATCGCTGTATTTGGGCACGTACGGGTAGCGCGAGCATCAGATTCTCGCAACAGATCTTCGTTATCCCCTTCTGCCATTTCAACTTCAAAACTAACTTCCGCAATAGTGATTAGTCTACTTGTATACAAACTTTCTACACAGAGCAAGAGCCTGTTTTCTTAGCTTCTACAGAAAGATGGCTGACACTATCTTCACATTCTGTGAGTGAGATCCCGCCCCATATGGGCGTGGTGAAAATATGCAGAATACTGGCTGTAGTTTTAAGCCTCTGGACCAAAAATCCTCCGATGACGCAAAATGACGATTTTTGCGTCATCGGAGGATTTTTTCCAGACTAAAAATAAATAAATCTCTCGTCTCAGGGGGATATGAGGGGGGGGAGCCCGGTAATTAGAAAATACTACTGGTTTTCTACTGATACAAAGCTTAATGCTAAATCCTGAAGTAACCCTTTAAGCTTATCATGTTATAACAAGTGATGTAGGCAAATCGAAAAGTTCATTGAATTATTGTCTGCTGTGTCATGAGTCAACTTGGACCTCAATTGAAAATCAAAAGTTTACCTTGAAAGCCAAAACACATGACTCTAGAAATCCACGTGGAAACACGGTCCTGCCGTTAATGTAAAGAATAAATCATGTTATTTTTTTAACATTTTTGTAAGAGGTGGCATTTCACCGATGACAGGAAAAAGGGAGACTGGCTAGTATGTAATGCAATCTGTGCATGTTTGATGTAAATATGCAAGGGAAAAACAGATGAATAATTCCATTGTTTGTAAGAAATATCTATTAAATTATTCTGATCGCCTCTCTGAAAAATACATTTGAAAAACAAAAAAAAAAGTATATCTTTTTTTAGGGATGTCCCTTTAAGGGTCCTATACCATGCTCATATACTTGTACTTATGCTTTTAAAAATGCTCTGATACCAAAAAAATATAAAATCTGACGTATGAATGTCATTACGTAAATATTCAGAGCACAAATTAAAATCCCATCCTATTATGTCCTTAACTTTTGTTAAATTATTTAACAGCAAAAGCTGTGATTTAATGAGATAAATATATAGTTTGCATGTGCAGTGATTTAAATGTGAGTGCTTGTGAATGTGTGGAGCCGGTGTTGTGCTGACATACAGTTGAGACACAAAGTTCACGTACCTTTTAGAGCTCTTTGGCTCATACACGAGAAACACCACCATGACATCACACTCTCTGTTTGTAGAGCGTGACAGCAGGCATTGCGCTAATTCCGTTTTTAGTGCAAGGCACATAAAGACTACATATTTATTTATTTAAATAGCAGCCTTTTGCAGTTTAATAATCACTTTGAGTCATGTAGCCACCGGCTTTTCCAAAGTGAAAAGCTACCATCACAAAGTCAGAGCTCCTTGGTCATAACAACCCAGAAACACTTCAAAATAAAAGCTCTGCTAAAATTAAAGCTACATTTAATTAAGGGGAAAAAGTATGATAGAAATATATCACTACTGTATAGTTATTTAATATTCACTGTAATAGTACAAATAATAAATATAAATCAATATTAATTATTATATTGAAGCAATATCTCACATCTGTGATGCTCTTTTATGCAGCATTTTATTTGACAAAAATAACTCCAATGTTGTATTTTGGATTGAGCTGTGAGGTTCTGTATAAAATCACTTCATTGATATAAATAATACACAATTAAAATTAATTGTTATACTTCCATTTGATTAAAGTTTTAAGGAATTAAATTATTTAAAAACCATTTTGATGTCAAAATTGAAATAAATTGTTGATATGGGATTCAAAATTTTTTTTTACTAAAAAACAGGTATCAGACTCGGTATCGGCGAGAACCGAAAATAATGAATTGGTACTCGTACTAGTTCTCCAAAAAAATAACATAAAATGGTAACAGGACATGACATCCCAAATGTTTTCGTCAATATCTCAGTATTCATTAGTACTGTATTTGTAGTGTTGTTAAAGTGATAGTTCGCTTTACAATGAAAACTCATAATTTACTCACTCTCATGTTGTTCTGAAAGCATCTGACTTTCTTTCTTAGGCAGAATGACTCTCAGTCACCATTCACTTCCATTGTATGGAAAAATAGATGCAGTGAAAGGTCTCTGTTGCTGTCAGTCCCTAACCTTCTGCCTTTTCATATGTTCCATGCAAGAAAGTCATATGGGTTTGGAAATCCATGAGGGTGAGTAAATAATGTCATTTTTGGGCGAACTATCACTTTAAATGTCTGCTAGAACTGCACTTTACATATGAATATAAATGCAGATGAGGTCAAGTTGCCAAATCATGACTATCAGGAAAGTGAAAATTGCATTGTGACATGCCCTTCCTATACTGAAGATCTACTACAGGGCATCTGGCGCAAGAGTCGGGTTCTGATAACAGATGAGCTCTGCTGTTCACCGGCCTGTTTTGGCCAAAAGGCTCTCTGGTGTGGGCCACTTTTCCACGCGTGTTATCTTTGAACATGCTCTGTTTCTTTGGCTTCCTCCCATGATTACTCCTGTTTCTGAACATCAGATGTCTCTGTGACATCCCTTTCTCTCCCAGAGATGCTTTTAAAGGAACTCGAGCAGAAGTGGGTAAAATCTTTCGTTGTCAATTCAGTGCTTGTGTCAATAATGGCACCCTGTGGTTAAAGCTCATCAAGCTGACATCCATTTATATATTAGGCTCACTATTCTTGTCACAATCAAAGAACAAATACATTGCACCTAAAGTGTAAGGGAACTGTTCATCTCCCCTGATAACACAGCTTTAGCTAAAATACACTGCAATATCAATATCTTAATTAGCACGTATTAATGTGAAATGACAAGTACGGTGTTATTAAAAGCAACTGAAATTAAGAAATAAATCTATCTGCTTGTCTCAATGACTCTGGATTGTCTGATGTGCTGGTGGAAGCTTTGTGTAACACCTCAATATTAAAGGAAAATGTAATTAAAACATGTTAATCGGTCAAAGATGGCAATTACTGCCTGGGAACTCTCTATTGACTGCATTTTGTTTTCTTTCACTTGGAGAAATCGTGAGAATAGGCTTTCAGAATATTGGTGAAAACTATGTTAAAGCGTCTTAAAATCTCGTTTGAGGGGTTTTCTGTTCAACACCTCAAACAGAGAAAACTATTCAGAATTGAAAAACTCTCACATTGATTCCCTGAAAGGCAGAAGCGGAGACAATGTTTTCTATTACAAAACAAATAGACTTCATTGTTGGGTACCACAAGGCTGTTTGGCCATTGTGCTGTTTAGTTAAAATCAATACGACACTTTTTATTGTGAATTTGTTTATTTAATCCTGTTGAACATGTTAATGTCTTCTAAATCTACAGCTTTCATTAATTATGCTACAATAGTTCTTCATAAACTGTTCTTGAGTAGGCAAAGTGTTAACATCCTTGTTTATCTGACATTAACTGGATTTAAAATACATAATTATTATTTATTTTTTTAAATAAGTGCCCTCTTTCTTAACAAACTGGCCTTTCGCAGGAACATTTAAACTGTTCTGTTTAGGTGAAAAAGTGCAGCATCATTATTCACCAGAGCAGGAACCTATTCACCAGTGTAATTTTAACAGGCACCGAGATATAGTTCAGTTCAAATGCTTTCTTTCAAATAAATGCTTGTTTCTGGGAGGAAAGATCAAGTCGAGTCATTTTTATTTGAATAGCGCTTTTCACAACACACATCGTTTCAAAGCAGCTTTACAGGAAATCATGCAATAACAAAAAAAAAATTAATACTGTAATATCTATAAAGTCTTAGAGTGATCATTGTGTAGTTTGATTAATTATTATTGTAAATTGTGTATAAAAAATGTATAATTAATAATTGTATTTGGAACACCTGTGTTCAAGCTGAAGGTGACTGTGGCAAGGAACACAAAACTCCATAAGATGTTGGTAAATGGAGATAAATAACTTTGGGAGAAACCAGACTCACTGTGGGGGCCAGTTCTTCTCTGGCTAAACAAAATTAATATAATGTCAATATTAGTTATTTGTGTGCAGTGCAAGTCATGGTTTATATTTTGTAAATTAAGCGTTAAGGTCCAGTGTTTAAAAAAAATGTAAATTTTTTTTTAATGAACTTTAAGATTAATGGCTCAGTCCATCCTGGATTGACTGCAGAAGTTCACAAAGATGCATTGTCCTTGTTAGTTGTCTGATGAAAACCTTTGTCGTGGAAATTCTCAATATGAATACAACCTACTAATCTGACTTCTTGTCCGCGGACAATTCAAACAACTTCCAGTTGTCAAATACTATAAAAAAACAATATATCTCAAGGTAATTCCCTTCCCGCATACTTACAATACAATACAATGCAATACTTTGAAGTACTTAACCTCCCGGAGTATGGTGACGGCGTCCCGTCAAGAAGCTACTATCACTACCTCAAACCACACGTGAGCACCAGGGTATCGTCGGCATAACAGTGGAAACTTATTCCACGATTCCTTATAATATCTCCCAGGGGAAGCATGTATAAGGAGAAAAGCAGAGGCCCTAAAACTGATCCCTGTGGCACTCCATGCTTAACTTTTGCATGATTTGACAATTCCTCATTTATTCATACAAAGTGGTAGCGGCCTGATAAATAGGACCTAAACCATACTAATGCAAGTGCACTAATGCCAACATAATTCTCCAGCCTATTCAAGAGAATGTCGTGATCTATTATATCAAAGGCAGAACTAAGATCTAAAAGCTCTAGAAGAGAAGTGCAGCCGCGATCAGATGATAAGAGCAAGTCATTTGTAACTCTGATAAGTGCAGTCTCTGTACTGTGATGGGGACTAAATTCTAACTGAAATTGTTCATATACCAATTCTCTGTAGAAAAGAACATGGTTGGTAGGACACTACATTTTCTAGTATTTTTGACATAAATGGTAAATTTAAATCAGTCAGTAATTAGCCAATTCTCCAGGATCAAGCTGTGGCTTCTTAATAAGCAGTTTGATAACTGTCATTTTAGTGTTTCTTGGGACATTTCTCAAGAGTTCATAATATTAAGGATAGGTTCTGGAATTACAGGGAATACCTCTTTTTATCACCTATGACAGCGAAGGATTGCTTGTGAGGAAAATTATGAGACACTTGTCTTGTGTTGTGACAGTTGATTCCATAGTTTCAATTTTATTTCGTATTATTTCAATTTTATCAGTAAAGAAATTAATGAAGTCGTTATTATTGTGCTGCGATGGAATATCTGGTGCCAATTTAGCCACAGTACTGAATAAACACCTAGGATTGTTATGGTTAATTTCTATGACTTTACTAACATTTGCTGACCTGTAGCTAGACACTTTCCTTCCATGCACCATAAAATACCTCAAATTTGTGTTCTTCCACTTGTGCTCCATTTTCCAAGCTGCTCTCTTGTTTAGCATGTGTGTTATCACTGATATGAGGTGATGATCTGAGATATCATCACTCTGCGGTAGAATTTCTATAGTATCAACATCAACTCCATATGACAGAATTAAATCTAGCGTATGATTATGGCAATGAGCTGGTTCTGTCACATTTTGTCTGACTCCAAGGGAGTTGAGAATATCGATAAATGGTAATCCCAATGTGTAATTTTCATTATCTATTTGAATGTTGAAGTCACCAACAATTAAAGCTCAATCTACATGAAGTACTAGATTTGATAGATCTAGATTTGGTTTGATGTAGTTCCTAATCAGCAGATGTTTGAGATTGATGAAAAAATCAGTGTAAAACACAGTAGAGAAAATGAATGCATGTAGTTGAGACGTGAAATGTAGAAAAGAAAAGCAAAAAAAAAGAGAAACGAGTGCACGCGATAAAATGCATGCAATTGAAACATTAGAAAAGGGGGAAAACATAAAACACACAGTAAAATGGCAAATGATAATACGATGAACATGAATAAGCAAGAATAAGCGATGCTAAGCAGGCTAGCAAGCTATAAACACAGACTCATCCAACATGCCAGCAGCCCTGTTCTGTTCCTGTTCAAAAGGGTCTTTATCAGCCTCTGTGATTATTTTTAGTTAATACACCTGAAAAAAATGCAAAAGAGAAAGGATAATTGCTAAAGGCTGTGTGCTGCTGTGTGGTACATAAACTGAATTTATGATGAAAGGGATTAATCCACTCTTCTACCAATTCCTGAGAGAGGAAGACAGAGAGGGAGAAAGGGAAAGTGCAAAAGAGAGAGACACATCTCCAGATGCGAGACCAAGTCCAGGTATATTACAAAATAGGTCACATCTCCCAGAATGCCCTTTCTCTCTTGTTTCCAAAATGAAATTGCTCCATTTTTCTCCCTCCACATGCCGAATGACTTGAGGTGTCTCACAGGCCCGTTGTTTCAAGAGAGCCAAGACAGAAGTAATTCTGTGCTGGCTGTTCGTTTGGCTCAGTGTGAGAGTTTTGCCCACTCTGAACATTACACCAGGATGATTAATCCATTGGGTTGCCCTGCTCAGGACAAAGAAGATGATTGGCTGTGTTAAGACTTGAGCTTGGAACTGTTTCACCAGGGCATATTTGCAAACATGCTGATCAAGAGAAGATTTAACATGGTTATGACAGTCTCTGGCGCTCAAAAGCTTTTTTTGGTTTTGATGGTTTTAATGAACCATCTAGGATCGGCGCCACATGGAGAGTCACGGGATGCCATCCAAAGCTGCTTGAAAATGCCAGTGTGTGAATTCACACCATAATATATTGCGACTTAGCTTTCCAGAATTCGAGGACGTGAAGGTTTGGCTGCAATGCATGCTTAGGAAACTTTCTCTGTCTCTCTCACTCTCTCTCTGTCTGTTTCTCTAATTCAATGCCATCAATAACTGCAACTTGAGCAGACAGACTGATTGACTTAAATGTTTTGCTCATTTGCATACACTTAGCCTCTGGTCTGTCAGTCCTGGAAAACAATCCCAGCATGCAATTGTAAGCTCTGTTTGTATCACTTGAAATGCGTTCTTGCTCTAAACACGCAAAGCACTTAGACATAAAAAACAAGCCGTTAAGGATAACTTTGATGTCCAGATGGGAAAAGGAATATGACTTTAATTGCTCCTGGAAATGAGAGTGGATTCTGAGTGGATGGAATTACTTAGAATTTTCTGACACTAATTTAAATGCAGCAATAGAGGTCTCACTCCATTTCATTGGCCCTTATTTATTGGTGGTGTTTGCTAAGGCAAGCATCACTGTTACTATTGAACAAAACCCTAATCCTTAGTATTAGACTTTGGCGTGTAACTCGTCCCAGAATTTTGTGCTACAGAAGTAAATGATACCTTAAATCATGTGGCATGTCAAGGAGCAATCAGACTTAGATTTTTGCCTGGCAAACGATGAAACAAGGGAGGAACCTGAAACATGTTAGGGACAAAAATATTATAGAGGTTTGGGGTAGGCTTTAAGGCTACGTCCACACAAATACATTTTATGTATAAAACTATTTTTCATTTCCTAACGTCATTGTTTTTTGAGTATGTGGTCAACTAAAAATTATTTTCAAAAGTTTCAGTTTTCAGTGGAGGAAAACGCCCTTCCAATGTCACTGGCATTGTGGATAAACATAGCAAAATCAATGTGTTTTCAGCCTTTCAAGACTAAGACTTGGGCCAATAGTAACCACCAAGAAAATACCCTAACAACCTCAACATGCTAAAAAACACATGAAAAGCAATGCCCTTGAAATAACCCACAACACATAACATTGTGATGAAAACTTTTTCACAGGGAAGTACCACTCAAAAACAAAATAATCAAAAATGTTGTTTGTTATTTATACCTATTTAAAATATTTCAGCTGCCCATGTGTCTGTGCTCAGTTAAATAGATTTACTTTCCCATCACGACAGACCAAATCAGTTTTCTATTTTTCATTTTTCTTCATGTTTTTCTTTGTATATCTCTCAATCTAATCTCTCCCACTCTCTCTCTGTTTTTCTTTCTCTCCAAACTGTGCTGACAACTAGATGTGGATGTGGCCTTTATACACAGAGTCATAAGGGAAAAACTATTCTTCCCTGTCTGTCTCTCCCTCAACAATTTGTAGATGTAGTGACACTAGGGGTTTGCTCTTGAGAGCCCCAATCACCTTTACTTTATTTACAAAAGGCCAACGAAAATTGTTGAGTGCAATTTGCATGCCGCTTTCCACCCCGGATATACGGGTATAAAAGGAGATGACATGCACCACCACCATATTTTCTCTAAAAGAGCTTGCACAAATGATTGGCGTCTTTTAGCATTTGTGCTACTGAGTGTGGCCGTTATCTCTCCCTACCGGATGGTCACGAAATCTCTCGAGGGCTTGGGTGCCAGCACGCCAAGGCAGCTTTTTTGAAGGGGTCATATTCTCACTATGAGAACATGCCCATGAGAAAGTTGCAGTCGTGGTTCTCTTCCTTCTTCATGAAGCAGAAAGACACTGGGGCTGCTTCCATAGCTTACAAACGAGTGTGCACAGTCGGTGCTGGCCTGCCTGAAGTCCTTCAGGCGGAGGGTAGCAGTGCTGTTGAAACTATTTCAGAGGCTCCTGGGGCATATGGCATCCTCTGCGGCAGTACTCCCCTTCGGGTTGATGAATTTGAGACCGCTCCAACACTGGCTTCAGACTCGAGTCCCGAGGAGGGTATGGCGCCACGGCACCCAGTGTGTGAATATCGTGCCACGGTGCCACCATATTTTTAGCCTTTGGTCAGATCTGGAATTTCTATGAGCAGGAATTCCCTTAGAACAGATATCAAGACGCGTCGTGGTCATGACTGATGCCTCGAATTTGGGCTGGGGCGCCTTGTGCAATAGGCAGGTTGTATCAGGGCTCTGGATAGTGTCCCGTCTGCAATGGCACATCAACTGCCTAGAGTTTCTGGAGGTATACCTGGCCCTGTAGAGACTTCGGCTGTTGATTCAGAGCAAGCATGTGTTGGTCCAGACTGACAACACAGCGACCGTGGCATATATAAACCGCAAGGGCAGAGTATGCTCACGTCGCATGTCGCAACTCACCCACAACCTCCTCCTTTGGAGTCAGCAGACGTTGAAGTCTCTGAGAGCCACTAACCTCCCGGGCGTTCTCAATCGTGCAGTGGATGCACTCTCATGACAGCTAACGCTCTGCGGAGAGTGGAGACTCCACCCCACATGGTCCAGCTGATTTGGGAGAGGTGAACCTGTTTGCCTCCCGAGAGTCCTCTCAAATCCTGCCCCCAATTTGGTACTCCCTGTTCGAGACTCCCCTCGGCACAAATACATTGGTGCACAGCTGGCCTTGGGGGCTGCGCATGTACGCGTTTCCCCCAGTGAGCCTCAGTGCACAGACATTGTGCAAAGTCAAGGAGGATGGACAGCAAGTCCTGATGGTTGCGCCATACTGGCCCAACTGGTCTTGGTTCTCACACCTAATGCTTCTGGCAGTAGCCCCTCCCTGGCACATTCCTCTGAGGCAGGACCTTCTCACTCAGGGGCAGGGCATGCTCCGGCACCCATGGCCAGACCTCTGGAACCTCTATGTCTGGCTCCTTGATGGGAAGGGGAAGACCTAACAGGTCTTCTGTTAGCGGTGATAGACATGATCACTCAGGCCAGAGCCCCCTCCATGAGGCTTTATGCTCTGAAGTGGCGTCTCTTCACAAATTGGTGTTCTTCTTGCGGGGAAGGTTCACAGAGATGCGTGGTAGTTTGTCCTTCCTGCAGGAGGGGCTGGAGAGATGGCTGTCTTCCACTACCCTGAATGTGTACGTGGCTGCATGGGGGACCCTCATGGCAGCACTACCTGATCACCAAGTTCCTCAAGGGCGCGAGGAGATTGAATGCTCCTAGGCCGTGCCTTATTCCCTCTTGGGATCTCTCTGTGGTCCTACCTGCCCTAAAGAGAGCCCCCTTTGATTCCCTGGAGCAGGCTGAGCTCAGCACTCTGTCACTGAAATTGGCCCTCCTGGTGGTGCTCACCTCTTTCAAGAGGGTTGGGGACCTGCAAGTGCTCTCTGTCAGCAGCAAATGCCTGGAGCTCAAAGTTCCCACCACTCCCTTTCGTGATCAGGTGGTGAACCTGCAAGCGCTCAATACCTTTGTGAGGTTCTACAACCTGCGCATAGAACTGGTTTCGACCCGAGTGTTACGGGGTAACAGGTAGGCCGGGCAGCTGGTCTGGTATATCGCTTGCATTAGCGCCTTTCCCATTTCGAGGTGATAATGTGTGCTATCTTGTCCACAACAGTTCCATACAACTGGTGAACACTGGGCACCTTTTTCATTTTGTATAGGAAACCCTAGACTACATCGACACAACTTTGAGTGAGTGACAGACAGGGAACATCTTGGATACTGATGTAATCTCTGGAATGAGATGTTGTGTCCCTCCTGCCATGGCACTGAATCGACCGCTGACATGGCCTGTACTCTCTCTCAGCTCCTCGGCACAAATCTGAATGAGTGGTGCACGCCATCTCCTTTTATACCCGTATGTCCGGGGTGGAGAGCGGCATGCAAATTCCACTCACCATTTTCCATTGGCATTTTCTGAATAAAGCAAAGGTAATTGCGGCTTTCAAGAGTGAACCCCTAGTGTCACTACATTGACAAAACGTCTCCCAAGACATATCACTCTGAGAGCTGCATGATTTTTCAAGCCGGAGGGAGACTTGATTGGTTCCAGAGAGGAAATACCAGCTAACAAATCACACAGGTCTTAACTTGCTGCCATCGAGAACAAGGCCAAATCTCATCAGTCTGATGTGCTACACAGAGAGATCTGAAGAGAAGATTTCCAACAGAGAGTGTGAAGTCCGCTAAATAACTGTTCTGATAACATGGAAATAAATGAACATGGGAAGAACAGTCCCTTTGCACTGCAGACCCCACAGTGGAATTTCAGTCCTTAAAGGGATAGTTCACTAAAACATTCTCTCATCATTTATTCACATTCATGCCATCCCATTTATGTATGACTTTCTTTCTTCTGTTGAACACAAACAAAGATTTTTAGAAGAATATCTCGGCTCTGTAATTCCTTTCAATGCAAGTGAATGGTGACCAGCAGAAGAAAGTCATGCAGATCTGAGAAGCCATGAGGGTGAGTAAATTATATAAGTATAATTTTGCACCCCAAAAGGAAAATTCATCATCCCAGTTGTTCCAAACCCATATGACTTTCTTTATTCCATGTAACAAAGAAGGAGATGTTAAAAAGACATTCTGCCCAACATCCACAGAAAGTCTTACTGTTGATTAGAACAACATGAGAGTGAGTAAAACAATGAACGATGAACAATTTTTTATTTGTGGGTGAATTATCCCTTTAACTTTGCTGTTACCATGCCATCTTAAAGCACCTAGTTGCTCAAACTTTTTTGTGGAATCTGATCTCAGCTACAGTAAATGTTTGTCGAAGTCTAATCAGTAAGTTATGTGTAATGGGGTCTCAGCTTCCCTTGTAATGAAGTCAGCAACTCTGAGACCTTCCAAATCAACAAGCGGGCCCCAACTGGCCCGTTCTGGCATCTTCATACAATCCCTTCTCTTCTCACCACTTGCTGCCCTCTCTTTTTCTCTAGTACTGTCTCTCTGGAGCGCTCAGGATGTACCAGCTGCTTTGATTTAGACTTGCCCCAGATATGCTCCCTAATGAGCTGAGTGCCCAATCAATAATTTAGCAGAGTCTGAATGAGAACCAGGCTGATCAGTGCTGCTTTAAGAGAGGAGTGCAATCAGTGCTATTCAGGAACCTGTTTTTTGACTCATTATTCCATTGCTCTTTCTTTCTTTTACTATAGTATTTTACATTGTTTGTCCAAAAAATTCCAATTTTGATTTTCAGTTCCTCCTGATGACCCTGTGATAAGCGGTGCTCCTGTGGTGAGCTTGCGTTCCGGGGACTCGCTAAACCTCACCTGCCATGCTGACAATGCCAAACCAGCCGCCTCCATCATCTGGATCCGTAACGGAGAGGTGCTGAATGGTGTGGCATACACAAAGGTATGGACATCCTCTGCTTCTGTCAGCCATTGTACACCAACAGAACACAATACTGAACCATGACAGAACCAATGCTGTGTCTCAAAATCTTATGAGCATCATCTTTGTGCATCATTTGGTGTGTTCAAGCATTCGATCAAGCCGGTGATGTCCAAAATGGTTGTCTTTCGAAATCAATTTGAATTCAGTTTGATTCTTGAGTGTTTTAAATCAATTGTTCAAAAGTACCTATGATTCCCAAAAATACTTTCTCAGTTGTTTCGATTTAAATGTTCGAACATGGTTGTGGTGTCCAAAGATGCTGTTTTAAATGTTTTCAATTCAAACTCTTCTGTTATGCTCAAAAACACTGTCTAAAACTTTTTGATTCAAATGTTTAAATGTGCCTATGATGCCCAAATATGCTTTCTCAAACGTTTCATTCAGAATGTTTGAACATGCCGGTGATCTCCAAAAATGTAGTAGTGAACATTTCTATTCAATTTGAATATTTCAACGCTCATGTGATGCTCAAAAACACTTCTTGAATGTCTTGAACGTTTTGATAAAAAATGTTCGAACATGCCTGTGATGTTTTTGATTTAGTTCGAACACTATATTTTTGTTCAATTGTTCCTTTTTGTTCAACCTTTAGTCATTGTTGTGTTTGCATGTGCATTTAGTTCTTATGTACAATTATTACATTTAATTGTTTGGAGAGGCTTTTGGACACATGGATAAATCATATTTGTAATGCTATAACTTTTCATTACTTTGTCATATCAACACAAATTTTTTCTCAGATATAGATGGCATGATTGGGAACAAAAAAAAAGTTTTTCCGAGCCACCTTATTTACACACAGAGATATAAAATATCAAATCGGAAAAATAAGAACAAAAGTAAATTGTTGGCTCAATTGTTCCTGTGATTTTTCAGCAGTTTCGTAGACTGAGAGTCTCAGAATGTTTCATAATCTATATAATTAAAAAGCTCTCTTTACAATTATACCAAACACTTGGCCCTGCTTTTTTTTCTTTTTTTTCAAGATATAAGCCTTTAATTTTGGATTTACCACTGAAACAGGAAAGCTTTTTAAAACACCTTCAAAGCCTGAAGGGTTAAACTTTAGATTTGAAAGTTGAAAAATACCTGTGATGCCTGAAACTTCTGTCTCAATCATTTTGATTAGATTAAAATATGGGAATGTGCCTATGACATGACTTGACTTGACTTGATTTGACTTGACTTGACAAAATGCCAGCAAATGTCTTTAATGCGAAAAAATGCTTTCTCAATCTTTCAGATTAAATTTGAAAATTGGCAAACAATTGGCAGTTGTGGCCCCAAAAACTTGAACTAGTGTAAAATAAAAACCTCAAAATCTCAAGCATTTCGAATCCATTCAAAGAAGTCTGAGATGCCCAAAAATGCGTTTGTGAACTTTTCAATTCAAATATGCCTGTGCTACCCAAAAATATTGTCTGAAATGTTTTGTTATGTAAACCATACAGATGCACAAGTGATACCCAGAAACTGTGACTTGAATGCTTTGATTAAATGTTTGAATATGCCTGTGATTCCCAAACATTTTTATTAGATTAGAATATTCAAATGCCCCTACAATATACTGTGTATCACATTTTTTTGGGCTTCAGTTTTTTTTTTTAGCAATATCTTCAGCCACGCATTGACCTTTTTCACATGTAACAGTAAAAGTTTATCATGAAATCCTGCACTCAGCCTAACTGCATGCCCTCAAATCTGTCAAAAAGATAAGCGAGGACTAATTTTTTATTTAGTCTTTAAGGCAAAGTGGAGCTCTAATGCAGTGCTTTAAATATGTTATAATGGATAGACATTCCACTACTCCATTATGAATGTGTTCCTTAGAAATTTGCTCAGTATGTCAGCTTTGGGGAGGAAATTCAGAGAGCAGGAAATGTGTTTAAAGAACCGCTCGTACCGGGATTGGAGAGTGTAATCTTCTCATTTCGAGTAAGACGAACCCCTCAGCACCCACCTTAGAGAGTCCCTTCATTAATTAACCAGGCCTAATTTAGACACAAGCAAGCTAGACAGGTTAGCTGTTTTTCAACAGAAGCACTGCTTTCAGATCTGTTCTGAGCTTGGGAGACTCTTTTAAATGCTTCTGAGATGAGCAAGTACCTCCATGAGACGGATAAGAACTAAGTTATTCACATCTTTAAAGGCATGCCAGTAAATACTAGCAACAAATTAATGAGAGAAATCTGTTGTTCAAATACAAACAGTATTGTAAAAATCCTGAACACCGTGCATCGGTTTGGAAAACTTGATTTTGTGCCTAAACTTTGATTTATAACTGAAATACTGAATGTTTAATGACTAGATAACCTTTTCTCATCATAACACAATTGGCTGTTAGAAAAATGTCAGATGATAAAAGCATGAGATATTTGAATTTTTCATTTTCTTGAAGTTTTTCTCCAGGACTTGAGCTCCACTTTGAACACTCTTTTATTGCGTTATTTGATTAATTTTGCTAGAGAATATGTTATAGCTGTGAGGCAGACGGGTGTTTTAGATGAAGTCAATATCCCTCAAATATCTGTACCAATTTTTTAATAATCTTTTCTGAATAAACAGTGTGTCTCTACAATAACTTGAATATCAGATTGTGGAAGTATAGGTAATATCACCATAAATATTGATGTAACATGCTTCCAAGACTCTCACTAAATATTCTTGCAATTTTGAATACCTCATTTATGTTAGCAAGCTTGGTAATGTTAAAAATGTAAGTTGCAAACGTTTTCAACTCCTGGGCATTTTTGGTGCTGACACCTGCAATTTTCACACTCAGTTTAAAAGCTTACCATTAACACATACTGTGGACTAATTGCCAAAAGTTAGTCAATAAAAAAAAGACAAATTATTCATAGATAATATTGTATCCGTTAACAATCTTACAATATATAGATGTATTTTGTATCTTGTTTTGTTTTGTTTTTGTCCTAACTTTGTAAGTATGTCATTCTTGTTCGGTTCACTCCATCTCCCTCCATCAAATTGTATTTTGTTCCATTAGATGACAGCAAGTACTAGAATATTTTCTCTCTCTATCACCTTCCATCACAAAATGCCGATGTAGGTGGCGCTCTAACGCATTTTAACGCATTTTATCGCATTGGAGTAGTGGTGGCGTAGTGGGCTAGAGCACATAACTGATAATCAGAAGGTCGCATTGTGTCCTTGAGCAAGGCACTTAACTCCAGGGGGATTGTCCCTGTAATAAATGCACTGTAAGTTGCTTTGGATACAAGCAAAATGCATAAATGTAAATATAAATTTTATGTCCATTGACATTCAGTGTAATTTTCAGTTCATGCACCACCCCCAATTTGTTGAAATGTTCAAATCAGCCTCTGAGTGGACTAGAAGCTCAATCTAGGTGTCATTAGAAAGCTGAGATCCTCCCCTTTGCAATGATCATCAGTTGATAACATATTTCTGATGATTTGTTTGCATGCCTTTCCTGCACATTTTGTTCTGAAGATCTAAGATATAACTTTGGATTATTCACACAAGAAAGCTCACAGATAAGTATTGCTATTTATTTTTATTTTTTTGAAAACTGCCCAAGTTAAAAGCAGATATAAATGTTTTAGCTATTTGAGGCATACAGCAGCAATGATCAGTGCATAAAAGAGACATTTGTATTTGCTCTTACAGATATCATATTTCACTTTGTGATTCTTTTGGAAATCTTTCAAACTGTGTTATGGCAACAAAATAAACTATACAATTGCATTCCTGAGAATAGGAGCTTTCATTTGATTTGGTTTGTCAATTTGAGTGCTATTTGAAATACTTTTATATTCATATTTAACCACATGAGCTCTAGGTGTCACTGATTTGCTATTTTATGTAACAAATGCAGAAGTTATCTATGAAAAGTTCTGATTCTAAGCTTTCGAAAGTAACCACATATGTCTGACTTGTGTATTCGGAGACTTGAACATTAAACTTTTTTGTGACATAGCAAGTCTACAGAGTTGAAGAGGTTAAAATACATTTACATGTTTAACAAATATATAATTTAGTGACAATGCAGTACTAGGGCAGTGAAAGTTCCATCTCGCTCAAACACCGGTCACACTGGCCCTGCTCCAGTGGACCATACTTATTGTTGAGCCCTGTGTTAATATCCATTGGGGAATGCTGCCCTCAAGACACTTTAATGCTCATGGTGGCCTTTTTTTTTTTTCTTAGACACTGCTGCGAGATGGCAGAAGAGAAAGCACGATCAGCACGCTCCACATCTCTGCCTCCAACATTGAAAGCGGACAACAGATCACCTGCCGTGCTTCCAACAAAGCGGCGCCCAATGGCAAGGAGGCCACAATCACCATCGACATTCAACGTGAGTGTGGGCTATGCAGTTCTTCCACCGACTGCGCTTCTGTTTAAACAAAATTAGTGCCAAAATTAGTGGCAAACACGCTCGATCTTACCTTTCCTTCCAAATTCTTCGACCTTCATTCTGTACTGTACTCTTGTGTTTTCCTGTATGTGTAGATAAATTATTCACACATGAAAATCCGCTATGTGCTGTCCTATTTTCTATATCCAAACAGCCGTTGTGTACACAAGCAATCTGATGTCTGAGCACATGTCATACTTCACTACACAGACACACAAGATTTGATAAAATTTTTGTTTTTGTTTTTGTTTTGTTTTTCGTCTCTCTTTTTGTCTTGGAGCCGGAATCGTGAAATTTGTAAGTGACAGATTTTCTGGGCATGGGGAATGTTTTTAAGCATTAAGCCGGGCATTGTGGATGCTTATTGTTAGGTATTAAACATTGTGAGAATTGAACACGACCAGTTCCTCCTCTACTGGTAAACAGCGTGTTGTTTAGTTTTATTTATAGCAGTCATAAGCCTTACTGTCAAAAATGTATCCGAAAGAGCTAACAAGAAAGGCCTTAACTAATTCAGTGCGAAGATTAGAACATTTGATGGAATATTTATGACAATAATATGTATTGTGAACAAAGGCATTCCTTCAACTCTCTCATGTGTTGAAAGATATTAACTCTGACTAAGAAGCCAGAAAATGTGTAATATTCAAAGATCCATGAGTTCTGACAGCTCCTTTCTTCAAGTTCATAAATTCTATTTTATTGCCCAAAAGGAATGTGCCTCAGCACAATAGAGCTCAAATTCACACCGTAAAACGTTATTTTTTTGCACCACTGGACTTGTCCCAAATCATTTTGTCATGCAAAACAATAAAAGAGTTTTCTGTAAGCCTCTTTCTCCCATGGATTCCTCTAAAACCTCTGGTTGGTCAACTTGGATGTTTTCACATCTGTGAGAGCCAATAAAATCCACTTTTCATTTATTTAAATAATTAACCATGATTACAAAAAGGAAAATCAGCCATCTATTTGTACATCTACAAACGTTTTAAGATTTTTTTCTGCTCTCCTACTTGTAAGTCAATGAAATACCACGAATAAGCCAACTGCTGCTGTCATGATTGATTTAGCTCAAGATTCAGGGTGTGCTTCCTGTAGCTTACTTAAACTTGCCTTTAACCATCTTTATCAGAATAATTCACACTGAGTGTGAGCATGTCTAACCTGAGCTCGCGCCGTTTAACGTATGTGGTCTTTTGAGATGTGGCAGGCCTAACATGAAGAAGCAGTTCAGTGAAGTGTAGACCTCGTTGCAGGCCCCATGCTGGAAGAACATGTGCTGGGTAAATAAGTGATGTCTAAGAGTGGAGAGGTGCTAGAACCTTTGGGCCACAGCTGCCTACGGAGACCTCAAACTGTCACGAGGGGCGCTTGTCTGACACGCCACAACATCAATATTCATGACGGGCAGCTGTTGGGTGAGATGCCACGATGGAGCATAGTTTGTGCAAGACCTGGCAGTCGAGAATGCTCACTGCGGAGCAAAGTTTATGCAAATGTGCTGAGTGGTACCTATTTTCCACTCTTCAGAGAGATTATTTAACAAAACCACTCTCATTATATCTTTAAATTCACATGCTGTTTTTCCATTTATCCTTCTCTGTAGGTAATTGCCCAACAACAACAGTCATAAACCTGCAGGTTTGATCAAGGCAATGTGAAAGAGCTGAATGATTTCATCACCAGAATGAAAAATTAATCCGATTCAATTTCGTCTGAAGTTTTTTCATTCTGCCCAAAGTGTACGGCAAATAGACAGCACTGATCTGTTGGCATGTGAGTCACTGATGACCTAAATAAGTGTAAAGAGTTGCTCTGGCCCGTCTGTTCATACTAGACAGGAAACATTTGCTTCTAATCATTTATAAGTTCTTGGTTGTGAAAGCACTAGCCTATTTATCAGGACCAAAACCAAATTCTCTCTGTTAAGTTTTCGTCTTTCCTGACCTGCTGAGAATCCCACCAACCACTCAATGTCCACTTGGGCTGTTTTCATACACAACAACCAAAAATGTGATAATATTTCTGGTCTGGATAATTGTGGGCCACAAAACCCTGCTGTTTATAAAGGCAGCATATGTTGGTCACCAGCATATGTTATGTTTTGGAAGCTGGTCTCCAACATGGGATGTTTGTGTCCCCAACAAGCTTTTTTAAGTAGCTTAATCAGCATGACTTCCTTGGTCAACCAGCTGCTCCAGACCAAGTGTTTGTTTCAGGTGTCTGAGAGTGGTTCGAAAGAATTTTGGTTTATATGTGAACTATCCTAACAAACTCAGACACTTTTAAAGCGAACCAAGCTCAGACTATCTCAGGAAGTAGTCTGAGTGTGATTTTCTTTAAACCACTTTATTTTCATGCGTGCACAAAATGCAGCGCTATGGGCCATAACTGTGCACTATGTATTATCCAAAAGTGCAATTTTCGTGCCAGCGCAAATGCAAGTGGGCATCGGTGGGAGTATTTGCGCTATCTGTGGGTGTATGCATGCAAACTGTGGGAGAATTGTATGTAAATAAAGTGGTGCAAAGCGCTTTTTGCTGTTTTCCTGAGAAACAGGTAATTTCATTAAGATGTTTCAAAAGCATGTCTTATCTCATCGCAAAGTCCAAACTCCACTTGCAGTAATTTGAATTAAGAAATATTTTTGGTTTAATTTTTACCTGTTTCAATTAATACAAATTTTCTAAGTCAAAATAAACTGTAGAAGTTGAAGTCAAGTGCATTCCGCTACAATCACTGTTAATAATTTAACAAAGTATAAATCCAAATTATGATAGAACCACATTTTCCAATGCGTATAAAAGGAGCTTGTAACTGTCAAAGAAATATGCCTGACATTGGGAGACAGTGCCGGAGAAGAACCTCAGAGTTATATTGCTCTTGTCGCAGCCCGTTAGCGATATGTGTGCTAAATTTTGCCAAACCCGCTTTTGCTTAGACTTAGCGCATGCTTGCATGGGAATGCCCAAACTTCATGGCCAAGCCTTTTGACTGTTCAACATAAAGCAATCTGGTCTATCGTGGAAAGTCAGGCTGACCTTAGCTGGTCTGTTCAGCAGGGAAACTGGTGGATATGAATTTCTTTAATCAGTTTGGCCCTGAGCAGATGGTCTTTCAGTGTCTGGTGTGCCAGAGTTAAGGGTATGTATCGCTCGGATGAAGTTTCTCATTGATATGGGTGCTACTTTTTAATTAGTTAGACACCCTCTGAGAGTTCCATTCAAGATTACATTGATTATTTCCATGAAAGTGCACTCTTAAAAAAATGACTTTATGATGGTGTGTAATGGAAATTTGAGAAGTTCTGTGGCAGCTCCTCTTCACACAACACTATTTTCGATAAGGACGCTCAACCAATCTTCATGACTAGATACAAAAATTAATCTGCGATGTGTTGACATTCACATCTCCAGCGCTCTCCTTCTTTCATTCCCTTGTTCTCTCTTTAAAGGTCATCACAGCCACTATACCATATTCAGTAATTAAAACTTCCCCATTAAACAACATGTTTCATATTTCATAAAAGTGTTCTCAAGGCATGCATCAGCTAGCAACCCACATCAATCCATTGCACACTTTATATCAGCCACTTTCAGTTGTTTTCCCTCTTAAAACTCAAACATGACTCTTGATAGTTGGCTTTATCGTACAGTCTGCTAATATTCTTCACTTACTGCTGCTGATTGCCTGGATCTGAAGGCATTGATATCGCCGCCATTATCTGACTCCTTTGCTCGAACGTGGCGTGAAGATCCTTCATGCTGTTAGCTTCTGGGCCTCTGCGTAGTGGTTTCGTTTAAGAATTAGTACCCAGGAGAGGAGAGTGGCTTGCCGCTTCTATCAGTAATTGCCTTGTAAATAAGAGCAGGATTGAAACAATGTTGTTTGTTAGGAATAATTAATGACCGCATACAAACATGCAGTTGTGTCTGGGGGCCTCTCGTGAGCTCCTGTCGGCAAGCACGCTCACTCCAGACAAAGGAAACTGACAAGAGGTGCTTTATCAAACTCAAGGAAACACTCACTTGCATTGCCCCTTGAGTCCTCTCTTCAAAATAGATGCATGCCTCTACATTTGGAGGACATGCTTCTTTCTTAACAAGTTTGCTTTTCATATGCATATTTGCATGTAGTTCTGAAGATTAACTGTAAGATTGTAAAATCTCATTCAGCATTTGTATTTCATGAAACACAGAAATATGAATTAACTGCAGTAGATATTAAAAACCTTAAAAAAGAGACATGCCTCTTAACATTTTTCATTTCAGATGCATATTTGCATGCAATTCTTCACTGCAAAAAAAATTATTTTCTTAACCCTTGTTGCATGGGAATCTCACCAAACACTCTTACATATTCGGGTCTTTAGAGACATTGCACGTGTATCTATCAAAAATAAATCTACAAAATTCTCAGATAGTGTAACATTTAAAAAATACTTTCAAGACAATTAGAAAATAATTAAATAAAATATATTATGATATATTTTGATGTTTTATTTTTCATATATCAAAGAGATAATGCAACAAATCAGAAATGTTGTTTCTTCATCAAATAGCAATGTCAAATGTAAATCAACTCAATCACTGAAACATCAGTGCCACCTTGAGCAAGAAATGTGATAATATGTATGTGTACATGAAGATGGCATAAAGATAATTCACCATTGTTGCACAAAATATAATGTGATATATAATGTGAAATACTATATGTGATATAGTATTTATTTGTCCGAATATATTCTAATTTCTCTTGTAATAAACAAAGAAATATATTTACTTTTAGATATTAAATAATCATAAAAAATATAATTTATGGAAGTGAAAAAAATAAAAAACTACACTATGACATACACTTTTGGTACTTAAACCATAATAAAAATTATTATTATTTATTTTCAATTTATTTTTTTGTTGAAATTTTGCCATGTTTTTGTTTAACACTATTTGTAAGAGAAAGCTTGAGGAATACTAAAGAGGTGTGGGCACAACTCCAAAACATGGATGTGTTACAGGAGGTGAAATTAGGTCCCGAGTCTCTAAAGACCCGAGGTATGCAATTAAGGGTAAAATCTGTATTTTAGCCTTGTTTTCCAGTAAAAATATCTAACCATCTGTAAAAAAAAAAAAAAGAAAAAAAAAAGGCACCTTTACATGAGAAACTAAATAATATAACATGTTGTTTTGAAAGAAATGTAACAATTTAGTGCTTAATTCAGCATAAAAAACAACTATTTTCAAGTTGGCCAAGAAAAAAATAACTTGTTCCCTTTACAAAACTTTACTATGATGCTGCGCTGCTAAGCGCTATGGGGAACAATCTTATTGTGAGCTGCTCTGAACATGTGTGTAACACGTCAATGAAAATTGACCGGAATTTATAGCCTCGGTTGGTGAGATCATTGGATGCACCTGTGGCAAGGCTATAAATAGGAGGCGTCACCAGAGTGTCGGACATTTTTCTTCAGAGCTTTCTCTCTGTGTGTTTTCACAAAACTCTTTGTTAGAAATTTGTTAAAATCTAAGTCTTTTTAAAAAAGAGAACTTTCCTTTCTCTCTCTCTCTCTCTCTCTCTCTCTCTCTCTCTCTCTATATATATATATATATATATATATATATATATATATATATATATATATATACAGTATATATATATATATATGTTAAAAAAAAAAGGGGAAAGGAAATGGCGGAGAATCAGGGCAAACAATGCGTGTTTCCTTGTCAACACTCTATGACTGACAAGGACACGCATGAATTTTGCTTTGTCTGCTTGGGGGAAGAGCACACTGCTCTCGCGTTGAGGCAGGGCGGGTGCGCGCATTGTGACCTACTTTCGGTCGGGATGCTTCGCGCTCGCCTTGCTTACTTCCGAGAGCCAGCACCCACATTTCATTCGTGGGGCTCTCGCATGGATCTGGCTGAGGAGCGAGAGACGGGTCCGTCCCTGTCGCTCGCTCTCTCCCCAGATCCTGCTGGTCCTTCGCGTGATTTTGAAGCGTGCTTCGGCGCCTCTTCAGTTCGTGAGGGGGACCTCCATTCCCTTGGTACAGATTCTGAGTTAACCACATCCGAGTACTCCAATCGCGATTCAAAATCTTCGGAGGAGTTGCTCGATGTGGTTACTTGCGCGGTGGCCAGACTTCAATTAGACTGGCCACGCGACCAAGATCCCCCCAAGCGCTCCAAGTTAGAGGACAGATTTCTGTCTGGTGACAAAGGGAAGGGAACGCCTCATCAGTCCCTTCCCTTCTTTGATGATCTCCACGACGAGCTTTCTCGTTCGTGGAAGAAACCTTATACCTCACGCGTTCACGTGCCCTCGACGTCAGTGTATTCGACTATCGTGGGCGCTGAGGCGCGAGGATATTCAAAGATGCCACCGGTCGAAGAGACACTTGCGGGTTATCTCTCGCCGGGTTCGGCATCGTCGCTTAAAAAATCTGCTCTCCCCTCTAAGCCATGCAGGGTTACCTCCATGCTGGTCGGGAGAGCTTATCAAGCGGCGGGTCAGGCTGGTGCTGCGCTGCACACCATGGCTGTGTTACAGGTGTACCAGGCTGACCTGCTAAAGGACCTGAGTGCAGGAAGAGACCTCGACGACGAAGCTTTTTCGGAACTTCGTCGAGCTACGGATTTGTCTCTCCGTGCCACCAAGCAGTCAGCCCGTGCTATTGGCCGGTCTATGTCCGCTTTGGTCAGCACGGAGAGGCATTTATGGCTTAACCTATCCGGCATCAAGGATAAGGACAGAGTTTTCTTCCTTGATGCCCCAATTTCGCCTTTTGGTCTCTTTGGAGACGCCATGAATACGGTTATCTCCAGATTCCAGGAGGCGAAAAGCCATGAGGAAGCCTTTGGGCAGTTTCTTCCTCGCCGCACTCAGGGGGCGAGGCCGTCGGCCACCCAGTCTCGCCCTGATTCCGTTAGGAGGGAGGCTCAAAAGCAAAGCGTGGCAAGTCGTGCTCCCCCTCGCAAAGATTGGGGACAGGCTCGTCGCCCTCAGCAGCCTCCCAAACAAGACCTCAGGGCTGGTATTTCTAAGAGAAAGAAGCCCTGACGGTCTTGTATCCAGCCCTGTGAGGGTAGTTCCCTTCGGGACGGGGCGCGTGTATCATTCACTTCGGCCCTCACGAAAACCTCTTCACTCCCGCCACCCTTGGTGTTTCGGGTGACAGGGGTTTCCAACAAGATGTTGAGTGTACCGTTGCTCCCTGCCATAATCCAGGACACGGAACATTCGACACCCCCTCGACAGGAAGTGTTGAAATTAGTTCCCATCTCAGAGAACCTGGCAGCGTGGAAACTTCTGCCAGGTATTTCTATGTGGGTTCTAAAAACAATAGAAAAAGGCTACAGAATTCAGTTCGCTTGCCGCCCTCCGAGCTTCAACGGCGTGGTTTCCACTACCGTAAGGCCGGAACAGGCGTGTCTACTTCAGGTAGAACTGCAAAATCTCTTGGAAAAAGGGGCCATAGAACATGTTCCCCTTCCAGAGAAAGAGTCAGGCTATTACAGCAGATACTTCCTGGTCCCCAAGAAGGGGGGGGGTTGCGTCCGATCTTAGATCTTCGTGGCTTGAATCGCTCGGTCAAGACGCTCAAGTTCAAGATGCTAACAGTCAAGTCCGTCGTGTCTCAGTTCCAACGTCACGATTGGCTGGTCACGATCAACCTCATGGACGCATATTTTCATATTGGAATTCTGCCACAGCACAGGAAGTTCCTGAGGTTCGCTTTCGGGGACGAAGCCTTCCAGTATCGGGTCCTTCCATTCGGCCTAGCCCTATCACCCCGCACATTCACGAAATGCATGGATGCAGCACTGGCTCCTTTGCGACTCCAGGGCATCCGCATTCTGAATTATCTAGACGACTGGCTGATTCTAGCCCAGTCTCAAAAACTGGCAGTTCAGCACAGGGATATCGTCTTGGCTCATCTAGGTTCTCTGGGTCTGAGACTCAACGCCAAAAAGAGCGTTCTTTCCCCGACCCAGGAAATTTCCTATTTAGGGGTCATATGGAATTCGATCACGATGCAGGCACAGTTGTCCCCCGCTCATGTCATCTCCATTCAGAACTCCCTGAGCAATCTCAGGCTAGGTCAGGGTTGCACTGTTCTTCAGTATCAACGAATATTAGGTCTTATGGCGTCTGCGTCCACGGTGATTCCTTTGGGCCTTCTCCATATGAGACCGTTTCAGCTGAGGCTAAAAGCCAGGGGGTTTCATCCAAGGGCCAGTCCCCTCAGGCAAATAAGGGTTACGCACCCAGCGCTTCGTTCCCTTTCTATGTGGTTCAGACCCCGGTTTCTCACCTTGGGTCCCACTCTTGGTGCGTTGTGTCGTCGCAGGATGCTAACGACAGACGCCTCCCTGACGGGTTGGGGTGCGGTCTTAAGTGGTCGTCCAGCCCAAGGGGAATGGGAGAGTCATCAACTCGATTGGCACATAAACCGCCTCGAGCTGATGGCAGTATTTCTGGCCCTGAATACTTCCTCCAACATTTGAGAGACTGCCATGTCCTTGTGCGGGTGGACAACACAGCAGCAGTCTCTTACATAAATCCTCAAGGAGGCCTACGTTCTCGCCACCTCAATTTGCTGGCACATCGGATTCTCCTTTGGGCCCAGGGCAAGTTACTGTCACTCAGGGCAGTCTATATCCCTGGACGCCTGAATGTGGGAGCAGATTTTCTGTCCAGACGAAACTTACCATCGGGCGAGTGGAAACTCCACCCCGAGGTAGTACAACAGATTTGGGAGAGATTTTACAGAGCGGAAGTGGACCTCTTCGCCTCTCAAGAGACTGCGCAATGTCCCCTCTACTTCTCTCTGAGTCACCCAACCCCCCTGGGTCTGGACGCGATGGCGCATACATGGCCCAGAATGTGTCTGTATGCGTTTCCCCCGGTTTCTCTGCTCCCGGGAGTCCTGGCCAGAGTTCGCCAGCAAGGGTCTTGCCTCTTACTGATAGCGCCTAGCTGGCCGAACAGGATTTGGTTCTCAGAGATGATGTCTCTCCTAGACGGCTCGCCTTGGGCGATTCCGGACAGGAGGGACCTTCTGTCTCAGGCACAGGGGACAATATTTCATCCCCGGCCCGAATTGTGGAAACTTCATGTTTGGCCCCTGAAGGGTACCAGCTGAGGGACACAGGGCTGTCGCTTGGGGTTATTGAAACCATTCTTAGTGCTAGGGCTCCCTCCACCAGAAGAATTTACACCAATAAATGGGGTGTCTTCGAAAGGTGGTGCAGTACACATGGTGCAGATCCAGTTAACTGCCAAATTGTTTCAGTTCTGGATTTTCTGCAGGAAAAACTGTCAGCAGGCATATGCCCCGCTACTCTCAGGGTTTATGTGGCCGCCATTTCGGCTTGCCACGCCTTGATTGACGGGGTGCCTTTAGGGAGGCACCCTCTACTCGCTCGCTTCATTCGTGGAGCCAAGCGACTGAGGCCTCCCGTTAGGATCAGAACTCCTTCATGGGACTTAACAATAGTCCTGGAGGGTCTGGTTGAGACCCCTTTTGAATCTCAAGATGGTCTTTCTTATGGCTATTACCTCTCTTAAGAGGATTGGGGATCTACAGGCTCTGTCTATTTTGCCGACCTGTTTAGAATTTGCCCCAGGTATGGCCAAAGCTATTTTGCATCCTCACCCTGATTACCTTCCTAAGGTTCCTTTTTCGACAATACATCCTGTCACTTTGGAAGCCTTCTGCTCCCCGCCGTTTCTAACGCCGGAGCAGGAAAGACTTCACGGACTCTGCCCAGTCCGTGCCCTTCAGACTTATGTCCACCGCACAAGCCAGTGGCGTAAATCAGGGCAATTGTTTGTTTGCTATAGGGGCCGCCACAGGGGGGCGGCCGCTACTAAGCAGACTATGTCACATTGGGTGAGGGATGCTATTGCCCTGGCCTATGAGGCGCGCGGTCAAGCTTCGCCAGTAGGTGTCAGGGCTCACTCCACCAGAGGGGTCGCCTCCTCTAAAGCCTTGGCTAGAGGGGTCCCTCTGCAGCAAGTTTGTGATGCGGCAGGCTGGTCCTCTCCGCACACATTCATTAGATTCTATAGTTTGGATGTTCATGCTATTCCGGGCTCTTACGTCCTTGAGTCGACATCTCAAACTCATGCCGGAACAAGTTTGTGACGCGGCGGGCTGGTCCTCTCCACGCACATTCTACAATTTTCTTCATGGGCTGGATGTTCTGCTACCCCGGACTCTTATGTCCTTGGGTCGACATCTCAGGCTCATGCCAAATCCAAGTTCATGGTACGAACTTTTGAGTTAGATTACCCCGGACTCTTATGTCCTTGGGTCGGCTTCTCAAACTCATTTCTGACTTTGTGGGCTAGATGCTTCGCTACTCCAGACTCTTATGTCCTTGAGTCGAAATCTCAAGCTCATGTCTGAACAGGTTTGTGATACGGCAGGCTAGTCCTTTCCGCACACATTCTTCGGATTTTATGGTGTTAGATGTTTTTGCTACTCCGGGCTTTTATGCCCTTGAGTCAACATCTCAAGCTCATGTCTGGGACCTCTCGCGTTTTGTGAGAACACTTCACAACGGTCAGGGGTCCGGACAGCCCCAGTGCAGCGGCGTGGGCATTGCGTTCCCCATAGCGCTTAGCAGCGCAGCATCATAGTGAAGCTTTTTGTAAAGGGAACGTCTCGGGTTACATGTGTAACCCTTGTTCCCTGAAAAAAGCGGAACGAGATGCTGCGCTTCTTTTGCCGCACTGGGATGTCCCAGGACCGCTCTTCAGAAAAATATCTGACGACACTCTGGTGATGCCTCCTATTTATAGCCTGGCCACAGGTGCATCCAATGATCTCACCAACCGAGGCTATAAATTCCGGTCAATTTTCATTGATGTGTTACACACATGTTCAGAGCAGCTCACAATAAGATTGTTCCCCATAGCGCTTAGCAGCGCAGCATCTCGTTCCGCTTTTTTCAGGGAACAAGGGTTACACATGTAACCCGAGACGTTTTCCCTTCAAATAAATTTGTTGTCATTTTTTCTTTCAAATTAATTTATGTATGTGCTTTATGGATGTTCAGATAGTTTACCTGGAAAATTATTATTTATTATTATTTTTTATTTTGTTTATTTTTTGCAGTGTTGAAATTGTAAAAACAGGATGTAAAAGGAAGTCATTAGTAAAACTGCAGAACCTATTCATCGTGGACATTTCGTAAAATAAAATAAAACACGATTGAGTCTTTCTTAAGATGTTTTGTTTTTCAGATCCATATTTGTACATAGTTCTGAAGATTGTGACAACAAATAAAGTATTTTCTAAAACATCCTAACTGTAAGATCGCAAAACTGCATGTAGCATGTGTACTTTATAAAACACACTAAAACATGATTAAACTGCATTTCTTGATAATCTGAAAACACGTTTTTCAGAAACATTGTAATTGTGAAATCGTAAAACCTATTCAGCATATTATACCTGCATGTAGCTCTTAAGATTTTGATTAAATATTTTTCGGGAACATAATTGTACTTTCGTAAACCCTATTCACTGAATGCATTTTGTAAAAAACACTGAAACGTGGTTGAATATTTCTAAATGGAGTTAATTAACAGAGGTTCAGGAGGAGCGTGTTAGTATTCTCCTGATATCCCTCCTCCACCCCATCTGCACCTGTTCTCTAGATACATCATTTATCTAAATAAGTAAAGTCCGGGAAGGTAATCAGGACTCGAGTCGAGTCTCGAGCTCCGAGCCCTCCATTATACAGACAGCAAGCCAAATAAGTTGACACCTTCTATAAAAGATTACATTCACATACAAACTACTGAAACAAGTTTTCAGAAACGTAATAATGTAATTGTAAAACCTATTCAGTGTATGTTTCCTAAAATGCACTGAAACATGATTGAACAGCAGAACATGTTTGAAACCTTAGAAACTGCTCCAAATCCCAGTGATACCACATCCTGAGCAAACTTTATTTAAAATGAATGACCACACATCGATGTTGATTCTGTACCATCTGAGGATCTGGTATGTTTTCATAAGAATCCAGACAGCTAATTTTCTTGTTTTGTTAACTGCTAGCTCTTCATTGTTGTTATTGTTTCTTTAATACATTTGAAAGCGTCAATATTTCTTTTCGCCGTATTTCAAAAAGCCTGTAGGTTTGTATTAAATGACTAGTCCCACACCATAAGGCATTATGAATGAAACATCTGTCCCAGGTACAAATAAGTTTGCCGAATGACGGGAACAGACTGCTAATGAGAAATCAGACCCAGCACTGTGTCTGGGCTTTCCAGAGGCCTCTAATCACATTCAGACCTGTGGGAGATGACAGATATGTCCACTGTGACAGGACTGGGGCAGATTGTAGGAGCGTTTCTCATATTAAAGGTTGAGGATTTGGGGTGGAAAAACAGCAGGAAGAAGCACTACTGTCTGGAATAACTCGTATTTGTCGGTATGGTGCTGATGTTTCTACCGCTAGTCTAGTTAATGTCCAACATGCCCTGTGTCCAAACGCACAACACAGAGACAGTTGCTTCAGTTCGAAGTGTGTCAGTGCCTGTCTGTCTGCTGTCACTTTCTGTTTGTCTGCTGTCAGTCCTTTCTGTCTGTTGAGGTTTGGGTTCTGATAATTGAAAAAGAGTGAATGAAAGCAACAGAAACTGTCTTCTCTTAGATAAAAAAAAGGAAAGGAAAAAACATCTAAAATATTTTTGAAGGTAGGCTAGCTTTGATACAACTTATACATGCACTCCACAAAAATAAAGAAAAAAAGTTAATTAATTTCAAACAATCTTGCTTTTTTAAATGAAGGAGGGTTTTTTAGAACAAAGAGAATTCCAGTGATAAATAAATAAAATGTAATTGTCTTTGAAACAGCTTGGTACAAGGTCTATGGTTAAATTTTGTTTTTGCTTAATGTAAATTCGGCTGCTGTTTGTTTAATTTGTGTAATCAGTCTTATTGTTCATATTGCCAAAAACTCTCTTTAATCATTTTAAAAGTTGTTTAAATTCTAATTCAGCAATTAGAAGCTGAGTTACAGCTCCAATTAATCTTAATGCAAAGTAGCTCCCATTACAGAGAAAAAGAATAATCAAGTCGTTCCCACTTTTAGAGTTTATTTTTAGTTTGTTCTTTAATCTGCAATTAATCTTTCAGGCGAATGTTTATTAATGAGGGTTTTGAGACATTCTCTGGGATGATAAAGTTCACCGGCCCCTCTACTCCTGCAGATTTCCCACTGGTGAACCTCTCTGTGGAACCGCAGCCTGTTCTGGAAGGCAATCTGGTCAAGTTCCACTGTGCCGCTAAAGCGAATCCTCCTGTCACTCATTATAGGTGAGAACACAGACACACACACACACAGGCCATAACAATGCTTTTCTTTGCCTGTGTCTCATTATTTCTCTCTCCAGATTGTATACAGTCGCTGTTGCTTTTGTTTTTGTACACAACATGCCTTCACAGAAAAACCACAAACAACGAATGCATGTGTGTGAATATATAAAATTAATTTGTTGTTATTTATTCACATGATCTGATGAAAATAACACCTGAGACTTGACATTTTCACGTTATGAATACTTTAGAAGCATCTGTGAAATGTTCCAAAATCACACAAAACACAAGTGTGAAATTACACATGCAACATCCTTACAGGTGTTTTTCCTTAAGCCTGTGCTTTTACATTTAGGAGTTTGGCAAGGTATTTGTCAGGAAATCATCTTTTTGATCATCATTTTGGGTGTCATGGGGACATGCTGGTTCATGAATATGGACCCTTTCAACATTTTAGGGTTTGAAACTACTGTATGGCGAGGTAAAGTTCTATTGATGTGCACGGGAGACCATAGCTAATATTATTTTTGCATTCACATTTGCTCAAATAGTAGATGAAACAGCCCATGATTACATTTTCATGACTTTCCAAAACAAGGGGGGAAAAAGGGAAAGTTGGATCATTAGCATATATATTTGAAACCCCATTGCAACAGTGCTGACTAGTTTTAATGGTAACTTTATTTTAAATTAATGTAGGGGTAATATAACACAAAGAATAATGTTTAATTATTCTAATATAGAAAGGTTTGGATAGTTATGCTGCTAAATTAAGGTAGACATGTATCATAGAGCTGTTCAGCCATGCTGTTAGTTTGTAGGTGAACCCGGAAGTCCAATTCGCCATGGGTTCCCTTCAGATTTTTCTATGGGTTTTTATAATGGGGTTTTTGAACTTATGAGTAAAATCAGGTCTTTGGTAAACATTACTTGAAGATACATGGACGATTTGTTCTACAACATATATTACTCCCTTTTGGAACGTAATCTATACAATATATTGTTACAGAGATCAGGTTTATAGTATGGTTTATAGCAGCGCTACTCAACACATGGGGCGCATGTGGCCCTCGAGCGATCTTTTTTGGCCCGCGTTATCCAAAATATTTTTATCAGCAGCCAAAAAAATACCTACATTGCTGAATCACGTTAAAGAGGGAATTCAACTGCAAGAGGCTGATGTTATGAGAGTGGCGGTCGTTCTGCACACACGTTCATACACAGTATATGTGCGCTCACATGCGGTCTGTCAATCAAACATGTGCGCTCACAATCTCACTTGAGAGCTACTCAACATGCTGCAAATCTGTCCAATCTCTTGAGTAGTTCATCAGGGATATGTACTCGTCAAGACAACAGTATTTACAGGAAAAAACAACAGTGTTTCCTGTAGTGACGGTGTTGAGACGCCTTCATGCAAATGCTTTTTAGTGATCTAGTCCGGCGCAAAACGCTAATGAGGGGTGAATAAATCTTCATGACTTATCACTGGAGGACTTTTGGTGCTAATTTTGGATCTATAGCTCTTGTTTTTGAACACATCTCTGATGTATGTGATGTTGAACACTCGTGATGTTTGTTAGTTGACCATCGCAGTGACAACAGAACAAATTTTTTTCAGAAAATAGAACCGTTACACCCCTTATGTTTAAAATAATTATTAAAGGAATAGTTGACCCAAAAATGAAAATTCTTTCATCAATCCCTCAACATCATGCCTTACCAGATGTGTATAACTTTCTTCTGCTGAACACAAATTAAGATTTTTAGATGAGTATCTCAGCTCATTCCATACAATGAAAGTGAAGGGTGGCCAGAACTTTGAAAGGCAGCATAAAATAAATCAATAAGACTCCAGTGATTAAATCATTGTCTTCAGAAGTGATATGATAGGTGTGGATGAGAAACAGATAAATATTTAAGTAATTTTTATTATAAATCTCCACTTTCACTTTCACATCTGAAAGTGAAAGTGGAGATTTATAGTAAAAAATCCAAGGACTTAAATATTGATCTGTCTCTCATCCACAGAGCTGAGATATTCTTTTCTAAATAATCATGTGTCTTCAGCAGAAGAAAGAAAGTTGTACACATCTGGGACGGCATGAGGGTGAGTAAATGATGAGAGAATTTTCATTTTTTGGTGAACTGTCCCGTTAACTAACATTCCACCATTTTTTATATAAAAATGTTAACCTATAAATAAACATAGAGATCAAGAGTGCGGCTGTCAAGGGTACAGGAATCTAGCTTTGTGGCCCCTGACCTTTCCGAAGTTGAGTGGCCATGGTCTATAGTATTTTTTCATTCCATGTCAAAACTGAAATGTAAATGATTTATTAATAACATTACAGAAAAGGCAGTTAAATAGCAATTTCAATAGCACATTGAGTATCTCATTACACAGTTCTCATTACACTGTGATTTGATGGAGCAATCCTTGTTGACCAATTCAAGGGCTCAAATTAACTTATATTTAATTCTGTAACTTCTTATATACATTTGCCATAGGATTAAACTTGAACTGTTGGTCTTGTGGGAACATATTTACTTTGAATACAAGGGGTGCAGGGTTTTAATCAAAGTGGCTTTAAAGCAAGTCAGATTACACGCCGACCATATTCGTAACCCCTCCGGGAGGCTTGCGGGACTTTTTTTTTTTTTCCATGGATACAGTTCTTATCTACTTGAATGGGGAAAGACCAAAATCACCAAACTCGTTAGTCAAAATTACGATCATATTTTGACTAAAACTTGTTTCATATCAGCTATAAAATGGTACAAAAACTGTATCATAAATTGTGCAACTTTAACTCAGATCGCTAATTTTCAAGCTGGCCCAACTAATGCACATGCACCTTCTCGATGAATGCTGATAAATGATGTATCTATCAATAAATGTGATAGGCTCTTTTAAATGTAAGGTGGGACTTTCATTTTCAAGAGCCGCAATATTCAGAGTTATAATTTTTCCCATTAAAAATTATAGCATTGACCTGTCTCATTCTATACAGTCTAAGATTTTAATACACTTTATTCTGAATTTTTGTTTTACCCTTTAAGCTTGGATTGGTCTGTGAGAAAAATAAATTGTCAAAATATCTTGACTCTTCCAGTGCATGTAGGCATTATGACCAAAACTCAAAAGTGCTTTGAAATTTGCAGACAAACACTGGGTTACAATGTGCCCCAATTACAACACACTATATGCAGTTCGGTGCAGTCAGATGTGTGTGTGTGTGTGTGTGTGTGTGTGTGTGTGTGTGCGTGCGTGTGCGCGTGTGCGTGTGCGTGCATGCGTGCATGTGTTGGATCAATCCATGCATTATCCCAGCCAATGCTGTGGCTATGTTGTGTATTTGTTGTCAAGTGTCAGAATTATTGCTATTATTATATTATTATAGTTAATAAATTGCTTATATTGACATAATATTTTAGTTTATCTTCTATTTATTTTAATTAGATCAGATATAGTTGTTAGAGGGGGATTTTAAACTGTCATATTCTGCAGGTTAATTTACAATGTACCCCTCAGCTGTTACAATGTGCCCCGCCTATGGGGCAACACATAATATTTCACTTTCTTTTTTTCAGATAGATGGCGAAAAAAATATACGCTGTATTCATATTTCAACAAGTCCACATATTTGTACCAGACATGTGTCAAATTAATGTGAAAAAAGATATTTCCTTTGAATCCCAAGTGCATTTACACAAAAAGTGTTTGTTTGCGCCTACACAAACTAAGTCTCTCCCCAACAGTTATTATGTTTTTTGTGTAGAGAGGCTTTTGGACACTTGGAGACTTTTTGGATACTATGATAAATTATTTTTTGTAATGTTATAACTTTTGATGCTTTGTCATATTAACATAACATTTTTCTGTTACAGTTGACATGATTGACAAAACAAAAGCAGTTTTTCATAGCCACCTTCTTTACACCCAGAGATATTTAATTTAAAATAATTTGGCTCACGTTTTATTTTTTTGCAGCAGTTTATAGGCTGAGAGTCTCATAATGTATCACAATCTATATCATTATAAAGTGTGAAAAGTTTTCTTTACAGTGATACCAAATACTTGACCCTTTTTTGTTGTTGTTGATGTTTTGTCAGGTTAGAAGCCTTTAATTTTGGGAATGCCACTGAAACAGGAAATCTTTAAAAACACCTTCAGAGCTTAAATTATTAAATAAACCAATAAATGCCACTGTACATCAGTGGATGTATATCAGTAGCAAAAACATGTTTGTTTGAATTTGTTTTGTGATTTTACTGGACAGCAATCTGCCTGCAACAACCATTATTATTTATTATTTTATGCAAAACATAAAATAATAAAAAAGAAATAAAAGAAATTCCAACACCAGATCATCTCTCATTGTAATACCCATTCAACTCCTGCTCAATAATTGGAGATTTTCTTTTGTATTAGATATAACCCTAATGCAAGATATTTCATAAAGTTGTGTGGACATAATCATCCAAGGGATACAAGTGATGGGGACATATCCCGACATCTCCACAGTAAATTAATTCTATGACCATCTCTTGATCATTTCCATGATCTTTCTCATGAGGAACTCATATAGTGAAAGACAGTATCATACTGTACATACCATTACTCTGATACTTTGTTTTTAATGAGTGTGGACTGAGAGATGATCTCACCCCAACCCCCATCAGATTATTATGTATTATTCATGAAGCAGAGGTCTAAAGAAGCGCAGACCATCACACACCAGAGTCTTCCACCTGTGCCCTCAGCCAGCTGGGCAAAGGTTCTCAGAAGCTCAGAAGAGACTCTGTTTGTCTTCTGTGCCCCCGACCCACTGTAGCAGGCTTCAGAAGAACATCAGGTCATGCTCTGTGTACCCCAGATCCTTGGCCAAATGTAATGTTGTGAAACCATCTATCAAGTGCAGGAAAACTCTCCACACAGAGACTTGCTCTAGAGAAACACAGTATTTGAATTAACGCTGCAGGAACACAGACGACCAACTAATTACGAAGAAAGTCATTACTGATTGCGAGAGATTTCCTGTGGGCATTACACCGTCCCTGTGAGAGGATTAGAGTTGCCACACTAGAAAGAGGAAGGATTATTTTCACGAGCCAATATTTTATTCATGTTCATTTTGTTTACATAAATGTGGAAATTATTTTAACTTTGTTGTCTTTTTTATGTAAGACAAAATGTAGCCATGTAGACACTTGTAGAAATAAAACCCATCACTGTCCTCCTGTGGCATTTTAAATGCAGTTAGTGAGGCTGTAAAATTAATTAGGAGAAATAAAGCCTTTATGTTTGGTGGTCATGATGGCCATTTAAGACCTTGAATATTTTTCATTCATGACTTTTCATAGTTTCTGAGAGCTATTGTATGTCAAATTAAGTCTGGCATCATGCGATCTTGTATCGTCAGTAAACCTCACAACTCCATGTTATTAGTGGTTGACCGATATGAGATTTTCAATGATCAATGGAGATATTTTGTCGATATATAGAGGGGTTCAAAAGTCTGAGAGAACTTGTGAAAAGGCTTCTCTTTTAGACTGTAATTAGACAGTTTCTAATTTGATTCAACGTTTTCCATTTCAAATTATATTATCTTCTTAAGTTCCTCAAGTCTATAAGAGGACAATCATAAATTTATGAAGTCAAAGCCTATTTTCAGTCTTTAAAATAGATTATGTTTTATAATGATCTCTCATCCATAATGTGTACGAAAGGGAAACAATCCTACAAACTTGTAAATATTATAGTTGTTAGAGGAAGATTTAAAATTTGTATTTTTGTTCATTTTAATTGTTCTGTTAGTTAGCAGAACTCAAGAAATTTGAGGCAATCAGTTTTATATTTTTTTTTATGTTAATAAACTCTCTAGTTTAAGTTAATAGAACTTCTAGATTTTGGTTTAGTGCTATACATGCAGGTTTATTGCTATTGACCTGAATTATTGAGTAAGCTAACTCAAATATTTTAATGATATTTACTTGACTTTAAATTTGACTCCTTTCTTTTACTCCGAACCCTAACTTAAATACTTATACTGAGAACCTAACTAGCTACCACTAGCTAGAACAAGCTAGTTCAGTGAATGCTAAAATGCTGCATGCATGCTAATTGGAAACAATACGCTTTGATTAGCACAGTAATTGCTCATCAGGTAAAGCAATAAACTATACAACAACCTTAAATTGCACCTGTCCCCAACCTAAACATGCCTTACAGGTAAAAGAGCCAATCAATGGAAATAGATTCCCGTGATTGTACTAAAGATGGCCGCCAGTGGACTGACTTGCTAGAAAGACTTTGGCTCTGCTCTAAAATAGTGTAATGTAATTTTTTTTTCAATTGAGTGTAACAGTATAAGGATGGGCAAGGAGGAGGCAGGAACTGGCTGAACAGTCAACATAAAGTTTTAATGTCAAAATGAACTGAAAATAACACAACAAAACATTAAATACCAACAAGTATCCCCCTTTACATTCATCTTGCAAAGACGCATAAAAAACACTTAATTTTAACATTTGCACTCTTCCTAGTGTGCCATGCAAAGCATGATGGGAAATAGAAATCCCCTGTCCAGTGTCAGTTAAATTTAAGTTCCTGTAAATTTAAAGAGACAAGTTAATTAAACTCAAAACAATAAAACAGTTCAGGTTACTTAAAAGGTAAGTCTCATGAACTCAAAAGAAAGAAACGTTTCTGAATGCTCATCAAACTTAATTTAATTTAACTAATTTGTATGATATAATTCTTCCCTACTCAAACAAGTAATTATTTAGAGGATCGGGGTTTACAGTGTAGTACTTTTCGATGTATGATCTACAACAATAGTGCGCAATAGAGTCTTTTTAAACAAAAAAGAACCAATATTATTGATTCATTCAGGTGCATATAAAGAACAACCTCATAAACATGTCGCAGCTTTTTGAGTCATTGTCCCAATGTTTACTGGATCAACACCCTTGCTGGTGCTCAAATTCTTGTTCATAAACTACATACTCCTGACATAGGGAGTTAGGGATTTAGATGAGAAACACCCTTTGTTTTTACTTCTAAAACCCTTGCTTATTTCAGGGTTTGTTTTCAGTGTGGTTTCAGATTTTTGGACCCTGCTGTCTATATGATATGAAGGCTAATACAATGCAATAATAGCAAATGAGATATACACAAATTTGTTTGTATTAAAAGAACAATACATGCTTTTCCACCAGTGAGCCAAATGGCTCACGGTGAGTAATGGTTCCAGTTGCATTTCCTCTTGAGCATGTTTTAACAAGGTATGATAACAATCTGTCTTTGGCCTATTTTTTCAGCACATTTACCTACTGTTCTCAACCGTGCTGGCTAAATGGATTTAGTACATTCTTTCTAAAAGTTTTTTAAAATAGAGTATGTTTAGTGTATTTTCATGATTTTATGATGATGGTTTAACCTGTATAATACATTATTTTTGTACACACATAATGAGAACATTTGGCCTGATGGCTAATGTTTTGTTATCCATTGTCAAGGCTGTTGGTAGATTTTGGAACTGACACAAGAGCAACGTAAAGCTTAATTGGTTAATTAGCAAATTAGGTGTAGCTACCAACGTGATGTCAATAATCTAATTGGCCAAATATTGGATGATACGTCGGCCTATAGCAGCATGTAATGTATACAAATTCCTTGAGGAAGCTCTGTCAACTGTGTATATGATGAAAGTGAACTGGACTCAATGAACAAAAGCATTGAATTTGTCCCAGGAGGCAGTGAATGTGATTTAGTGTGGGTGAAATTCGAAGTGACAGTGAAATCATAAAGACTTCTACTCTTTCATTTGAAAGGACTCAGCCTTTCAGTTAGGCTAAACCTAGATCTTTTTCCACCAAAATAACACCGTAAAATGTGAAGCCATCATACAGCATTCAAAAAATGCCATTGCACTCAAATAATAAACTAAAACCTTGAAATAAAATAGAGAAAGTTAAAAGTGGAGAAGAGTCTATTTTCAGAGTGCGAAAGAGATATAATATCTCCATTAAGCCCATGAATGTTTGTTTTCTTTAAATCTGAGAGCAAAAAAGTGGGGTGAGAATGGATGGAATCAGAAACGTCGGTTCTCTGCCTGTGAATAAGTATGTGCTTCTTGTCCCTCCAAGGGCTTTCTGACAGCGCTGGTGTTGGCGGCTTTGTTCTGGCGTAGGTGATTTGTCTTGTCTTATCCTCATTTGTCACCTCTGAAGTGTCTAATGGAAGATGCTCTGCTGGGCGTGTGGAACATTTCATGTGAACATGTGGGTTTGCAGCTTGGCATCGGCGGGCATCAGAGTCCATGTGGCTGATTGCTTGTATTGCTGAGACGATTCATACCACCCAGCATTTTAATTTGAAATGTGGTAGATTACAGGCAGGCCTCCTGCCACAACTTACAAAAACAAGCAATTTCTTTTCCACGGGTGTTGTACTGGCTTACACCTTCAAAGGGGTTTTGTGTATGCTTTTTTGTTCTAGCCTTTGTACATACATACTATCGGTGCTGAATAATGCAAAGGAAATAGAATATACAACAGAGATACATGGATTTGATCTTTGTTTGTATTGCAGATCCAGAGACAGATTTGAGAGTGTTTTCATTTGTCTTTCTGGCTTGGGTTTGAATGACATCCAGTGATGTTTTATTTGTGTTTATGTTACAATGTTTTCTCAAGATAAAGTTGTCATAGCTCTATAACATTACATAACGCTTTCTGTCTAAACGTAAGCCCTCATCAGAGCTATAAAAAAAAGTCTTGGAGAAGACGTCCCTGGCAAGAGGATGCTGTAATTTTTCCAACTGCTCTGGGTCTTAATTAAATTAAAGTGCGACATTTAATCAGTTTGAATGTCAAAGATCCATGGAAATTGTTCACAGCTTTTTCCTATTTTAGCACCAAATACAGGATTAAACTAATGTCATAAACAGCTTACGCTGACTATTGGCATAATCATAATTGATGAAATTGAATTTCCTAACATGATGTAATAAGCCCTTTTCTGGTGTTCATTTGAATCTGCGATGAGGTGACAGACCTGCTGTGATCCTGAGTTATCGCTTCATTTTAGATGCTTTTGATGGGTAATCAATTGCCACTGGATTAGCTACACATGATAGAAATTGACAGAGTTTTTATTTTCTTCAGCCTCATTTTTCATTCTCACTGGTTTTCTGAGCTGGTCAGACATTTTTCCTGTGATTGACAGGTGAAGCCACCAGACCTGTGACCTGTGTACAGATCTCTCTCATGTGTTTGTGTCATGTTCTCTGTTGTCTTTTGTTTTTGTGCTTTTATGTTGAAGTTTCCTATTTAGTTCCTGTTTCCTGTTTGGTTTTGGTAGTCCTTTGTAGTTGTCATGTTCTCTGTTGTCTTTTGTTTTGTGCTTTTTATGTTGAAGTTTCCTGTTTAGTTCCTGTTTCCAGTTTGGTTTTTGTAGTCCTTTGTAGTTCTGTTTTTTTGATTGGTTTTCCCCTCATTGGTTCCATTTCCCTGATTGTTTTCCCAGGTGTTCCTTGTTTCCCCTTGTGTATTTAAGCCCTTGTTTCCCTCCTGTCCATTTGTCAGTTATTTCATGTTTTTGTTTAGCCTTACATTCCTCGTGGATTTTGTTATTCCTGGTGTTCTTGTTCTTGGCTACAATAAAAGCTGCACATAGATCCTCTCCCGTTTCAGTTCGTTACAGAATAACTGACCACACCAAACATGGATCTAGCGGCTGTTTTTCTTCAGCTGAGCCGAGCAAACCTCCCGTTGACAGAATACTCACGTCTGTTTTGCACCGTTGCCCGATGCACTAGTTTTACTGATGGGCACCTCAAGTCCATTTTTCAGCTCGGCCTCCTGGCCCAAGGATGGATTGAGTTGCCTGAGACTGGTGATTATACGTGGGAGAGGTATGTCAACCTGGTGTTGGAGACGTTTGCCCCTGTCGGTACCTCCAACGAGCCCTCGCCTGCCACGGACAACAAGCTCACGCCTGCCACGGCCAACGAGCCAACGCCCACGCCTGCCACGGCCAACGAGCCAACGCCCACGCCTGCCACGGCCTACGAGCCAACGCCCACGCCTGTCACGGTCAACGCGTTGCCAGCCTCGTCCGTCCCAGCGCCAGCGTTGCCAGCCTCGTCCGTCCCAGCGCCAGCGTTGCCAGCCTCGTCCGTCCCAGCGCCAGCGTTGCCAGCCTCGTCTGCCAGGAAGAGGAGGCGAAGAGGAAGGGCTTCCGCTCACCAGTCTCCGCCCTCCACGGCCCCGTCCTCAGTGCCAAAGCCAGAGCCAGCGCCTGTAGCCTCGACCGTCCCAGAGCCAGAGCCAGCGCCTGTAGCCTCGACCGTCCCAGAGCCAGCGCCTGTAGCCTCGACCGTCCCAGAGCCAGCGCCAGCGCCTGTAGCCTCGACCGTCCCAGAGCCAGAGCCAGAGCCGGCGCCTGTAGCCTCGACCGTCCCAGAGCCAGAGCCAGCGCCTGTAGCCTCGACCGTCCCAGAGCCAGAGCCAGTGCCTGTAGCCTCGACCGTCCCGAGCCTGCTTCCCAGAGCTCCGCCTCCCGAGCTTCCAGAGCTCCGCCTCTCGAGCCTCCCAGTGCTCTGCTTCCCAGTGCTCCGCCTCCCGAGCTTCCCAGTGCTCCGCCTCCCGAGCTTCCCAGTGCTCCGCCTCCCAGTGCTCCGCCTCCCAGTGCTCCGCCTCCCAGTGCTCCGCCTCCCAGTGCTCCGCCTCCCGAGCTTCCCAGAGCTCCGCCTCCCGAGCTTCCCAGAGCTCTGCTTCCCAGTGCTCCGCCTCCCGAGCTTCCCAGAGCTCCGCCTCCCGAGCTTCCCTGTGCTCTGCTTCCCAGTGCACCGCCTCCCGAGCCTCCCAGTGCTCCGCCTCCCAGTACTCCGCCTCTCGGGCCTACCAGGCCTCAGCCTCTTGAGCTTCCCGGGTCTCCGCCTCCAGGGCCTTTCTCTACCCCGGAGCTTTTCTCGCCTCCAGTGCCCTCTGCGGCTCCACCTCCTGAACCTTCTATGGCTCCGCCTACCCTGGCACTGCCCCTGGAGTCCTCCTCGACTCCTCCCAGGCCTTCTGACCCTGTCCCGTGGCCTCCTCCCAGGCCTTCTGACCCTGTCCCGTGGCCTCCTCCCTGGCCTTCTGACCCTGCCTTGTGGCCTCCTCCCTGGCCTTCTGACCCTGCCCTATGGCCGCCTCCCTGGCCACCTGACCCACGGCCATCTCCCTGGCCTCCTGTCCCTGCCCTATCTGTCTCCTGGCCACCCCCCTGTTCTGTCATAGTCTTGTCCCTCTGTGCCCCTTGTGTCCCCTTGAATTGCCTATTTGCCCCTGGTGCCCCCCTGGACTATCTGTTTACCTTGTGCTCTATGGACAATGTTTTTTGTTTTTTTTTTGTGTTTGTTTTTGGAGCATCTGGAATCCGCTCCTTAAAGGGGGGACTCTGTCATGTTCTCTGTTGTCTTTTGTTTTTGTGCTTTTATGTTGAAGTTTCCTGTTTGGTTTTGGTAGTCCTTTTGTAGTTGTCATGTTCTCTGTTGTCTTTTGTTTTTGTGCTTTTATGTTGAAGTTTCCTGTTTAGTTCCTGTTTCCAGTTTGGTTTTTGTAGTCCTTTTGTAGTTCTGTTTTTTTTTTTATTGGTTTTCCCCTCATTGGTTCCATTTCCCTGATTGTTTTCCCAGGTGTTCCTTGTTTCCCCTTGTGTATTTAAGCCCTTGTTTCCCTCCTGTCCATTTGTCAGTTATTTCATGTTTTTGTTTAGCCTTACATTCCTCGTGGATTTTGTTATTCCTGGTGTTCTTGTTCTTGGCTACAATAAAAGCTGCACATAGATCCTCTCCCGTTTCAGTTCGTTACAGTTTGAGTTCACATAGAAGGTAAAATCCCCAAAGAAACACAAAGGAACTCTACAAAGAAAGAACATTTGTGTCAGGGCTGTGGATTATTGGTTAGCACATGTGCTCAACGCATGCAGGCGATGCAAGTTGGGTCTGGCATGTGTCCATTGTCAGGGGTTCATAGTTATGGAAAACCTGGAAATATCATTGTTTATGTATGTTAATATGAATGTTTAAATTGTGTTTTTTACTGGAAAAGTAAAGATACATAATCTAAGGTCAAATTTCTATTGTAAAATGTATATATTTTTCTAGTTATGCTCTGCCAGAGACTATTTAGCAGAGATGGGCCACTTCTATTAAAATGAAGGGGACAAATTGGAATGGCCAACGGACATCAGATGTAGAAAGGAAGTCCCGCCTTACAGGTAAAAGAGCCAATCAATGGAAATAGATTCCCATGATTGTACTAAAGATGGCCGCCAGTGGACTGACTTGCTAGAAAGACTTTGGCTCTGCCTTAAAATAGTGTAATGTATTTTTTTTTTTAAATTGAGTGTAACAGTATAAGGATGGGCAAGGAGGAGGCGGGAACTGGCTGAACAGTCAAAATAAAGTTTTAATGTCAAAATTAACTTAAAACAAACATAAATAAACATAGTCACGCATGCAGCATGGCTGCATGCATCTCTCTCTCTCTCTCTCGAACTGATCCCTACAGCTCCTCTTTATCTTGCGCTCCCTCTGATCATCAGATTCAGCCCTGGCCATTCACCATCATGGCCCGGCCACGCCCCCCTCCTTGTCATACTCCTCCCCTGTCTGATTGGCACTCAGGCTTATTGCCACCGGTCTGACCTTTACTGACCATCTCTGGAGGGGATACGCTGCCCGTCCGGCCATTCTGTCAGCCGGTGGTCCACCTCGTTTACTGTGAAGATGAGGGGAGGCGTGGGGAGAGGGAAAGTGAAAATGGAGAAACAGAGAGAGATTATAATAGTAATAATTTATATATTATTGTTATTTATATATTTCTAATAATTATATTATATACTGTCCAAGTTATTGGACAAAATGTATTTTGAAATTTGAATGTATTGTTTTTGAAACTTTCATGCCAATAAAGCCTATTGAATTGAATTAAATTGAAAAATTTGAGAGAGAGAAGAACTTTCTCGCCGGCTCCTGGACACACTGTAGCCCGGTCCTCAACCACTCCTCCGCCCTCTGGTGTATTCCAGCTCGCTCCTCCCTCTATGGATGGCAGCGAGTCCTCCAGCCCCTGGTGGACAGCAGTGACCCCTCCGTCCCCAGGCAGATGGCTGTGGCTGCTCCCCTGGCGGATTGCAGTGGAGAGGACTACACGACAGCGCATCCCTCATCCCTCCCAGTTTTCGGTACCTCTGTAACGAGTTTCACAGCATGGGCAAGGAGGAGCCTGGAACCAGCTGAAAAGCAATGTAAACATTAATGACACCTTCCTGGAGGGGAGGTGTTGTACTTTTGACCGTCCTTAGAAACCTTTTTACCTCCTGGGAAAAAGCAGTTGCTCCTCTGCCTCCTGGCGTCCAGCGGTAGCAACTTCTCCGTTTCCTGGCGAATGGCAATGGGCTCCTCCGCCCCCTGGTGAACCGCACCAGCACCACTGTACCATACCTCCTCGGCGTTGCAACCCTCAAACAGCGGTGAGGACTCTCCAACAGCGCATCCCTCATCCCTCCTGGGTTTCAGCACCAATGTAACAAGGTACAGGATTGGCAAGGAGGAGGCAGGAACCGGCTGAACAGCAATGTAAAACTTGCTAATTACAGAACATAACTCAAGCATAACATAAAAGTGCTTTGCAGCAAACAAAACTAGGATGCACACACACAACATGTGCGTCTCCGTCTCTTGAACTGATGTATGCTGATTTTGATGACCTTGGACTGACTCTTTTAAAAAATTTTAGATTTGATTGAGGTAACTGATTTGTTTTTAAAAAAAAATTCCAAGTTTCACGGCTTATGGTGGCCCATTTTCTTTTTTGTTGTTATTAAAGAATGAAAGTCATAACTAGTAAAATTGTCTTTTTATTATACACATCTGTCATAACAATATTTAATCGGCTACATATTGCTTTTGTGTACAGTAAAATTGCTCACAACCCATAATGATGTTCGATTTGTGAACAAATTTATTTTTGAGTAGGTTGGTTCAGTTCAAATCAGTCAAACCAGTTCACAAAGAGGAGAGAGAGAAACGGCGTTGTCCATGGCTTCTCTCTCTCCTCTTTGCATTTCACTATAATGACGGCAGTATCAAAGGGTGCCAATAACAGAGGCAGCATCTAAAAACCTCTTAATGTGTTTCTGTTATTCTTCCGCTGAACAAGACATGGTCTGTGGACAACACTAAAATGAAAAGGCATAAAAATATATATATATATATAAAAACGACTGACAATTACATACACTCTGAATGATGCTTTTGTTGTTTTAGTACATCATGCAAATAAGACATGAGCTCAGTCATTTGTCTTTCCTAAAGCCTTTGATCTTTAGAGCGATCTAGACAAACAAGCCTTGGCAATGTCCATAAGGGGTTCTCCTTTTCTTTCTCTGTTTTTGTCTCAAATGGATAATTAGATGGGCGAAGGGGGGCAATATTATCATGGACACAACGGGAGACACTTATGAGGTGCTGGTGGATCATTCCTTCTATACCGAGCCAGTATCCTGTGAGGTCACCAACGCCCTGGGCAGCACCAACATCAGCCGTAATGTGGATGTTTACTGTGAGTTTACCTTCTCATCTACTACTAAAAAGTGTTGATATGTGTTCCATTTCCTTGACAAACCAAAAAGGACTCCCCTCATGTAATTCCAAATCCTTATTACTTTCTTCCATTGAAAACAAAAGATAATTTTAAGAATGTTCATGCTTTTCCATATAATGGAATTAAATGAGGTTAGAAGTTTTCTAGCTCCAAAAAAAAAAAAAAAAAAATTGCAGTGCCTAAAGATGTATATTTTGGTCTATTCCTCACATAAAGCTATTTCATGGCTTTAGAAGACTTTAGAAGTCACATTGACTACTTTTTTGTACATTGATGTAATTTATGGAAATTGACAGTGTCCTTCCTGATGAAAGATGAAGTAACTTTTTAATGTGAAAATACGTTCTACTATCCCAGTTAATTATTCATTGACAATTATAAGTAAGCCATTCATGGGTTTACCTCCCCCAAAAGTATAAACACTGAGCCCCCCAGGCACTATCAAAACAATGATGTTCATATTTTGAACGACCCGCTCAGCCCCACCCATCCCTTTCTAGCTCAATCTATAGCATGAGTTTGGGGCATAGCTACTTGAACTAGCTGTCCAGCTTGGGGAATATGAATATCCATGGCAGACGTGCACAGAGGAAAATAAATTTAGATTCGCCTACAGATCTCACCTAGTCAGAAATGGTGCTGTTGTTAAGCTTACTAGTTTCCAGAAGATCCTTCCTACCTCATGTGGTGGATCCCCTGCCCCGCATACCCAGCTGCCATTCAATCCATGTTATCGGACAACCCGATTTCTCTGCCATGCTCTCTATCCGGTGTGCATATATGTTATAGTAGTCTTTTTAGTTACACTGTTAAGCGTTTATCACCTTTTATTTAGTATATTTTTTCATAGGGTTTCAGAGAGTGCGAAAGGGCGTGATGAGTCTAAGGGGTGTTGGCAAAGGTTGTTTGAAAACATACTTTATTTTTGTAATTCCATTTGGTGCCACTTGTAGTGCAGAAATTACACACTTCACCTTTACCTTTAAATATATAGAAAATAGCTGCTTTGTACATTCTGCTTAACTTCTTTTGTGTTTGATGGAAGAAATACATTCATACAGGTTTAGACTATATGAGGGAACGTATAGATGACAGTTTCCATTTTTTGGGTCAACTTACCTTTTAAATGTGGGCAAAAACATGAATGTGTTTATGTTTATGTGCTGTAGTTGGGCCACGTCTGGCCGCTGAACCTCAGAGCCTGCAAGTGGACCGGGGTTCTGATGCTGTTTTTAGCTGTGCTTGGATTGGAAATCCTTCGCTCACCATTGTTTGGATGAAAAGGGGCCATGGAGTCGTATGTATTTTGCACTACTCTACTTATAAACCTGATGAACTTATAGAGTTTTAGTAATTTCTCCATCTGGATGTGATGACTATATCTGATGAACAAATGACAAAACTGTTTCTGATGAGGAGAGCATCTGTGGTAGTTCAGTTTCGAATGCTAATGACCCTCAGTTGAGCACATTGTTTTTGAGTCATCATCTGTTAAGATCTCACAACTTCATTTGTGATGTCAAGCTGATTTAAAAAACTACATATACTGAGTGCATATATGCATGTTACTATAGTGATGGTTAATTACGGATGCGGTTCATCTTAATCACTGTACCAAGAAAGGAAATAAACAAAACTTTTTAATGATGTTGACAAAGTTAGTTCAGACTGTGGCATTGCTCTTTTTCAAACATCTGTTACCTTGCAGGTGCTAAGCAATGAGAACACCTTGACACTGAAGACAGTTAGACAAGAGGATGCTGGGAAATACGTGTGTCGAGCTGTGGTGCCACGTGTGGGAGTGGGAGAGAAGGAAGTGACTCTGACTGTCAATGGTAAATACTTTAAACTCTTTTTTTATATTCCATCTGCCGGTCTGAACTGGACTCTTCAAAGAAACTCTCATTTGCTTTGAGCTTTGATTGCTTTGACTCACAAGAGCTGGAAGAGGTTCTCAAATGCAGGATCAGGCCACATTTCACTTGGGCTAAATGGGATGTTTTCAGCACTGTTTAGCTTTGCAGTAAGCAAAATATGCTCTATGACCCTCAGAGATATAGGCAACGTAATCAGGAGAGATGATCTTGATATCGCACTCATCATTTCTTCTCGCTTGATGATAGATAACAAACTCTGGGGCACATGCAGCCGTGTGATTTGCTTGAAGGATTCTAGCTGGTTTCTGAATCAATACAGGCATATTGATTAACCCCCTCACTTCATGAATTGTCTTGCCCTGAAATGTAATAAAAAAATTCATGGTGCTTTCTGGGTGCCTTAAATTATTTACTAACAAAGTCTGTATGTACATATAGACTTATGTGTTTTTGTTGTTTGTCTTTGTCCTGCTGCATTGTTTTATTGGTTAGTCTCTTTCTAGAGTAGCTCTTGAAAAAGTGTTATGGGGCCCTGTATGGTATATCTATTTGTTTTGATGAAAACTTTTAAGTCCTCAGGGCTTTGCAATAACACTAGCCTGCTCCTGTGAGGCAATAAGCCTGTTCAATGCTCAATGAATTCTTAATCTTCACAGTTTCTTCTGTCGTGGTGGTTGAAAGTCGAGATATGATGTGTGAGTTTGGGTCTCCTCATCTCCTTGTATACAATACAGTGTCCACTTAAAAAGTATACAAATGTATGCAAATACGCAGAGGGCTAAGGCTGCCATCAAGTCCTCATGGGAAGTTCCTGCTTATGAGTTTGGAAATCGAAATTACAGGCTGACGTGTATAAGTTATTTTGGTATGAATTTAATGAACTCGCTAGGCAATTTCACGCTCTCCTTTTTATTTCCAGACAAAGACAGGAAGCTTTTTTAGCACTAAAATGTGCATTAGGTGTGTAATTGATGCTTTGTGGGTGTATTTTATCTTTTTCGCGCTGCCGCAGAGAATAGGAACTGTATTTTGTCAAGCAAGCCTGTTAAATCATTAACCAGCTAAATTAGTAGGATTTTCTGGAAAGCTTTTTTTCTATTCTTTAAAAAAAAAAATGCAGTTATTCCCACTGGTAATAACACCATTATGATAGCATTCATGTGCGCTCATCTCGTAAATACAGTCATTCCGACATGACTTGAAAGAAGAGACACATTAGCGCTTTAAAACCAGAAATGAGGCGGATTAGGTAGATGATGAATTGGAAATAAGATTACTGATATTAAAATAGATCATAAATGAATAATCACATTAGTGTCCATTAGGCTACAAGAGCGTCTCTCTGATAAACACTTACGATTTTGTTTCTTTGATAACGAGGCCCCTTAAAGACATGCATGAAGGAGCTTCCTCATGGAAACAGATCGATGTCTCTCCAATTTCTTTGCTGCTCCTGACCCCTCATCTGAGTAAACGGTGCTTTCAAACTTGTTTTCTGTTTTCTTTTTAAAATTATGTTTTTAAACATTTTTCACTTTAAAACTGGAAATCTTTTACCATGCCTTCAATGATTTTTGTAATGTTTTGTTTTTTTGCCACTTTTCAAATGTTTTAAGCTATAAATTGTATTGTTTACCTTTGTCCCAGACATTATATCATATATATATATATATATATATATATATATATATATATATATATATATATATATATTACATAATGTAATATATAATATTATATTTTAATATATTCATATATATAATTTTAGAATTATGATAATTCATGATAATCTAGACAGAGTGAAATAAAACTATTTTTTTGTGAACATTTAATTTTTTATACATTTTCAGACAAATTATGACTGCCTTTCAGTTGTGATGTCATTCCTACCACAATGAACAATTCTGCCACTAATGTTTGTTTGTTTGTTTTTTAAGTTTGAGGACTTGTTTACCAAGAAGATACAATTTTCAGTGAAGAGTGTACTTGAGCTCAAATATAAGATATTAGAGGAAAAACAAAACAAAATAAAGGTCTATATCACTTCACACACATATTTTTACTGTTCAATTTCCAATCATGCAGTAATTTTGCCAAATTATGGAAAAAAATAAAAACATATTATAAAATATTATCTGATTGTGTTTGCTATTAAAAGGTGTTTTTAAACTTGTTAAAATAATTCTCCAATTTCTGCACTTTCATCTCCAAAAACCCAGAGAAACACAACACACTCAGTTCAGATGCATCAAAGCAGATGAACGGGCCTCCCTCTTTTACCCCCTTATAGGAGCAGAGCTTCCTTGTGACCATGGCACGGAGTGAGATGTGAGACAGTGCTCTCCTCGTGCAGTTCAGTCTTCACATCCCGCTCTCTCTTCTCTCCGCTCATTTCCCGTCTGAGGCTGAGAGATAAAGCTGTTTAATTACAGCCCTCATTTACGGCCATGATCCCCTGTCAGATTTGTTTGGCTCCCCCAGAGGACACGATCTGAACAGACTGCCGCTGGAAGAGCACGGAAACTCGTCCCACACCTCTGCCCGACTGCAGCCTTTGAACGTGTGGGTGATTAAGAGGGTGGCGGGGAAAGCGAGAGCATTGTCTTCCTCTCTCTAGAGAGATGGAGCTGCAGTGTGTACAGAAGACTTCTGCACACTGCTGGGATCTCTAATTGATGAGATGGTACTAACGCATAGAGACCTCCGAATTCCAATTAAAATAAAAATCTGTTGTCGTGTAGAGAAACATAATGAACTGCAATCTGCTGCGGAAGGAAAATGGAAAAGTTATTGTTTATTATGATTTTATCTATGTCTCTTTCATTCTTTTGCTTTCTCTCTTAATTATTTGTGAAATAATGAAGTTGAGTCCAAATACTCTACCCAGTCATATACTGCATGTGCTGAATTAGAAGCAGAGGAAAAAGGTTTGTTGGTTTGTTCTCTGTGCAAGTGCACTGCAAATAATAATTAGTATTTTGTCTTGTTTTGCAGTAAAATATGGAAACATCCTTAAAACTAGAGAAACAAAGACATAAGATAATAAGTTGTTAAAAAAAATTGTCTGGACCTTCGAAATAAATTGTTTATAGCAAATAGTTTTAACTTGTTTTAAGCATAAAACTTACTTCATTTTGTTAGATTTCTCTTAGCAGACTTCACAAAAAAATTATTGGTAAAAGTGCTGGTTATGTACACGCATTTACTCACTGTCATGTCATCCCAGATGTGAATGACTTTCTTCTGCTGAACACAAACAAATATTTTTGAAGAATATCTCAGCTATTTAGGTCCTTTCAATGCTAGTGAATGGTGGCCAGAACTTTGAAGCTCCAAAAATCACACGATGGCAGCATAAAAGTAATTCATATGACTCCAGTGGTTTAATATATGTCTTCTGAAGTGATGCACTTCAGTGGTGATCAATATTTCAATCCCTTTTACTATAAATCTCCACTTTCACTTTCTGCATGAAAGTGAAAGTGGAGATTTATAGAAAAAAAAAAAAAACTTAAATATTGACTTATTTCTCACCCACACCTGTTATATTGCTTCTGAATATTTAACCACTGGAGTCATATGGATTACTTTTATACTGCCTTGTATGTGATTTTTGGCTGCTCACAATTCACTTGCATTGTATGGACATAAATAAAGAGCTGAAATATTCTTCTAAAAATCTTCATTTGTGTTCAGCAGAAGAAAGAATGTCATATACACCTTAAATTGCATGAGGGTGAGAAAATGAGGGAATTTAGATTTTTGGGTGAACTATCCCTTTAAAAAAATATATACAGATTAGGAAACGGTGACCACAAAATCTGTGCTGAATACAATTTCCGATTCTGAGTTCTGAGTGCTATATACCTGAGGATGCATCAGAGGAACAGGAACCTAATGAACCTAATTTACATAGAAAGGAGACTTGTTTGTGCAGAAAGGAATGACAATGACTTAATTTAAATACACAAGACACAGCTGTATTTCAGCGCTGATTGTGGGTGGTCGTGAATAAGATGCAGGTTTTTGTGTTGAAAAAATACACAAAAGTGGTGCTAATGTTTAGTGAATTCGCCTCTTAATATCTCATGTCTTTTTGCTTCTGATTTAAGTGTATGTTGTTTTAAGGATGTTTGTTAAGATATTTTTTCTGGAAAACTAGACAAAAATACTGAGATAGAATTGAGATTGAAATGATTACAGTGTGTCTATGTTTGAAAATTAATCATGTGGCATGAAAAGAAGAAAATGTGAGCCATAAAATGTCACACTGGCATGCCTCATCCATCATCTCAAGATACAGTAGAAAATAAAACACCAGATAAGACAGGGGTTGTCAAACTTAGAGACCCCCCACCCAGCCTTTCAGGGACCCCCTAATATGCAATTCTTAGCAACACTATATAATGACGAAATTTGTATATTCAACCATAAATTAAAAAGTAACAAATAATTCGTTTTTTTTTTTTTTTTTGTCTCAAATAGAGAATTACATTTCAGTAATTACGTGGTGACAATATTGTATTTAATCACTGCATTAATTCATATATAAATATGTGTTGCAGTATTGAACTACCCTTAACTTTTGAGGCAACTGCAAGAAATGTCTGTACATTTTATATCACTCCACAGACCCCTGCAGTAGTCTGTGCTAGTTTGTGGATTCCCTAGAGACAGGAGATAATGAAAGCAGGAGCTAAATGTCCTGTCACCTCTGTTCTCAGGGCAAATGTTTGTGTGGATGGGTACAGTGCTGATGTGCTGGCGGTTCAGCAGTTAAGCAGGAAGCTTGAGAATCTGTTGTTTGTTTCAGGGCCTCCCACCATCTCCAGCACACAGACCCAGCAGGCTCTGTATGGGGAGAAAGGCCAGATCAAGTGTTTCATCCGCAGCACCCCACCACCAGACCGAATCGTGAGTCCATATCTATCTGTCTGTTAGACTATAGACCATCTAGGTCATATTGCACACAAAAATTGAATAAGCTAAAAATTGCAATATTTAAGATGATACAGTCTTTATACAGTTTACAGGGGTCAGGGTGTTTGTCAGTCTGCTGGAAATTAAAGTCATGTTTACAAGGCACCAGGCTGCTAAAGCAAGCACTTCCAAATGGTTGGATTTGCCAAGTTTTCAAAGGTTTATGGCATTGAATCTTAGAAAGATATTCATGAGTTTTGTATGAGACGCTTAGTGGCAAGTAAACAAGATATTGTTGGATATAACTGTAGGCTATACTAGGCTATACATTGCATATGTAAGGGATAAGATACAGTCAGTCGCTTATTTTTGCAAAATAAAAATCTAGGCAGGGTGATCAGGACCCTGACATGAAGCAGAGGGGTCTTATATCACCCTGAATGTGTACGCTTTGCTGTAATGATGGTTGCCTGTACATCTTACTTATTACACAGCTGCTTACTAAATAAATATATAAATGGACATGAAATACTGATTTGAGTTGAATTTATTAGTTTTAATACTATTCTTTTATTATGTGAGAAGAGACTGCGGACTGGGACTACAACTGATTAGTTTGGTCATAATACAAAAATACAGTAACATTTTTGATCACACAATGTCACGATTAACCTATTATTATAAAGTATTCTAGAGAGCAACATAATAAAACTGTTTATTTGGCTTTGTTATGTAAAAACATACATGTGTCTGGTCACTGTACATGTTGGTCAAATTGTCCCTTCCTTTTTTAAATGGACCGGATAATGTGGACCACACTTAATTTCTAGCTACACGAGACAACCGTCTATCTATTTAGGTTATTAATAACAAACAGTTAAAATTTGACTCTGCAACGTTTTATTTTCTGTGGATTGATTCACTCTGTGTGTGTTCTGCAGGCATGGTCATGGAAGGAGACCGTGCTGGAATCAGGAACATCAGGCCGTTATACAGTGGAGACTGTGAGCACAGAAGAAGGTGTCATCTCAACCCTCACAATGAGCAACATCGTCCCTACTGATTTCCAAACCATCTACAACTGCACTGCATGGAACAGTTTCGGCTCCGACACGGAGATCATTCGCCTCAAGGAACAAGGTAAAAACTCAAGTTATGCATGTGTGCCTGGAGTGAGTGCTTGTTTATTTTACTAATGTCTTGTGGTAGTCTATATGAACAAAATCTTATATTATGAGAAATGTTATTATTTTATGTAAGTTATATTAAGTTAAGTTTCACATTACTCCATATTTGTTCATCACTCTCACATGTAAATAATGTAAAGCAGTCCTTATTATGCGAAGCACAAAAGTCTTATGTCTTATATTTTTCACAAAAACATTTGTCTTCAAACAATAATTTTAAATATTCTGATTTTAGTGTATGAGTGGGAAATATCAATTTAAGGTTTCAGTATTCCCATTGCAAATGGAATTCAGTAGAAGAAGAACATGGAGCAGTTAATGTGGCCCCCACAGAGCCTGTATCTTGACTTCATTGAGTCAGTCTGGGATTACATGAAGAGACAATTGAGACAGCCTAAATAGATAGAAGAACTGTGGCAAGTTCTCCAAGAAGCTTGGAATATCCAATCTGCCAACAACCAGGTTGTCACTCCTTTTTTTATGTTTCTGGAATTTGTGTGATGTTAATTGATGAACTATTTATGGCATTATTTCTGAAGACATACTCACTAAGCAACATTTTACTCAAGTGCCTACAATTTTGCTAATATAGATATACCATCAAACCACTCAAACCTACTTGCGTCTCACAATGATTCAGTGCTCTACCTTGATTTTTCAATGCATTGGGGTAAAGAATGACTGATAGTCGGTTTATTCTGGTAAATGTCACCTGTTCAAATCAATGCTTTCAGATCATACACACAGCAAGTCAGTGTAAACACTACAGAGCATTCATTAGACACTGCATCAGAAAAATGGAGAACACAGGTTCCAGGGCATGTAGTTACAGAATTTTTTTTTTTTTACCAATTGTTTACACATGTTTGATGAATCTTTAGCCCATTGTCCCAAAACTCTAAACACAAAACCACAAAATGCAAAACTCTACAAATCACTTGCAAAAGCAAACACTACATTCAAAACCGTTTTACAGTTTTTCTCGATTGCTAACACACATTTCTTGAATGTGTACTACGTTTTCTCAAAACCCTAAACACACATCTTGATACTCACACAATTTTGGCCAAACCCGTGACTTTTGACCCAAAAGTAAACATTGTAGTAAAAGCCATCTGTCATAGAAACCAAACTTTGCATTCAAATTACACACAAAATCATCAAATGCAATCAACCTTCTGAATACCCTTTTCACACTGCTAGGAGGAATTGAAAAAAGTATTATTAAAAGGTTTTCATTAACCAATCATTATAAAGTGTCCTTGAATTTCAGATATGTTCCACTTGAAACATGAGTTTGACACGATGTGAATCATACAATCACATAAATACTAAAATTGTTCTTCTTACAGGATGTTTATTTTCCATTCAAACATTCTACAGTCAAATTCGCCAAAATGGAATTTGAGGAAAACAAAGAAGTCTAAGAAAACAAGGAAAGAAACAGAGCATTTTCACTTAGGTAAGAGGGTTAGAGTATGCTACAGTACTCTAATAGCAATAGCAGTGCATTCTGGGTCAGCATCCTGTCTCCTACCAGGGTCAGTCCACAGATTTATCTACATCACAGGCTATGTTTTTCCTAGCCAAACAGCAGAGGGAAAATGCCCTGGAATGCCCTGAGCCATCCCTGACTGGTCTACACATCAATGTCCCCACAAGCTTCCTCCATGGCTTGGAGAAGGTTGTTCTGTACATAGGCATTTTTGTCCTAGACCTTACACCGCCATGCTGAGAAGAACTCCTCTATTGGATTGAGGAAAGAGGAGTCTGGTGGGAGGAAAACATTTGTGAATCTTGGATCATTCATGAACCATTTCCATACCAGAACAGCATGGTGGAAACGTACATTGTCCCAAACAACAACATAACAAGGCTGCACTTCTCTCTGGGAATGTTGGAAAAGAGCTTCCCGTAGGTTATCCAGAAAAGTCAGAAGACGTTGTGTGTTATATGGGCCAAGATTAGCATGGCAGTGAAGGAGTCCATGGTTGCACAAAGTGTAGCATTACCCCCACGCTGGCTAGGGATGTCTACTAGAGCACATTGGCCAATAATGTTGCACCCTCTTTGTCTTTGCTTTGTGAGGATGTATCCTGCCTCATCCACAAAGATGAACACAGGTAAGGTGTCACTGGCATCAAGCTGGAGTATTGACTATATGAGATTTCAGCCAATCCAATATTGTTACAGTAAGCCAAAAAACTATCACAACATGCAAGTTATCTATAGCCTACACAGTACAATAGTTGATATTTACACACAAATTATGGAATACAAGTTAACACATACTTGGACATATTGTAAACACAGATCTTTTACGCTCTCTGTGTTCCTCTCAAATGGAACTCAGTACACTTGTTTCATGCACATATGGTGCGTCGAAGGATGCGATCAATTGTTGAAAATGAAAATGTCATTGTCTTCAATAATTCTTGCCTGGATTTCTCTGAGGCATATGAGGTTGTTTACCACAACCATGTTCACGATAGCGTTGACTTGGTCCTCAGAAAAAATGCTTGGTCTACCTCCAACTGTCTTTCAATTCCTCCAACAGTATTTGACATTGTCGCACATTATTGACCATATGAATCCTCAACTAAATGCCATTTTCTTGTATTGTCTGCTTCTGCTGCTGTAATGCAGAAAAGTACTACTTCATATTATGATACCTGTTTTCATCCCAGTTTTCAGTCCAGACAATCGATGCACTGAAACGGCTCAGGTTTGGCTGTACTCTCAGCCCAGCTTCCCTCATTGTCATACCATGTACTGTACAACAACATGGTCCATTAGAGTAGCACAGATCTCATTTGAGATTGTTGTTCGTCTTCCTCTTCCCCTGCCTCACTGATGTGCTATACACAATACTCTACTATGAATATCGCAGTAGGTTTATGCCTTTTGCATTGTCAGTGTTAAACTGTAGCTGGTTGTAAAAGATTGTTACAGTAATGTATACCTACACAAATATCCATAAACACACACAAACACAATACAGTAACAAAAACATGTCATTTATTTCCAAAATACAGTATTTTTGAACACTTGTGTTTTGTATGTAACACTTTCCATACCCAACAGGAGAAAACCAGGAAAAACATTCATTAAGATAAAGGGTTATCTGTACAAAAATAAAAAATGAAAGTGGCTCTCAAAACTCTAAACAAAAAAAGACAAAAACACATGCAAAATGTAAGAAAAGAGAAATTAGGCTGCATCCTGCCTCCTATTTTGGTCTGGCCACAGCACCTCATCTACATCATAAGCAATGTTCTCCCTGGCTAAACAGTGGGGAAAGAATCTTCTGGAGTGATGGATCCAGCTGCTGAAAGCCCTCACATCAACTTCACCACATGCATCCTCCATTGCCTGGAGAAGAAGCATGCATGCGAGGGGATGGTGGTCATACTCCTTCTATCGCCTGCCAAAATATTCAATTGGGTTCTGGAATGGATAATATGGTGGGAGGTGTAGAACAATAAATTGTGGGTGGTCGATGAACCAGTTGTGGACCAGAGCAGCCCAGTGGAAACTCACATTGTCCCAGATGACAACATACCTGGGCTGCTCTGGTCCACCCCTCTGCTCGGCTGGAATGAGGATGCCATTTAGTGTGTCAAGGAATGTGATGAGAAGGACGGTGTTTTAGGGACCAAGGTTGGCATGGTGATGGAGGACGCCTTGCTGGCTAAAGGCTGCACACATGGTAATATTGCCACCACACTGTCCAGGGACATTCACAATGGCATGGTGGCCAATAATGTTCCATCTCTGTCCCCTTATTTTGGCTAGGTTGAAGCCAGCCTCATCAGTGTAAATATAAATGTGCTGAATTGCAGCAGCATCCAGCTCCAAGACTCACTGACAACAAGACAATATGTGAAATAGATTTAGTGCAGTGAATATAGTGAGGCACAATACACTGGAGTACAGTACTATAATGCGTCTATACTACAGTATACATACATAAAGAGCATAGATGTTAGGAAACTTACTGTTTCTCATTTCTGAATGTAGGCATGATAGATGCAACCGTGTAGCGGCTCAGGTTGGGCTGAACTCTCTGACCAGCCCTCCCTCATACTCAATTCATGGTTGAGCACATGGTCAACCAATGTGGCCCTGATCTCATCTGAGACAACTGTCCTTCATCGTCCTCATCTTACTCTCACTCCTGCAGCTCTAGCTCTTGCTTCACCATTGACTTCCATTTCCATCCAATACAAGAGAGCTCATCTGTGGCCTTTTATAGTGCTAATGCTCTGATTTCTGTGAAGAGTGGGTGTTGCCAATTGGTGTATAGAGCTTGGCATTGTGATTTACATTGCTTTCCAAAGGGACTAAAGAGATTTTAATTTTAAATGTTGTGCCCAATATAGAGAACTGTGTGTAGTATTTTGCAAAAGTATGATATAGTATTGAAAACTGAGTGTAAAGAAAGAATTGTGCTTGCAATTTTTCAGACTTGGTTTAGAGATTTGGTATGAATTTCTGATTTGGAGGTGGTTGCGTTTCAAGTTCCATTTTTACTGTGTAAACAACTGGTAAAAATGTATTGTATATAGTAGGCGCATTTTGCTTTTACTGTCAAAAAAAGTATAGTAATCACAATTTACAGAGGTACAGTGAATATATTGCACACTGTAAGTACTACAAGTAATACAATATTGAATGTCTGTATATTCAGCACTTTCATTCTGTATAAATGCAGTAGTCCAACTGCAAAACCCCAAAGAACACTCTAAATGAAAAATATATTACAGTAAACTCAAAAATGATGTTCAAATGCAAAATGCAAAGTCAATGAGAGATTCATTCTGCCTCAACATCTCGTTTTCACATCATTATAAACAAGTGTGAACAATTTTGAGTCATTGTGTGTAAACAATGACATTTGTGTTGTAGTTGTGTTTAACTTTTGCTGCCTGTGTCTACCATTTTGCAACACAAGTGCATCACAGTGCGAAATGTGTTTTAGTGAGTAACAATGTTACAAGTTTTGCAAAAAGAGTGATTGATTAGACAAATGGGTTTAGGCCACTGAGCATTTGGTTCAGAGAATGAGGTTTAGTGTTTTAGCAATTCAGAAAAACTGTAATGGTATTCCGACATATTTCAGAACTTCCATTTGTAATCTAATTTAAACAGCCCTTAATCCTTTTACTTGCCTTTATGGTTTCTTTGAAATATTTAAATGAAGTTAGATTATATTTTTTATTCAAATACTGGCCCATTTTCCTCTAGTAAAGCTGACTCCCAATGTGCAAAGCTGAGTTATTCAAAGAGGTCAGCATATCCCCATAGGATTTAATTGATGGATCTCAGAACATGACTTCATTATGTCTCCTCAAGTGACAAACAGGCTCCACATCTGCACTCTGAACGTTGCACAGGTTCTACGTACTGTCACCAATTGTGTGATGATCCCATTGGTTCTGTGTTCTCCTCAGGGTCTTTGCGCTTGGCCGTCATCATCGGGATTGCAGTTGGAGCTTTCCTGGCTCTCATCGTCCTCATTGGGACCCTGGGGGCTTTCTGCTGTGCTCGACTGCAGAGAAGTAAGAGTTGTTTCAACAGAGACAAACCACAGAAGCAACTCACCTCGCATGTCCACAGAGACACCCTCTGATTTTACACTAAACTTGTAATTCTGTATTGCGCTATGCAACACAACTTTAGTTGTGTTGGGGAGTAGCTAACTAAAAGTGGTGACGTTATTAAAGGCTAATTGATATTTACTGGGTGATCAGGCTTCTTTTAGTTTGCTTAAAAATTATGACCAAATGGACATTTTTGTTGCGTTAAAGTATTCTTTTAGTGGCATGTCTCCTGTTTGCACACAAAATTCGTGACCTGGTAGAACTCGGCTAGTCGAAGAGTGTTTGAAACAAATAGTGGGTGTGGTTTGGATGTGATGCTTTTTATTTATTAATTTATTTTCCTCATCAATATAATTTCAAAACACAGGCATTGTTTACCTTTTTCTCCTAGAATGTCTCCCTCTCAAGTAGCATTTAGAAGTCAAATTGGTTTTAGCAAATCAGTTTGTTTGGATGGTTAATTTAAATATGCCAGTTTAAAACACACACACACACACACACACACACACACACACACACACACAATTCACTGTATGTGAATAATAGTGTTCCGAGAAGTCAGTTAGGTTAGGGGTAGGTTTAATAAGTATTACCAGAAGTCCTTGCGCAACATTTTACAATATGTATATATTTTTAAGAAATTAATAATAATAGCTAAATACTGCTATTTATCACAATGTTTTCGATTATGTTATGTGAATTTAGTTTTAATAGTTTAGTTAGCAATTAATGTAAATTTATAATAGATTTTTGTTATTTTTGTAACTTGACTGTAGCTGAACTACTTTCAAATTACACGTAGTCGCTTTCCCAACACTGTATGATAAAAGCACATCAGCACCTCACACACATCTGAGGTCTTTATTCTCTTATCTTTGCTTTGCAAATATCTCAAACAGAAATGATCGGCCCCATTAACTGCGAGCTTCTGCTCTTTACCAGCAGCAGCCATTTTGACTTATCAGGTCAAGACTATAAAGACCTCATTTTTAACCAGTGATACTTCTTTCTTTGCATGTTGTGACTGTGCACCACAGAGGACATGCACCTGGTGATGTCATCACTTCCTGTGACCCTCTCTTCTCGGCAGCGAGAGCTCTCTGGCACATTAAAAAGTGAAAGTAAGCCCCTAGTGCACTTATCCTCACCCCTTTCAAATTAGCAGCGAGAATCTGGGAAAGTCGACATGCGTGTTGCGATCGGCCAAAGCAAGGTTTTCGTTTATGTGTCTGTGAAGGGGTACACTGTGACCATAGCTAATCAGAACATTTTTCAGCAGATCTCAAAGGGGTCGTAGCAGCTAAAAACGACATCCGAGTGGAGATTGTCCATAAGGACCATAACGCAGCCAGAGAACCAGAAGATCATAGCAATATGAAGCAAATGATGGTGAGTTTGCACTCTTGAAGAAAAGAAGCCTACATTTTGGAATTATTTTTTATATATGTATTTATGTATATAAAAATATATATATATATATATATATATATATATATATATATATATATATATATATATATATATATATATATTTATTTATTTTTATTTTTTTTAATTAATTAATAAATGCATTTATTTATTTTGCATTTTAACATTATTTTCAGGACATTTAGGCACCTTTTAACCCACAATTCTCATTACCACAATGCATTTGGACCGTTTTAAGTTTATTATTTTCATTGTTTTCAATGATGAGTCTCACTAGTGTAACATGGCAATTTTTTAGTGTATTAGAGTAAAAAAACAATAAAATGCTACAGTTTACGCTAATGCTCTCTGTATCGCTCCTTGTGGCAGTGCAGAGAATGCAACATGTACTGTCGTTGTGTTAGGAATTTTGTTCTGACACATTTTGCAAAGCAATTGTGCATTAATCCGTGCTTTCATAGCTACAAGAATTTGTGTTCATGTACTTGAATAGAGTATGATTTTTCTGAACACAAAAAGAGATGATAGGTAGAATGTTAAGGACTGACAGCCTCAGTCCCTATTTACTTTTATTTCGAGTGAATTGTCCATCTAATGTCAGGTGTAAACAGGGTCTCTCACTTGAGGTTGCAGTGCTGTGGTAGGGAAGGATGTTACAATCAAATGCTCCTAAATACGCAAGACATGGCAGCATCTCTCCATCTTTCTCTCTTCCTTTCCATCTCAACACTCAAAGCACACTGCAGCATTGTTGCTTCCTTGAACTCTGACAAGGTTCAGATCAGATCTGATCTTACAGGGAGTTTATGTTTATATGACGCTGAATTTTACATGTATATAGGCAGAAATCAATAACACTCACTTGTGGTCTACAAAAGCCTACTGCATCATCTCGCTATCTCTTTCTTCTTAGATGGAGAGAGGAGAATTTCAGCAGGAGTCGGTGTTGAAACAGTTGGAGGTCCTGCAGGAGGAGGAAAGAGAGCTACAACACATTAAGGTGATGAACAGAGAGATGGAGGGATGGGGGGGGGGGTTCTGCAGGACTTGCATCTGTCACCATTAACAAACCCCAGAGAGTAATTTCTCCATCACACTCATAAGAAACAGATTTAATAGAACAGCCATGTAATCCAAGAAAATCTAATAATCCAGAGTTGTGGGAACACTTACTCTCGGACTTGAGTTTTAAGGAATTCCTTTCATTTGCGATCCTTTGATTTTTTTTTTACACAGAGACCATTATAGAAATGCTCATAAATGGATATGTTGTCAAACTGACTGACTGCATGTCAGATCCACAGAGCCCAAGTTTTCATTATATTCCCTAGTAATTGAGAAGTAATGGGGCTCGCTTTGGTTGAATATGCATGCTTATTCGTTTAATGAAAACCATTTGGCTAGACTTCAGTCTAGACATTTTGTCTCAGAAATTTTCAAACTTTTTTTTCAAAATGTTTTAAGGACTCATTAGGATCATTAGTTATAAATTGCAGGTTTTAGACAAAAAGCGCCATCTATCATGAGTGGTGCTTGCCAAGGAAAACATCACCATTAGCTACTATGGCTCATATTTAGGATTAGAGATTTTTCGATAAACATGGTGTGTAACTCATCTCAAAACTCGAACCTCAAATCGCTCAGATTGTTGAGGAGAGGTCTACTATTCTTATCTAAGAAATTTTTGGCCATAGCAGATGAAAAAATCTCATAGACTTACATTGAAGAAGGGTCCCAAGCCATATCTACATATCAGAACATCAAAGAAACTTGGTGGTGGGCTTTTCCAACTTGGCACAGTAAGCAACCACTCAAAAGGCCCTAGCAATGCACTAAAGACCACTCCTATCACTTAGCAACAAAATAGCATCACCATGCACCACCCTAATATTGTGTAGGTGAGTTTTGCATGGGCAAAACTCAGAATATGAAAAAATATCGTTGGTCATCGTTTTTGCCAGTCAACCATACCCTACAATGATAAATCTCATGAGATGAACTTCCAATGTCTGTCAAACTTGAAATATTCAATTCCATCCCATATGATTAATCCATTTGGTCCACATTTATGATTCAGAGATGAGCGCCCTTGACTCTGACAGCAGTGAAAGCAAACACTGCGCTGCTTTTTTTTCTGAAATCCTTGAGTTATTTCACCTCAATGCTCCTACAAGGCTGCTAGGATTGGAAAAAAGAGAGATGTTTTATATATATATATATATATATATATATATATATATATATATATATATATATATATTATATTAATATATAATATTATATATATATAAATTGGCCAAAAATAACATGTGAATTTTATGGAGATTATTTCGTATATTTAATGCCGACATGAATCGTCAAGGCCCATTTAATTAGCTGATAACAGGATTTGAATGTTTATGCTGGAGATGACTGTTTCACACCGCTAAACCATGTAATCTTCTTAGCGTGGGACAGTTATCAGTCTGTTCCCTAATTTCCATGTCACGCTGCCTATAATTAGTGTGAGCTGAACTTGACCTTGGCTTTTTAGCTTACAAATGCGTGAGAAAAAAAAACTGTTTCCTTTCTCTTTTTCTCTATCTTTTTGCTTTTAAATCAAAGCTCACAATGTTTAAAGCTGTCCGATAATATATTAAAAGTGATAATCGTTGTTATGCAAATGGTGCTTGTTAGAATTATAGTGCTAACAGACTTCAGATAAACAGATTAATTAGGTGACAAAAGCTTTGTAATTACATGCAGGAAAATGTCCAGAAACAATGAGGAACAAACAGAGAGATTCATTTGATGTGTTAAATGATTAAATTATGCAACATAAAAATGTCTGATGATTTCTCATTTTAAAAAAGCACGAAACACTAATGTCAATTTAAAGTGCTTATTTAAAACAATCAAAGTATAGCTGCCTTCGACTAATTATTAGGACAAAAGGTGTCCCGACTGTAAGTCCACCATGATGTGGTACATGACTTGTAAAATCGGGACTGTCCCAGGTTTTAAAGTGACGTCTGGTCACCCTAACTGCGAATGCCAGCCGATTCTCCAGTGCAGTGTGGACCACCAGTGCCCAACTAATCAGCTGCAATGCATGGTACTACTTCTAAATGAATAAAACAAGTTGTGTGGCACGAAGAAGGATAACTGTGAGAAGACTTTTGGCATACAGAGCAAGGTTTTTTTTATGTTACAAACTGGTAATAACAATGGTATTATGCTATAAATGTGGTTTATGAGGACATTTCTAGTGTCCCCACAATTCAAGTAGCTTAAAAAACATATTAATCAATGTTTTTTTGAAAATTGATAATACAGAATGTTTTTTGTGAGGGTTAGGTTTAGGGTTTGGGTCAGCGGATAGAATCTATAGTTCGTACAGTCTAAAAATCCCTATGTCTATGGAGAGTCCTCATAAGGATAGCCGCACAAACGCGCGCGCGCGTGTGTCGTTCTTAACAATTGCTCCACGTGGCAATGAATGTCCTAATGCTGAATCACATGAAGACAAAACCCTGTCTGCAGTCAGTGAACATTTTACAGATGTGTGTAGGCACTGTGTCAGACTACTTGATGATAGATAGCTCAGCTGCAATAAACGTGGCAAGTTTTGGAGAATAAATGGTAAAGAATTTAATATTAACTGAGAAAAATTGATCTGAACAATTAAACAGCAGAGAACTTTTATTCTGTCTCACAGCATTGAGAAGACGACGGTGCAGGTTGACCAATCAGAAGAAAGGAGCGTTTCAGGTCCACCCATATGTGCAAATGAAATATTCAAACCATATTTTAGTGAAATCAAATAATCAAAATGCAGTGTCCCATGGCTATTTTCCCAATTTCCTATTTTTAACTTGAGCATTAAATCAAATTACGAAAATCAAGTAATTATTTGTTTTTTAATATTGGGTTTGTAAACAAATAACATGTAATTTTTTGTTTTTCCAATTTTGAAATCCTAATTGAATATAAAATTAATGAATGATACACGGATTTAATGGTCCGTGTACTTTTGCGTCCATTCCTTTTTCTTTTTTAACCCAAAAATTAAGTTAACACTGATTAACTTCCTGTTGACTATTTCATTTTCTATTTAATAAGGAATAAACGAGATTGGAGGCTAAAGGCTACATTTTTGTTTTCCTTCAGTGTTTAAAAAATTTATTTACACCTTGAATATTTGATACACACATGTGAGCGGCACTGAAATTCCCCTTTCATCTGATTGGTCAACTTTCCCCGTCTTCTGTATCCTACTGCCTTTAGCTAGTATTTGAGTTGGGATCGCTCTACAAATTTGTCTTAATTTTCATTATATATTGTCTCGAACCACCACTAACTGTAAAATATGTATGCCATATGTATTAGAATCTTGCTGCTTGGCACATCATGGTGTTGTTGCGAGGTGTTGCCTCTTATTGGAAGATGTGTGAGATAACGCAAGCCACATCACTTTGCTATATGCTGACTGGGAGTTGGTATATTATATATAATTTTTGAATAACAATGTATGATTTTGTAGTGACTGTAGTGCTGCGTCCCATTGATAAATGTAATTAAAAAAAGTTGCATCACTTTATATAAAAGCCCCACGAGTTAATATGAGTTAACACAAGTTAATTTATTTTTGACATTTAATTATATATTTACTAAATGTTCATCCATGCTGAGGCAATTTCTTTGCAGCACACTCTATCAGCAATCTACAGCTTGCAGAAATTAACATTGCACTTATGGAGATAGGGTGACTAGACATCCCAATAACAGAGACAGTCCTGATTTTACACACCGTGTCCCATTTCCTGATTTTTAGGCGAATGCCTAAACATTAATTTAGCATTCGCTTTAATCCAAAGCAACAGAACTCTTTTTTAATTACATTTATCAACAGGACATGAATACACAGGTACTACTAAATCATATTTAAAATAATATATAATATACCAACTCCCAGTCAGCATATGGCCAAGTGATGTTGCTTGCGATCTCTTACGCGTCGTCCAATAAGAGGCAACACCTTGCAACAACACCATGATGTGCCAAGCAGCAAGATTCTAATACACATGGCATGCATAGGTTAGAGTTAGTGGTGGTACGGGTTGGGACAATATTTTAAGAAAATTTTGACAAATTTGCAGAGCAATCCCTACTCTAATTCTGGTTTGCATATTCTATTAATCAGTGTTAAAACCAATAAAGAAGAAACCACATATTTGGTCAACTCCAAAAGGTGGATTTTTCTTTCTTGAAGCCATTCTGTATTGGATTTACTTCTGTTTAGAGTCATTGTCCTGCTGCATCATCCAACTTCTACTGAGCTTCAGCAGGCACACAGCCACCCTGACATTATCCTATAATATATCTTGATAAACTTGGGAATTATTTTTCTCTTGATAATGGCAAACGGTCCAGGCACTGAAGCAGCAAGGCAATCCCAAATCATGCTCCCTCCACCGTATTTCACCGTTGGGATGATGTTTTCATGTTGGTATGCGGTGCCCATTTTTACTCCATATGTAGTGCTGCATGTTCTTTTACAACTAATTCAACCTTAGATTCATCAGTCCACAAAACATTTTCCCAGTAGCGTTGTGGAGTTTCTAATTGGTCTTTGGAAAACTTCAGGTGCGTAGCAATGATTTTGTTGGAAAGCACGACTTCCTTTGCGGTGTCCTGCCAAGGATACCATGCTTGTTTAATGTTTTCCATATAGTAGACTCATAAACCAGTTCCAATGATTCCTTCAAGTCTTTTAGTTATCACTCAAGGGTTCTTTTTTACCTCTCTGAGCATTCTGTGGTATGCTCATGGAGTCATCTTGGCTGGACGGACACTTCTAGTGAGAGTATTCACAGTACTAGTTAATCTCAATTTATACTGTGGGCATATGAATATCTAAGCATTTTGAGATAACTTTGCAACCCCTTCGTGCTTTTTGCAAAGCAGCAATTCTTGATCATAGGTCTTGTGTGCGTCGTAGGTCTAACCCACACCTCCCATCTCTTTACATTACTTGGATTCCATATTTGCCAGCTCTTGACTCTAATTAGCTTTTGTTAAAGTCATTAGCCTCGGGGTTCACATGCTTTTTCCAACCTACACTGTGAATTTTTGAATTATGTATTCAATATGTACAAGAACAGCACCAAAATGTGTGTGTTATTAGTTAAGACAGATTGAAGTACTTTTTATACTCAAGTAAAATTGAATTATTCAGAAACTGTACTTAAAGCTACACTATGTAACTTTTTTTTTTTTGGTTAAAAAATAACAAAATGAGAGTGCAACAAAAATCCATGTCTTTACCCAAATACACTTTGATAAACCTATAATAATTATTTATATTATTATTTGAGTTCTGGATTTCACGGGAAATTTCGTACATACGTCATTTGCCCATGCATGTTACGTCATATCCACACACAGAGAAAATAAGCTCCGCCTTTACCTTTCTTTCAATATTTATTTGTCCATTCGCTCCGATAAGATGTCTTGTGTCCATGTATACACCGGTGCCTCAAACCACATTCATCTATGCAGAGGAGCAGATCCAAAACACAACTTACATCATTACCAAAACAAGTTCTTCCGCAAGACACATGCAGTTTTATTTTTTAACCGCTAGAGGGCCAAAAGTTACATTGTGTAGCTTTAATGAAGAATTTGTACATTGTTTCTATACACTTCTGACAGTGACCTAGGTTCTGTTGTGTTCATTATTGTGTTTTTAATGATTTTTTTGTTTACAGGCTGTGTTTACAAAATGTCTTAATTATGTCTCTTGTGCCTCAAAGGATCCAACCAATGGATACTACAGCGTCAACTCCTTCAAGGAACAGCAAACCCCGACCACATCTCTGACAGCCAATCAGAATGCTGAGATCCGGAACCCCGCCACGGCGACCCTCGGAAAACATCGCGTACCCACCGGCATGTCTTACACCAACCTTTACAACACCTTGGGTGCAGGACCCAACCGCCTCTATGACTACAGCCAACGTTTCGTGCTGGGAATGGGCAGTAGCTCCATCGAGCTGTGCGAGAGAGAATTCCAGAGAGGATCGCTCAGTGATTCCAGCTCATTCCAGGACACGCAGTGTGACAGCAGTGTCAGCAGCTGTAGCAAGCCTGATGGATACGTGCAGTTCGACAAAGCCAGCAAAGCCTCGGCATCTTCTTCGTCCCAATATTCTCAATCATCGTTGCAGAATTCGGACCTGACCCGACCACTGCAGAAACGAATGCAGACACACGTTTAACCCCACAGAGGGTTAGGAATGAATGCCAACCACTTTTATGAAAGTCGTACATACATTTGGACAAACACTTACGGTGAGTCACCTGTGCTTTATGCCTCATTCGTGCTCTGTTCTATGTACACTGTTGAAATTCAAGAGTCCTGAACTTGGAAAGACAACGCCAACATCTCAACACACAATTAGCCATTTTTCTGTATATTTGGATAAGTAACTCTGTGAAAGATCATTTGAAAGCTTGAAAAAAGGAGAACAGAAAAAAAGGAAAAAGATCTTGCATGTTGTTTCATAACATGACAATCTGAAGTCCGTCCACACAATTGCCATGGACAATCACAGTGAGCTGATCTAATCTTTTCCACGCAGCCAGACTGCTCTCTGTGATACAGTACCTAGCACTCAGATTCTATGACAAACTTGAGGGTTGTATACATTTTTTATGAGGAGCCAAACTTGGGCCTTCTTGTAGTTCTTCTACTGTGGCCCAAAGCACAATGGTGTCTGTTCAATGCCAACCGCAGTGTTTCTCTGCTGATAAAAAGATTTTAACGAGGATGAATTATGCTCTGGATGCAGCTGCGGAAAATGATAATTCTGTGATTTTTCTAAAGACTCTGTAAGATATATTTCACTTGTGTGCACTAAACTGTTTTTTTTTAATTACATCTCTTTCCTTATGATATATCTCGTCATTCCGATTTCATGCTTTGTCATTTTTGTTATGCATTGTGAGTGTGTAAAATCACACACAGCCAAACTGCATGTGTGGAAAGCTCTTTATGAGCTTTGCTAACATGGACAGCATAGTGTTTACATGACAGAGACCAGAATGTAGATCTGAATATTTTATTTTATTTTCACTTATTTAATGCTTATTAAATGTGAGCTTGTCATTCCAACTCCTCATGGTTAATAAATGAGTTTATGTATGTAAGCTTCCGGTGAATTCAAACTCTTTGCGTTTTAATAAGCGACCTTTTACCTCCAGCTATATGTTGTTGTTGTTGTTGTTGTTGTTGTTGTTTTTCTATACATCTGTGCTCATAAATCCCACATTCTGGTGGGAGAATGAATGTTTGTTGAAGAATATTCCTAATTATTTTCCTCCTCTTTCTGATGGCATGTTCATTTTGAAGCTACCATATGTGTATGCTTACTGTTTTAAGTAAGCTTCTCTTTCCGGCAACCCCACCCCCGAATGTCTGGCGTAAACGTTTACACCTTTAATTGCTGCAGGAAGTGCCTCTCGTTGGTGGCTGAGCCTGCATCATTTTTCGAGTGAAACATTTAACTTTAGCAGTGCATCAGAGCAATTACACTGATCAAATAATCATGATTACAAAATTAGTGTTGAATAAAACAGTGTGTGGGAATGAGCTTCTTTGGTCATTAAAGCTAAGGCAGCACCTCTGTTTGTTCCTCTGTGTGCTTTTTCATTCATGACTTCCTGTCAAACCAGATCACTCGTCATTTTAAACACACCCACTAACCATACTGATGATGAAACATTAATGCTTGAAGATGAATATGTTATGTAAGTTTTACTAATGCTTCATTTAAAGGAATAGTTCACCCCAAAGTGAAAATCATGTCGTTCCAAACCTGAATAACTTATTTTTATCATGCTGAATAATATTTTTTTTTTATGAATAATCTGTTGCAATTTTTTAATACAATAGCAGTTTATAGGGTTAACTCACTTGAAAGCTTAAAAAAGTTCCCAAAAGTATCATAAAAGTAATCTGTTCGTAATATTACAAGTCTTCTGATGGCAGAAGGTTTTGATTTTTCAATGAAAATACTGACGTATATTACATGCAGAGGCGCATTAATACATGTTATGAGCCCAGGGGCCCGCAACTTCCAGGGGCGCCCCTTTCGCGGCATCCACCACCCCATTATCCCCCGTCGACATTTGTGGGAGTAACTCATCTGAACGCGCCCTGCAGGAGATGCCGTTGTAAACACTGAGATGGTTCTCAGCCATGAAAACCGTCCATGTAGAGCATGTTCATAGAATAAGAGTTCCACCCCACCATTGGACGACTGGCAAGGGACTCCCCAGAAAGGTTAGCCCATGGGCTACTAGGTACCATAATGCGCCCCTGATTGCATGTTCATGAGTGCTATGAGAAAAGCTGGTTCATAGTGGCACAATGTTCATGCAAGAACATTGTTTTTGCAGCTAAACGGTGTATGTCATATGGGTTTGGAATGCATTAGGGTAAGTAAAAGTTTCAATTTTTGGATAATGAATAACAATGTCTCTTTACCAGGTGGCAAGTTTCCAGTGACAAGTCATTTGTTTGTGGACATTGAAAAATCAACAATCCTGCACAATATAATACAGTTAAAGTCACTGTGAACACATTTGTTGTTTAAAAAAACTGCTATGTGGAGTGGGATTCTGGACTAACTGGATTTCACTGTGAGTGGTGCAACCTGTACACAGCACAACGCCACAGAAATAGAAACCAAGTGACCAGCAATATCTCATTTTGTTCAACGCAGTCATGATAGGTAAGAACAAACGCTCAGATATACATGGTAGTCGTTTGTCACTTTATTGTCTGACATTTAGGACCCTGTGTACCCTTGACAACACAAATCTCCCCTCCACCCTCAACAAAGCTACAAAACAGGCTTTTCAGAAATCTGAAAGCAGCTTGTAATGAACCATACTATGATACTCATATCACAAGCAAAATGTACATATAGAATCCTTTACGGTGAAAAAATAGTGATGTAATACTAAATTATGATAATTTGTTGTGGCAGGGCAGAGGGTGGGCGGGTTGTGAATAGACACACCCAGTCCTTTATCAAGCTAATTAAGCCTCCGAGAGGGATAAAGGCCGATGGCAGACGGTGGTGCGACGAGAGAGAGATCGTTTACGGACATGTCTGTCATGTGTGTGTTTTGTCTTTTGTTTAAGTTTGCCATTAAAATATTATTTACATTGTCTCGCCTCCTCCTTTCCATTGAACTATGTTACACTGGTGCCGAAACCCAGGAAGGAGGAGGGATGCCCGTCGCGGTGTCCTTGACACTGCCATCCACCCAGGGCAGCGGCGCTGCCATCCACCGTGGGAGGGAGTAGGTCGACCGCCCGGATGCGGTGAATGGATGCTGTCTGAGAGGCGAGTGGGGACTGGACTCTCCGACCGCCTGGAGCAATGGAGCCGCTGCCAGGGGTGGAGGAGAGCCCTGCCATCCCCCAGAAATGCGGAGGGGTCGAAGGAAGTCCACCGTCTGCGAAGGGAGGAGGGAAGTGTCTCCCCAACCGCCTGGAGTGGTAGGGCCACTGGGTGGAGTGTCCCCACAAGTCACCGAGAATGCGGGGGGGTACTACACTGTTACAGGAAGTACCCCCCCATTTTAATTATTTCTGTATCCCTCCCCTTGTCCCCTCCCTCGTCCAGGTAGACGGGGATGACCTGTCGGCAGACTGGGCTTAAAGCACGCCCTCCCCCAGGGAAAGGGGGGGGTGTACGTCCGGCCAGGGGCTCCCCTGCCGGAGAGAACTAGGGAGGAATGTGGCAGGGCGGAGGACAGGGCCGGGTTGTGATTATACACACCCGGTCCTTTATCAAGCTAATTAAGCCTCCGAGAGGGATAAAGGCCGATGCCAGATGGTGGTGCGACGAGAGAGAGATCGTTTACGGACATGTCCGCCATGTGTGTGTTCTCGCCTCCTCCTTTCCATTGAACTACGTTACATTTGTCTTTGGTGGAAGAAACCTCGACATTAATACTTTAAATGGACTTGCAAAAAGTAAAATGCTTGTCTCAATTAAACATAATAAATACACCACACAAAGCTGCTAAGATCATTCCCTATTTTGAGTATAATTTCCTGAATAAACCACCCTTGAATAAAACTGCATACAGGGTCAGGGAAATGCAAACCTACTCTGATATAATCTCCCCGCGATAGCATTAGTGATATTTCACAAACCCTCCAAGCATCTTTATACAAATGAGATATACTGTGGGTTTAATCCATCATCTTGGCTTTTAAAGGTTGGTCCGACCACGACGGCTTCATCTTGAAACTAAATGGACTTCAAAGGATGATCTTACTTTAGGTACAGAGCCTCGTGTTTGCACTGGATTAAATTACAGTCCCTGTTGCTTCCAGCTTTGCCATCTTAATCGAAAGTCGAGTCACACACTTCGTAAGTGCAGCTATTTGGAAAGGCTTCATCAGCACATTCCTCAGTTGCCTGCGTTCGGTGGAGCTCAGAGTGCTGAAACAGAATTTGCCTATCTGTTGTGACCAGCGGTGAGTAAATTACTTGTGCAGCCACTTTCAGGATGCATCTATTGATTTTGCACAGGACCAGAAGTGATGGCAGCTTAATGCTTCAATTTACACCAATCCACACAACATGCAACATTTTAGCTGGCCCCTTTAACTTTATCGACACTGCCAACATAGGGTTGATTCTTCTGCTTTTCTTTCAGCATTGGTGGTCATAGATACAGTCCCCCCCCCCACCCACCCGTTTTACCCAGCTTCTGTATATATCCATTCAGTTTTGGATGGAAACAAAGAGAAATACCCAATAGATTTAGCAAAATATTTAAAGAAAAGCACTCCAAAAGGTGTTTGGGTTTTTTTTGCACTTCGGACTTGTGTCTATTATAATCTTGTTGCTAAATTGCCTTCTATATATATATATATATATATATATATATATATATATATATATATATATATATATAGGGCTTTGTTTTGTTTTTTAGTGTTTTGTTTATTGGTTCAGGATTTTTATTTTTTTATTTTTTTGGGAGGGTGTGGTTTTTGTTTGTTTTATTGTTGTTTGTTTTTTGGTGTTTTGTTTTATTTTTTCTTAAAAACTGCCAATTCTATTGTATAATTGCTTTAAAAAAGATTCTGGGTTTCTTTTATTTGAAATAGGTTTTTTTCTTTCTTTATTTTTCTTCTTTTTTACTGGCAAATCTATTGGATAATTCTCTTCATTTTATGCCATTAACAATAGTGGGTAACTATGTAAACCATGTTTTGTTTTCCCCAACATTAAGCCTTGCCTTCAGTATATGACACGTTGCCAACTGTATCTACAAAACTGAATATGCTACTCAACCAGGCAGTTCAGATCTATGGGAGCACTCATGATGACAAAGTTTACAGCAGAGACTTGAGATGTTTATGTAAATTAAAATAAAACTATACACATTTATATCACTCCGAAACTGATGATCACAGCATGCGGCAAGGCCCGGAAATATGACATATGAAGCTCTAAATAAACGTCATCATTCCTCATTCTGAGCTCGAAAGAAACACCTGCAGGAAAATGATTCAAGCCTCTGAATGCATGATGAAACATCTATCCAAACCTCAGCTTCATCCAGACGCTGCGTGAGACATTTATCTGCACTCTTCATATGAACGATGTGCTGTGTCTGGGGGCCTCACCATACAGGAAATGAAATTTGGGATGTATTGTTTGTCTGCCTGATTGTTAATTTTCAAGAACATTTTGAAGATTAAGTACAAAGATTTAATTTTTTCTGCTTGTAATGACCCAATAAACTGTCATTTAGAATTAACCTGCTGCTCAGAAATAGCACAACGTAATTATAAGCACACAAAAAAAATAGTAAGAAAGAATAAATATGAAATTGCTCATGTCGACAGACATGTTGTTTTTATAAGCAACACATATGGTGAGAGGAAGTTGCGATATGGAAAGAAAAAAATATTCACAATGCAACCTTTAGTTCTGAGGAGTGCTAGAAAGCATCACATGACAGTAGAATAAGGTGATTTCTTCAAGATCATCACTGCACTAAACCGCACTGAACGAGGTTAAGGGACCTCTGAGCCGCTGGTAGCGTAGAAGCTGTCAAACGAGAATGCTTGACTTTCCTGCTTAACCTTTTGAGAGCTGGTAAATAGAAACATTGTGGAGCTCTGAAAGAACAGGGGAAAAAAGAGATAGATCAGTTGACAGAAACACTTTGCACAGTTCATTCATCATTTCCGTAAAAAAAAAAAAAACTCAAGGATGAGCAAAGAAGCGGGGCCTTTGCTTATACACCGATCAGCCACAACATTATAACCACCTGCCTAATATTGTGTAGGTCCCCCTCATGCCGCCAAAACAGCGCCAACCAGCATCTTAGAATAGCATTCTGAGATGCTGTTCTTCTCACCACAATTGTACAGAGCGGTTATCTGAATTACTGGAGACTTTGTCAGTTCGAACCAGTCTGGGCATTCTCTGTTGACCTCTCTCATCAACAAGGCATCCAACAACATCTACGGTAACTCAAATAACCACTCTGTAAAATTATAGGAAGAATATCATCTCAGAATGCTATTCTAAGATGCAGGTTGGCGCTGTTTTGGCGACACGAGGGGGACCTGCACAATATTAGTCAGGTGGTTTTAATATTGTTGCTGTTTGGTGTAAGTATGTGTCCATTCAAAAAAGGATTCTCTGTGTTACAGATAAAATGTGAATAATTTGCATTAACGCCACTAAAAGCACGGCATGATCTAGAATCAAGAGAGTATTTAGTAGAACATAAAATTCAGTCTTTGGATTATCCAAAAGAATGGGAAAAGGTGGCCATCTGTGGAGTGGAATTGTAACCCATGGTCATGCGAATGGCATTGCAACAGGCACATATGGTCACACAGTAAGTAAGGTCAAGTCATTTTTATTTGTAAAGCGCTTTTCACAACACACACAGTTTCAAAGCAGCTTTACAGGAAATCATGCATTCATGCAAGGCGACTGTGGCAAGGAACACAAAACTCCATAAGATGTTGGTTAATGGAGAAAAATAACCTTGGGAGAAACCAGACTCACTGTGGGGGCCAGTTCCCCGCTGGCTAACATCATGAACATAATGGAAATATTACTTATTTGTGTGCAGTGGAAGACTATAAAATTAATGACTAATGTCAGATTAGTCATTAATCAGGAGTAACCACTCCTGAAGTTAATTAAACTGAATAAAAATGTAAGACCTGAGGTTCTTACTCATTTTCACCATGTTTATTTTAGCCAAACTATGTGTAGTACTCATGTAGTGCACAATGGCATTTCCCTGTCCACTTCCTGTGAGGTGATATATTGATTGTTCCATATGCTGTTTGAAGCACCCTTTGGACATCACACATAAGAGAGATAACACATGCAGTCTCTATGATGTGGAATTTCATATCATAAGTTGTATGAATATACTGTGAAGATACCTCGCAATGCACTTTTGGGTAATTGGAATGTTCCACATTTTGTACGTCATGCAAAGTCAAGGAAAAATATACAGACTGTACATGGGTTAATAATTTTGCTGCTTTTACAGGGACATTTAGGATGATGGACACGCTCAGTATTGCTTTAACTATTTGCCTTTGGTAATTAATATGAGAGATAGTTGAACTGGTCGATGGCAAACCAACTTCTGACATTTTGTCTAGGAGGTCTCCAGGGGTCCCTCGCAAATCAATATGCACGTCAATTTTTCTCTTTCAGCTCTCATTGTTCTCTCGAGCTGAAGAATCACAAATATCCCCCGTCCAGCCTTTTTACACAGCAAAAATTGCTCATAAATGAGTTATTCATTTCAGCATAAAGCATCTTTCATGGATTGATCATTATTCAGATAATGAACATAATGGTGTATACACAGATGTTTTTGTACAACTGGCTATTAATTGGCTCACTTTCCTGATTTGAAGGCTTTTAAGTGGGTTTGTCTTTCTATGATGCCTTTCTAAGTATTGGGAATCCTGTGTTCTCTTTTTTGTTTTGTCTTTATGATCAATAAAATATCTGTTTTTCTCAATCACAGACCTGCATTATTGATGCTTCAAAGCAGGTTTAACCAAAGTTCTGCTGGTGTGGTGATTGTTTTATGGGTTGATTCACTCCTTCAGATGTTGATCAACTAATTGAACTTGAAAAATATGAATGTTTTTTCCCTCTCTTTTCAAAGGAATAGTGGAACTCATTCAAAGGAACTGATTATCACGCCATCCCCGATGTGTATGGCTTTCTTTCTTCTGCTGAACACAAAAATAAAATCCTCTCAAATCTATCTCAGCTCTGTAGATCCATACAATGCAAGTGAATGGTGGCCAGAACTTTGAAGTTTGAAAAATCACATAAAGGCAGCATAAAAGTATTTTATGCGACTCCAGTTGTAAAATCCATGTCTTCTGAAAGGATATGATAGGTGTGGGTGAGAAACCAGATCAATATTTAAGTCCTTTTACTATAAATTCTCCTCCCTGCCCAGTAGTTGGCAATATGCACAAAGAATGCGAATTGCCAAAAACAAAAGAATGTAAAAGTGAAAGTGAAGATTTATGGTAAAAAAGGGACTTAAATATGAATCTGTTTCTCACCCACACCTATTATATCGCATCAGAAGATATTCATTTTATCACTTTATCACCGTATGGATTACTATTATGCTGCCTTTGTGCTTTTTGGACCCTCAAGCTACCATTTACTTGAATTAAAAAGGCCCAACAGAGCTGAAATATTCTTCTAAAAACCTTAATTTGTGTTCTGCAGAAGAAAGAAAGTCATACACATCCAGGATGGCATGAGGGTGAGTAAATAATGAGAGAATTTTAATTTTTAGGTGAACTATTCCTTTAAAGAAGTCTTTTACTGACTTTTTCCTCTTTACATAAATCTTTTGCTAAACTTCTCCACTTTTTCTGCTGCTGTTTCTTTGACTATATAATTCCTATTATTACGTTTAAATTCAAATGTTCTTTCCCTTGGGACAAACCTACTAGCATACGAGTCATATATTAAAAAAGTATTATTAAATAGAACCACAAATGTCAACGACAAAAACAAATGAAGTTTAAAGAGCTCACACAACTAAACACCCCCTTAACGGACGGCTAGATCACATGTTATGCAAGCCGCAGAGCTACAAATCCCCAACTTTCTCTCCTGATGAGGTCTGATGTACCTCGCAGCATGAAACCTGCTTGATAACCAAACGCTGACAATTACCATCTGTAATTAATTGTCATTTGTATTATGCACATGAGGATGGTCCAATAATTGTTCATGATTGCACAATCACAGACTAATTAGGTTGACTTTATTAGCATTTTCAAAAAGGAGAGAAAGACAGAGAGAGAGAATAAGTGGGTGTTTTTTGCCTTCACCTTCTAAAGTTAAATAACTCATAATAACAAATTGAGCAACAGCGTAACAAACTAGGATTTGACATTTCCATTTTGGAAGAAAATGTGAGGTGGAAATGCTCTCATTCGTGTCTGGAGCAGTTTAATAGTCCAGGTTAGGGGTTTACTCATTCTTAAATAAAGTATCAGCAATAGTAATAGTGATATAAATACGAATATTATTACACAGCTTTGAGCTGGCTAAAATTAGGAAAAAAAAAAAAATGCAAACGTGGAGACGGTTTTGGGTAAATTACTTAAAAATAGTAATCCACTACAAATTACAGATTATTTATCAAAAATTGTAATCAGTATATTTGACTAATTACTTCATTGAAAAGTAATCACATTTCTAATTACTTTACTTTTAGGTTACTTCATACACTCAACACCTCACATTTCTCCTTCACAATGACTTGTTACTCTTACAAGAATAACTGATTGACTGCATTACACTACTTTTTTACTACAAAGTAATTAGATTACAGTAACTAATTACTTTGAAATTGGATTACACCTAACACTGGGTGGAGAAATACACTGGCTTTTGTATATGGGAAATCAAATAAGACATTGATCTCATCCTTAAAGGTCTCAATTACATCTCTGACATGTGCTCTGATTCTGCTGACACACAGATCAGCCAAAGTCTGTTTTTCTGTTTTATGTTCTGCATAAATTATAAGCCATTGAGAAAGTACACGAGCAGGCGCTCCATCAACAGCTGTTATTGGCAGAGGGCTCTTCAAATCTAGATTTAAAGATAAATCACTGCATGCTTAGTGACATTTGGAAAAGGCTGGCGTTGACCGAATGCAACCTCACACGAGTAGCATACAAAGATCTTTGCATGCTAATCCAGTTCTACAGCATGTTATAAAGTTGCATTTCTGATGAGGGATTTACATAGATCATTTTGAAGTTGTCAGACTGAAACAGAGATGTCTATAACTGTAAATATAAACCCAGACATGATAGATGCAAAGCATCAAATCACACTGCCTTTAAAAAAAAATCTTGTTTCTTCTGTGCATTTTTGCCATTTTAATCAAAGTGAAGGGTACGGAGCCTTTTAAATTGACAGTTTAGCTTTTAAAAGCATAGGGTGAGAGGAATGCCTCTAAGAATGAGGGGTATGTTCATGGGTTATATTTTTTTAATGGACTGAGGTGAAAAATGTCCTCATTGTCTGCAAAGATGAACTCTTGGCTTCAAACTGAATTCTTTAAAAAGGTAATTATTCAGGCTGCCAGCATTTATTGCCAAAGATTGGTTGAACGGATGCCACTCTGTGCAAATCGCTACAGCACTTCTAAAAAAGCATATAAAATAATAAGTCTCAAATTGAATTTTCATCAGATATTTGGAAGTACAAAATTAATCAAACTCATTATCAAGGCTGCAAATTGATGACTGCAGTTTGAGGTAATTGTTAAAAATACCCAGTATAATAGAGTTCAGAAGCCTGAACCAGATTCAATTTGTTTGTATATGTGGCTTGTTTCAGTTAACCTGTTTAGAAAATTAACCACTGATTGAGTGTTTCTAAGGGTCCCTGCGAGCATTCCAATATAAAATATTTAGTTGGACTAAATACTGTTGTTTCTGTATTACAAATATGATTATGCATTAAGGAGAATCATTCAAGTTTAGGAAGTCATTCACAGTACATGTCAGTGTGTGTTCCCTGGGAATCAAACCCACGATGGCATTGCTAGCATTTCCTGTGGATTATAAGACTAAAGGTTGGCCAAAGCAGAGGGCTGGCAACTGGAAGGTTGCTGGTTCGAGCCATGTACTGCGTTTGAAGCGAGTCATGATCCATCACCATTGTACCCTTGAACAAGTTTGTCCCTGTAATAAGTGTACTCTGAGTCACTTTGGATAAATGCATTTGCTAAATTACAAGACCCAGATGGAATCTGCAGACTTCTCCACACATTTTCAATTATATGTTTGGGGAATTAGAATGTAAAATTTTAGCTGTCAAATTTCATGTATAAACGCATACAATAAATGAAAAACCTTTAACACATTCATTTTCCATAATCGCAATGAACATATTTCCCAATTTTCACATTCGATTCTGACATTTTATTCAGCTCTGTATATGTCCTGAACACTGGTTGGAATAGGGCAGAACATTTGCAATGTGTCCGGCAAGGACATAACACTGATATAAACAGATGAAACACAACAGTGAATCCGTGCCAATGATCAAGTTACGGAGAAAGGACCTTTTACAAAACAAAACAAAATGGGAATTGTGACAAAAATAAGTACTTAGTGTCCTTGTTATCTGAATTTTACCATAGAAGCACGTTAAATCTTCAAATAATCTACTATCGAAACACATTCTATGGCGCTGAAAAGGGATCGCTGCGCATATTGTTGGAGTTCTCCCATAGAGGATCTGTTGACGCCCCGATCAAAGTTCATATCATTACAACTTTCTCCCTGTTGCTACTGAGCTTTCGAAGCATCAGCTAATGATTACTGGGCAATTCAGACGAAGTATCATTACGTGGGCAAAGCCAGAGCTTAAAGCAGAACAAAGCCATTGGTTGTTTTTGGAATGGCATACTGCCATACTACTCTTACTATTTCCGTTATTCATAGATATGACAGAAGCAGAATGAGTAGTATGGATAGTATGCCATTCCTGACACAAACACTGTGTGCAGCGCTTTTCATGTGGAGTTAAAATTGGCACCTGACTCCCTGATGCAAATCTTGTGAATTCTATATCCAAAATGGTAGCCACAGCCTGCTAGTCAATAAATATTGTAGAGGACGAGGGTTTAAGAGATTTAATGTGCATTGAAATGAATCACAACCTATAAGGGACTAGTTCTTTAGACTTTGGGAAACATTTAATGTTACATCCATTGGCACTATTGTAGTGCATTTCTATCTTTATACTGTAGAAGACTTTGTTTGAACATTTTTATAAAGCATAATTGTTACATTTTGTTTTGTTTTCTTTCCAAAGAAGGAATTGAATGCATTTGGACAGGAAAAGAAGTATAGAGTCAAATTTCAGCACTTTCAAAATCTGCGATTAATCGCGATTAACTGCCATTTAAAAAAAATGATCAACTGACAGCAGTAATTTAAATATTTTTAAATATTTAAACCATTAAACAGAGCTTAGAGTACCACTTTTTGGTAATGGAAATCATTATAAAATTAACCACAAAATGTAATAACAAAAACAAAAACAAAATCTCATTAAAATTATGCTACAGTGGCGACATGTTTGCAAAATGACATTACATGAAATGCCAAATACATGTATTGTGGCAGTTCCAAGGTGAAATGTCCACTGTGTGATGCTAAACGTGCTTTAAATTGTCACCCACATGGAGGTTTTTAAGGTTAATGCTCTATCGAGTTGTAGATCTACAAAACCGACCTCCCTACAATAAACCTTATATCTAAACCTAACTGATAGTGTCATAAAAGCAAATGTGGCACTTTAGGTGACATACGACAGTATTATACGAGGAACAAAGCGTAAAGTATGTATTTTATTATCTTTATAATCTGCCATTTTACTCTTGATTTGTGTAAAGGGAATAAATGTCAGCACCTCTTGTGTTCATTTCACCAGAAAACTACTGCAATACATACAACGACCCACGTAAAAGTCATTTTGCAAAAATGTAGGTAGAGTAAGACCAGTTTGCAGCAATTTTATTGTTATTGCTTGAATTCTGTGGAAATCTGTGGTTCTGTGTTGTGTGGGGCCTCTTATTACTTACTAACAGTGTATGTTATTATTCATTCCAAACTTTTAGACGGCTTTTAGACAACATTTTTAGGCATTTTTAAGTACTATTTTTTTACTATAAAATTTCCCCAGGTATATGGTTTGTTCTTTAATGGAAAATGTAGCGTATGCAGGGGTAATTGAATCGAAAGATCATAAAACAAAATAAAATAAAATAGTTGAATTAATCTTCTTGAAAACTGTCTTGAATAGGATGTTTTGGTTATGAACCAATTCCCAAAAAGCTCCAAGACCATTTCATTGAAAAAACTTCACGCTGTCTTTAAACAATATTCAGTCAGGTATTTTTGCATTGACAGGTCTCACACAGGGCCAATGAACAATTTATCAGACTGGATATTTGTGTTTCCCAGGAAACACCACAGACTTGCTCAGATGAAGATGAGCAACATAAACCTGCATCAACTGTTTTCACAATGGCCTTCATAACCATACTGCTGAGGAAGAGAGTAATTATTTCCAAACAACACAGAGGTATAATCGATGTCAAATGTTCTGCTCTAATATAATGTAAATACATGTTCATTTAGTACAATTATGCATCGACCCCATTCTACTGAGTTACTCACAAGTGCCATCTCCCATTAGATATCTTTGCATAAATTCAAATGCTTTTACCTTTTACTGTGGCGTTACTCATAGGACATTTTGTCGGTTACCAGGGTCCTCATCCCGTATTGAAAACAGGAAGCAATCATGTTTGCATAATCGATGATGAGCGTGATTTGGAAGTTCCATTTTCCCAATGAGATTACATTTGTACACAACTGACGGTTAGGTTTAGGGTTTGGGTAGGAGGGTAGAGATAATATAATGGCCATTCCTCTTCACTATATTAAACAAGTTACAACATAAAATAACTTGCTCTACAACTCGCTTTTGGTGCCCCTCTGTTGTCATTTCACCCAGAAAATGTAGCACACACATGCCCATTTGTTAAAAAAACGCCACCTGCTCCAACCACTTGGGCAATGGATTGATATTTTAACCACTGCCCCCTGCGTTCGAAGCGTGAAGTGTTCATAGTGAAATGTTCTTTTCAGGGCTTTTCTCAGCAAGTGTTCACTCTGTGTGAAGTAATTGAGTAATTGAGTTGTTAAGTAATGAGTATATCATGTAATTGTTTGTAATCGATTTGCATACCTTATATTTAAGATATGCATATCACAGTGCACATTTGTAAAGGTGTGTAAAGTTAATTCCATTTGGTTTCCCCTTCAAGCATTTTTCCTCCAATCAAAAGAGCTCATTTCCATTCAGGTGGCGGCATCCAGCTAAACCAAACACATAATACTGCTCTAATATTTGGGAATGTGCAGATTTCGTGAGAAGTCCTGCCCTTACCTCTGGGACAGCAATCAGAGCGGGTGACTACCGGATGAGTGATTAGACAGAATATGATTTGACCTTCAAGCTTTGTGTTGGCATGCTGACCCCCCCTAAAAAAAATATGTGACATGATCTCTTGATCCCTCTTCTTATCTCAGTTCGGAAAATAACAGTTTCGTTTAGGATTCCCTGGGCACAATAGATTCACTCCCTCTGAATAGAAAACAGCTTATCAGTTTGTATAGAGGAATCCTTTCATAAGGTTTCATATCTATTTATTTTTAAAGACCCCATAAAAAATTTGAGTTTGGTTGCTTTTAGTCCATGTCTGTGAGATTTGGAGCCATAGATATGATAGAGTACTAAATAAACTAAGCAGACCCATAAAAGAGAAAAATAAATCCCAATTGAGATCTCTTTAGTATTTCAGCTGTTTCACCTAGTCTCCTTCTTTTCAGCTTTTCTGCTTCCTCTAGAGTTTCAGAAAACATCTCAACAATGTCTGTAACTGTCCTTAAATTTACTAAATCTGCAAAAACATTTTGCAACCTGGTCTTATAAATCACATTGCTATTCCAACATTTTAGCAAAATAATTTTTACTTGTCTAATTGTATGTAATGCATCAGTTTCCAGGTGAAATGAACACTAGAGGTGCTACAACAATGTCTTCTATTCACATTCACATAAATCAGGATAAACGGCAGTTCCTCCTCTGCCAATCACTTCAACGTTGTGTCGAAGAAGCGACACTAGGGGTCTCCCTTGAGCGCTGAATATACCTCTGATCTATGAAAAAAGGCCAATGAGAAGTTGGCAGACAGTATTTGCATACCCCGCCCCCGAACATAAAGCGGGGAAATACGTCGAGTTCATGCAGAAATTGTCTTCGGAGCCGATGGTCGTGTATGCAGTCAACTGCGAGTCACACACCTGTTCCTGATCCTCTGATGCTTCTCTGCTGTTGGATCTACGGCGCACTTCAGTGGCTTTCTCGTTCTCTGCACGGCATTGCAGTTTGCCACTGGGCGCTTCAACAGTGCAGAAAACTTAAAAGAGTTATTAACAGAGTGATTTTCTTGTAAAAGAGTATTTTCCTCTAAAAGAGAAATACATAGCGGCGTTGAACGTCCATTTCAGGACGCGTCTTTTTAAAGATGCCTTTCCGCACCTGTGTAGTTCCTGGACGCGGTAGAGTGCTCTCCGCTTCAGACGGCCACAGGCATTGTCTCGTGTGTCTGGGCAGCGATTACACCGAGGCAGTGTTTGTTCATACCTGTCAGACATTTTCAGTTGAAGTGTAAATACATTTCAATTTAGCGTGACTGATAGCGAGTTGCGCAGAGACACAAGTTGAAAAAGCGTTGACATAAAAAATTATGAGCACGATTTGGAAGTTAGATTATCGCTCTAATATTACATTTTTACTCCATTGACGGTTAGGTTTAGGGTTGGGTTAAGGAAAAGGGATTATAAAATATGCATTCCTGTTGACTGTTATATCATTTATAACTAAAAATACAACTTGTTGTTGGTACCACTCTGTGGACATTTCACCAGGAAACTGGAGCACACACGTGCCAATATGATCAACAACACTTCCAGCTTGCGGCCACTGGGGGCAGTGATTAGAATATCCATAAGCCCAGGCTGATTTCAGGAGCTGAACTTTCCACCTACTTTCGCCAAATTCACAGTGAGATAAGTCTGATTTAGCACACAAGTCAAATAGATACCATTAATGGTGCTTTTATGCACTTTTTATAGATTGAAAATGAGCAACTTGGACATTCTGCTAGATAACTTTTTTGTGTTCCATGGAAGAAAGAGAATTGCACAGGTTTGGGATGACATGAAAGTGAGAACATTATACATTTCCAATCGATATTTGAGGTGAACTATCACTTTTAATGAAAGTGAAGAAACTCAACTGACTCAAATATAAAAATCCACACCTGAAATGCCGCATAAATACTATTCCTGCAAAACCCTTTAAAGATAAAAGATCAACATATAACCTTAAAAACATAACATGACACACATGCCCTCCTTGTAAGACTCGGCTCACACAAACACTCTTGCAATTACACCTTACAGTAAGGTGCAGGGATCTGATGCTCTGAAAATCAATCATTTCAGGTTGTTTTCTTACCGTTTTAATGGGTTTCAGTGACCTTGCACCTTGTATTTGTTGAAGCGGAAAGCACTTCAGACTTCAGACTGTCGAATTTTTCCAATTTTAGAAATAAGTTGTGGTCGAATCATCAGGGTCAACAGAGACCCCTCAATGAAAAGTTCAAAATCAAGAACTTAGGGTATTTATCCAAAAGGAAAAAAATGCTTTTAAACTAAATTTTTTGTAGTTTTGATAAACGCTTGTGTGGCTCGTGACAGTGTGGATGAGCTGATCTGTGCTGTGTATGATATCAGACACCCAGCTGCATTAGTCTGTCCACTTTATGGCTGGAGCGAGCAGTTCTTTCCTCTTATCTAGTGGAAGTTCACAAGTGACGGATGCATTAGGACATGCACTAGTAGCTTTCAAGTGCTTAAATCCATTTGCTGTATTATCACTTTGAGCTCTGTTCACTTTGAATGTAATGACATGGCTCAACCCCAGACATCTTCCGAGGATGTCGGACATGGGATCAGGTCATTTTTTCAACATGAATTTCACGGCTCTTGTAGAATCGCGAACACTGCTTACATTTGCATTTTTCATTAAGTAGATGGGGTTTAAAGAGATAGAGGCATCTGAGTTAAGGCTGCTCTGAACAGGCTCCAAATTCTTTGTAAAGACCAAAATATGCTGGCTCTGATGCTGCTTTGGTGCTGCCTTAAAATTGTCAAGGGCATATTTCCTACTGTATATTTCATGTTTTTATAATAATGTCATATTTTCAACCATTATTTCTGTAACAATTAACAAAAGGGTTGCATTAATTACCATTACCTACATTAGTTAACATGAACTAACAATAAACAATACTTTTACAGCATTTATTAATCTTGATTAATGTTCTTTTCTTCTTGTGCCCCCAGGGATGGATTACCGACTGGGCCAATGGGGCCAGTGCCCAGGAGCCCTTGATCCAGTATGGCGACCCCCATTCCACAATCTTTGGCCATGAAATGAAAACCAAGCAAACCCCCACCACAACATTGGTTTGTGTTCATTTATAAAAATGGAATTGTTCATTGTTAATTAATGTTAGTTTAGTATGCATTAACTTATGTTAAAAGTAACATTAACCAAGATTATTAAGTGCTGTTCATTGTTAGTTCATGTTATCTAGTTAACTAATTTTAACCAATACAAACTTATTGTAAATTTATGGGTCATTGAGAAATAAGGTTGGCTAAATCTTTTAAAAATCTAGTTTAAGTCATGTTCACAGTTTAATAATTTTTTAAAAAATAAAAAAAGATTTGATGACTTTAAAAAAGTAATGTGGTGTAACCATCCAGTAAAGTTTTAAAATACTTTTCTTACTCATTCATGAGTGTGCACAACTTAATCATTAATTTAAAAAATGTTTTAAAAAATGTAAAATGACGTTTTGAAAGTTGTTTTTTTTTTATTTTTTTTTACAAATATCATGCATTTTTGAATCATAAATATCAAGAAGGTTACTCAATAATTAACAAAAGTAACTGACAAAATGTGCATTTTAATAAAAATTTCATAATATCTGGGTCTAGAAAGGGTCCTCTTTTTTATTTTTTTTATTTTATCACATGACAACAAAATTAAAAATTAAGCATAAAAGTAATTTAAAATGTTGTCTTCTGAAGCGATGCAATAACATTTTTGGGAGAAACAGATACATTTTATATAAAAAATATATATATATAAATCTACACTTTCACTTTAAGAATGAGAAAGTGATAGTAAAGAAACACATTCAATGGAGGTTCAACGAAATCGACTTGCAGAATAAACTCCCAGATGTGTTCAAACTGTAAACTGCCTCATAGCCTTTAGCAATATGTGTGTTTTTGTGACTTTACAAAAGAACACATTCCTCTGACTTCTTAAAAGTGTTGGTTAAAGAGCAAATCTCTTTATCATATTAGAGATATTCAAAGAGGTGTTTGTACAGCGTTCAAATATGAGTTCATTACTTCCGTTTCAGGATGTTAATGTTCTTCAATTGAATAAAAGGTGTCAATATCCAGAGGGTGGTGGGACTATCTCGCCCTGAACACAGGTTACTCACAATTTCATCATCATCATTTCTTTTCTTTTTTTTTTTTCTTTTTTTTTTTTTGTGTGTGTGTTTTGTTTCAAAGTAGCTTAGCTCACTTATAAAGACAGTCAGGGGTGTAGATTCCAGGGGGGATGGGGGTAGGTAACCCCCCAATAATCAAAACAAACAGGCAACCCCCCACAATGTTCAAGACAAATCTATGCCTTTGAAGACTGTACAGTATTTTTAAGAGTACAGTATTAATTGCACTAATTAATTTATAGTAAAAAGTGTGTGTGTGTGTATGGGTGGGGGGGGGGGGGGGGGGGGTATAATGAAGCCTGTCATAAACCCTTTCCCCTGCTGCATTACTCCAGTGCTATCAGATTATAAGTGATGTGATCAGCAGTGTTGCATCAGTACTAATTATTCTCCAGCCTTTATTAGACTTCAGCCATCAAGAGGAGAAGGGGCAAGAAAACATCTCCAGCCTTATTCTCTCTCCATCTCTCTCTATTTAACTGTATCAAGCCCTTATTTCCCGTCAGGGTCTGGTCTGAAGTATTCTGCTGGCTTTTATCACACAGATTACTTCACAGGGTGACTGTAAGCCATTAAATTCTTATCTGTGTCACGCATGAAATATGATGTTTACGGTCCTGTCTTGCTATTAGTGTTAGAATTGAGATCTCATATCCACGACATACTCAATAGCCACTACAGAATTGATTAGGTCACTATTTCGCTTGATTTGAACATGAAAGCTGAACTGCACTCCAAATGATATACACCAGGCATTAAGATAAACATTATGTTTAATTATTTGGCACTATATTGCTGTGCATAAACATGAAGCAATATCCCACAATGACAACATTGTATCTGAAGATAAGCTCATTAAATAGTAAATTAGACCGAAGGCTAAACTTTAGACCTTTTTATTTCGATGTTTCAAATAAAATACACATCTACATGTTTGAGGCTCTAATTTAACAATTTGGTTACAGGAGTTCCTCAACGCCAGTGATGGTCCATCTACGCCATCTCCTGACCTATGTATGTCACTGCATTCAAGATGTAAACATGTAGATTTATGCATATTGCAGACACTTTCATCTGTTGACAGCAGATATTTTGTCCGTATGCTGTGTGGAAACAAGTTAATATTTAATAACAGAAATATAATGAATACACACACACACACACACACACACACACACACACACACACACACAAACTAAATTATTATCATTGTTTCAATTCAAGCTATTGGGATGCATATTGAAATAAAGAACTGTCAAAGCATTGCACTGCATCCCCTCGCAATAGAAAGAAACATCCCTTACAAAAATTCAGGGTTTTACTACAGTAACCATAGTTCAACTATGATATTTGTATTAAAGCCATGGTAACCACAAAATTTAACCATAACCAAAAAGTGACCATATGAGAGTGAGAGAGAGAGAGAGAGAGAGAGAGAGACTAAAGCAGTTAACCTTTAAGGTGAGTAATAGGTTTGGGGGGGTTAATATATATATATATATATATATATATATATATATATATATATATATATATATATATATATATATATATATATATATATATATATATATATATATTCATCCTTTTTTTTTTTTTTTTTTTTTTTTTTTAAAAACTTCATTTTGTGGTTACTGTGGTTTTAGTACAAATACTGTAGCTGAAATATGGTTACTGTTGTAAAATCATGGTAAATTTTAATCCTATAAAGCAAATAAAGCGATTAGGCAGAGACGGGCCACTTCTATTAAAACGAAGGGGAGAAACTGGAACCCTCAACCAGGAAGCTCTGGAAATGAAGTCCCGCCTTACAGGTTAAAGAGCCAGTCACCTTTTAGATACAGACATCACCTATTAACCAACTCTAGAACGCGCATGCGCATTAGTTATACCAGCCGGATGTATTTTATTTTTATTTTTTTTTGTGTGTGTAAAATGAGGTAAAGAATCACAATGTATGATTCCAGTATTGTCCAGTATTTATTTCTGATTTGGAATATGTTATTTTATTGTAATCATGACCAGCCATTTTTGAGATTTCGTTTTTTCAAGTAGATAGAAGCTGCACTAGCATGACTGGAAATAGCATCACGGGAATGTTCCAAAGATCGCCGCCAGTGGACTGACTTGCTTGAAAGCCTTTTCTTTTACTGCTTGAATTATTCTACCGCTCACCGGCCACCACTGTCACCCCTCACTGGTATTTACGACACTTATGCTCGGAAGACGGCAGTATGCAGGCACACATGTGGAGTTCGGCTTGTATTATTGGATTCAGAGTCCTGAGTCGAGTCGGCGTGTCATCACAGTTGGTGAAACTACATCCACTTCTGTCCGCAGCCCACAGCTCGTCTTTTTTCAGTCCATGTGCCTCTGTGCTCGTCAGGGGTTTAATGTCAAAACGATCAGACAGCAGGAAAATGTCTGAGCCCATGGCGCAGCGGATGGTCTGGGTGGATTTGGAGGTAAACAACATCGCCAAAGCAAGTTACACTTATGATGTCAGAAAGGAGGGTGACAAATTTGTCATGTTTACATGTTTAACTGCTAACGTTTCTAGTACATTGTTTTAAAATTACTCAAAAGTAGTTATCTGGCAAAAACTGTTGATGTGGGGGAACACATCAACAGCCTTATATGATAGAGAACGGTGGTTTACAACAGTTTTCTATCCTGCTAGATGAGTTAGCATTTGTTCACATATCTAAAAATATATCATGCTGATTTAGGGTTAGTTCTGAGATAATTTGACTTGCTTGTTTACAAGCTTTTGCACTTGTGCTCACAGCCTAGTTTGATAAATATTTGGCATTTATAACATGTGAGACCCTTTTGGATCCATCCAACACGTAGCAAATAAATATTTGGGAAAAGGTTCCATCTGTCAGTTCACACCCCCTCTGAGAGCTGATGTCTGCACACAGTGATTGTGCAGTTCTGGGACTGACATGGCATGTCTTTACTAATCTTCCTATTTTAGATGACAGGGCTGGACATTGAGAAGGATGAGATTATTGAGATGGCCTGTATCATCACAGATTCTGATCTGAACATCATCGCAGAGGTGGGCTAGTTTGCAACAACGTTATGTCAGAGAATACAATTTGGAAAGGAAAGAAAATCATTTTTGGATGAAATATCTCTTTAACATTGCTGTATGTATGTATGTTGTTGTTAAGGGGCCAAATCTGATAATCAAACAACCAGATGAGCTGCTTGACAGCATGTCAGACTGGTGCAAAGAGCATCATGGAGAGGTGAGTCCAGACAGCACAGATTGACACACCTGCTGTGTGTTTATTGTACATGCCCATGGATAAATAGGTGTTGTCTGATTATTTTTCTGTGTTGTGTCAGTCAGGGTTGACCAAGGCTGTGCGGGACAGTACCATCACCCTGCAGCAGGCAGAGTATGAATTCCTGTCCTTTATCAGACAGCACATGCCACCAGGACAGTGTCCTCTTGCAGGTAATGCTATCTGTTTCACAAGTCTTGCATCTGTAATGCATGTGCAACAGTGTTTATTTTTGCAGTTCTGTTTGGCTACAAAATTACCATTTGGATGTAATTTTATTCCTTATGTAAATTAGATTTCCTGACTATCAAGTTTGTAAGGATTTTCATTGGCCCACTCCCTATAACCATTTTTATATCATTTATTTTTATCATTTATGGCCGGTATTAAAGGGATAGTTCACCAAAAGATGAAAATTCTCTGATTCACTCACCCTCATGCCATCCCAGATGTGTATGAGTTTCTTCATTCTGCTGAACAAAACAAAGATTTTTTTTTAAGAATATCTCAGCTCTGTAGGTCCTCACAATGCAAGTGAATGGTGGCCAGAACTTTGAAGGTTTAAAAAGCACATAAAGGCAGCATATAAATGAATCCATAAGAATCCAGTGGTTACATTTTTTAAAAAAAAAACTATATTTTCAGAAGCTATATGATAGGTGTGGGTGAGAAACGGATCAATATTTAATTTTTTTACTATAAATTCTCCTCCTTGCCCGTAGGTGGTGATATGCACAAAGAATGTGAATCGCCAAAAACAAAAGAAGTGGAGATTTATAGTAAAAAGAACTTAAATGTTGATCTGTTTCTTACCCACACCTATCATATCGCATCTGAAGATATGGATGTAACCACTGGAATCTTATGGATTACTTTTATCCTGCCTTTATATGCTTTTTTGACCTTCGAAGTTGTGGCCAGCCTTCACTTGCATCATATACAGAGCTGAGATATTATTTAAAAATATCTTCATTTGTGTTCAGCAGAAGAAAAAAGTCATTCACATCTGGGATTGGATGAGGGTGAGTAAATGCAGAAAAGATTTACATTTTTAATTCAAACGCATACCTGCTGTTGCAAATGCATGTTGTGTAAAACAGACCTCAGAGAGTTTGTGTGCTGCTTCATCCACAGGAAACTCCGTTCACGCTGATAAGAAGTTTCTGGATAAGTACATGCCACAGTTCATGCGCCACCTGCACTATCGTATCATAGACGTGAGCACCATTAAAGAGCTGTGCAGGTTCGTTATGCAGGATTGCCGCTGGGGTTGGTGGGGTGGATGCAAAATATTATACTTTCGAGTTTAATCAGATGACTGAATGACCGCTGTTCTTTCATGCATGTCTGTAGACGTGCCTCACCATGCAGCACTGTGACTGTTTTCAGCAGAACAGAGCTTAAACTTAAATAGAGTAGTCACACTGTGACTTTTCTAGCACTCCAGGTCTTCAGTTCATTAAAATGATTACTCAACCTTTGTCATTTTTAATGGTAATTCTACGTGTGTTTTTTTCTTTTCGTTGCCTAGACGATGGTTTCCAGAGGAGTACAAGCTCGCGCCACATAAAAAAGCATCACACAGGTCAGAATTTTGGTTTTCCTGCTGTATTAAATGCAACCACATTTAGCATTGAAATAGAGTTCTTTTAATGTAAATGGGTGTTTCTTCAACTATATGGGCACATCTGGCCTTGTAGCTGTTGAGGAAAATTAATTCACACTGTTTATGCTCCCAATAATTTTATAATTTGTCCAAAATTATACATACATGAATCACAAGAGAATTCTGTCTTTATTTTATTTATGACATTTTTTTCTTAAAAGACACTACATTGTAAACATATACAGCCTTTAAAGGGATAGTTCACCCAAAATGAAAATTTTCTCATCATTTACTCACCCCCATTCAAACAGATGTGTTTCAATTTTCTTTCTTTTGCTGAACACAAACAGATTTTTTTGAGCAATATCTCAGCTCTGTAGGTATGCAATTGCAATGCAAGTCAATGGTGTTCAGAACTTTGAAGGTCTAAAAAGCACAACGTCCGCATAAAAGTAATCAATTAGACTCCAGTGGTTAAATCTATATTTTCAGAAGTGATATAATAGGTGTGGATAAGAAAGAGATACATTTTAAAGTTTTTTTTTTTTTTATATTATTATTATTTTTTTTTTATTTTTTTTTTATTTTTTGAAAAAAGGGTCATTTTGAAACCTCTAAGTTTTGAAATGGTTCATTATTATTTCACTCTTTGTCTGGATTATCATAACTTTTAAATGTAATCACTTACATTTTTATGATGGCGTTTCATATTTTAAGATCAAAAGTCTGGGACATGGGTAAAACAAAAACATCTACACACAAAAAGCATTTCTAAAAGTAGCACATATAAAAGATGAAGGCCGTTTAAAATGTTTCCAAGACAGTTTTAATCAACCCCTGGGACTAGAAGTACCCATAGCTGAAGAAACACCAAAATATTTAAACATAACAAAGTGCTGTTTTGTCTACTGCAAGAATAACGTGTCTATTTGAATTTTCAGAGCACTGGAAGACATCCAGGAGAGCATAAAAGAACTGAAGTTTTACAGAGCAAATGTTTTCAAACCTCAAGTAGATGAGAAGAAACGAAAAATAGTTGAAAACGGTGATAAGAAAACTGTGAGCTAAACAAGAGAAGCTGAACTGGAGTGGTTTTAAGATCTGATGTGGAATTCTAATGTCTGGTCCAAACTTGCATGGTAACTTGAGAGAGCAAAGTTCCATGTTGATGACCACGCTGTTCGTTTTCTGTTTTATTTGTCATCTTAGAGAGTAGTTTAGTTTAGAAAAAAAAAAAAATCTAAAAGGTTCCAAGTTATGAAAATATGTCATTGTTTTGAAGTTACTTTGATGCTTTTATTTCCACTCTAGGAATCTAATTTGTTGCTTGATTGTTTGGTCATGTTGGTGTGCTGTTAAGAAACAAAAGTGTGTTTGGAATAGGTTTTTCTGTCAGATTAACATCACGCCCTTTTTTTTTTTTCTTTTTTTTTTTTTTTTTTTCTTAAATAAAAACATTTGTTGCCGTTTCTGATGACCTTCACTGTGACTGCTAAAATGTAGTGTTTCCATGCCATCTTATATTCATGTGGACTGAAATACCTGTAGTAAGCTGAATCAGCCAGGAGATAGCGGTATAATCTAAAGTAATATCTGGAGTGTATTTAAATGGATAGTTCACCCCAAAATTAAAAATCTCTCATTTACTCTCCCTCATGCCATCCCAAATATGTATGACTTACTTTCTTCTGCAGAACACAAACAAAGATTTTTAAAGAATATCTCAGCTCTGTAGGTCCATAAAATGCAAGTGAATTGTTGCCAGAAATTCAGAAGACCAATAAGCATAAAAAGGAAACATAAAAGTAATCCATATGATTCCAGTAGTTAAATCCATAGCATAAGAAGCTTTGTTATGTGTGGGTGAGAAACAAATCAATATTTGATTTCCTCCCTGCCTAGTAGGTGTCGATAAGCATAAAGAATGTGAATCACCAAAAACAAAAGAATGTGGAAGTTGAGATTTATAGTAAAAAAGACTAGTATTGATCTGTTTCACACATGTCGTACCGCTTCAGAAGATATGGATTTAACCATGGATCACCTCTGGATTACTTTTATGCTGCCTTTGTGCTTTTTTGAGGTTCAAAGTTCTGGCCACCATTCACTGCATTGTATGGACCAACAGAGCGGAAATATTTTTCTAAAATTCTTTGTGTTGTGCAGAAGAAAGTAAGTCATACACATCTGGGATGGCATGAGTAAATGATGAAAGAAATTTATCCCTTTAAATAGGCAATTAGTGGGACTGTTTACATGAATTAAAACATTTTACTATACCAAGGTTGCCTTTATCACACATTATATGGACTTTGGAGTTAAAAAACTAGATGGAGCATAATGGAATTAAACAGAAATCGCATTAGATGCACAAGGGGTCGTTCATACGGGACACAACCATGCCTCCATCTGCACTGTTTTTAATTTGATATGAAACATTTCGCAAAACAAGTTAGGGGGAGTACAAACTGAACATGTGCTTGCACTAAAAAAGCTAAACACAACACAATGAATGGCTAAAACAAAATGCAGGTGTCTTTAGGTGCATTTTTATATTTTAAAGTTATTTTTAACCTGACAGCATTTAAAGCGCTCAACCCTATCTTTGGAGTGTGTATTTTGGAAAGAGTGTCTAATTTAACTTCTCGGTCTCGTGGAAGTTCCTCAGCGGATAAAATCACTTACTAAGATTGTGTTCTTGAAAGTTCTTTGCTTTCAAAATGGGTTTCTGATGCTGGTGTAATGGCTGGAAATGTTCTGTACCTTAATATTTTCTGCTGTCCAGAAAAATCTTTCATTGTGAAGTCAAAGCATCTTTAATCCTCTGACAAGGCTGGTAAATGTCATCCTCGCATGTCACAGAGTGATTTTTACTGTAGCTGAAAAGTCAGAGCAGCCCAAGGTATCATGAGCACTCTGTCTGTCACTGCTGCCACTAGAGGGTCACAGATTCAATCCCACAGAGGAAACTCCAAATAGACCTACTGTATATTCTCTGGGCCTCAATGGACAAACTATATCTCTATGTTATCAAAAACACTAAAGATTTGCAGGAGTGGCTTTATATATCTCTCTAACACTCTCACTTGCAGTCTTTCCCCAGAGGACGAGGCAGATCCTGTAACCTCATTAGTGATCAGCACAGTCGGCTCTGATCTGGACTGCTCTCTGCGGCACAGAGCATCTGCTTACTGATGTTGAGAGTGTTTGCTCTAGTCTGGTCAAATGATTTACAAATGACCAAAACACTTCTCATATGTGTGTTTAATCACTGTACCAGCATGGGCAATGATTTCTGTTGTTGAATTTAGAGGAAGGATACTTTCAGTCTCAGATCAGACCTTATGTTTGCATCAGGTGATCCAAACAGTGAAGCATCCCTGTGCTGTCATACTAAATATCAGCACTCTTCATTACATCACTTTTTCAATTAGATTAGCAGACCAGCACTAATTGTTTAATATTTTGGGTTATAGTATACTGCAGTTTTATGTTTTGTTTTGTTATTCAAATATGTCTGTTGTTTGTTCACTTTTGCACAGTAGCGGAGAAAAAGAAAGATGGATTGAACGTGATGATGGAGTGAAAATGGATAAATCCATCATGAATTGATAACCGTGAACCAACAGGAGCTCATATAATTACTGACAAAGCCTCATCATTCATCTCTTTTATTCTGACAGGCTCCTTACACTTATTAAAGCTTCATTAAATTTGTGCTCTGAAAAAAGGCTCACATTTACGCAAATTGAATCACCTAGTTGATTTTAGGCAGAGGTTAAAATTGTAGTTTAAACTCAATGCACTGAAAAATATTTGATATATTCAAAAATATTATTGCTACATTCTTGATATCTGTAGGTGTGAACATTTGTGTTATTTGTTATTTTTCATTCTTGTCTCGTTGTTCCCACAGTGCTGACACCGGAAAAGACCAGCTTAAAAAAAAGATGGGTAACATTCCACCTGTCTTGACTGGGAAAATCCACATTTCAGTTCTGAACAGGGGGAAAGTTATTATTATTATTATTATTTTTTTTCATTTGTATTTTTGTGCAAATTTGGATTGAAACCATTTTTATTTCAGAGGCGCTACCATGCAGAATTAGGCATTCAGTATAATGAAGACATGTGACAATGTAGTATACCATTCTTTGACCTACTTTTAATAGGTGTCTGTAACTACAACTACTATGTACCGAAGCATCTGATACAATATATTGTTGCATTTTCCTTACATTTAAAGTATCTGCATTTAATTACATCTGTTAACCTTACCCCAGAATCTAACCCTTAACCTAAACCAGGTATGTACCATGGGCTTTGAGACTCTGCAAGCATCAAAGATTTTAAACATAGTCATGAATGGAGCAAAGCATGTTTTTGTCCATTAAATCATACAATGAATGATAGTGCCAGAAGAGATTGTTTTGACATACAACGAAAAGAAAATGAAAAGATTGTCAGTTACTAGTTTCATCATAGGCCACACACGTCACTCTTCCCACAGTTCAGAACCACTGGAATGGACAGCAGCACTTAACTAATCTTACCATAACCAAAGACAAAAATCTTAACCTGAATGCACAAGTCAAATGTAACGTAGACACGGCAGACTACATACCTTAATATTTTGGTAAGCATGCTTACCTTGGCCATTTATAGTAGGTGTGATTCAGTTTGAATGAAAAGGCGGTAAACAATGCTTTGATCAGAGAAAGCATAACATAAAATGCTTATACGTGAGGGTGGTGCTAAAGAGAGCAAATAAAAAACTGTTAATATGAACAATTCTTTTCACCCTACTGTTAGGTAAGCACTGCTTACCTTATATGGATGGCACATCCCTGCCCTAAACCCTAACCTGTACTTCTAACCCTACCCCTACTCCGAAATCTACCCATGCTCAAGGGCATAGATTTGGCTTGAACATTGGGGGGTTACAGCATGATGTATTTACATGTTTACATTAATTATGGTATAAATATTGGGGGTTGTACTTGCTTGTTTTGATTATTACGCCCTTGACCATACCTCAACCTCAGTTGCAGCAAATGTGAATTTTGTGAGTATTTTGCAGAATACACAATAAATACATTGTATTGTATGTATTTTAATGTTAGTAAATAGTAGTTACAGACATCTAATATAAAGTGGGGCTGCAGTACACAATGTACACTGCACACTTGCACAGTATGCTGAAATTCCATTCTGAACATAACCATTGTGTTTTGAACTGACAAAAGTTCACATTTACACAAAAATAATTTAAAAATGCTATATAACATTTTAATTTCCAACAAATAAATGGAAATCTAGAGTCTAGACATATCATTGCATAATGAAAAAACAAAAAAACAAACAAAACAAAAAAAAAAAAACAGTTTGAGGCAGTAAAAAGTATACTGTGTAGTATACAGTAAGAGGTAAGCTAGTATTCCATTCTAAACATAGCCAGATGTAAGTAATGATAATTTGAGGTGTTGTTTGGCAGTATATATAGGATGACATTTAACTGACAAATTAATCTGAAAAACCATGAATGTGTGCATCAATCATTTGTCTTTGTAAATTCAATTCAGTGGAAAAATGAAAGCATTACAGCATATCGTTCTATTATACTGTCAGACAATGCTGATGCCAGCATTGTTCTCCAGTCCTGCCTGCCAGTCCAGACCTTTATGAGGAGATTTTATCCAGAGTGCAGAACGGGGAAAAGTGTCAGATGCCACTCACCTCTCGGACCTGCAACACCAGCTGACAGAAATGTGCTGTGCTTGACATTTCAGATTGCACTTATTGTGTTAAAAACTGTAAGAAGAAACATGTACTTTTGATACGTTTTGACTGATATATTCAAGACAATTGGGAATAGTTGTTGAGAAAATAAGTATTTCGAGACTTAAGCCACAAAACTGGTTAGCAATACATTCCTTGAAAATATGACCTGAAATTTCATCATTACTTACAGTTTAATTCAGGTGATTCTTCCTAAATATCAGGTAAAAATAGGTCCTGAGTGTAAAATAGAAGTCAAAAGAGAAAAAAAGGAGCATTGCAAAAATCGAAAATGGGAACCTGAGGGAATTGTCCTTTAATGAAAGTAAAGTAGGCCACGTTACATGCTAAGTGCGAACAGGATTAGATGTACAGAGAACAAGTGAAGTTGAAGAGAGCAGCAAAGGTCTGACAAAGTATTTCCTGTCAGCACAAGCAAATCTGCATCTGTGTTGTCAGCCCATGTGTACTCACATGGAAGACCAATTATTGAAGTCGTAGCAGATAACAAAGAAAGGTGTCATATAGATCAGGTGTAAGTGGTGGGACATTTAGAGAACAGTGCAGTTTTAAAGTCTGAGTGATCATGTGCCAGACACCTTTCAAAGGCCTGGCTGGTACTTTATGACTTTTTGTCTTGCCTTTCAATAGAAATGCCTCTGAAGGTCATCGCAAGCATTAGAGAAGCTATTCAGCATGTCTTTGGGGGCTTTGGGACGGAAGAAATAAAACATCTCATCTTGAGTCTTTGAAGCTATATGCAGCTGATAACTCTGACTCAACTTTGCTGACACATATCAGCAGATCTTATGGTTTTATCCAAAAATCCTTAACCGTACTACCGTAATCACGAAACTAATGCCATGCCCGTCAGGTAGATTCTTAGATGTGAGCCAGATTTTAAGTAGGTTAATCCTTTAGATTCCATCAGATGAAAATAAGCACAAATGTATTCAGACTGGTGGCACAAAACATTGCAAAAAAAATATTTTAAATGGTATTAATGTCCCGAGTGTCCAAATACTGCACTTTTTAGGCCACTGTAGTCTCTGAAAGCAATTCGTAATATCTTAAGCAATTATGCTTCTCAAGTAATTTTGTCTAGTTTTAGAATTGTTTAGAATTTTCAACTTTAACATGACAAAAATACTGATTAAATGAATATTTCACAACCATTTACGCTCGATTAAAAGTTTTTTTGATTTTTTTTAATGTTTATTCCCACAATAAAATATTTTTGACTCAACCTTTGTTTAGGTTAAAAAAAAAAAAAAAAAACAGAAAAAAAAAAATATATATTTTGATATATATATCAAAATAAATATATATTTTATATATATATAAAAATATATATATATTGAAATTAATCAATAACTAAGATAAAAGTTCATGTTTTAACACTTAAACTTTATGGACCCACCGGCTAGTCCACATGGGTGAATTCACTATAGTGAAAAAATATATATTTAAGTTAAAGCTTTAAATATTAAAGGCATATGAGGTATCATTTGAAAGCTTAGAATCTTATCTTTTCAGAAATACCCTGAACTTTTCACATTTATTTGAGATAAAGTAACAAAATAAGGCCTGAAAATATTTGCGTCGCAAATTAGTGCCCCTAGAGGTAATGGGGTAGAAATATTAATATGAATATAAAAGTCTTTCACATAGCACTTTAATGGACAAGTCATTTTTCAAATGAAAGCTCTCATGATTATACAGTTTATTTTGTTGTCCTAATACCACAGTTCAAAAGATTTCAAAGGAACCACAAAGTTAAATATGATTTCTGTAATTTATCAAATACAAATGTCTCTTTTATGCGGCGATCACTGCTGCTGTAAGTCCCAAGTAGCCAAAAATGTTATATCTGCTCTTACCTTATGCAGATTTCTAAAAGATTTGCCATTTGTTACTTGTTTGTGAGCTTTCTTGGCTGAATAATCCAATGTTATTTCTTAGATGTCCAGAACAAAAATGCCATCTAGCAGGAAAAGCATGCTAAACAAATCATCAGAAAAATATGTTTTCGACTATTGATGATAAAATGTTACATATCTCATAACTTTCTAATGACACTAAGATTGAGCTTCTATTCCACTCAGAGGCTCAAAGTTATTCAATGAAACATTGAGGGTGGTGCATGAACTGAAAATTAGAAAATTAAAAAAAAAAAAAAAAAATGCTGTCATCTAGTGGAACAAAATAAGACTTTTCAAAGCGAGGTAGAGTGAACAGAACCATAATTACATGCTTACAAATTAAACTAAAATTTATCATACAATATTATTTATGAACAATTGGAGTCCTTTTTTATTATTTGGTGGGTTTTCTGAAAAATTACAACATTTTGGCAATTAGTCCACAGTATGTGTGTATGGTGAACTTTTAAATTTGAGTTTGAAAAATTGCAGATGGTCGCCCAAAAACATGGTAACGTTAACAAATGGAACCTTATTATAAATGTTACCGATGAAGTTGTGAGCAGTTTTATGTATAATGTTTACGTTTTAGCTATACTTTTGTAACAGTGTGAACTTTAATGTTTATGGACTGGCCACATTGACTTGTGCTGTAAGTGTCTCACTTCAGCCGCAATCTTTTGTGTTTTTTTTTTTTTTAAATAAAAGAGGGACGAGTCTAAATATGTGGTGATCAACATTATGCCACAAATATTGTCGTTTGAGCTTAACTTCAATTAATCCCGAAACATTCGCTTCAGAGAAAGACTTTTGGCAGTGAATATCCCCTGTGTTCAGGAAGCCCCTCTCCATTTACTCTCAACCTCTTTAGAGTGTCTGAAAAATTGCGTCCCATCGATTTTGTAGGTGAAGAGCCATGGACGAAATTTCAGGCAGAGTAATAGACACGAAGAGTGCAGCATGACAAGGAGAGAGAGAAAGAGGGTGCTGAGAAAGATGCTGACGTGATTTTCTATTCCATGTGATTGTCTCATCTTGTAAGTGACATTATGGATTGAATATTGACATGCACTTGAAGCTGCCAACACAACAGAAACACAAGGACGGTACCATTAGGACAGAAACGCATGTTTGAGTGCAACATTTTGGAAAAATGAATTTGCACGAAGAGATGCACATTAAAGAAAGGTTGTTGTGTGTCTGAGCAGGTTTTTTGGGGGGAACAGTAGGTTTAAATTATGCAGGGGCAGCTGAAGAGAGTCAGGATGTCACATGTCACTCTGCGGCATGTCTGTGCGGGACAGGAAACACGGATAGATGGGCCGCACCTGCTTGGGGGGTAACAGATGGGTCAATCCTTTTCAGTGGTTTTGACACATTAGTGTCGTTAAGTCAACTCTAATTTCGGACACTGCTGAGGTCAGCGCTCCACTTCTGCTGCCCTGCAGGAATGATTTTGTTAGGTTTCCAGTGTTTAATCTCTTTATATGGCCTAGACCTATACAACAAAAGTGTTTAGTGTAAGCAGAACACATTTAGTGTGCTGTTTACTGAAGGTCAATGCTCTTTGGCTAATGGCAGTCATTACAGGAGCCATAACAATCAAGAGAGTAATTGTATATTTGAGAATTCTGGTTTTCATGGGGCGGCAGTGGCTCAGTTGGTAGAGCGGGTTGGCCACCAATCGTAGGGTTGGTGGTTTGAATCCCATACAACTCCACGTGCCGAAGTGTCCTTGGATAAGACACTGAAGTTGCTCCCGATTGCAGGCTAGCGCCTTGCATGCCGCCATTGCTGTATGAATGTGTGTGTGAATGGGTGAATGAGTCAACAGTGTGAAGCGCTTTGAATTCTGAGAAGGTTAAAAAGGCGCTATATAAGTGCAGACCATTTACCATTTTCAGTCTTCTCTCAAATCTAATGAAAATTAAATTTCTAAAAAAAAAAAACTAAAACTAAAGAAAAAAAAGATTTGGTAGATAGAAATTGCAGTCATGACTCAAATATTCCTAGAATTCTTAGAGTGTTTTTCTCTCACTTGAACATGGCCAATGTGAATGGTTAGATGGTCAGTTCTGTAGAAGTCATGGATATTAACTGTAGAAGGACTCACATCTTCTGTTATTAGTTAGGGGACAAGCCCCTATTGTATCATTTTTATTATTATTATTATTATTATTATTCTGGCTGGGAGTCTATGGCAGTCCCATGAACCATACATAGGAAAATTATGAAATCTGGCACACTGATAAGGGTGTGCATGAACAGCCCCCATACCAAATTTGGGGTCTCTAGGACAATTGTATGGCACCACCACTATGTCAAAATTTTACTTTTCTTTTACACATATCTTTTGAACCATGTGTCCAAGAAGCAAAATTGCAATTGATATACTCTGCTCCTGATGATTTCAATGGACCCCTTACATTAGAACTCTACCTCAATATAGTGGCAGCCATCTTGGATTATGACTTTTCCACTTTTCACATCCTTCAACTTGATCTGATTTGCCCAAACAATGTCTCAAAATAATCTGCAGACTGAGGCGCACAGAACTAACCAGAAGCATTTTTAATTTGTGTTACCATTCAGAAATTATGCCAACGCAAATTTAACAAGGTCGATGTAAGGTGTGAGACTATATCTTGGCAACACTTTGTCCTATCGAAACAAAATTTTGTGTGCTTCATCAGGACCATGATCTAGGGGAACATGCACAGTTTGGTGACAGTGTCTCCTATGGATCAGGAAATGTCAAAATTGGCTATTTTGGACCGTAACTTTTGAACAATTTGTCCTAATTAAGTTTGGTGTCTTTGGATTCCCTGGGTCATGATGAACATCTGCATCTGAATTTTATGAAAATGCAATGTATATTTTAAACGTTTTGTCCTATTTGAATGAAAATTGGCAGGAGTCTTCAACATCATGTCTTGAGGGTACCTAAGCAGTTTGGAGACAGTGCCACATATTGGTCAAATGCTTAGTCAATTTAAACAAAGTTTTATGTATCCTTGCTTCCTTATTCTATGTCTTCTAAAAATGGCAGAGAGACTATATATATATATATATATATATATCATATTATTTTTAAAATGTGTACTTCTGTTGATCTCTCTGAATCTTCATTTTTCTGGGCTTCAGTTCAAAGGACTGGGTGAACCCTGGTTTGATACCCACTTCAGCTGGTGTAAACGTTGTGCTTCTGTTTTACCAGAGCTCTTTGCATTGTGCCTAGGGAATGTCTTTAGGGCTTGGCCTCGTAATTGCTGCTACATTTTCCTGCAGTCTAAGTTGGTATAATGACAAGAATAGAGGTAATGTTAGAAATATTAGTTCAACAGTTGTAATAAAACAAGATAAGGGAAGCGTATTATAGGTTATTGACATCAGTTATTTGTATTGGATAAATAAATAATGTATATAATGAGTAACCAAATATGTTCATAGACGTTTACTTTCTTATAATACAGTGTTTGATAGGAGTTTAGCTACATTTTGATGCCTGTATTGAACCAGTTTGAAAATCTGTTAGTTGATTGGTTGGTCTAAAATATATTTAAATTATTATGAATTGTCATAAAACTATGTTTTTTCTTTTTTTTGTTGATAGACAGAGAAAAATGTGTTTTCCTATCTGTGGGGAAAAAAAAAGCCTTGTTCTGTTATGGGACAATTTTGAATTTTCTTGATGTGAAAAGGCCTTTGTTGTCACTCTTCATTAATATGACATTGGGTGTCCGATAAAGAACTTCCTCAGTAATGATTTGCAGGAAGCTTTGGGTATTTCTATTAGCGTGATTTCCACACTCCCAGTGTTGTTGTTTTTATGGGACAGCCTGAAATGGCTTTTTGATGGACAGCATCAGTGTGCCTTCAGGTCTGCTGAATTTAATATATCTCTGTGTACATATAACCATGACAACTGCTATTGTCTGCTGTCACTCCTGGTCCCTTTTAACATCTCATATTTTGGTATTCAATATTTTATCATCTGTGACCATGGCTGGGTCTAACGGGGGTGCAGTATTCTGCAGTTTAAACCAGATGAGAGCCTCTTATTAATAAAGTGTTGAGGTGTGCCCATCCCATCTGGGCTCATGGCCATTGACTGATCAATAACCGATCTTGTCTCACCGACTCCAGATTGCTATGCCTGAGCAAAGAGGGCCCTGCAGTCTCACTGCTTTAATGGAGAGTATAACTTACAAATGAGAAAGTCTATATTTCCTATAGAGCTGCAACTTTCCAAGTTGGTGGTTTATCAATTAAAGAATCATTAGATTGTAATTTGTAATTATTTTGACTTTTCAATTTAGTTTATATGAATTTTGATAAAGCATCAAATAATCACATAATGCACACCCTTTGCTCTTTATTTTGTTGACACTAAAAAGCTTCCTGTCTTTGTTGGAAAGTGACAAGAGAAAATTATTATTATTTTTTTTTTACATTTTTAATTGCCCTACAAATTTGCTTCCACACAAAATCTCCAACCTGGTCTCACAGAATTGTGTTACTATACATACAATTATGAACTTGGTTGCACATGCAATGCAAAGGAACAGATAAGAGTCTTGAAGAGTTTTCCAAGTTGATATGGTAGCAGAAAGTGTCATAGAAGCGCCATAAAATTACATGGTTGCTTCAGCAATTTTGTTTTTCGAATAATATGTTTTTCTAATCATTCAGTTTCATACACTAACCTGCAAATTCTTCGTCACTTTCATTCTTTAAGTACAAAAACCTTTAGAAGTTTTGCATGTGTCTTGTGCAAAGAGCTTTTGTGTTGTGATATCTGTGCCTTGCATCCTGCTTCATTAAATGTTATATCACCCTCTTGTGGTCTCCCAACAATATTATGCTAGACTGTTAAACAGAAGCCCAACTGAGGGAACTGGAAAGCATGCAAATGATGCTTCTAATTTAAATGCCAGCTAATGTTTATATAGTGATTCTTCAAAAATATATTGATAAAATAATGCGCCTATTAATAATCGATATATCGATATTTTATGACATGCCTAACGCTGTCTTATAATTTTCTTGAAATCAAGCTGAAAAACATTTGAATGCACATAATCTTGTAACTACAACTTCTGACTTATAAGTAAAAAAGGGCAACATTTCTCTCTAACTCCGCCCCTCTCTCTCCATCTCCCTGTGATTGGTCTGTGTTCTTGGTCATGTGCTTTTGAAGGACTGCCTCATAACAGCAGTGTGTGTTTGTGTGTGTGTGTGTGTGTGTGTGTGTGAGCGGGTTTGGGTGGTTTACGAGGACATTTATTTAGATTACAATCTGGTAATAACAAGGGTATTATGCTATAAATGTGTTTTATGAGGAAATTTCTAGTGTCCCATTAATTCAAATCACTTAAAAACATACTAAACAATGTTTTTTGAAAATGTAAAAATGCAGAATGCTTTTTGTGAGGGTTAGGTTTAGGGGTTAGGGGATAGAATCTACATTTCGTACAGTATAAAAATCACTATGTCTATGGAGAGTCCTCATAAGGATAGCCACACCAGTGTGTGTGTGTGTGTGTGTGTGTGTCCAACTGAATCAGTGCATTTTTGCTGACCATCTACTTTACAGTGTTTGTCATTCAGGGAGCACTCCTTTAAGTCAGAGCCAATTCAACACACCCTACACAAGTCAATATCTACTCTTACCTACTCAAAACACCAACAATACTCTTTAAAAATGCAAAGCTCTGAGAGGTGCCCAAACATCCTGAACATCAGACAGTATAATTGCATTTATTGATTAGGATTGTCGTAGAGTAATGCAGCACGGTTGTTGCAATGCAAAAGAAGAATTTTACTGATTCATTTATCAATACTTTGTCTGGTGTGTATTATGGATAATCATAAGTTCCATTGTCTCAGTCTTCTGTTCACAGTTCGTTCTCCAGTGCAGCGGTGCTGGAAACTCAAGGTGACTTCTTGTCCTGTGCTTTAGCAAGACCCTCTCAATGTGTCTGAGACAGGTCAGTTACAGGGTGACAAATTCGGCACTCAATCACACTATCTAGTCTGGACCTCTCATTGTCTTTCTCTCTCTTTCCCAACAGTTAGACCACAAAGCAATGTTCATGTCATGATGCTCATGTCAACCTCAAAAATGGTTAATATCATGTGTGATGCTACATAATTGGCACATGAAGAATCTGCAGGCAACATAAGAGTTTGATCAAAAAAAATATTATTACATGGCTCTCTGTAATAATTGGTTCTGATTTGTCAATTGAAACTTTTAATAAGGTGGCGTTCGGTTAGCATAACTAACGTTTTGTTCTAACGTTCTGTTAACTACCCATAACAACCTAGCAACCCCTTGACATGCTAAAACTATTCAGGATACCTTAGCAACTGCATAGCAACACCCTGGCCTTACACAACGGCAAACACCACTGTCATTTTCTTCTGAAAATGTACAAATATGGTGTTGTTTTGTAATTCTTGTTGGTGTTACATACTGCATACAGAACTGTTCCACAAACCTTTTTATTTTTATATTTGACTTTTTTTAAATAGTGCATTGAATGGCATATACAGTATACTTTGTGGCCATGAATTGTATTTGAACCTGAATAAGTTTCAGTTCTGTTATTAAATGGAAAGGGCTAATTCTACATATCTGTTTTCACATAACAATCATTGTGTGGGACAAATTCTAAAAAATATTATTCTCCGAAGTTAATTTAGCTTCTCTTAAAACAGCAGGGTATTGCAAATGATCAGAACGTTTAATTGCACAGTGCCTGGCAGTATTACTCTCTGTTGTACTGAGTCATTTGATAACTGTAACATGCTTCAAACTCTAATGCAATCCAGGAGTCCCATGAGTGGCTTCGCAAGAGATTCTGAGCTATTTTTGCTGGAAATTTGGGTCAGCAGTTTATTGTCCTCTTTAACCAGCGTCTTACATCCAGAGAAATGTACAACAGAAGAATGGCACGAGAGGTCGGAAAGTAATCAGATTTCTCTGTACAAATTCCCAGCAGACATTTCTCTCATGATGGTCTGACATTAACACGTCAAATAAATATTTGCTTATGATTATTTTTCTTTTGTTCACAGTCAAAAATACTCAAGAATACGTAATGTAAAAGTCATTTCATGCTTCTTAAATCAGTGACATTGGTTCATGCAGTTGATTCCCAGCCAGGAGTACTTGGACATATTTACATTTTGCTTTGTAAAACCTATAAAACAAAAAATACATTCAAATATCTAATCAAGATTAATTGCATGATTTTTTATTCAGCTTTTTTAAAGAAACCCAAATGTTTAATGTGTGCAAGTTTTAAAAATGTGAGTGGATGACATTCATTGCAAATTATATGTGGCAATTTGTGAGCAGTGTTGGTAGTAATGGACTACATGTAATTTAGATTATGTAAACAGACTACAAAAATCAAGTTCTTGCAATTAGATTATATTATATTTTAAAATGTGCAATCAGATTACAGTTACTTTTTATGGATTACATTATCTATCAGGCTTGACTTTAAAAGACGTGCCAAAGTTTACTTGTTTACTAAATGTAAATTTTAAAATTTTTTTTTACTTGTGTTTAATGAAATGAGTACAAATTGACACTTCATAAACTTAAAATGGATTTTCATTAAAAAGTATAGATTTTTCTACATTTATGCCTCTCATCCACACTAGAGGGCCGTTTTCCTCCACCGAAAAAGGAGACTTTCGTTAAAGCTCTGTATTACTGCACACGTTGGAAACGACTTTAGGAAACTAAAAACAGAGTTCATTGAAATGGATTAGTGTGGACGTGGTCTGACTGTTTGATCTCTGTTTCAAAATGTTGTTTAAAATAATTTTTACATAAATCCTTATTTCACACAGTCCCATTTTTAATCTTTGGGTAATTTGTTTATAACACACTACAAAGTATTACATGTTTGAAAACTCACCTCTACAACACAATGGCTGTAGCCAACTGTTTGCTCGGACTTAATTAAGTCCTGTGCACACAAAACTATGATCTCTTCAAACATTATTCTTTAATTTCCCTCTCAACTAACTCATCACTCATTCAGCTAGTGGACGCAAACAGCGTGTGAGCAGAATATCCTTGCACTGCTTTAAAACATTTTGAAATCCATTGCCATTTGAAACAGAACACTGCAGCAACATCTTCTGCAAGTCTAATAATGTTGGCAGTTCACGTTGTTGCAGTATTTAATGAATTTAAATAACCCAATTTAAACAATGACATGTGTGTGCCGGATGATTGATGTGCCTGTTGGTTATGGCAGGTATGTCTGATGGTGTGGGAACTCACTGTAGTTCCCAAACTGCACTGCTGGAGGTGGGTGCAGTTAAGAGAGGTTTGGCTGTTACTCATCTGACATTAAAATAAATGACCCAGGCACACCTTCTAATCTCTCAAGGATAATTAGTGCAAAACCTAGTTTGCCATTTGGAAATAATATGTCAGACCCTCAGCTGTTTGGCTTCCAAATAGATGTTTGCTCATTTTATTCGTCCCGCTGTCATCCAAGTTCAAGCTGGAAAAAACAGGTTAATAAAACATCAGAAAGCATGGGGTGAAACATTTTTAAAAATGCAGCTGTAAACTTTTCTACCTTACTTTTAAAAATGATTTTGTTGGTATAACCAAAGTAAGTGAGGTTGATTCCGTCATATTAAGTAACATTTTCACTTTTTTAATAAGGGACAGTGATGAATAAGCAACAAAAAAAAGATTTTGACGAGTAAGTAAGGGATCTTGTACAGCCAGGGGTTTATTTTGCACTAATGACCAACTGACAGTACATTGTCCTGCTAATTAAATGGCTACTTAGCAAGTAAATAAAATAATGAACATTAAATATTAATTTGAGTTGAATTGTTTTTTTGGCAGGGTCTATTGACACTAAGTGTAAATACAGACGTAGAAACAAAAAGCCTCTTTTTTGTAATAAGTTCAAATAGTGTTAGATGCTGTTTGCACTGGTATTGCAATACTAACATACTGTATAGGGGTGCCACTGCAGCATGTTTATTGTGTTTATTCAGAGCACCACAGACACCCTAGTAACATTAAAATACATACAAAATTTGGCATCCACTGGATCATTTTGTTTATTTCTTCACATGTGCTTGGACCCTGATGATTGCCGCTTGCAGCTATATTTATTATTATTATATATTATAATTGTGGTTATAATTGAAATCTTTGCACAGGATACAATGGATGTTGCTTTAGAATTTGTGCAAAACATGGTATAAGATGGTAAACATGATCTTAGAAGCAGCCATTCAAGCTGCCTTCCATTTGGGCCAGCCTTCAAGTCAGGAGAGCTCCTATGATGCTTATAAATGCTGTCTTCATAGGCAGATCATACAGTTATTTATGAGAAGTTATAACATATTATAATGAGTATTTTGAGACATTATTGATGCATTATAATGCCTTTACAATACAACAAAGTGTTACCAAAAGCACATTCATACCTTCTTTAAACACAACAACATTGGAGAAACACTAAGTGGTCGGTTTGTCTTCAATTTCTTTTTCAACCAGACTATTTGAGTGCAAATAGCCACACTGTGTGGCATATGCTATTTACTCCTAGTGCAAATCGTCACTCTGTAAAAAAAAATTAGACTGCAGTGTTATACAAGAGACATGAAAATGCCACTAGTAAATAGGGTGTCCAGGAAAATGGTCAGTTATGCCATATAGTAGTCATTATATTAAAATATTTGATCTCAGAATGCTGCAATAGACAAATCAGAATGAAGTTTCCAAAAGAGCTTTGTAATACAACAAGTTAATTTAGATGTTACTACATAAGGTGCATTTTTAGTTTAGAAATTAATCAAAATTTTAAAAGTGGTACTGTCTGGTAGAGTTTTAGTATGCATATCAGTATATTGTATTAGTACTGGGAATTTAGTATTAATATGAAATATTATTAGCCTACATTTAATTGTTAGATTTAACATTTTATTTCCTATCTTTCAAATTCTAAATATTAATGCTATCACATTCTATAAAATTCAGCGGACCCCTTGTTTCTTGAGACTTTGAGATAACAAGGTGGATTTCAATACAATGAATTTTATTTTTGTTAATTGCTTGTGTTTGTGTAATTTTCATGCATGGTTTCCTGTCAGTGTGTTTGTGTGAAAGCTGTCATGGCTCTCTTCTTTCTAAATGAAATGAATGACTTTCTTAACATCCGGTCACATGTTCAGCATCTGTGTCCACTCAGTTTGATGAGCTCACATTTGCCGCTAACAGTAAATTTGTCTGATTTAGTACATGTCAGTTGCAGAAAAAAAAAACTCCAGTTTTCCATGAAAGCAATCACTTTAATTAAAGCACAACAATGTACTGTATATGTGCTGACCACATAAAGAGAGCCATGCAGTAATCCACTGATATGTTTGGAATTGGCTCTGTTCACTCTCAGATAATGTTTTCATATCTGCACTCAAAAGCTGACTGACATTTATATGTTTCTGAGAAAAAGAGGATGGGGTTAGTGTGCTGGCAGACATTTGCTTTGCTCCAAAACCTAGTGATCTGCCTATGAAGACAGCATTTATAAGCATCATAGGAGCTCTCCCGACTTGAAGGTTGGCCCAAATGGAAGGCAGCTTGAATGGCTTGAATGGCATCTTATACCATGTTTTGCACAAATTCTAAAGCAACATCCATTGTATCCTGTGCAAAGAATTCAATCCCATTATGCACTTCTACAGTGAAAAAAATTCCATCTAAGATGGCTGATGAAGCAAGTTAAGCACTGCACAACTTTGTCCAGAAATGTAAAATGCCAGTTTGACATAAATTAAGATTAGAAAGCTATACAAAATGTATTACAGATAGCGTATAATTGCGTCTGCATCTGATATTTCCATCTGCTGAAGCATGAGGAGCTTTTACATTTCAAACACTAAGAACATATTCGTGTAGAAAAATGTGGATTACATTACCTAAAGAAATAGCACAAATGCAATGCTAAAATATTGAAATATTGATATAATTATGCCATATATGATAATTTTTAACCTTGTGCAAATCCACGTACACATGCGCGGACGTTGTATTTTGGCTTCACTATATGCAATGTATAATTTAAATGAATTTAAACTGAATGATCTCAGTTCAGGAGAAATTGCCATTGCCTTTAACCAATAAAAATCTATGACTTTTGCATCAATTTACGATTACAGGATAAGGATTTATTTTATTTTTGTATAAATATATATATATATATATATATATATATATATATATATATATATATATATATATATATATATATATATATATATATTTTTTTTTTTTTTTTTTTTTTGCCCTTAAATATTTTTATTTTGCATTAAATAATTTAGACCTGAATAAAATTCCAATGCCTTTTCCATGACTTTTTCAGAAGTAGAAAAAAAAAAATCACAATTTATAAATATATTGATATTTCCAGGATTCCATGACTGAAAAACCTGTTCTGTTGCATCACTTAGAGTGGGTGTCCATTATGTTGCTGGTAATGAGGTAAACACTCACTGAAAATAATTTACTTAAGGTTGCTCTGCTGCTGCAAATTGCTGTCAGTGTGAACCCCCCTTTATTCTTGCCTATGTAGCATAGCAGCTCACTGGGCTTTGGAGTAGGGGCAATCCCTTGCCTTGTTCTCTCTTTCTCTCCAGCTCTCCCAGAGGCCTTGAAAATGGCCTTTGAGGAAATAGACTCCGTCTTTGAAGGTAATTGAATCTCAGAGCCTTGGACTTTTTGGCTTTCCTTTCATTTATGTGGTGTTCCAGAAGATATTAAGGTTGCATTGTCCCCAAGCAGTCTTTTAGGAACCATTCCTTTCAAGAATGGTCCATAAAAGCTTTGATTCCCTCACATCGTCCAGGCAGCCACTCCAGAGTCTGTGTCCTGATTGTGCTTTCAGATTGAATCAAGACGAAATGCAAAGATGACCTAGTACCATCACAGCCTCTGAGCCTGAGACTATGGTGTAGACTTCCAATTTTTCATCACTATGGATTCCAGCAAGACCACATGCCAGAAAGATTGAGTGCATGGGAAAATCCACAGAAAAAGAGTGATATTCCCAATTTCAAGTTGGGATATCTTTGAAATTCCTCCAGTGTTTTGTGTGAGAGTGGTAAGATAATTTGGCAGCGAGGGATCTTGATTAATCCCTGCTATGCTCTCAGCGAAGGTTATTAATTGAATGGTTTGATGAATGAACACTTACCCTGAGTTATGGGTATTCTGCAGCAGTAGAAAGCTTGCAGATTTACGACGTTCTCCCTGGTGACGTGGGGTTTTAACTTCTCAGTCTAAAGGCTTAAACCAGAGAAGGGTCGGGCAGAGGCTTGTGGTTTACCCTACTTTTGTTGAGTTATTGTCATAAAAGAAAGCTTATTGGCATCTAAATTTCCAGTTGAACTCACACTGGCTGGTTATCACCCTTGCATCACCAACCCTGACTGTTTTGAGTTTTGAAAATGTATGAATGTATGAATGGATTGTTTTAAAGTTTCAAAGCCTTTATGAATAATTAAATGATACCTCCATATGTTCTAAAGAAGGTTTGGGAATATGTGGTCATTTGGTTTTTAGACATTTCCTTCTTGTCTGACCTAAATTTTGTTGCTAAACTTGAGTGCCTTGTAACTGAAGCCATGATGAATTAATCATGGCAAAGAGAACTTTGTCCTGAATCTTCAGAACATAAAATAGTCAGTCGATTGCAGACTGAAATATATTGTAGGGGAGATCAGGGAAAATGTAACTTTTTTTTTTTTTTTTTTTTTTTTTTACATATTTCTTCATAATTTACAGACTACTTACAGATATCTTTTGGTAATAATTTGGTAATTTTTACGGAAAACTTGATTAAAGAGCACACCTCAAATTGACATCATCATTACTTTTTAATTCTACTGATTTCTTATATAGTATAAAAAAATATATTTATACGGTATATACTTTTGATATGGCACTAATTATTTTACCTGTCAGGAATAATTTGTGTTTAAAACAAAGACCAAGTGTGACCAAATTATTTGACAATTGTTAAACTCTTCTTACTAAAATATATTGATCAGCTCATACTGTAAGAAGAACATTATTCTAGAAGATACTGTATTGAAATAATGTTCATAATGTATTATAACTTTTACTTCATAACTTTTATACCTTCTTAAAAAGTGCAACAATTGCTTCTGCAACTTGGCAGAGAAATATAATTTTACTAAGCATGTGCTGAATACTGTTAGTGTCATCACTTTATTTTTGTGGTTGTCTGCACTGCATGTAAATGAACAATACATCAAAGTCTTGCCTCTGTTTTGAACACCATGAGCATGTGTGCATCCATTTCCAATCCCTCGTATGATTCAACATCAGTCTGCACCAAAATATGTGACTTTAATTAAAAAGTCTATGAAATTTGCATCTGCTGCTATCTGTAATCAGGTCATGGCAATAAGTCATGTCCTCCTTCAGTGCTACTTTTCATAAGACCTTCATGAATAATCAGAATATAAATAGGCCACTGTTGGCCTTTGAAGTTTTTGCATGATACTAATAATAATCCCATAATACATTACAATGAAAAACAATTTTTTGGTGTCATCAGATGAATTCAAAATGCTTCAGCCATACAAACACAAACCAAAATCCAGCTGCCTCAGACAGAAACTGAGGACTTTATTCTTAAAAGTGGAGGAAAATTTGTCACATGGGGACACTGTCACAAGGGTTATATCTATAAGATTTTGAGTCAAAAGTCTAATCTCTGGCAGTGGTGTTGTATGTTGTAGGTGGTTTCAAACACCTGTGAACTGTATTAAATTATAATAAAAAAAATAATCACCCACACAGAATCTATGATATTGATTTCAATTTCATAGCATTCATTTAATTTTGTTATAGATTATGCATGTTGTGAAATTGAAATGCACACATTTTAAAATAGGCTAAAATATAAATGGATAAATAAAATATTAAAAAATAGAGTACAGGCTTTTTGGAGCTTGACAGACATTATCATTGTTGTCAGTATTGGGCAAGCTACTCAAAAAATGTAGCAAGCAAAGCTACAAACTACTCAACAGAATAATTATTTAAGCTAAGGTAAAAGCTACACTTCAGAGAAAGTAGAAAGTTACACTACAAGCTACACACCAAAAGTAGCTTGCTATATTAAAGCTACTTCATATTTTTTTCAACCGCAGATTCACGAAGCACACTGTCATAGACAAAGCATCTAAAAGACTTGTTCACATGATGTTTATCAAAGCCTTGGTACAGTATATTACAGTTTAGTGCAATACAATATATAAGTATACAGTATGGTGCAATATGTACCGGTATATGAATGTAAAGACAAACATGTAAATTAATATTTACACATGCTACTTATACAAACCCATGTGTTCGACATTTAAAGTCACTATTTTTACATTTTATTTTTCATATTTATACTACTACCTCTACAAGCACATGTGTTCAATATAAAAAAATCACAATTTTTGCATTTTATTTTTCAGGTTTAGACTACTACGTCTACAAACCCATACATTTTTAAACATATTTTCATTTGCACATTCCTGTATAAAACGCATATGTATATGCATACATACAGTATACTATTCATCTATATGTTAATCTATACAATACAGAATTACAGGATATATCATCAGAGGCCAAATTTATATATCATAATATACAAACTGGTTACAAATTGGCAATTACAAGAGTATTATGCTATAAATGTGGTTTATGAGGACATTTCCCCATAATTCAAATCGCTTAAAACACATAAACTATGTATTTTTAAAAAATATAAAAATACAGAATGTTTTCTGTGAGGGTTAGGTTTAGGGGTTGGGTTAGGAGATATAATCTATAGTTCATACAGTATAAAAATCATTATACCTATGGAAAGTCCTCATAAGGATAGCAACATGTGTGTGTGTTTGTGTTTGTGTGTGTGGGGGGGGGGGGGGGGGGGGGCATGTTTATGTGGTTTACGAGGACAATTTTTTAAGGTTACAAACTGGTAGTTACAAGGGTATTATGCTATAAATGTGGTTTATGAGGACATTTCTAGTGTCCCCTTATTTTAAATAGCTTGAAAAGCATATTAATCAATGTTTTATTGAAAAGGGTTAGGTTTAGGGGTTGTGTTAAGGGATATAATCTATATTTTTTAACAGTATTAAAATAATTATGTCTATGGAAAGTCCTCATAATGATAGGTAGATCAACATGTGTGTGTATGTGTGTGTGTGTGTGTGTGTGTGTGTGTGTGTGTGTGTGTGTGTGTGTGTGGGTGAGAGTGTGTGTTAACATGGTGCATCCAGGTAATTACATGTCCAAAAAACATGGTAATGCCATGGTACTTTTTATGTGTTTTCAGGCTAGTACGTGTTTTGATATTATTTGGTTGGAAAATTTATTTATCCATAGAAGTCAGAAGTCAAACGTGTTTATCTTTATAAAGACCTTCTTCAACCCTGGCAAATGATAGTACGCATTTGCAGGTTTAGATTCCATTGATTGTAGATCCAATACAACCAGCGGTATCTGTATTTGTCGTGTTAGAACATACTCTGTGAGCCTATTGGAAAGTGAGCGCGCACACCAAATTATTTGACTGCCCATCACTGACTATTGTTGTATGCTGAAAAAAAGAGCTTCAGAAGATTGTTCAAAAAGTCCCTCTGTGTGTTCCACTGAAAAAATAACAACATGAGGGTGAGTAAATAATAACAGCATTTTCATTTTTAACATTCCATCAAGTGCTACCCACTGACTTTCCTGAAAATATGTTTACTTAAAAAACCCTTCTCTATATGATTGATTGGTAACACTTTAGGCTATGATTTAAGCAATAAGGCATGAGAAGCCATGCTATATTGTGAATGTAGTCATGGCTGAAGGGCATGGTCACCACACAATAATACAAATCTTAAGGACACAAACGTTGTCCCTGGCAGAAAACGGTAAACAGAATGTTGCTAGGCAACAATAATAACATTCAGCTTTGGGTGCTGCAGAGTGATACAAATAGAATTTCTGTGAAGAGGTCAGAGCTGTGCTTTATCATGAATAAATCACGGGTGTTGACCAATCAGCATCCAGGACTGGAACTATCCGATTTATCATTAAACATAGCATACAATTGTGATTAATAGATCATTAGTTAATTCAAACTGAAATTAACTGAAATATACAGTATATATACATATAGCTAATTTATGTTTATGAATATAAAGATGTACATATTTGTTTATGTTGATATTTATTAAATGTATTACTTCATGCTAATTCATTAAAGTTATAATAAATTATTTCCCTGAAGTGCTTCTCATAGTACAGGCATAGAAGATAGACTTTCCGCCAATGATCGTCTATCTGTATCCCTTTTGTAGACATCGTTCTCCTTCAACTGCAGAGGTCCCCACATCCCCTCACACACCTTTACCAGCCTGTGGTTCCTTCCCTTCACCACCGAGAGCGAGAAGAGGAGGAGAGGAGGGCAGAGATCGCAGATACGCATCCTAGTCGAAGTCAAGGAGAACTTTGATTCTTCAGGCATCTCTCGCGCAGAACACGGACTTTTCTGAAGGAGCGCGAGGACGCTTGGACACCTCAGAGATGCCTTTTATGGTTTCAGTCGGTGATATCGCTCCGTTTATGTTGAGTACAAAACTGAAAAAAATGTGCTCATTTTGAGGAGCAAAGGAGACGTTTCTGTTGGATTTCCATTACAGTCTGGAGACGTGATGTCTGCCAGCGCTCGCGCCCTGTTCTTAGGTAAGTTTTCACGTGCACTTTTATGTGTGATTGATTTAGCTGGTGATGTCAGTAGTTGCTACTAATGACTGTGACTTTTAGATGCTATTTCGAAACAATAATAAACACTAAATGCGACTTGAGCGAATACAATTATCTTTTTCCGTTTTTGTGAAATATTTTATTCAGCGTTCAGATATGTTGTGCTTTAATGTATTAATATATTCATGCCCGTGTATATTAAGGTATGTTGCAAACGGGTTGCCCACAAGTGTTCTTGGTATCAGAGGTGTAGCTTACATGTTTCTCATATTGCAATATTTGAGTTTAAGATATGAAAAGAGATAACTACGAATATATTGCGTTGTTTAGACTAAATAGTGAACATCAAATTACTTTAAAATGATACATTAACGGGTTTTCTATTTATTTACCTTTGTTATTGATAAAAATACATATTTTCCACTAAAACATATACAAGTGCTATAGGCAAATAAAGTGTTAAATTGCATGTCATCTTCGGTTATAAGCTTTGTTACAGTGGAAATGCCGCATTAGAGCATTCTCAAACTTTGCCGTTGTTATAACACTCAAACTGATGTCATCTGTAGCCTATATGAGAGACTAATAACTCAGTACAGTAGGATGTGTTAAAAGTGCAAAGCTGGGTATAGACTGTTCAGTAAATATCAGGGGGAAACAAATCACAATACAGTATGCAAATCAATTCACAGTATGGAAACGCACATGGAATAATTTACACTCATGAATAATTTACTAGACACGGAACATGTACTAAGGAAGTAAATAGGATTGATGTCATGTTGACGTTAATTCTGTAGCACTATAAGAATACCTGTGTGTTTTCTTTCCCTGCCGTTTACTGTTTACTTGTGCCTGAACCATAATCGGCACAGAAAGACACAAGGCGCTTTAGTCCTCAGACTCATGCACATACGAAGCAAACGCCACAGCGATTATCATGTTGCGTGCATTCATTAGCTGCAACAAAACATCTCAGGGCACCATCATCCACCGCCCGCAGACACGCCAATAGAACACAAGAGAGAGGATGTACTTTATACCTATTTATAAACATATCTATCTGTCTGTCCGTCCGCCTGTCTACACTTAAAAAAAAAATCCCGTTGTTTAAAAAAAAAAAAAAGAAAAAAAAAAGAAAAAGAAAAAAGGCAGTTGTGGTTGCCAGTATAATTGTGTTAAAAAAATACAGTAAAAAAATAACAAATATACAGTAAAAATGTTAACAACTTTACAGAACAACGTGTACATTTTACAGTATTTAACTGTTGTTTTTACTGTATTTTACAGTATCATCGTTTTTATATTAAATAATAAACTTGATATGTTAATCTTCTGAAACTGTAAAAATCTGCTTTTTACTTTATACCTTATTGTTTATCAGTGTAGAAATTACAGAAGTGCACATGATGACATGAAGTTCATCAGTAGGGACTCTTCCAGGAGCAATGACCAATAAACATATAGAGACAGTGCTCAGTGTCACTCACACAAACACTAAACACCATCAGGGTAACACATGTGAAATTAAAATAATGCAATAACATTAAATAAACTACATAAAATAGAACACAGAACACCACAAAGTACATAACTGATATTAAAAATAAGAAACATAACTATTCCCATAAAATATTATGACATTTTATGGAATGCAGGGAATCCTGTGAATGTCCGATTATTGTTTTTTTTTTACCATAATTTTAACAATAATTTACCGTAAAAAGTACACGTACTCTCTTGTTAAATATAATCAAAATTTTGTCATTAATTATATGGGAAAATCACACTTTTTACATAAAATTTTTTTTTTACAACATTTTATCATAAAGCTACATATTACAAAAAATAAAAAAATGTTAACATATGTAGAGCGGAGGAGGGTGGGGCCAGGCTGGAACAACACACGCCCGTTCCTCAATCAGCCTGATGGGGCACGCTAGGGATAAAGGCGGACGGTGACGATGGTGAGAGAGAGAGAGAGAGAGAGAGAATGACATGGAGCTGCTCTGTTTTTATGTTTGTGTGTTTTCCGTTCAGTGTCTTTCTTTCCCCTACGCAATGTAAAGCGGATTAAGGGAAAGGAGGAGGCGAGAACCAGCTTGATAATATAAATAATAGTTTTAATAATACACTGAACGTAAAACACACAAACATAAACGCAGAGCAGCTCCATGTCATTCTCTCTTTCGAACCATCGTCACTGGTCGTCTTTATCCCTCGCGCGCCCCCATCAGGCTGATTGGGGACCGGGCGTGCTCCCTCCTCCACTCTACAGTATATTTTACGGTAACTATTCGTTGACCAATTTACTTTGTTTTTTTTGTTTGTTTTTTTTTTGCTGTAGCATTCAGTAGTCTTTTACTATTACAATTACGGACATTTTTTACATTTATTTTTTATTCTTTCTTTTGGCAATATTTGATCATTTCCTAATGGGAAATGATTCTTTTTAGCAACAATTAGCCTATCATTTGAAAGATGCATGATTACTGTTTCAAAGGAGGTGTTTTTTTTAGCAACTCTGGATTATCCTCAATGCGACTGTAATTTTCCCCAAAATCCACACATGATTGGTCAACAATGCCATATGCCAAATGATGACAAACCTTGTACTCTGTATTCTGGATGGGCTGGAAAGATTAGGTAGTTAGTTTGTTCGTTAGTTAGTTATTTCAAATTCAGATTTTAAGACATGTCATTAAGATGTCATTGAGTCAATAAGACATGCCATTAAGTCAATATTTTAGGGATTTCTGCCACAATGCATTAAAGCTGGAGTGTGCAATTTCTGTGCCACTAGCGTTTCTATATATTAGATAGATGAATGCATTTGAACAACGAAAAAATACACATATAACACACAAAAGCTTTTGCATGGTGTCTTAAAATCCACATGTTTTGCACCATGCTAACATAAAGAGCGTGTTTGCAAGCAGATCTAAGATCAGTCTATTTTTAGATGGGATCTCCAGGGGCAGCAAAGCATCTGTCAAGTATAAAGATGACATGGGCATCTAGAAACAGAGGTCAGGAAGTGACATCCTGCTGTGTGGTGCTCTTTCTCTTTTTTTCTCTCTATCTGCCCTGTGAATGTTGCTGTCAACTAGACTTTAATAATGAAAGCTGAGTGTAGCGTTCTGAAATATGGAATACTGTGTATCTCCTTACTTGACCTCTGTGTCCCCACCTAACAGGGAACGTTCCAACAACTTTGGCTAACATTATTTAAAGGTTTGGGGGGAAAAAAATTATATAAAACGTTAATGGAACATCCTTATAACGTTATTAACCTTAAAAAACGTTCTACTAATGTTAAGAAAACTGGACATTTTCATGTTCCCACAACCAAATACTAACGTTAGGAAAACGTTCTTAGAACATAAAATTGTTAGCTGGGTCTCTAACCCTAACCCTGATGAAGCCACAACCTTTTCAAGCCAATGGCTTATTTACCGTAAGTGATTTCTGCATCTGCCTTCAGTTAAAGTACAAATGCAATGACTTAAGAAGAGCTATTTGTCTGTCATAAAGAACTGTTCTCTACATCGAAGTGAATTCTATTTGTTACCTTCCTCTAAGTACAGTTTATTCTAGTGTTCATTTGGTGTCTCAGATTACGTTTGAACAGACAGATGACAAATGGGACTCTCACATTGTCATGTTCACACAACTGCTTACAAGAGCAATTTGAATACTGTATGAACAAATAACCAAAGTCACACCCAAAATAGGGGTAAGGGACAGTATGAGAGTGAGTAAACGATGTCAGAATTTTCATTTTTTTAATATACACAATCTCTTTAAACAAGTCTTTTAGATGATATAATGCAAATGTCACTCTTGTTTATAGTGGAACTATGTGTGCATGTAAAATTACATTTGCAGATATAAACAGTGGCTTAAAGGAATAGTTTACCCAAAAATGAAGGGACATCCAAGATGTATCTGAGTTTCTTTCTTCATCAAAACAGAATTTCATTCATTTCATTTCAGGCCTCCTCCTCTAAAGAATGCAAGTGAATGTACTCCTTTTTTGACAGTCCTAATTGCATATTTAGGGTGCGAAATTGTATTTATTATTTTTAGAAACAAAACAATACTTATATACTTTTAACTACAAATGTTTGCATCCAAACATCTCTGTGACGCTCATGAGTGGGATGCCGTAAGCTCGTTGGTAAGGTCACGTGTCATGTGTCACTTGGAGGAACTGCCTCCTACTTCACGTGAAACGTGACCTTACCAACGAGCTTACGTCATCCCACTCATGAGCGTCACAGAGGTGTATGGAAGTGAACATTTGGATTACATAAATAGAGTACATTCACTTGCATTATTTAAAGGAGGAGGCCTGAAATGAAATCCTAAAAATCATAAATTCTATTTTGATGAAGAAAGAAACTGGATGGTGCGAGGGTGAGTAAATTATAAGCAAATGTTCATTTTGGGTGAACCATTCCTTTCAGTAAACACAAAGAAGGTTTATACTCTTTCCTCAAGATTATGGACCATATTAATGATGGCGAAACCAACACAAAGCCGGGAACAACTAGACTCACTTACAGAAGGCTGTGTTAATTTAGTAACTTAAGTCAGATGCTGTATTGTGGTTTTTTAGCACAAGCTCTATTTTTAACCTTGATGAGCCCATCTTCACATGTACCATGTCAGCTGTGTGTGTCCACAGGGACCCAGTGCTGTCTTTAATTAATAGAGCACATCACAGCAGGGTCCACCCTCACAGAGATGTGTCATTCCATTCAGATAAATCACAGTGACATCCATTCTCCCCACCAGACACACAGCACCAGCCACTTACCTCCTCTGTTTACATACATAGCCACACAAACACAATTTAGCACACATTCATTCATTCACACTGCCTTACATGTGCACAGCACACCCATAGAACTGTCCAGTGCTGTTGGTGTAGGTGTGTGTGTGTGTGTGTGTGTGTGTGTGTGTGTGTGTGTGTGTGTGTGTGTGTGATGGGCTGTTTTGATGGGTGTCATGAAAGTGTGATATTGTACCCCACACTGGTGAACTGTATTACACCTTACCCTGCCTTAAAGGCCCACAACTGACTGACTGAACTAAGAAAGAAAGAAAAAGAAAAGATCATGAAATAATGAACAAATAAAAGAAATAATGAGGGAAAAAATAACAAACAAACAAAAAAGAATGAGGAAAGAATGAAAGAAAACAAATGAAATAGAATGAAGAAATGTAAGCACAAACAAATGATAAAAAGAACAAAAACATGAAAGAACGAAAGACCAAACACATAAAAAATTAGGAAAGAAAGAATAAATGGAAAAAGAACAAATAAAAGAAGAAAATAAAGAACAACAGACCAAAACAAACAAAGACAGAAAGAACAAGGAAAAAAGAACAAACAATCAAAATAAGGATGAAAGAACAAACAAAAGAACAAGGAAAGACTGAAAGAACAAACAAACAAAAGAAAGAAAGAAAGAAAGAAAGAAAGAAAGAAAGAAAGAACGAAAGGCCAAACAAATAAAAATAAGGGAAAAAAAACTGGCGAAAAAGATAACAAATGAAAGAGGAAAGAACTAACAACAGACAGAACAAATGAAATAAATAATTAAATAACAAACAAACAAAGGAAAGGACAAACAAATGAAAGAAATATAGAGAAAATAACAAAAGACCAAACAAACAAAAGAAAGAACAACAAAAAATGAAATAAAGAATGAGGAAAGGATGAAAGAACAAACAAACAAACGCAAGAAATGGACAAAGAACAAACTGATGAATAAAGAATGTGGAAAGAAAAAAATAAAATTAAAATGAAAAAATTAAGAAAGAATTTAAGAAAAAAAGAGAATGAGGAAAGAATAAAAGAAATCAAAAGAAATTGAACAAGGAAAGAAATAATGAAAAAACAAACAAAAGAAAAACCAAAGACCAAACAAATGAAAAGGATAGAGGGAAGAAAGAACAAAAGATAAAACAACAAAGGAAAGAACAAACAAAAGAGTAAAAAACAAAAACAAAGCAAAATCAAATCAAAGAGTAATGAAAGAAAGAAGGAAATATCAAATAAACCAAAGCAAAAAAAAAATATAAAAAATTAGGAAATAGTGAAATAAACAGAAGAACAAACAAACAAAATAAAGAGCAAAGAAAGAACAAACAAACAAAAGAAAGAAAGAAGAATGAAAGAACAAACAAAATATTAAACAAACAAAAGTGTCACAGTCTCTAATGTTTCCCAAGGACTCTTATCTTTAAGTTTCCCCCCAGACTGCATTTCCCATTGTGCACTGCCCTCAGCACTTCCATCTGTTTCCTATCATCCTCACCTGTCCTTCATTCCATTATCTGCTTTTGTTTGTATAAATACCCTCCTGTTTTGTTAATTCCCTGTAAGTTCTTGTATTGCAATTTTGTGTTGTTTTGTTGTATCGATTCCTTGTTTGACATCTTCCACTCCAGCATCAATTATTAAATGTCTTAAGTTACTCCTGCGACTCCTCTCTTCCTTTCCGTTTTACGTAACACTTAAAGAAGAACTGACCGACCGGCTCCTCCTCCTCGAACAAGGGGACCGACCACTTTAATGACCACTCTCTGGTGGTTTTCTTCAGGGCTGGTCTAAATAGTGCACTAATGGAGCTCAAGCCTCCAGTGGATCCTCACTGGACACTACTTGAGTTCGTGGAGGTGGCATTACAACTTTGCGGCTCACCATTCACTGTGGGTGTGGACGATGAGGACTTTGAATCTCCTCCCACAGTAGACATCCTCCAGCCTTCCACAGCTCCTCCCTCGAAGCCTGCCATGGCTCCTCCCTCAAAGCCTGCCATGGTTCCTCCCTCGAACCTTGCTCCACCATGGTTCCCACCCTTACTACCCTTCTTCCTCCACTGGTTCCAGCCAGCATAATTGACACCCTGGATCCATACAGTGCCCTGGCCCTTCCTCCTCCGCTGGCTCCACTCAAGACATTTCCTCCTCCTTCTCCTGTCAGCCAGCTCTCCCCATCACCGGCTCAACCATCGACCCTGGTGATTTTACAGGCAAGGGAATCTGTAAACCCCCCGACTCTGCCTTGGCCCTCTGATCCCTCATCAACACCTCGACTCTATGTCCGCTCGTCTCCACCGTTGGCCATCAGCCTATCGCCATCATCGGGGTCCCTTGTCCCTCTAGCTCTGCCTTGGTCTGTCAGTCACCTGGCTTTGCCTTCGGCTCCACCAGGGACCTCTTTCCCTTCAGCCCCTGTCCTCCGATCCCCCAGCTCCGCCTAGGTCCTCCGAGCCTTCGGCACTACCTCGGTCCTCCGAACCTTTGGCTCCACCCTGGCCCTTCGAGCCATCGGCTTCTCTCTGGTCACCAGGTTCCCTGGCTCCACCCCTCTGGCCTCTCATGGTTCCACCTTCCATGGCTCCACCCCTCGATCCTCTCATGGCTCCAACTCTCATGTCTCCACCCCCTTGGCTCCACCTCCTTTGGCTCCCCCTTCCATGGCTACGCCTCCCATTATTCAGTTTCCCAGGCCTCCGGATCCATTCCCAGCTCTGAAGCCACCCCCCAGGCCTCATGATCATTTTCATTGGACCCTTCCTCACCTTCTGTGTCACTCTACCTTCCTAATCCGTCTTTGGGCACCAGGAGTTGCCCTTTGAAGTGGGTGGGAGTAAAGTCATAGTCTGCCTCCCTCATATTTCCCAAGGTCTCTTATTTTGAAGTTTTCCCTCAGTCTACATTTACCATTGTGAACTGCCCTCATCACTTCCATCTGTTTCCTATCATCCTCACCTGTCCTTCATTCCATCACCTGCCTTTGTTTGTTTAAATACCCTTCTGTTTTGTTCATTCCCGGTCACTTCTTCTATTGCAATGTTTTATTGTATCGATTCCTTGTTTGATATCTTCCACTCCAGCGTCAATTATTAAATATCTTAAGTTACTCTTGTTACTCATCTCTTCCTCTCCCTGTTACCAAACTCTTACAAAAATAATGAGGAAAGAATAAAAGAACAAACAAATGAAAATGATTGAGGAAAGAAAGAATAAATGAACAAAAAATAAAGAGTAAAGAACAAACAAAAGACCAAACAAAGAAAAGAACAAAATACCAAACAAATTAAAGAGTGATAAAAGAAAGAAAGACCAAAACAAAGGCAAAAAATTAAAGAATGAGGAAAGAGTAAATTAAACAAAATAAAGAGGAAAGAAAAAACAAAAGAACAAGCAAACAAAATAAAGAACAAACAAACACAAGAAAGAAAGAGGATAAAAAAGAAAACAGGAAAAATTAAGAAAGAATGAGGTAAGAAAAACAATAGCCAATTATTTAAAGAAACAAAGAACAGAAAAGAAAGAAAGAAATAAAGAAAGTACAATAGAAATAAATAAATATAGAGTCCTTGCTAATAATGTTTTATCCCCCATCTGTCTGTCCCAGTGCTCTTGTAGTAAGTTGGTCACCACTGCTTTGAAGTGTCTTAAGGTACAAGCTACATGCTGACCAACAAATCTCACGGCACTCAGAGACATGAGCGAAGAAATGGTCAGCAGATTGTAGAGGAGCGTTTAGAGGAGCTTGCCTTCACTGTGGAAAAAACAATATATTTATTCCAAAAATATTTTGGGATGGTTTAGCGTTACCTCTGGATTTATAAGCAGCCCAACATGATGATGTTACCCGAGGCCCTGTCAGACATCTGCAGGGTGTTACACCCCTGTGAATTTTTTAAGTGTATCCAATAAGCTTGATTAGTTTCGTTTTTATTTTATTTTTAATTTCTTTGTTTTCGACCACCCTGATGTAAGTACATATATTTGGATATTTCTGTAAGAGTTATATTTTTTGAAAAACAGGGGAGGGGAAACAGTCCAAACTTTTAGGCCAGTATAGAATTGCTATGTCTAAGCTTTTCTGGCCATGAAAGAAAGACTCAAAACATAACCCTCCACCATGATTACAAATTATATATTTTAAATATTTATTAACTCTGCTGTACACTGTGACATGTCATCCGCTTGATAAATGAGAAAGAACATTTTAAATGAAAAGCAAGACAATCAAAGAGTGATATGTTTATGTTATGTAACGTGAATATTTGGGGTGTTTAAAACTTAATGTCGATCATTGTGTTAAAACAAGCAGAAAACACTTTTATAGTAATATACTAATGTAAGCTCATGGGGCAAGCAGACCAGGGGGTTATCTACAGTAAATTTAATTTTTTTAGACGTGACTACTTTTTTGTTGTTTAAAACTTTGGTTATAATGTTGGATGTTGCCATACATGCTGGAAGGATCTAATGAGGTTCTGTCTTTCACTCCATCAATTTCTTTCTCGCCGTGCTTTTTACCGAACAGATGGCACTACCATTTCTGTTTTTTACGAGTCGTTAGACATAACTTCTTAATGAAATTGAGCCGTTCCACAGCACTGCACATGCGTGTATTTTTTGCTCTAATTGTCCTGTTGCATCAGTGCATTCAGTTCACTGACAAAACCAAAACAGCAGCAGTTTTCATCCAGGTTCACATTATTCATACATTCATGTCTAATACACCCAGAAGATATATCACAGATGGTATTTGGCAAATTCCTGATTATGATGCAGGATTTGAGTTGTATTTAATATCAGGTGTCCCAGTAAACAATAAAGTAAGCACACTATTTATTGAAATAGGATTAGCGCACTACTATACGACTCAGCCCTGCCTTTGATAACCTGAAACCAGGTTTTATATTCTTGTCTGCAAAAATGTGTTCACCACCTTAGCCTTTAGAAGTGGACACCTTCCTCTTATTGTTAGTTAAATACTGAGAGCCAGTCTGTGTGTGTGCCTTGAAAAGCTGTATTTTAAAAGGACTGCCTGGTGTTATTTGGGGTACGGAGGAGGACGAGTCAATACAGGTGCTGCAGTTGTCTTTGTGGCCGCTTGTTTAGCTGCTGTTTCCTGCTGTGTCTATTCCGAGCAGCTTTACCTTAGCACTCATGCGGTCTGACAGCTTAACTGCAGTGTACGTCCCTGCTTGAACAGTGGAAAGGCGAAGGTCTCGCTTGGATGCCCGGTCTGTCTTAGCGTGAGCCCAAATCTGGCATTTAAAGACAGACATGCTATTTACTGCATCTAACAATAGAGGAAAAACAAGATCTTTAGAGAAATCTGGCATTGGAGTCATTTTTTATTTGATTTTATAGACTAAGGAGATGAATTTCTAATAGATAGATTGAATGTTTGTATTTACTCCAAGGAATAGGGTGGTTGAATCTCTGGAATACATTTTAAAGCAAAAAAATAAAATAAAATATCTGTTCCAAATTAAATGTTGTTTTTTTTTGGAGAATCATTACACAGCTCTTTGCATACAACAACAAGCTTACTGTATAGTCATCCTGTCTTTCAGTCTTCAAAAATAAAAAAGATAAAACCACCATAACAGCACCTTTGAAGTATCATAAGAGTACTCCATATGACTTGTTCACTATATACCAAGTGTTCTGAAGCCATCCAGTAAAGATCACGTGTAGCCTGTGTTAAGTCCTGAATTAAAAAAATGTGCGTCAATGCCGTTGATTATGTTGATGCAACATTTTTAAACCTGGACACAAACATGGGCAAGACGTATGCTTTGGTGGAGAGGAAGATTAGAAATTAATAGTGACATAAATTTTGTCTCTTTCCCACACAAAGAGCATGAGTCATATGGACTACTTTCACAGTAGTTTAATAGGGTTTTTGGAGCTTTACAGACATGATCACTAAGGCCACATCCACACTGACCATTAAGTTTGAAAACTCCTTACATTTATTTTTTAGCTTCCTAATGCCATTGTTTTCCAAAGTATGCAGTTATGGTGAGCATTTTCAAAAGTCTCCATTTTCGGTGGAGGAAAACACAGTTCCAGTGTGGATGAGAGACGTAAACATACCAAAATAAATATGTTTTCAAACTAAAACATATTAGTGTGAACCTAATTTTCTCTACTGTAAACAAAACAGAAAATGTGGTCCCAATTTATATTAGGTGCCTTTAACTACTATGTACTTACATTAAAATACATGCAATGTGTGAAACAAGGACTTAAATATTGATCTGTTTCTCACCCACACCTATCATATAACTTCTGAAGACACAGATTTAACCATTGGAGTATTACGGAATACTTTTATGCTGCTTTTATGTGCTTTTTGGAGTTTCAAAGTTCTGGCCACCATTCACTTGCATTGTATGGACCAACAGAGCATTCTTCTAAAAATCTTAACTTGTGTTTTGCAGAAGAAAGTCATACACATCTGGAATGGCATGACGCCACTGTGCTTACTTCACTGATGCGTTAATAAAGTTTTAATCCTCGATTTTTTTACACAAACCTATCGATTTGCTTCAGAAGACATTCATTGATCGACTGGATTACTTTTATTCTGCCTAAATTTGTCTTTTTCATATTTGTGTCCACTATTGCTTTAACTGATGTCTTTTCCGTTGTCAAAATTACAATGGATTTGTTGAGGCGAACAGGGTGTATGGTTCATTTCAGGAGTGGATTTGATAAGGAATAACAAGGGCCTTCCACTGGCAGAATGTCTCATGGTTAAACAAACATTACTCATGTCAACAGCATATGTCACTCTCTCCACTGACCTCCCCTCTCTACTGCTCTCATGACATTGAGTAATGCTGAAACCAGGGCAGCATTTCCACTGCCTCTCTTAATGAGCTAATTAAGTCCACGGCAGTTCTGAAGTAGCTGTTGGTAGGCAGAAGGAATCTCAGCAAATATACGTTCTCAGTACAACAGCTTTTGTTTGGTTTCGATATAGTGCTTTAGCAGATCTAGAGGATGATGTGTCAATTGTTTTTTTTTTTTTAGAGTCTTAGAAGCAAATTAATTTCAAAGAACTGTGTATTGTTTTTTGAATTTTGAATTTCAGATTTACTAACCATTTAAAGGGGTCAACCTTTTTTAGTATTTGAATATGTGCTTTGATGCTTTTTTTGCACATATTTGCAAAACATGATAATTTTCCACCCTCGTTCTGAACGCATGTCAGAAACGCTTGGTTTTGGTGCTGCTTCTCCTTTAAGACTTCACAGTAAACACCCACTGTTATGATTGGCTTTCTGCTCTTGGTTGATCTGCTCTCTCCTTGCCATCTTACTGCTCACCTCTGCTGGTCAGGCTACAGACGTGATAAGGTAAATTCAGCTTTGATATGTTGTTGTGGAGGTGGTCAAATGCAAATGTCTACCAAAGTGTGACATCACAATGTGGAGGAAGTAGAGAACGACTCGTTTTGGCAGCTTGTTTTCAACAAATGATCTTTTTGCAGTAAGGAGGAAGTTTTGAGTTCTTAAACATACAGTATGTTTTTATAGTACAATGGCCTCTTATATGTATAAAGATCAAGGACAATTTGATTCCTCATATCATGACCCCTTACAAATATCATGTTTAAAACAAACTGTGATTGGTCACTTTCCTTGTCTATTGCACCTCAGGCTTCAACCACCTCAGTGGGCGGTTCTTGCAAAGTGGACCAGACTTTATGTTGATAGCAAAAGCCTGGAAACATGAGACTAGGACAGCAATAATGACTGATTAGATGTCATGTGTGTTAACAAGAGGGACTATTTATTAAAATCTGTCAGCACTGCATCTGCAGAAAGACCTAAACACAGCCTCTTATAAAAAACACTGTTAGTTTTCGAGGTCTGACATGAAATGTGTCTTGAGGGGTAGTTCCTGTATTTTCCTGGTTAGTGTGCAAGGATCTACATGACGCAGGAGATTTTGATAAACTTTGACAGCGGCGTCTGTTCTCTTCTGACTCATGTGAGATGACTGATGGATGGAGGGGTTGTTGATAATGAGTCTGCATTCTTTGATGACATGGATCATGAAGAGCATCAGCATTAGAGTGATCTGAATGACCTTGCGTTATGCAAACACATGACACCCCACTATTTGTAAGAGGAGTGACGGTATAGATCCTGTGCCCAATCTCGAATGTGTGAGAAGAATGCTAGCTGGGGGGAAGTGTGTGGACTGCTCATCCCATGCTGTGAATGTGTGAGAGACAGATGTCAAGGTTAGCTGATGTGCAAGCATAGTGCATGCTGCAGTCAAAGGAGAGAGAAAGAGAAAACCTGTGTTGGATACTAGGAAATGGAATACTAGCATATTGATTACTGCTCTCTGCACAATATATATACTGTGCCTACTATTTTTTTTTTTTTAAACAGGTGTTGCGAATGGAATACTAGTCTACTGATTACTGCATACTGCACTGTGTACTGCCAACTACTTTTTAAAACAGTTGGTCAGAATGAAACACTAACCTACTGAATATTGCAGACTGTGCAGTATATACTGTATACCACCTACTACTTTTTATAAATAGTTGTTCGGAATGGAACACTAGTCAACTGATTACTGCATACTGTGCAGTATATACTGTATATGCCTACTAGTTTTTAAAAATAGTTGTTTGGAATGGAATACTAGTCAACTGATTACTGCATACTGTGCAGTATACTGCAGGGCTACTTAACTTCAGAAAGGTCAGGGTCCACAAAACTGCATCCCTGTACCCCAAGGGCAGCACTATATATATATATATATATATATATATATATATATATAAATTAAAAGTTTATATTTTTATAGTAACAATGTTGGAATGTTGGAATGTTAGTTAACGGAATAGTTCACCCAAATATGAAAATTCTCTCATCATTTACTTACCTTCATGCCATCCCAGATGTGTATGAATTTCTTTTTTTTTGCTGAAGACAAATTATGACTGTTTAGAAAAAAAAATATGTCAGCTCTGTAGATGAGAGACAGATCAATATTTAAGTCCTTGGCTTTTTTTTTTTTTACTATAAATATCCACTTTCATTTTCAGATTTGAAAGTGAAACAAAACAGGAACCACATGTGACTTACAAATGTGAAAAACAAGGACTTAAATATTGATCTGTTTCTCACCCACACCTATCATATAACTTCTGAGGACACAGATTTAACCATTGGAGTATTACAGAATACTTTTATGCTCCTTTTATGTGCTTTTTGGAGTTTCAAAGTTCTGGCCAACATTCACTTGTATGGACCAACAATCAATCTTCTAAAAATCTTAACTTGTGTTTTGCAGAAGAAGTCATACACATCTGGAATGGCATGAGGGTGAGGAAATGATGAGAGAATGTTTATTTTTGAGTCAAATATTCTTTTTAGTAATTATTTTAAACATAACAGTAACAGTTCCATTTTCTGATATAGATCAGTTCTGTTGTCACTGTGACTGTCAACTTAAAAACACCATGAGTGTTCAACATCACATACACCAGAGATGTGTTCAAAAACAAGAGCTATATATTCAAAATTAGCACCAAAATCCCTTTAGTGACAAGTCATGAAGATTTGTCTACCCGCCTTAGCATTTTGCACCGAAGTAGATCACTAAAAGCATTTGCTAGAAGGCGTCTCAACGCCATCACTTCAGGAAACAGGTTTTTTTTTCCTTTACTGTTATCATGACAAATACATATCTCTGATGAGCTATTCAAGAGATTATACAGATTTGCACAGTGTAGAGTAACTCTCAAGTGAGAAGGTGACTGACCACCGCTTTCCTGTTCCTGTTGCTGCTGGCCCCTAGCAAGAGTCTTTGTTTTTAGACTGCTAGCATTTTTAGCATTGCTTATATTTCTGTTTTCAGTGTTTAATCTTTAATCTCTGCCATTTTTCAGCTTGCATCGTTTTGTTCTGAGCAATATTCTCTTATTGTCTCGTGATTCAACTGCGTGCATTCTTCCGCATGCATCCATTTTCTATTTTTATCACGATTAAACGCATTTTACCGTGCGCACCCATTCTCTCCTCTGTGTTACATGGATTATTGCTTGTCAAGAACCAACATAACAACAAACAATTGTGTGAGGGATTCACATCGATCTCAAACCCATGCAGCCCAAGAAGAACCACAACAACAAACAATTGCAGTAAGTCATGGCATCAGCACATGTTATTGCTACTTGCACTGCTTGCCACATGTTTATGATAGCTTCATCCATCAGCAGAGAAGGGAATTAGGAATTAGTCAGGCTGATGGTGAAGATTAATGAGTTAGAGACACGCATCTGAATGATAGTGGAGGTCAGTGGGAAAGAGAAACCGGTAGATATTGTTTCAGGGTAGAACAGCGAGCAACACACATACTTCGGTTCCGGCTGTAGAGACCCTGCTGCAGGGTGTTTGGGTGCCATCTCGGCAGCATACTCATATGGCAAAGCGATACCACTCTTCTGTTCCTGTTAGGATTTCTAATAGATTCTACCCACTCAGTGATGCACCACTAAGAAGCCTGTTGGAAATGCCCTGCTTATAGGTGATTCTATTGTAAGAATTCTATTGTACAAGTGCTGGCTAATGCTAAACGTAGATTTTATAAGATTGTTATTCATGTTGGTACTAACGGTGTCTGGCTTCACCAATCGGAGATCACTAATGTTAAAGAAGTGTGGTCTTGCAAAAACAATGTCAGGCACTAAAATATGCTCTGATCCGCTACCTGCTCGTTGTGGTGATGAGAGTTTATAGTAGATTAGTGCTGTTGAATGGCTGGATGTCTGAGTGGTGTCCACAGAATAGCATAGGATTCAAAGCAATTTGGATGAGTTTTGGGTAGACCTGACCTGCTAAAGAGAGATGGACTACTTCCCTCCAGGTAAAATGCCACCCTCCTCTCTATTAATTTGGCTCATTGTCTTAATAGTGATAGTGTTTGACTAACTGGGGCCCAGGTCAGGAAGCAGACAAACTGTCTAATCCGAACGTTTGCTAAATGCATTGAGTCGTCACACAGGTCATATAAACTGCAACACATAGAAACTGTATCACCTAGATATCATATAGAGACTTGTGTCTTCTCTGCGAACTTCCAAACACAAACTCTCACTAAGTCATTTAGAAATAATTTTTTTTGATATCAAACTGAATAAAAAAAAAATTATATAAACGTAGGACATCTAAACATTATATCACTTTCATCCAAAGCATTGGTTGTAAATTAAATTATTACAGTTCATAGTTTAGATTTGCTCTGATTGGCTGAATCATGGGTTAAACAGGATGAATATATTATCCTGTTTAAGGCTGTTTAAATTAGTCTACTCCCCAAGGTTTTTGTTATAAACTTGATCCTTGCCTGAAAAGTCGAGGAGGAGGTTTTGCTTCAAATGACAGTGATGGTTTTGGTGTTACTCTGAGTCAGAATATAAGTTAAATTCTTTTTAACTGATAATGCTTAATGTGACCGTCAGATATACAGTAAATAAAAAAATCTGTCATCTTTTGTTCTTGCTACAGTATATAGACCTCCAGGGCCATATTCTGATTTCCTTAGATAATTTGCTGAATTTCTTTCAGATCTTGTAGTTACTGTGGATAAATCTTTAATTGTTGTTGACTTCAACATTCACATAGATAAAGAAAATTATACATTGGGATTAGCATTTATAGATATTCTCAACTCTGTTGGGGGTCAGGCAAAATGTGACAGGATCAACTCATCGCCATAATCATACGCTAGATTTAATTCTGTCATATGGAGTTGATGTTGATAATATAGCAATTCTGCCACAGAGTGAAAACATCTCAGATCATTATCTCATCTCTTGTATGCTGCACTTAGCAAAGGTCACTGAATCTATGGTACAATATTCTTTTGACCACTAAAGATAGCTTCACTATTAACATTCCGGATTTGTCTAAAATACTCAGTAAACCAAAAAATCTAGAAGAATTTGATGTAATCACAGAAAATGTAAATGCAGTATTCTCTAGAACTCTTCATAGTGTCACACCCCCTTCGATTAAAGAAAATTAAAGAGAAAAGCCCCGCAGTCATGTTCTCAAGAGAGCAGCTCGAAAAATGGAGCGTAAGTGATAGAGTACAAAATTTTAGGTCTTTCGAGGTTTGCATATTTTTACAAACTCATTGAAATAAGCATAATATTCCTAGCTGTTTATTCAGTACTGTGGATAAATTAGTAAAGAAAAAACTTAGACTGAATCAGATATTCCATCGCAGCACAGGAGTCATGACTTTATGAATTTCTTAACTGATAAAATTGAAGTAATCAGAAACAAAATTGGAATTATGCAACTGTATGCTGTAGCACATCTGCAGACAGTGTCTCATATTATTCCTCAAGAGCAACATCAATCCTTTGCTGTCATAGAACAGGAAGAGCTAAACAAACTTATCAAAACATAAAAATCAACAACATGTATGCTAGATTAAATACCGACCAAGCTATTAAAAGAAGTGTTTCCTATAATTTCTTAATATTATTAACTCCTCATTATCCATAGGATATGATCCTGGAGAGTTGGCTAATCATAGACCGATCTCAAATCTCCCATTTATGTTGAAAATACTTGAAAATGTAGTGTCCTCCCAACTGTTACCAAAAAAATACATATATATACCTAAAGAATTTCAGTCAGGATTTAGGCACAATCATCTCTGACTGCAATTATCAGAGTTAAAAATGACTTGCTCTTATCATCTGATCGTGGCTGCATTTCACTTCTAGTGTTTTTAAATCTAAGTGCTGCCTTCGACACCATAGATCACAAAATTCTCTTGGATAGGCTTGAAAATTATGTTGGTATTTGTGGACAGGCATTAGTTGGTTTAGGTCCACGTCCAATTTGCCTTTGTAAATGAGGAAATGTCAGATCAAACTAAAGTTAAGTAGGGATCAGTTTTAGGGCCTCTTCTTTTCTCCTTATATATGCCTCCCCTGGGAGACATTATCAGGAACCGTGGAATGAGTTTTCACTGTTATGCAGACAATATCCAACATTATATTTCCTCAAAACCCGACGAAATTTCACAATTCTCCAAGTTAGCAGAGTGTATCAATTATATCAAAGATTGGATGACTAGAAATTGTCTTTCTACTTAATTATGTTTGGACAATAAACCTCTAAAAATAAGACGCTAATATATAATTTCACTCTTGATGGATGTACTGTCACATCCTCTTCTATAGTGAAAAACTTGGGTATTATATTTGATAGCAATCTGTCATTTGAAAACCTCTTTTCCAGTGTTTGTATAACAGCATTCTTCCATCTCATAAATATTGTTATGATACGACACATGCTCTGTGTTTATAATGCTGAAAAACAAATTCATGCATTCATGACCTTGAGACTAGATTATCGTAATGCATTACTGGGAAGATGTCCTGCAGGTTCCCTGTAAATAAACTTCAGTTAGTTCAATATGCAGCAGTTAGAGTGCTGACTAGAACCAAGAAATATGATCATATCAGCCCAATCTTAGCTCCACTACATTGGTTAGCTCCACAGTACTTATGTGACCTTCTATCACGCTATGTTCCATCACATTCATTAGAATCGCAAAAAAATTCTGGTCTGTTAATAATACCTAGAATATCAAAATACACAAATGGAGCCTGCCAGATCCAGCTTTGGTCCTGCATGATGTCCTACTCCAGTCCAGCCTGATGTCTGACTCCAACTTGTCATTCTGTCACTTAGATACAGCTCGTACTTTCCTATTTCTAGACCCATCACGCTCCTTATCTGCCAGTCACTGTGCTTTGGTGTGGTTCCACTGGAGCTATAGACTGTGGCTGTCATCCCAGTCCTAAAAAGGCCAGGTCTATACCCCCTCAGATTTGAACAATTTCTGTCCAATCTCTAATTGCCATTTTTGTCAAAGTTGTTAGACAAAGTTTTAACCGAGCAACTGCAATCTTATTTATCCACACATAACCTTTTCAAAAGTTTTCAATGTGGTTTCCGCCCTCGACACAGTACTGAAACCGCTCTGCTTAGAGTTGTAAATGACCTTCTCATAGCTGCTAATACCTGCGACATCAGCATTCTGATTTTGTTAGATCTTAGTTCTGCATTCGACACAATCTCTCACAGTACTTTTATCTCACGTCTATCTGTTATCGGCCTTCTCCTGGTTTACTTCGTCAGTGCAAATCCACTACTGCTTCAGTTATGCATGGGATCCCACAGGGTTTGGTGCTCGGATCACTACTCTTCATTATCTACATGCTTCCGTTTGGCTATATCACTCACCAACATGGTTTCAACTTCCATTGTTATGCTGATGATACTCTACATTAGTCTTAAACCAACTGCTTCTATTCCTGCTGAATCTATGTCAGCATGTCTTGAAGATATTAATGCTTGGATGACTGGTAACTTTCTCTCACTTAACACTGATAATTTTGTTTTATTATGAATAGGTCCATCACATCACACCTATCTTTGCAACCTGTCAACATTGCTGCTGTCCTAGTTGACCCTCTGTTAAAAATCTAGGCATTATCTTTGATTCTTCTCTCTCCTTCCTTCCTCACATTTCTTCACACAATAAATCAGCTTTCTTCCATCTCTCTCATATTGCTCAGCTTCGTCTCATATTCGATTTTAAGGATGCAGAGACCCTAGTTCATGCCTTCATTACTTCCCGAATTGATTACTGCAATTCACTTTTCTATGGCCAGCCTAAAAAGACAATAAATAAGCTCCAATACATCCAAAACTCTGTAGCTCGGGACCTCACTCACTCAAAGACATTTTCTCATATCAAGCCTATTCTTCAAAGCTTACATTGACTGCCAGTTCACTACTGCATTCAATACAAAATAATCCTCACATTTAAAGCATTACATCGTCTTGCTCCTCCATACGTACACCCCAGCTCGCTCACTTTAGGTCCACGGACTCCAGCCTACTAAAGGTACCATGGTTCAAGCTTTCATCCTTCGGTGGCAGGGCTTTCTGTATCTCTTCACCCTCATTAAGGAACTCCATTCCTCTTTCCCTTCTATTCCAGTACATGATACACATTTAACATGCATTACAGAATGATTAATAATAATAATACTATTAATATTATTGTAAATAATGGAAATTGTCATCAATCACACCACCATGTGTTCCAAACCTATATGACTTCTTTTTTCCATGCACAAAATTAAAGTGATAGTTCACCAAAAAATGTAATGCTCTAATTTTCTCATCCTCATGCCATCCCAGATGTGTATGACTTTCTTTCTTCTGCAGAACACAAATTAAGATTTTTAGAAGAATATCTCAGCTCTGTTGGTCCATACAATGCAAGGGAATGGTGACCAGAACTTTGAAGCTCCAAAAAGCACATAGAGGCAGCATAAAAGTAATTCATACAACGAGTAATTTTCAGAAACTATATGATAGGTGTGGTTGAGAAACTTTAACTTTGTATAAAGTCCTTTTTTTAACTATTAATTCTCCTTTGGGCGATATGCACAAAGATTTGAATCACTAAAAACACAAGAAGAAGATTGTGAAAGTGGAGATTTATGAGTAAAATGGATTTAAATATTGATTTGTTTCTCACCCACACATCATATCCCTTCTGAAGACAGATTAAACCAGTGTCATTTTAATTCCTTTAATGCTGCCTTTATGTGCTTTTTCTGAGCTTCAAAGTTTTGGTACCCATTCTCTTGCATTCTAGTATAAACTAACAGAGCTGAGATATTCTTCTTTGTCTTTGTTTTAAGCAGAAGAAACAAAATACATCTGGGATGGCATGAGGGTGAGTAAATTATGCAAGAATTTTAAATTTTTGAAAAATTATAACCATAAGATGTTAAACAGTATGCTAAACTTAATCATCATTTACTTCCACTGCATGTTTTTATTCCCCCTCCATATTTTGACTGTCAGTCCCTATCATTCTGTGTAACATCTTTTGAGTTCCACAGAATACAGAAAGTCACGTGGTTGGAAGAACACGAGGGTGAGAAACGATGATATAATATAAATTAAAGGCTGAACTATCACTTTAAGGATGCTTCTCAGATTTGGACTAATTTGTCAATTAGAAAAAAGCTTTGGAAGGTTTGGAAACCTTTTTCTAGTAATTATTATGGTGAAAAATCTGAACAATGTCACACAGTCCCAAGTTATAAATAATGTTTAATTATACACTGAAGCAAGATCATGAGAGAGCACCGAAAGCTACAGTACATTATTGTCACATGACCTCATCGCACTGCATGTTTTATTCAGTGAGAGGTGCCCAGATACCATCTCAGAAATAAATACACTTATTTAGTATTTTTTTAATCCAGGGTTTCTTTTTATCTATATACAGTATTTCGCTAGGTTCAAATGAATTTTGCATGCTAAAAGCCAAGTGTGACCACACTTGAGTATTATGGTAGTCTGTTATTCAGAACAATATTTTTGTTCTGCAATATGTTTTGCTTTATTGGAATCAGGTTTGTATTATTTTCCTTTCATTATCTGCCACATTTTGGCTGTTTTCTCTTATGAGTACAATCAGGTGTTTGGCAGGTTCCTCTCATTGTCTTCCTCTTGTTTTTTCTTTCCTGTCTGCCTACCTGGCTTCCTGCCTCTCTGCAGTATTCTGCCTCAGCTTGAGAGACTCTTCTCAAAGGACATCACATATGTATGTCTCTCTCTCTCTCTCTCTCTCTCTCTCTCTCTCTCTCTCTGTGTGTGTGTTATATTACAGCATATCATTCTCACTATTTAAATGTCAATTGGACTAAAGATGCCATCACTGCAGTGTGATCTTGTCCTCTGTCCATGACACTTTTATGAGAGGCAGAGCGAGGCTGTAAACACTGGACACATGCCCACCCTTTCTGTCCTCCCTCCCTCCCTCTCTCTCTCTCTCTCTCTCTCTCTCTCTCTCTCTCTCTCTCTCTCTGTGTGTGTGTGTGTGTGTGTGTGTATGTGGTCAATCTCTATAAGGATGAATCTCACATAAACTTGTTGAGGTCATATTTCACAAATTTATATTGTGCATAAAGAAAATGAAGCCTATTTTAAGGACTATTTATTAAATATCAAGATTATTTACATTGAGTCATTACTTTTGTGACCATTAAGCACATTTTACCCACAAATACTCATTAATTAAATGTATTTTTCATAAAAGAAATACTGTGATGTGCTGATTTTAACATAAAAATAACACAATTAGTGAAGTATCCATTTTTTTTCACTGTCTGAAGCTTAATGTTTTTTCCTACTTCTTGGGCCTAAAATTGGTATACCTCTAGGATGTACACACTCGACTCGACTACACATCCTACCACAGAAACCCGAGCATAATAATCACAGGAGCAGATTTACTGTACAGAGAGTGCAGGCGGTGAGCAAGGTGTGGGAGAGATGCGAGCAAGCTTCCGTATCTCTTCAAATCACCCAAAACGCTCCCTCATTGTCATCTGAACCAGTATAAAAAGTGAAACCGCAGAAGAGACCCAGCATGTGGGCAATATAGACTGAATTGCAGCCAGAGTGAATAATAGTTTTGAGGTTTTAAACTTCAGCAAATTAAACTTAAGCATTCATTTTGGTTTGTATAGTCTAATACTGCATTGAAAATGTACACTTTAGTTTCTTTTGCCAATAAAGCTTCATATAAATTAAATCTGCCCATTTGATCCACATTATTAAAAAAAGATTTTGCCCAACGTTTAATTTTAGATTGTCCACTGAATTGATGTATACATATACCTGTATCAAATGTTTATACCTGTAAAAATGTGTCTAATTATCTCTATCTGCAAATAAAAACGTTTTTTTGACATGTAATTATTTTAACATACATATATAAATAGCTCAAATAAATGATGACCAACCAATTTCTAACAAGTTTTTGAGACAAATTATAAAGTAAATATATTTATGATTATATTTAAATTTTTGTTTTAATGTACCATGATTAATCGTGATTAATCACAGAAAACTGCGATTAATTCGTTTTTTAAAAATGTAATCGATTCACATCCCTAATAAAAATCTTAAATCTTAAAATGTTATTTTATTCACATTACAATAACAAGAACTTTTTTGCAATATTGTAATAATAATTAAGTTGGGTTTGGTGCTTAATTGTCTTAGGAAGTAATTTCACAATCCAAATATCTTACTGGTCCTAAAAATTGACAATTTTCTTTAAGCAAAATTTATTTTTTACATTTCTTTAATGTGATTATGGGGTGAATTATCACCTGGACATCTTTCGTGAGATTCAGCAATAAATGGTGTGACATCTCCATGTAAGGGGCCCATTGTAAATTCACAATGATAGTTATTGCAGTCTTAAATCCATTTATCAACACATCTTAAGTCAGCAGCTTTCATAATTAATGCCTTTTTTATGTTTGTTTGTTGTAGCTCTCATGTGCTGCAGGAGAGATGTGCTTGATCTAGTCAATTAAAGCTGCAAGTGGCCTCACATAATCAATGCAAAACTGCTGTGCTGATTAAATTATTTCCTTCATCTCTCCCTCTCTTACACACACACACACACACACACACACACACACACACACACACACACACACACACACACACATCCTTGAGAGAGAGAAGCACTCATGGAAGTGAACCGAACACTCACAACCTGACACTTTTTTGTCCATTTTAGCAATAACGTAAAAATGGACTCGATACTGTAGAACAATTAAAGGGATACCCTAAAAATGAAAATTCTCTCATCATTTATGCACCCTCATGCCATCCCAGATTTGTATAACTTTCTTTCTTCTGCAGAACTCAAACAAAGATTTTTAGAAGAAAATCTCAGCTGGGCCTTATAATGCAAGTGAATGGTGACCAGACATTTGAAGCTCCAAAAATCACATAAAGGTCTTATAAAAGTAATCCATATTACTCCAGTGGTTAAATCTATGTCCTTAGGAGCGATATCATTGGTGTGGGTGAGAAAAAGTTCAATATTTGTACTTTTTAACTATAAATCTCCACTTTCACTTTTACATACTTTCACATTTTAAAAGTGAAAGTGGAGATTTATTACTGTTTCACAATAAAATAGTAGAAAGTACACAGTGTATACTGTGCAGTAGGCAGGTAACTAGTATTCCATTCTGGAATTCAGGGCCTGCCAGATGCTGCAGGTAAGGGGATGTCATGTGTTTGCATGCTGTGAAGACTTCCTGTTGCTATACCTACAGGTATATTCAGGTCTTTCTACATTTAAAACAATTTTATCTGAATTTTGTGAGAACAGCTGCCTTTTTTTTCTCGCTCCACTGTTGTGCAGTTGAAATTCTGGTGGGTTTTGGATTATTTTGACACCGTAATGAGCTAGCACTGTTTTGCCTGCTTATAATAACTCCCTGAATGTTCCTATCTCTCCACAGTCTCTGGTGGATATGAGCACATGCCTTTGAAGTTCTTGCACTGTTCTGAATCCACTCATGTGACTCATTTAGTTTCAGATTTTAGTTCCCACTGTTTTCACCACACTGATGAAAAGAAAAGAAGTGTCTTGGCTCCAATTACCGCCGACACTCATTAGGAAATAAAAAACATTATAATAAAAACAGTAATACTATGGAGAGTGAACATAGAGGAACAGATTTGTTTATCTTTTAAGGTTTCTACTCTTTTTCCAGAGATCCATTGCATTTATTAAATGATGGTCGGGAATGTATTTTATAATATTTCACAATAAGCCTCCATTATCTTCATTAGTCCAATAAAATTATTTATGCTGCAGCTGCTCTGTTACCATGAACACAAACATTCTTCAGTCGTTTTTGGCTTCCAAATGAATATTTTACAAAAAAACAGTTTTCACCCCAGTGAATTTAGGTAGATGGATGATACCTTTTTTCCTTAATAGAATCATTTACTCACCCTCATTTTGTTCCAAATATGGATGACTTTCTATTTGCAGTTGCTAGTTGGTTGCAGATGGTATAATGGAAAATTCTCATTTTATTGGATGAAAGTTTATAAACACCCATACAAACAAGATCATCAATCTTTCTGTCCATTTCTAGTCCAATATTTGTGGTTCATTTTCCCAGAAAAAAAAAAAGACTGTAAATGCATATGCATCAAGCTTTATTTGTGAACTTCTATGAGCACACTCCCATATAGATGGTCTCAAAGCTATTAGATATGCACTAAAAGAATCAGAATCAGAATGAGCTTTATTGCCAGGTATGCTTACACACACAAGAATATGTAATGGTGACAGAAGCTTCTAATGCAAAGAGAATACAACCATATATACATACAAACATATACTGTACATTTAAACATATATACATATAGTAACATACAAATTAAAAATAAGATATAACAGATAAAACAATAGAAATATACAATAGAGCAATAATGTTGTTTGAATATTTTATATACAGATATACAGTTATGTGCAGGTGATGTAATGTATTGAAGAAGAGGTAGGTATGTTAAAGGATAAAAATGAAATATGGATATAAGTGGAAATGGATGGACTGAATATTGCACATGTTGTATTGACAAAAGGAAAGTATTTGGGGACAGTTTTAACTGTTCATGAGGTTGATGGCCTGAGGGAAAAACTGTGCCTGGTGCCACAAAGCTCAAATTCTGTCTTCATTAGCTCTTTATTAATTACTGCTTTGAATTTATGAACAACAAAATCTGGCCCCTTAAAGAGGCCTAGATGTTTCTATATGCATTTACTTTCTTAAAATGTCACTGGAGTTAGTTTTATTTCATATTGTCTCTTACTGAAAAAAACTTATAGGAAATGTATTATATAGGAACTTAATTTTGAGGTAATTCAGAAAGCACTAGCGTCTGTGTAACACTCTGTGTATGGCTGTCTCGCACACATATTCACTCTGACATTAATGAGATCCTACAACAGAATTAAACAGAATTAACACCATCTTTGTGGCTCACCGCTGTTAAAAGCTCTTAACTAGAATACTGTGGTAATTCAGTGGCTTTCGTTTATAAATCTGCTCTATGGTGTATTTCAAGTATTAATCGGTCATTTACAGCTAACAATGTCTGTTGAATTGTTCTCCATGGACACAGAGTTCCACCGGCTTTGCAGAAATTTAACGCTGTTCAGTAAATTATGCAAAGATTAAATCTTAAATCTGATGAGAAACATTAACGGGGCAGAAACACTTATGCATTTAAGTAGACATTAGCCGTGTTGAGGAAATTACAGTTTCAAAGTAGCATCCACAGTTAATCATAATTTTAAATTGAAATGTGTATTTTGTGATCTCAGTTTAATTGGCAGAGACATAAGATAAGCAAACCATTTGTACTTTGATTCTCCCCAAAAGTGAAAATAATATATGAAATGTTGTTACTTTCAAAACATTGCTCTGTTTGAGTATCGCAATTAGCAACATTGGCACAACCAATGCTGTGAGTTTGGGGTGGGGCTAATTGTCTACCAATGTCAGACTGTTCATTTGATTACACACTACAAATATATTAATATATTACTATCAGATGATGTCATTTATTTTTACAATCAGAACAGTATTTTTCTGGCATAAAAATATGATCAACTTATTAATGGTAACAGCAGCTACATTTACACTTGATACAATTAATTAAACACTTTTAATTAAACACACATTTATATCAATGAGTCAAGACAGTGACAAATAGCAGTATTTAACAAAATTTTTTGCTACGCAAAAGACATTTTATGGACTGTTATAATATATATGTTATATTACATAAATTGTTTGATTGAACCGATTCATAAAACGAAATAAAAAAAAAAATCAGACTTCTCAACGGATACGAGAAAAAACATAGTAGTCTAGAACGTTTAATTATTGCCTCAGTTTCCATTCACTTTTACTGTATAGAAAAAAGATGCAATGAAAATAAAGGGTGACTGAGGCTAACACACTGCTTAATATCTCTTTTATTTGTTCCATGAAACAAAGAAAGTTTTATGGGTTCGGAACAATATGATGGTGAGTAAATAATGACAAATATCATTTTTAGGCAAACTATACCTGTAAATCACTAGTGTCGCTATAAGCTGTTAGTTAATCCCAAACACTGAACATTATTCAATTCTCAAAGAGAGAGAGAGAGAGAGAGAGAGAGAGAGAGAGAGAGTTGAGCTGGCCCCATAGGCAGCAGTATAAATCCGACAAACCCCTGATCTGTGTCCAGTGGCATTGGCAGTGAAAATACTCGGCACTGGTCTGGTGGCGGCTTAGAAGGCCTTTGTGTGACCAGACATTCACTCTGAATCAAAGGGGGCTTCAAAACATGTTTCTAACGATTGTGGATGCGTATTCCTCAGCCTGACTCTCAAACAAGTCACATATGTTCACAGACGGACTGGCCAACACCCCTCACTGGCTGGCACACACACCCTGTTTTTGTGCCATGCTTCTGGACTCTGAGAGGTGAACACAAACATGAGCATACAACCACAACAGGTGAAAATATATATGCCAGTTTTGCACATTTCTTGTAGGCACCGTGTGGAAATGCAGAAAATTAATTGGACTGTAAACAAGCTTCTCATTAGCGACACACTGATTTGATCAAACTCAGTGGCTGGATCGGACAATCAAACTGATGTTTGATATAAAATGCAAATTTTCTGAATCAAGACATGAAGCTCATTTTGGAAATATCTTGGAGAGGAAACAAGTGTATACATTAGACTTATAAAAAGGGTCGACTGCAGGCACGTTTTTATGTGTTAATATGTTAATAACTTCCAAAAATCTACTCATTCAAACAATGCATGAAAACCTTGTTTATAGGATGTTAAATTGCATTTATATGACTTTTTTATTTGTATTTTACATCAAAACATAAACAGTCATGCGCACACTGACGAACTGATAAGAACGGTGGTAAATGTGTTTACATGCAGAGCAAAATTGGGTAATGGGTAAAAAATTACTTGTGTCAATCTGTTTATGCTTAAGCTGTTTATAACCTTACCTTGATAAAGGAAAACCAGTTAAGCCATTTACATGACCACTCATATTGTTGGCTTGTTAAAGGGACAATTCACCCAAAAATTTAAATTCTCTCATCATTTACCCTCATGCCATACCAGATATGTATGGCTTTGTTTCTTCTGCAGATCAGAGAGATTTTAGAATAATATCTCAATCTCTGTTGGTCCATACAATGCAAGTGAAAGATGGCCAGAATTTTGAAGCTCAAGAAAGCACATTAAGGCAGCATGAATGTGATCCATTGGTTTCCAGTGGTTTAATCCATGTCTTCAGAAGCATTATGATAGGTGTGGGTGAGAAACAGATCAATATATATATATATATATATATATATATATATATATATATATATATATATATATATATATATATATATATATGTCCTTTTTTTTATTAAAAATTCTCCTCCCTGTCCAGTAGGTGGCAATATGTATGAAGAATGAGCATCACCAAAAACAAAAAAGTAATGTGGAAGCGAATGTGAAAGTGCCAATTTAAAGTGCTTAAATATTGATTTGTTTCTAACCAACACCTATTATATCGCTTCTGAAGACATAGATTTAAGCACTGGAGTTGGATGGATTACTTTTATGCTGCCTTTATGTGATTTTTGGAGCTTCAAAGTTCTGCCCACAATTCACTTGCATTGTATGGACCTACAGAGCTGAAATATTCTGAAAAGCTTTCTTTGTGTTTGGGAGAAGAAAGATAGTCATAAACATCTGGGATGGCATATTTTAATGATACCAGTTTTGTTTTCCAGTAAAAATGTTGATACATCCTTAGGTCTTGCAGAGTAAATGTAGTCTAATAAACCTGCCACTGTCTATTATATCATTAATATTAACCAAACACCTGACAAGGAAACCAATATTATTAAAACATATTTTTGACGGCCTCCTTGAATTATAACTTATTTGAGAAATACCTGAAGGCCACAAGCCATTTTTATTTATTTAATTGGTTCAAGCTGATGTTTTCGATGTTAAAAATCTTTTATTGCATACCAGCATAATATGCAGCATCGTAAATAAATAAGCCATTTGTAGGTTGATTTTACTTAAAAGTGTAACACTGGAGTGCTATTATAACATTCCTGTTTATTTCAGTGGCCCATCCTGCCTGACACAGCAACATTGGCTTGACCAATGGTGTAAGTTTGCAACCAACGGAAGACGGGAGATTTCTTGAATCAGCGTTTGTTTTTTAAATTCCATTACATTTTTATTGAGACTTGGTATTTAATACTGACATTTTGATATTCTAATAAGGGTTAATTTCCCATTGTTTTAGCCTGCCAGATTAGTGCAGCAGTCTCAGGGACAGTGACTGATGAGAAGTTTATTAAACACATTGCACAGGCTCTTATTAAAAAAGAGAGAGAGCCACACTCTGAGGCCATGGGAAGCTAGAAAGAACTACAACACCAAATACAGAGAGAGTAAGAGCATTCTTCGCACACAGCTTGAGGTGTTCCCCATCTGCTGCATGGCAATTCCGACAGCTTTTACACAAACGGAGATGGATGAATTTATTACATTTACAGTTTTCCATAATAACCCTCCTCTCCTTCCCGTCACGCTTTCTATCAACATTTCCTATAATATTATTCTTAAATCCCTCTTTCTTGTCTCTTAATCTGTCGGGTTTGTTATCCCCCCACCAACCTTGCTGTTTATGCATACCTAGACTAACCTATTCTTTTATTCTTTTATTCAATTGTTCATGGTCATGAATTTAAATTCATCACACCTCTAAACCTCATCTTATGTGTGGCCCTAGATTCAAGATGGAGAGATTAAACCAGTGTTTGTCCACACTGAGTTTCGCATTTGTCCAAACTCAGTATCCCATTACCATTGTGCCTCTTAATATCCTGCTTTGATTGGTTTAAATTGTCTTCTTGTGAGTAAAGTAATTGCAGTTTACCTCAGCTAAGACTGGAGACCAACCCTGATCGGTGCAGAAGCCAGATCAATTTCCATATCCATCAAAACCAGGTCCCTCCTGGATTAGCTGCCAGCACCGACATCCACGCTGATCTATGTGTACCACAGTGGCAGGTGGAGGCAGATTACGTTCAGGTTTGGGACTCCTAACTCACACGGGCGTTGGTGTCTTTCCACCCACCTGACAGATGCGGAATACCCATGTCTCTGAATGATGATAACAGTTTACATGACAGGCTGTGACTATCAATCTCTACTGCCTGATTAAAATACTATGTGACAAATCGTATTTACTGCAAAGAGACCTGTTGTGGGTGCTTCCACAGCTCTGTTTTCATAGGGAGTGATGCCTCGTTCCACACGTAGATGTGAATATGAGGTCAGCTGCTGCTCTGTCGTATTCTTCATAGATCTCCTTGGAGCACGTTGTCATTCTGTGGAGACCACAGGCTTGTTTTATGGAAGAATACTTGAGCAAAATGTCTTGTCTGTTCTTAGAACCATTTCGTTTTTCATCTCAGTTTATTCAGCTGTTCAACAGCGATGGACCACTTATATGTGTTCAAAAGGGAGAAATTGTAACGCTTAAAATGCCAGCTGTAGTCCCTGTAGGCTTACCATGATTTGTCTCGGTAAAGAGGAACACAATTAAGAGCAAAATTGTCCACTACTGCATTGTACTTGAGTTACAGTGCATTAGAGAGACTTAAAGGCTTGGTGGTAGAACATAAATCTAAGTGTACTCTGAATCACAAACCTGGCAAGATCTGAAGCCTCAGCATAGTGCTTGATGGGATATGTCACTGGGTGCTGTAAAAGTGCTTCAGATCACCAAATATCCCAATAACTATCTCAGCGATCTCCTCAGTACTTTGCTTTCTTTTACTTTCTGTAACTCAGAATTCATGAATCAGCAATAGACAGCAACAGGGTCCGCCCACTTTTTGAGCTGTCTTGGTTCTGGAAGTGTTCTTTGTTTTTCTTTTTTTTTTAAATCCTATACTTTTTTTCCAAAGGGATTTAATAAATTCCTACATAAAAGAATTCTAAGTCATGAACCAAACCAAACCAGCTTTGAGGTGAATCACAACCTTACAATCTTTGATATGAAGAAATAAATATTTGAAAATCAGACCAAAAGACAAAGGTACTAGGTTATGTACTTAATGCCTTTAATGAAGGAATGAACTATAATCCTATGAAGCATTGTGAATGATGTAATTTAATTAAAAATAATTGAAGAATATAAAACTATCGATCTAAAGTTGTTGATTATAACTATAAAAAAATCAGTTTTGATTATATTGGCAAATATTAAGATATGTTCAAAGTTTGCAAGACTGTGGCAGCATTTGTTTGGCGTGTTTTGTTGTATATATATATATAGTCTTTGTTTTAGTTTTTTCAGGATATTTTTTATTAAATGTAAAGTAAAAAAAAAAAGTATTTTAACTACGACAGCTATAAATTCACATACATATATGGTGCAACACATAACTGATTAGTTTATACATTAATTTTCAACCCATTCAGTAGCCCCATGCCTTTGGACCATTTGTATTAGTTGAGCCCTGGAATTCCACTCTTTTCCCTACTAAAAAGACCAGCATATGTTGTGTTTTAAATGCTGGTGTGCTGGTTTACCAATAAGGCTTCTTAGCTTGCTTAACCAGAAAGACTTCCTTGGTTCAAGATCACTAGAAAGAACATACTGGTCAACAAGCTTCACCAAGTAAGCTTTGCTGGTAAAGGTTCACTAGCTAAACCAGCACCAAACAAGCTGGCATTTCTTAAACCTGTTGCCTGCAGTGCAGCATTCCTTTAAAGGATTTTGTGTTGTCTCATCTCAAAGGAGGAAAATATATTTTGCTTTGACAGTCTATGGCTCACTGAACATCTTTGCCTGTTTCCCGCATTTAATGCAACCCAGAATTGAGAGTATGTGGATAATGAATTATTGAGAGCGGATAGCTTGACCTTTGCTAGTGATATGAATCAAACATTAGTGCGAGATCAAGCTAAAGAAATTTACAGGGGCTACATCTAATAATAGGCCAGTGGTTTAGGAGAAGTGCTGAGGCTGGAAAATCCAGAGATCCATTACCCAGTAATTCATCTGAAGGAAAGGCGACTCTGGCAACCACAGATGCAGTCGATCCCGGGGTGGAGCCGCGGCAGGGTTGAGAGGGGATGGTCCTGTGGGGATTCTCTGGCTTGCTGCGATATGCATGCTTTGGTGGAGTGCTTTCATGATTTTTTTGCGTTAAAATTATCTATTCTGCATTAAATACTATACAGCCTTATGTTTTGATTTAGCTTCAGGCCCAGAGGAAAATTTTAGGTAACACTTTACAAAAAGGTTGTATATGTTAATATTAGTTCATGCATTAGTTATCATGAATTAATAATAAACCATATTTGTTTTACAGCATTTAATGTATTCATCTTGGTAAATGTTCATTTATATATATATACTGGTGTTCATTCTTATTTCTAATAAACAATGTTACAATTGTTATGTAAAAAAAAATCCTTAGTATTTGTAGAAATGAATTAGCCAATATCAAAATAAATACTATGAAAGTATTGTTTATTGTTAGTCCCAAGGTTTTTCCTGGGTCAAAAATGTTCTTCGGTGGTGACTGATGTACAGTGGGTATCCAACAAGGTTGATCCTTACTAATATAGGGATTAACGAACATTGTGTTAAAATTTTGAAAGTGAAATCATCTAGGTTACTGTCGTAACACTGTAGTGTACTGTAGTGACACTAGGGTGTCTCTCTTGAGAGCCTCGGATGCCTCTGAAGTTTGAGAAAAGTCCAATGAGAATTGTGTGGCAAAAAGTCACATGGCCTTACAAGCCACACACGGAAGTGGTACGGTGGTAGGTCCTGCCTGGTGAGGGAGGAGCTCTATAAACACAGTGACCGGGGTCAGAGGGGACTGCCCAAGGGAGACGCAGGTCCACCGAGAGGGGGACCGTATCATGGAAAATACAACACGGGGTTACCGTGACAACTGGCATCTGTGGAGCACCTATTCCAGTACAGAGTACTGAGTACAGAGTACTAATAGTGGGTCTGGTCGGGAATTCCTCCGCCGAATTTGCAAGCCAGAGGGCTAGGGAGGAAGGACATCCAGAGAGCACAAGTTTTGTGGTCTCGCCTGGGAGTAACAGTGCACGTGTTCACCTCAGAGGAGGGGAAAGTCGCTATGCACAAGCAGTACACCCGGTCAGCTGTTCCATATTACTGAGTTCTATGTGCTCAGACCTGACAAAACACGGGACGAGACCGACTCAACCTGGAGATTATAGAATCTTCCAACCCTCTTGATGGAAGCGAGCGCAATCAGGAGGGCTGTCTTCAGGAAGAAGGCTTTTAGCTCAACTGAACATAACGGCTCGAAGGGTGCTTTTTGAAGGCCCACAAGGACCACAGAGAGATCCCATGAGGGGAATAGGCATGGCCTGGATGATGCAACCACCAAACGCGAACCATAGGAAGGGTCTGTGTCGGGGCAAGATTGAGACGTGGAAGTCTACCGCTGCAAACCAATCTTGATGCTGAACACGTTAGAATATGTCTCTGCATGAGATTCTTGAACGGGAGTTTGTGTAAAGCCCGGTTGAGAACTCACAGGTCCAAGATTGGCCGCAACCCACCACCTTTTTTGGGTACGATGAAGTAAGATCTGTAGAAACCTTCTCGGCTCTATCACGTCCTTGTATAAAAGGGTTGCAATTACCGCCCGCAGGGTGTTGGCGTTCTCGCTGTGCACTGAAGTGAAGCGGATGTCACTGAAACGGAGGGGGGCGCCTGGCAAACTGAATTGCGTAGCCGATTCGGATGGTCCTGGCCAGCCAACATGATGGGTTGGAGAGCGAAAGCCACGTGTCCAAGCGCTGTGCAAGGGGCACTAAGGGGAAAATCGCATTTGATGTTCCTGGTGGGACTTCGCAGCGGGGGGGAGCAGGTAGTATTGAGTCAGGAGGCAAGGTTGGGTCCCGAGGCATCTGTGCTGAGGAAAGTCTCAAAGCACTTACCTTCTCCCGCGTACCCGGCAGGGGGCGGGTTGGTGACTGAGGAGGAGGTCCTTGAAGACATCCTCTGGACTCGTGAGAACTGGCCGGCCTGGGGTCTGTCATGATACAGTTGCAAGACAGGCAAAAGGTCCGCATCCAAGGTGCTGTGACTGTAAGTGTTTGGTGCCGGGCACGGCATGTGTGTGCACCTGGGGTTACCCAAGGAATAAGGAAATCATTATTTTATTGACAATGTGGGTACCGCAGCCCGAAGGGGGTGCAGCAAAGGAAAAAAAGGAAACCAAGGATTTTCCGCCCGGCCCTCCACCGGGGGATGGAGTGGTCTGTCTACCAGCTCCATGGTGAACATCTCATTCCTCAGGTCGTCCATCTCAAGAACGCTTGGCAGCCTTCTGGAAGCCTTCCGTGTCCTCGAATAGGTTCGAGAGATGGGGGGCGTCCACTTCCTGTGGGGCGCTCTACACAGGAATGAGAGCTGGGCCCAGGTTGAGGCAGAGCTGCTTGTTGTATTGCAGCCACAGGGGGAAGCCCTCGGCGAGCAGACAGGCACATCAGGATCAGGAGTACCCAAGTGCAGATCTTTTAGTGCCTTGGCCTGGTGGACTTGCAGGAGGGCCATGGCATGCAGGGCAGAGGCAACCTGTCCAGTGGCACCGTAGTCTTTCACCTTCAGGGACGGCATCGTACTACAGGCCTTGGAGGGGAGTGCCGGGAAATCCTGCCAGGTGATTCAGCTCATCATGCACTTCCGGGAAGAAATGGACCGGGGGGGGGGAATGGCTGCGAGCGGCGCCCTCACCCAAGGAACCAATCTTCTAGCCGCGATGGCTGAGGGGAGGACGGAGGGTTCCAGTCCAACCCCATGCTCGAGCAGACCTGACCGGGCGGAGGACTCGAAGCCCAGTCGAGTCCTCCGCGTCAGACACCGCGACGCTCTCCGATGGAGCACGACATCCTCATCCAGCTCGAGGGGTCTGAAGGAGACATCAGACTGACCGTGAGTCGAGCCGGTCTCACATCGGACCCGGATGGGAGCAAATGAGCGTGCAGGGGGCGGGTGGTTCGTGGGGATTTACCCGGTGAAACCGTGTCCGCTGAACTCCCCAAATCGCCTCCATCGCCAGCCATGTCAGTCTCAATCCCGTGGGAAGAAGGTGCGATGTTTAAAAAAAGTCTAATAGATCCCACCTAATAGGTTAATATTTAAATATGAAACTGCAAAAAAAAAATTCTAAATCGTGATTAATTTTTAGTAAAGATGAAGATGTGCATTTGAAAAATCTTTATTGTGGCACATGTCAAAATAATGAGAATCTTATGCCATGTTCACACAGTAGCAGTGTACGGTTGTCAGACCTGTTCTGAGTGCTTAATACAGTTGCGTTCACACAGGACGGTTATTTACGAGTGTGACAACCGCATTCTATGACTGGATTTGATTCCTTTCTTTAATAATGGGGCAGCAATTGTGATAAGACATGTCGGTGTTTTGGAAGTCGCCATTTTTCATATTTACATTAGTAACTGTCACTATGTTTACAGGTGTAAGAAAATCCTACATTTCTTGTTAACTACTGCGCTAACATAATTCGTGTTCGTGATAGCATTGTGTAATGTTAATGTGTACAGCCATCCTTTAATGTTATTGCTTAGAGGTTTCTTTTAAGTCTCAATGAGACAGTTGTTGACATAAAGTAAGAGTATAGAGCGATAAAATTCACGTGTAATGAAATAGCTCAGATAATTTGGTTAATGATGAATTTGATGAGAAATATTCTTTTGATTGCGGACTTTGATATCTTGCAAATCTGAGCACGGTGTGACACATTGTTGAGATCTTTTCTGAAACTCTAGAGAAGACGCATGCTATTGCTGGGGTCTTTTTCCCAGGAGAAAAATTCTGAGAAGCAGGAGACATCAGAAAAAGATTATCTAATATTAATCTCATTGCATATCAGTAACAACTGATATGTTATTTGTCTGTGGGTAACTCCTATGTCTTTGGTGTTTTAGTATTTATTTAATATTTTGTGTAGTGAAAAATTACTTGTCGGTGAGCACTTAAAGTCAAACTTGTGTTATCAGTCTCACTGCTTTGATGGATATTTAGAGTCTTCTATTGTTTCTAGTTTCTAGTGCAGCGGCCCCAGAAAAGAGGACTTGCATAAGGACTTTTCTCATTAATAAGCAGTTAAAAAGAACAGCGTACTGAAATCGTAAGGGTTCGCACAACTCTGTGATATCTCCTGAGGTTAATTAGTCCAAACACAGCTGGAATGTAGACTGTCCATTCAGGGCAATAGCGGCCATGAATTTAACACTGTCAAAAGTTGCAGACGTTTGACCACACACAGAGACACAGAAAAAGGCAACAGCATGGTCTACTTATTTTATTTTTGGCTCTCTGAATAAATGAAGTATCAGATGGTATAGTCTTGTAAACTTTATTTTAATTTAGCTTTACATACATTGTCAGAAATTGCTGCCCAGTTTTGATGTCCGTCTGTGTCCATCTATGTTCCTCAGTTATGATTTGCTGGCTCTAAATTTTAGTTCTTCCTCCAGATACACCTGAAGCAAAATGCTGTTACCTGTTCAGCTCTTCAGATACAACGAGAATCAGATCCTGAGTCTAATGCTCCTCATAGATGACAGTCACAATTGATGCTGCCATTTATTCCATCTAATTAAAAGCCACTGACATTCATGCTTAATTTCTTATTTAGTAAAAACAATGGCAGATCTTATAGTTCATGATGATGTGCATAATTTACCACAGAGACGCTGAATGCAAAACCTGGTTTTGGTCAAAAGTCTAAAGTCCAAACATGAGACTCTACTGCGCGCTGTCTGACTTTCGAACACTCTTATGTATATTTGTGCATGTGACCCTCTGCTGTTTAGCACTGTTATGTTTTTCATATTATTCAAATAACAATTGACAAGATAAGGGGGACATTTTTATTCATTTATAGTTTTATTCGGCTGTATGGGGGCGACTGTGGCTCAGGTGGTAGAGCGGGTTGTCCACTAATCGCAGGGTTGGCTGTTCGATTCCCTGCCCACATGACTCCACTTGCCGAAGTGTCCTTGTGCAAGACTCTGAACCCCACGTTTCTCCCAATGGCAGGCTAGCGCCTTGCATGGCAGCTGTGCCGTCATTGGTGCGAGTGAATGGGTGAATGAGACTCAGTGTAAAGCGTTTTGAATACCGCTAAGGTTAAAAATGCGCTGTATAAGTACAGACCATTTCTATCGGGAAGACACGCAGGCTTGAGTGAGGTTTAAGATGCCATTTATTTGATGAATGTAGAACAGAAATGTATTGTCTCTCTTTGGCGTAGGCCCGGGGAGTTGTACTTGGAACCATCATATCCTGCCGGAGATAGGAGGCAGGGGCGAGGAGCCTACCCCCGTGCGGGACGGGGCTCAACTGGTGGTGGTGGGGTGGTGGAGGTTGCCGTGTTAGCGCACTGAAACAGCAATGTGATAGATTGTGAGCAGACTTATAAAGTAATGGCTTACCTGCGATTGGCTAGGAATTACCCAGCTAATAGTGTGATGATGTACATCTGCTAGTCTTCCCGCTAGAACTACGCTGCGCTCACATTTACCATATTCATTTATTTAAATGTTTTGTTGCTGTTGACATTTTGTGTGGTACATGAAATCTACATTTCTTTATATTTCAGTTATTGCAACTCTCTGAGAGAGTTTAAAGATTTTTATTGATATTATGACATTAAAGGAAGCTTAGTCTTGGCGGATTGGGTGCGTAGGACGAGGGGCACCTGTTCGACCTATCAGCCGCGGCGTGTAGAGTATCCTAACTGAACTTGTTAATATTTTAAATTTTTATTAATTATCATGTTCATTAACATATTAGTTTTTGTTGTGGTTTCGAAACTGGTATAGACAGCCATGAAAAATCACTCTTATTTGTATAAATTTGTTTAGTTTTTGACAAACCTTTCGAAACTGTCAAAACCTCACTGGCAACCACCATGTTTCTTAAAGGAATAGTTCACCCAAAAATTTTAATTATTTTGTTATTCACTTACCCTTATGCCATCCTAGATATATAGGACTGTCTTTCTTCAGCAGAACACAAAAGGAAGGTCCTTTTAATGCAAGTACATGGTAGCCAGCACTTTGATGGTCCAAAAGTCATATTTAGGCAGCATAAAAGTAATCCATTCGACTCCAGTCGATCAGTTAATGTCTTCTGAAGCTAAGCGATAGGTTTATGTAATATAAGTCGATAATTACATTTATTTTTACTCTAAATTGGTGCATTTGTCCAGGACAGCTCTGATGCTGTTTGAAATGACCAAACTCTCATGTGAAATTCGTTCTTCTGTTGTAAATATGTACCGATTCCGAATTCTCACTTGAACTCACTGACACGCTTGAATCACGTGACAGCTACATGATGCATCAGCTGCTGGCAAGAAGTGCTTTTTAAAAGTTAAAAACATTTTAATTATTGCTTTATTCTTTACACAAACTTATTGATTTTCCTCAGAAGACATTCATTCTTTAGTCATGTGGATTTATTTTATGATGTTTAAATGTGACATTTGGACTGTCAAAGTGCTGGCACCTGTGTACTTGCATTATAAGGTCCTGGCAGAGCTCAAATCTTAAGTTGTGTTCTTCTGAAGAAAGACAGTCATACACATCTGGGATGGCATCAGGGTTAGTGAATTTTCATTTTTGGGTGATATTCCTTTAAGTCAAGCTTCAAGTGCCCCTAGAGTCAGGTATTTGGTGTGGACTTGGCAGAAACATGAGATTATGTTGTAAATTATCCTTAATGGTCTCCTCATCAGAGCCATCTTCCTCCTGGTCTGACAGCTGACAGACTCCAGGGACGAGGCACAAGTCAGCACAGATTAGAAAAGCCTGCATGAAAAATGGCCTGAAGTGTATTGTGTGACCGTGCTCTGGGTGGGGTCAGGCTTGCAATGGTGCATGGCTAAGTTTGGCTCAGTCTTACAGGTCCTCCACTACACAGACCATGTGAGTGTGTGTGTGTGTGTGTGTGTGTGTGTGTGTGTGTGTGTGTGTGTGTGTGTGTGTGTGTGTGTGTGTGTGTGTGTGTGTGTGTGTGTGTGTGAGCAGGAGTGTGTGGAGTTCGTACATTGGAACCTGTCCTGAGAGACCCTGCTTCTGGTAGAGATGTTTATGGTCCTCATAAAAACCACAGCAGAGATTCTGTCCCCACCCAGATTGTAAGGTCAGCTACATTGCCTCTTTTTGCTGTGCATGACATGGCTTTGCATTTTAAAGGATGCGGTCCATCGTTCTCACTGCATTACACCAAATGTATCATCCTGAAAAACAGTTTACCTCTGAACTATGGATTATACAATGATATATAATATATATGAATTATATATGAATAATGCACTGGCAAGGCAAGGTTATAATGGAACTAAAACAAAAGTTGGGGTGTAATGGCGGACGCGAACCCTAGTAACTGATTTTTGGAAACACAGGCAACAAAATATATTTATATTGTGTTGCACCAAGGTTAAGCTTAATCAACAAAATATTTTAGCTTATTTTTTAAGATTTAGACTTTTCAATTTCATGAAAAATTCCCATCAAAGTACATTTTTTTAAATGTAACAAAATTAAAGTAATAAAACGAATGTATTTTTTGTTTGTTTGTTTGTTTTTGTCAAAGATTACGCACTTTTTTCTTTTTTTTCTTTTTTCTTTTTTTTATTGAGCAAAACACAAATTAACAAAACAGCAGCTTATACATACACACATATATACACATACATACTTACATATACACACATATATACATACATATACACATACATATACACATAACAAAAAAAAAATATTTAAAAAAATTTAAATAAAAAAAATTACAAATGAAAACAAAAAAAAGAGATTACGCACTTTAAATTTTATAGAAATCTTTGTTGTGAAATTTAAATGCATCAATCTTAAAAATATTTCTGTGTATAATGTTGAATACCACAAAACAAATGTTTGTCTCATGCCTGTTTTTGTTTTTTGTTCTATTTAAAGCAAAAATCATGGTTACAGGAGGGCATTTAAAAAAATGTCAATGGAATCCACACACCACACCAGTTAAAAAAAGAAAAAAAGAATGAGGCTTGAAGTCCAAAATCCTATGAGAACAGTGTTTTACTCAAATAATCCAATATACTGTACATAGTTGAAAAACAATGAAAGTGCACAAACAAAAAGTGAATATGTACGCTAAATAGAAAAAAAGGAAAATAAGTAAACATTTTTTCAGTGCTTAGCATACATGTAGTCAAGAAGGCATAAATATACATTAATATACATTTATATGTTAAAATGCAGCATTGGTTACACACACAAGATTATACGGTTCAAGATCAAGAATAAGTGGATAACAATCATTAAATTAACCATTTAATCATTCATTCAGCTAAACATTGCACAGGCCACCAGCATAGGTGGAGACATCCATAGTACACTCTACGGCAACAGTAACAATGACAGAAACAACAACAACAACAGGAGGAGGACAGGAATGACACCTACAAGGAACAGGAAAGGTTCAAAGTTTTTTTTTTTTTTGTGGTAATCAACATTATATATTATGCTGTCAACTGAGCATAAATGAATTTTTAACCCAGAATATTCCTATAATTTTGATTCCCCGTCTGTCACTCACTTCGACGTTGTGTCAAACTGCACTGCCATGCAGAGAAGGAGAAAGCCGCTAAAGTGCGCCGTAGATCCAACAGCAGAATCAGCTCAGAGGAAGAGGAACAGGTGTGTGAGTAGCAGCTGACCGCATACACGACCATCAGCTCCGAAGAAAATTTCTGAATGAACTAGATGTATTTCCCCGCTTTTATACCCGTATGTCCGGGGGCGGGGTATTCAAATACTGTCTGCCAACTTCTCATTGGCCTTTTTTCATAGATTAGAGGCATATTCGGCACTCAAGATTGACCCCTAGTGTCGCTTCTTCGACACAATGTCTCATTCCCTCCATCAGGGAACGGAGGTTACATACGTAACTTAGATGTTTCATGTTGACTTTAATTACTAAAACTGAAAATAAAATATAAAACATGGCTGAAATGTACAAAAACTCCAATATTTAACGTACATTTGAAAATAGTATCATTATGCTATTATTCAAATAGTGTATAATATAACAATAGAAATAAGGGGGTCCAGTGTATTTCTCTGACTGTAGTGCAGTATAAATATTGATATGGTTAATATGATGTTTTGGCCTGTAATATAGTTCAGAAAGTCTAATTTCAGTCTGCCACAGTTTGTACCCATTTAACACAGCTACACTAGAAATGAATAATTTTTTGCATTTAAATCAAGGGAAAAATATCATCATGTCTTGGCAATCGGCTGACTGCATCTGAGCCCAAAATCCCTTTAAAGAACATATATGAGGACAAGAAATGACAGCTTTCTACTACACCACATCTTGACTAGTAAAGTACTTGTGACATTTATTCCATAACGAAGAAAACACAACATTTATGTTCTTTGTTTTCCCAAACTGTTTCGTTGGGCTTCTGTGGATTCTCCATGGGGGATTCCAAGTGTGTTCAGTGATGTAGAAATTTCTCAGCTCAAAACAAACCTGTTTGCACTTGCGTCGAGTTGCCGGGTGGACAGATTACATCCGTGGTTTTGACGTCTCTTACTGTTAGTCGCCTATCCATGAGCGATCTCACAGTCTTGGTGTATCTGCTAATGGTTCAATGGGCATGAGCAATTTAGTGCTAATGAGGTAAGTGATGACAACATAATTAATACTGTCCAAAAAACTAAAAGCTGGATAACCATAGTGCACTTATTAATTAAAAAGGCTTTATTATCACATGGCTTAATACAAAATGTAAAACAACTCTCCTACACGTTTCGGCAGGAGACTTCCTCATGGATTAACAACTACTCATGTTATCTACTGGTTGGAATGTCCACAATGTAAGATTTTCTATATTGGTAGAACAAAAATAAGATTGCAAGACTGTCTGGCGGAACATAAATATGCCATTATGGGGGTTAACGAAGAGTATCCCATGACTAAACATTTTAAATCAGTGCACAACTGTAATCCGTCTACTCTTAAAATACAAGGTATTGACCATAGCCTATAAATACTTCAATCAGGAAAGGTAATAGAGAACAAAAACTTAATCAAAGAGAAACTTTGTGGATATACAAGTTAAATGCTATGAAATATCCTGGATTGAATTAGGATTTGGATTTTAGTAATTTTCTATAATTTTTATAAGTGGTTGTATTTCCGTTCTTTTTTTAAGTTCATTATTTGTAATAGTCCCTTTGAGTAAGAAAACACGTAACAATAGCAAATGCTTAACACTATAGTTTACTAAATTATTGATATTCCTCTCACCTGTGTGAAGTTTGTTACTCTCCCTGAGGAAGTCTCATGCCGAAACACGTAAGAGAAATGTTTTACCTTTTGTATTAAGCCATGTGATAATAACGGCTTTTGAATTAATAAGAGTACCGTGTTTATCCAGCTTTTTGTTTTTGGACTATTACGAACCCTTGACCACAGAGAACCTTAAATTTATACACCACCCTGGAAGCACTCTCTATCTTGGGACATTGTCTAATAATTAATACTGTGTTGCTTCAGTGAATCACACATTTTAATATTTAATCTTGTTTTAAATTGTAATTTTTTTTAAAGACTTAACATATTAATGTAGGTATGGCATATTGATAGGATATTGGTATTGGCAGACTAGATCTGCTACGCTGCTGCTGCACAGCAAGTACGGACACTTGCTACTGCTAGAGCATACACAGGCATACTGAGCCAAGCCTGTGGACATGCTGTTGCACAGTTTGAAAAACACAAGGCATGTGGCATCATCATGTATGACATGCTGCTGCACAATTAGACATAAATACAATCCCCCCCAAAAACAGGGAAGCTGTATAAATGCATAACCCAAAATACAACCCCCCGAACAAACATATCTACTGCCAAGACTTGTGTACTGCTGCTGCGCCAAAGAGCCACGCGCAACGAGTGTATGCTAAATAGGTGTGCTTTGGCCTGATTGGCCAAATGGCATGACTCTAATTAATTAAATCTTTACAGTGGCTTAAATGGCTATTGATCTAATGTTCGGCCCAATGGTGGAAAAGAAGCAAATGTGTTCATGGACCTGGAAAGCCGAGAGTTTATTTAACTAGTGACTTAACCTAGCTATGTGTGTATTTATTTAAACTAATGACCTAAGATAGTGATGTGTGCCAGTGCCTGATTTGGCTATGGCATACCCAGATAAAGCCATGCTTCTATGTGTCATAGTCAAAAGAAGACCTTACAATGCAAGCTGATAGAAGAAATAAAACCATCAATCACCTGAGCAAATAGCATTTTTAGAGAAAATTCTCACAGCATGCTGCAGTGAAATCGGATTTCTTGCAAACTGTGCAAATTAAAATGTTAGGCAAAGAGAGAATATTTACTGCAAGTTGATTGGATATCCGATTACATCAAAGGACATATCAGCTTACACCATGTGAGCCAATTGGTTTCACATTTCACATGTGAGCGAACTGATTGGTTAAAAGATAACAACTTCAAATAACCTATCAACCTGATCTTAGGCTGAGTTCAGAATTGCATACCCATTCTACTCATACTAATTCTGCCATATCTTTCTAATGTATAAATTCCTAATTCAACGTTCACCATTTGTTTTCAGTGGGCTTTTAAATTTAGTCAAGGAATAGTCTTGCATCTTATCCTGGTTAAATGAAAGTAGCTGTAAATCAGACCATAAATCAATGTCATAAGGTCAGATCAGGGTTAATGCAGTACTAAAGTATTATACTGAAAAATAATTACACTATTAAAGAAATACTCAGTTCAGTTAATATAACATTTCAGGAAGAACAGTTTATATAACTTTTCAGGAAGAACTTCTTGAATTTTTCTAATGAAAAGCTCATGCTAATGTGAATACTTAATTATGTTAAGGTATTTATTAAATTATACTAACATTTATCTTATGAATAATTAATATATTAAATTATTAAATTTGTTCATTTATTATTTACTTTAAATAATTTCATTATTACCAAAAACAAAATATAGCATCTTGTTTTCCAAGAAAAATATCTAAACTAAATTAATTTACCTTGAATAGTATTGCATAAATAAAACTAATAAACATGAATTTATAATTTTATATTATTTTATAATTTATAGTCATCTCAGCTATAGTCAGTCAGCTATAGTATATTCCCCCTCTCTCTCTCTCTCTCTCTCTCTCTCTCTCTCTCTCTCTCTCTCTCTCTCTCTCTCTTTCTCTCTCTCTCTTGCTCTCTCTCAATTTTATTTTCAATTTTAAAGTACTTTATTGGCACTTGATTGTGCTTACATACAATATTGCCAAAGCATTAATACACAAAACAAATAATGACAAGACAAAAAATTATAATAAAATAGTAACAAATAACAATAAAAATAGAATTAAAATAAGGTGCCAGGTAATTCATAAAATAAAATAAAAACTATAATAACAATATAGACTATACAATATAAAATAAAATAAGCGTTTAACAGGAAATTATGAACACAAGAGAATAAAAGTACTGTGACTGAAGTACATTAAGGTAGTGATTGGTTTCTGAGGGTGTGCATCTCAAAAATGAATTTAGCTGCAACTGATGCATGATGGTCCTCCCCCAGTAACACCAGCATCTGATCTGTTTCTGCTGAACTGGGAAACTGTGGCATGAGGTTTGAGAGTTTGTGGAGGTATTTCTCTCTCACTTCTAAATTTCTCACAGTGAAGGAGAAAGTGTGTCTCTGTCTTGACCTCACCCGTGTCACAGTGAGCACAGACTCGTTCTTCCTTTGGAAGCCATGTTTGTCTGTGTCGGCCTTTTTCTGTGGCCAGACTGTGATCACTGAGCCTGTATTTGGTGAGGATCCATCTCTGTTTTGGATCTCTTACAGTGTGGAAATATTCTGTTTAGGGCCTGATAACATTCCAATTTGCTTTGGTTTTTACTTTCATTTTCCCAATGATCCAAATATGAATTTTTGCTTTCTTTTATGATTTGGTTTATTGTGATTTTGTTTTGTTCAGCAGTGCAGGTCTGAAAATAGTGTTTGTTAGTTGTTAGTGGTTTTGTGAGTTTCAGAGCCAGCTGACAAACGAGACTGGTTTTAGGCGTTAGCTCTTGGGTTTTAAGGGCTTCATGTTGCAGTGTGTTAGGGAAACTTGAATTTAGGTGTGTGCAAAGTTTGAGGGATCATTTTTCAATATGTATAATTAGGGGGTATCTGCCTAGTTCGGCCCGGCATGCATTAGTAGGTGTTCCTCTCTCTCTCTCTCTCTCTCTCTCTCTCTTCTAGAGAAAGGTTTAAAATCATTAGCTTAATTTAAGGGATAGTTAACCCAAATTGAAATTTTGTTCTTATTTACTCAGCCTCATGTTGATCCATACACAACTTGGAACAACATGAGGGTGAGTAACAGCATCTGTCACAATCGATTGGGATGTGCAATACTGAGTACACAGAAGTGTGATTGAGATTAGAGAGCTACGATGGGAGGAAAGATTTACAAAAATAATTGTCTGAACTATCAGAACTATCATATGTCTTCAGAAAACATAAGCACACGAATTGTGGACAACTGTTGTGGGCTTTTTACTGTGCTTTTTTGTAACTTTGAAGCTTGACAGCATGCATCCCCATTCACTTTCATTGTATGGGAAGTCCTAATACCCTTTTGTGTTTATTATTGGGTGAACTAGAAAGACTAAATGACTGGCCTCTTTTCAGCTGTGTTCTGTATGTACACAGTTCTTCATTCATATTTAGCAACAAAAGCTCTCAGCATGTCCAAGCATAGATTCTTTTTTATACTCTGTTGTGTGTAAACGAAGAATCATATATGAAAGTGTTTCTGGACTGATTTCATTTGATGGCCTGTAATGTTTAGAGCACTCTGCCATCATCTTGTAGCTGTGGATTTTATGATGAATGGAGATGGAGGCGTTTGTTTTCATCATGGTGAGTCTGAAGATGGATGGATAACAGTCACACCTCTAATGGCATCACTTATTCTTTCCATACACACAATCAACACTCTCATTGCTTAAAGGGGTAGTTCACCCTCAAAAAAAAACGCTTCAAACATGTATGAATTTCTTCCGTGAAACACCAAAGAAGAAAATTAGCAGAATCGCTGAGCTGATCTCTTCTTTCATTCTCTTTTACATCTCTTTGTTTGTTCCACGGAAGAAAGAAAGTCATACAAGATTCAAAAGAACATATTTTCATTTTTTGGTGGAATATTCCTTTAAAAAAATGTTACTGTGAAATTCTCTATGCCTTCTTTACTGGAACCCACATTTACAGGAAAAGTGACTGAACAAATTGGAAAAGCATTTCACATCTCAACTGCAACTGCTCTGTGAAAAGGTAAAAGGTTGTTTTTTGTGGAGCTTAATTCAAGCGATTGCCCTGGAGCAAGGAGAGGGTCTGGCCCACTTTCCCCACACATTGTTTTAATCTAGCTGCAGCGGCTGAAACACTAGCCCAGTGAGGGCTTTACATGAGCACTTCATTCATCTGCTTCCAATCTCCCTGTGCCTCACCAAGCTCATTTTTGGACCCCTCACATGTGGAGCGGATCAGGCCATGAGCTGCTTACCTGAGGGACAAACAAGGTTATGATCCCATTGATGTGAAATAGAGTTTAAAAAATTAATTGGGTTTTGGAGTTGAATACAAATCTGATGCTATTTATTTGTTTTTTAAAGGGATAGTTCACCCAAAAATTTTAATTAATTCATCATCTACTCACTCTCATATTGTTCCAAACTCATATGACTTTCTTTCTTCTGTAAAACAAAAGAGGTGAATTTTTAAAAAGCCTTCACATGGTTTATGTGGCATAATGTAAGTGAATAGTAACTCTGGTCTGTCAAGATCTTAAAAGGACAAAAAAAAAAAAAAACACACACCATAAAACCACAGTACATTTGATCAATACGACTCATGCAATCTGATCAATACGACTCATGCATTATGTTCCAAGTCTTCTGAAGTGATGCAATAATTTTGTGTGATGAACAGAACAAATCTATAGTTTTATGGTGTTTTTGTGAAGACTTTTAAAAAAATGCATAATTTGTGTTAAATGGAAGACAGAAATCATGCAGATTTGAAGCAATATTAGGATGATCATTTTTGGTTGAACTGTTTTTTAAAGGGGAAATATCATGGAAAACAGTTTTATTAACAAGATCAATTATGAAAAATACATTAAGCAGCAAAAATGTCTCAGTTACTGTCGTAACCTCCGTTCCCTGATGGTGTGACACTAGGGGTCGCTCTTGGGAGCCCCAAACACCTCTGATCTATGAGAAAATGCTAATGAGAATTGTTGAGTGGAATTTGCATGCCACTCCCCCGGACATACGGGTATAAAAGGAGCTGGCTCACAACCACTCATTCAGGTTTTGTACTGAGGAGCCAAGACAGGGTCACAGACATTCCAGCGGTTAGTACAGCATTGTGGCAAGAGGGACACAACGTCTCGTTCCCTCCATCACATTCCCTTTCTGTCACTCACTCGATGTTGTGTTGATGTAGTCACACTAGGGGTCCCTATACGAAACACCACAACTGGTGTAGCCTTCCCCAACGCTCCCAAAAACTTTATATAGTTCCCCACATCCCTGGGGGGGTGGGGGGGGGGGGGGGGGCGTTGGTAGACATATCTAGTATGGGAGCAGGCTGCACCAGCTGCGGACTTTACTCTATGTTTTCTGTCCACAGTGTATTTAGTTACTCAGCTTTGGCAATTTTAACACTCATTGTATGCGTCGGGGAAGGTGTTCTTTTCCTATCCTATTCCTTCAGGGGGAAAAGACCCTGCGTAGACCACATCCTGCCCGAAGGGAGGACTACTTGCAAGTAGGCTCACTGTGGGAGCGCATACTTGCGCAGCCCCCAGGGCCATCTGTGTGCTAGTGCGTCTGTGCCAAGGGGGGCCCCTGTCAGGGAATACCAGAGCGGGCAGTGGGAGGATTCTTGGGAAGCAAACAGGTTTACCTGTGCCTTGACGAACTGACTCCAAATCAGCTGGACCACCTGGGGTTAGAGTCTCCACTCTCCCCTGAGCATCACCTGCCATGACAATGTGTCTGCTGTGGCATTGAGGTTGGGATGTGAGTAGCCCGCAGCAACCTCAGTCGCCACTGACTCCAGAGGAGGAGACATGCGACGTGAGCGTAAGTCACCTTGGTGGTTTATATACGCTACCGTCGCTGTGTTGTCCGTTCGGACTAACACATCCTTGCCCTCGATCAATGGCGAAAGCCTCCCCAGGGTGAGAAGTACTGCAAGCAACTCAAGGCAGTTGATATGCCAACACAGTCACGGTCCTGTCCAGGAACCGGCAGCTGCATGCCCATTGCACATGGTGCCCCAGCCTAGCTTGGAGGCATCTGTTGTAACAACGATGCACCTGGACACTTGCTGTAGGGGGGCCTCCTGCCCGCTGAATAGCAAGGTCTCTCCAAGGGCTGAACAATTGGCCTCAGATCGGCGTGATGTGTGCCTTGGTGCCATGCCTATCTTGGGACTCAATCTGAAGCCAGAGCGGTCTCAAATGCATCAACTCGAGTGGCGTGACCACAGCCAAGGATGCCATATTCCCCAAGAGACTCTGAAAGTGTTTCAGTGGAACTGCTGTTTTCCACCTGAATGACTTCAGTCAGTTCAGCAACGACTGCACGTGTTCGCTCATTAGGCGTGCCATCATCGAAACTGAGTCTAACTCCATGCTGAGAAAAGAGATGCTCTGAGCTGGAGAGAGCTTCATCTTTTCCCAGTTGACCCAAAGCCCTAAGCGGCTGAGGTGCCTGAGCATCAGGTCCCTGTGTGCACACAACAGATCTCACAAGTGAGCTAGAATCATGATAACAGCAGTCGTAAGCACCGGTTGTGTGACCCAAGGGGTGAGGAAACTGCTCTTTTTTTGAAAATGTGTGTACTAGGGTTACAGGGTTACAGCAGATGTCTCCCTCCCTGGGTCGTCCATCTCAGGGGTGCTTAGGAATCTTCCTCGGGGTCCTATGCCAGGCCGTGAGGTGGGGGGCATCCACTTCCTGCAGGGGCTCTACGCTGGGGCCGAGGGCTGTGGTGGGGACGCCCTCAGTGAGCAGACGAGGTAAAGGATCTTGAGCCACGTCGGGATCTGCTTCTTCAACACCGAGAACCCAAAGTCCTCGGCGGTGTCGCCAAATAGGTCAATCTGGGAGATGGGTGCGCTGAGAAAGCGAACCTTATCGGCGTCCCTCATCTCGACCAGATTTGGCCATAGGTGGTGCTCCTGGACCACCAAGGTGGACATTGCCTGCCCGAGTGCTCACGCCGCGACTTTCATCGCCCGGAGCCATCACATCGGGATCAGGACTACCCACGTGCAGCTCTTTCAGTGCCTTGGCCTGGTGGACTTGCAGGAGGGCCATGGCATGAAGAACAGAGGTGGCCTGTCCAACGGCACTGTAGACATTGTTCGCCAGAGACAATGTAATCCTGCTGGCCCTGGAGGGGAGTGCTGGGCGATCCTGCCAGGTGGCATCATTTTGCGGGCACAGGCATGGCTGTGAGTGGTGCCCTGAACCAAGGAACCAATCATCCTGCCGTGAGGGCTCAGGGGATGGTGGAGGGTTCCATTCCAGCCTGACACTCGCAGCGGCCTGGGCAAGCATTGAGAATATGAACCATCCATGAACACTGCCTCAGTGTGATCACGGCCCAGACACGTGAGGCAGCACCCGTGGCCATCAGAGGTGGAGAGATAACGACTGCATCCAGGAATCACACAAAGACGGAAGGCATCTTTAAAAAGACGCATCTTTAAAAAGACATTCACGTCAATGTGTTGCTCTAATAGAGAAAATATTCTTTTGCTGGAATATATACACTTTTAGTGCTGTCGAAGCGCCAAGGAGCGTACTCTGAACTGATCATGCAGAAGGAGGGAAAGCTGCTGGAATGCGCTGTATATCCAATAGCATACCCTTCTTAGTTTAGAGGTGAATGGACTGGCAGTTGAATTCAGCTCACTGACACACAACCGCTCGGCTCCGAAGAAAAAATCTGATTGTGTGGTTGTGAGCCTCCTTTAATACCTGTATGTCCAGGGGAGTGGCATGCAAATTCCACACGCCAATTCTCATTGTCCTTTTTTCAAAGATCAGAAGTGTTTGGGGCTCCCAAGTGCGACCCCAGTGTCACTACATCGACACAATGTCAAGTGAGTGACAGAAGGGGAACTGCACATTCTTAGCATGTCAAGATAAGAATGTCAAAACATATGACCAGCTTAATTTACATATAAATGCCTTTTGAATACTTTGTTACTAATTTTATTTGTGAAGAAGGTTAGCCAATAATAACAGAGTACCTTTAAATGTCCAGTAGCAAAAACAGCCAGAGAGAGGATGTAATATGATCATGTATGTAAAACTTAATCACAAAAACCTTTCTATAAAAATGCTACCAAAGTACAGAACACATCTCCTTTCAAAAGCTAATGTATCGCAAATGCAAGCAGAGAGTAGTGACCAGTATTTACCCCCAACTGAGCAGCATATCTGTTTTCAACAGAACGCCGAGGCTGATGAAGTCATCCTGTCAGAACACTCTTCGAATCTGATTAATGTCTGATTACTCCTCTGCTGACTTTGCCTGTAAGAGTTACATTTGCTGTTTTGAAAATAAAAACCTGCCTTGCATTTACTGTAAAGGACAATTCACTCAAAAAATACAAATCTGTCATGTACTTACCCTCATGTTGTTTCAAATCTGTATGACTTTCTTTCTTCTGTAGAACAGGCATAGATGATATAGTCTCAGTCACCATTCACCTTAACTGCATCTTTTTTCCATAAAATGAAAGTAAATGGTGACAAAGCTAACATTACGTCTAATATCTCTTTTTGTGTTGCATAGAAGAAAAAAAGATTTGAGTAAATTGGGACAGAATTTTCACTGTTGAGTGAACTCCTTTAATGTAAGTTCTTTTTTTGAGTGCTTCAGCATAAAAATAAAGGCAATGAAAGTCTGTCTTTAATTAATATGGAATGTTGATTTCAGCAGTAGGGTTGTTTCCACATCACTTTTTCAAAAATGCACCCAGAAAGCTGTGCATGGCCTTGCCGCAATGCTAGTGAAAAGCACATAACAAATTGTTTTTGTCATGGAAGTGGTTTCCTGTGCCGCACGCTTTTAAGAGCATCTGTCATTCCTTGCATCGCAAACTGTGCATTGAAGCCTGGTCCTACCAGACGATTTAAACCACATTTTTTATTGTGTGTAACAGTAAGTTTATAGCAAAACAGCTTAGACTATAGCTTTCATTTCAATTAGTCATGTTTTATGCACCCTTATATTGTTCCAAACCCAAATTACTGACTTTCTTCGATGGAACACAAAATTAAATTTTAGGCAGATTGTTAGCCTCAGTCACCATTTACTTTCAATGCTTGAAAAAGATGCAGTGGAAGAAAATGGCGCAGAAAGTAATTCATGCTTGGAACAACATGAGGGTGAGTTACTTATGACAGAATTGTCATTTTAAAGTGATCCGTTCCTTTATATTACATTAGATGAAAGAAATCCGAACAAGGTTGTGAGGGATGTGGTAATTTATCTTTTGTACGGGCCAAGCCGTTTGTTTAAGCAGTCAGCAATGGATTCAGGAAGACAAAGATGCATTTTCCCTATTCCGCTCTCCCCCGCAGTCAGCTAGATTTTCTAGCTAATGGGCATGAAAGTTGCAAATTGCATCAAAATGGATGTGGCGGAATAAAAAGTGTATTAAAGTATTGATCTGAACAGGTCAATGGCAAACTGTAGTGCTGCATAAGGTTGACAGCAATGAATGTTTATGTCCCACATTGATAGATATGTTTAGCTATTGATATTGGTAATTCTGTGTGAAAAACGCTATAGTTATTGACTAAAATGCAATTGATTTGTCTCTCGGAGAGGAAACCATCCTAAAACGAGAGAAAACTGTAACAGGTATGTATGATTTCAGCAAAAGAATGGGCAATGTTTAACATTTGTATTTTTTTTTAATTGAATGGTTTATAACCCAAAAAGATCACCCAAAAATGTTTACCAGAATAGTTCATTTCAATCTTGCACACTGTTATATTTTTCATAGAACAATAATATAATTTATGTTAAAAGTGTATATGTATATGCCTCTCATCCACACTAGAACAGTGTTTTATTCACCATAAACTGAGCATTTCAAATAAACTCTCACCGCATACTTTGGAAAGCAATAATGACATAAAGAAACTTAAGTTTTAGAACAATAACAGATTAGTGTGGATGTGGCCTTAGACACTTTAAAACACCAAACAACATTGGTTCTCATGTGCGTTGTATCCAAACGTTGTGCAGAAGTTTGAATATAGGGGATAGAGAATGAAATTTGAGGTTTTTTTGTAAATAACGGCTTCAATTTTGGTCTGTTTCTCATAATACAATGTATCGTATAACTTCAGAAGACTTAGAATATGCAGCATGGGTCATATGAACTACTTTTCATACCTGTCAACACTCCACATCTCCCGCCCCCTCCTGTTTTGTTATTTCTCCCGGGAAACTCGCGTAATTTGTATGGCCCAAACCTCGTTATATGAATAATCACATCAAAATATAATTCCAAGGTTGTCCATTTGCCAGATCTTGTATGAAACGCATTCTACTCACACAATTGACACATCATACAAATTTCAACCCATTTGTGACCTCAACCTGGCGACCTACAACCCAGTTGCGCTGTTGATATCTGCATCACTGGTAGATGGGAGAAGAAATCCCAGGTGGTGCTCCGACAAAAAAAAACTAAATATGCATGTCAATTTGACAGTGATAGTCCTTGCACCTTAAAAAGTAAAAAAAAAAAATATTAGAGTGTAATTTTTGCATTATTCCTTTTAATAGTAGCAGAATTAGGAAAACTGAATAAATGTCCTGTAAAATTCAAGGGTTGAGTAAAATTGCAAAGTAAATACTCAGAGAGATAGAGAGAGAGAGAGAGAGAGAGAGAGAGAGAGAGAGAGAGAGAGAGAGAGAGAGAGAGAGAGAGAGAGAGAGAGAGAAAGAAGTCCAGCGATTTTCATTAATTATTTTTCCTTAGTACATGATGACTCCCGATCTCTTTGTCCTCAAAGATTTGTTCAAACTGCTCAGGGAGTGAGGTGTTACTTTATGCCTAAAATTAACTGTAGTTCTTTTCAATGCAGTTTTGTGAAATATTGTATATGCTTGAGTAAATATTGTAGCATTTCGTGCTGGTTTTGTGGTGAGATGGTTGATCCACAGGGACCTGCTTTGCAGTGCAGCAGCTCTTAAAAAGATCTTCTGGTAACACTTTTATGAAGCCTGTATATTTAATGCATTATAATGCATGCATAATGCCTTATAACAAACCACAGATGTAATGCATTTTATTACTTACCTATTTGTGGTTATATCGTTTAATAGTATGATGCATTATAATACATGATCAATTCAAGGTCTCAGAATTATAATGTATAATAAGTCTCAATTATAATGACATTGTTAACTTTATAACCACAAGGAATAAAAACCTGAAAAATACATTACTACCTCTTATGAGTCATCTTTGACCACTTTTTTGATTTTTTTGAGTGAACTGTCCTTTAAAGTAAATGCAAGGCAGCTTTTTTTTTTTTTTTTTCAAAAGCATAACAAGCTTTTTGATTGATAACAAGGTCTTTGATATATTTCAATCAGGTTTTAGAAAACTCCATTTGACAGAGATGGCACTTGTAAATGTTTTAAATTATGTCTTAATAGCCACTGATTCTGGTGACTCAGCTGTCCTGGTTCTTTTAGATTTATGTGCTGTATTCGATACAGTTGACCATGATATCCTTCTTTCTCGGTTAGAGTATGTTGTGGGCATTAGAGGCACTGCCCTAAGTTGGTTCCAATCATATAAAAAGTTTCTCTGTAAATATAGGAAAATTCCACTCGAGTGTTGCTCCCCTGACTTGTGGGGTCCCCCAAGGCTCTATTTTGGCCCCCATATTGTTTTCTCTTTATATGCTTCCCTTAGGCTCTGTTATTGAAAACATGGCTTATATTATCACTTCTATGTGGATGATATACAAATTTATCTGCCCCTGAAGCATACAAATGGCTTAGACTCTCTTTCTGATGTTAAGGCCTGGATGCCTTTAAGTTCCCTAAATTTAAATGAGAGTAAAACTGAGATCATCGTGTTTGGCTCTTCAGGAGCCCCTAAAACATCTCATATACATTTTTGTGTTTTATCCTCTTCGGTTAAAACTTGTGTGAAAAATTTGGGGGTCTTTTTTGATAGTGCCCTTAAATTTGACAGGCAAATTTACTCAGTTGTAAAATCCATTTTTTTATTAACTAAGAGTACTTGCTAAAGTGAAGTCCTTTCTGTCCATCAAGCACTTCAAAACAGTGATACATGCTTTTATCACCTCTAGACTGGACTATTGTAATTTCCTATATTTTGGAATAAGCAAGTCTTCCATATATAGATTAAAGATGGTTCAAAATGCAGCTGGGAGTCTTTTAACGTGTGTCCGTAAACGTAAACATATTACTCCTGTTTTAGTGTCTTTAAATTGGCTTCCTGTCAAATCAAGAATTGATTGTAAAGTGCTCTTGCTTGTATATAAATCCTTAAATGGCCAAGCCCCTGCCTACCTCTCCGACCTTTTGTATAAACACCGTCCAGGAAGAGCTCTTAGGTCCGCCAGCCAGAGTTTATTAACTGTTCCTAAGTCTAAGCTAAAATCTAGGGGTGATCGAGCATTTGCCATAGTCGCACCTAAACTTTGGAACAGCTTAACGACTTCTATCAGAACTACTCCAACACTACATATTTTAAAATCTAAGTTAAAAATGCATCTTTTCTCTCTAGCCTACAACTTGTGATGTTTGTTATTTTATGTCTTTGGGTCTATATTATTATGTTTTATTGTGGGTTTTATTGTATTTAAAAATTCTTGCGAACGCATTGTACATCACATTGGTCAACTGTTGTTGTTTTTAAATTGTGCTTTATAAATAAAATGTATTTTAATGATAATTTGTAAGTGGTCTTTGTGTGCTTTAATTAAAGTAACAGAAACAATATCTTCTTGTAAACACTCATAAGGATTTGCAGTGCGATCATAATAATTAATAAATGGTCTTTGTTTGCTTTAAGTAACCAAAGCTGGGCCTTTTAAACAGCCATAAGTTACTATGAAGTGGTTATAATACATTAATAGGCAACCATACATTTGTTTTGAACATTTATTGTCATACTTAGAAAATATAATGTGTAATGTGTGGTCAATATGTCAAATCAACAAGATCATATTACATTTGTTCAGATGTAAAAGAGTTACCTGTGAGCTTAAACTTTCTCACATTAAAATTAACATTGGCTTCACAAAAACCACAAAAAAATTAACAAACAGCTCCAAAAACTTTTGTAATTAAACATCAAACACTTTCTCTGTTGTATAAAACAGGATGGTATTAGGAAACAGATAAATAAAAAAACAGCAATAGGCAATAATGCTCCATCAGCTTTCATATGATGAATTTGGTATTTTATCTCAGTGGCCAGTGCAGAATGACATATACCAATAAATGTGCTCTGCTTAATAATAATATAACAATAATAATAATAATATAAATAAATAAAGCACATTTAATATAGGGATGCGGCTTGTGAGTTTAACCGGTTTTACAATTATTTGCACACTTGCTTATTATGCTACAGCACTGATGAAAAAAATGCATATCACATAACAACTGTCTAAATGTCTAGGTGGACATATTTCTGGGGGTTATGTGGATGCTAAGGGAAGCCCTATAATAAGAAAACTGATTAACACACACACAGTTATGGCACCGCTTATGGCATCCCAAACTCAGTGATGTGCTTAAGTGTGCTTCAAAAGTGCATAAATGTAAGATTATTGAGGGTGTGCATCAAGTAGTTCATGACATTAAACAGTTTTTTTCTTCAGCATCAGTTTATTAACGCAATCCGTTGATCTGTCAGACACCCCAACATAAAGAATCAGCAACAGACTCTAAATACTGTCCAAAAGACCTCACAAATAAACCTGTAGACTATGAGTTATAATGGGAACATTGCTTAGAACAGGCAAGTTAAAGTCCGATCATGACTAAAATGGATATTTATTGTCGAATGCAGTGAATTTGTACAGAAGCTATGCTTTAAATAATGAGGATGATTTAAGACGCAACTTTTAAAAGTTTACTTGCTGATATTAACTACACACAAATGCATCGGTTGCGGTTAGCATGCTTAAACATACAAAAAGTGGCATCTTTAATTCATCACTTTAAAATCACCATGGCTAAAATTTAACTTACGAATTTGTTGTTAGACAATTAGTGGAGCATCCTGTCCCAAGGATGTTTCTTTCTTTGACTTTTGTCTGCTTGTTTTACACCAGTCAGTCATTTAAATGCTGCCAAACAGCCGATTTAAGTAGCTTTTTTGATGGATATGAATCTGATAGATTAAATTCCTCTGTTATATTTTTGAATTTGTGTGTTTAAGCTTCAGTTTCACGTAAACTGAAAGTTCACGTTCAGTTCTGGACACCTGGCCATTAAAGCACCATATGGTCACTGTCCGTAACCATAGCGAGATCTCCAGTACCCACACACCTACATTTAGGCTTACAAAATCTTATGAAAAACTCTTTTATATTATATATTTATACATTATATAAAACATTTTTGCCACATGTAAATAAATCCTTTCTTGTTTTTAATGAGGAGAATAAAGGCTACAGCCCCTAGCGTCAGTCGCTAGTGCGACACTTGTGGCCAGTGGAGTGAGGTTTATACGTATAATTACAGCTATCACGTGCATGTCTCCTGTTGCATACTGGCATTGGGCTTACACTCTTTTTTGGCTTTCCACTATATCTTGAACATTGCTGCAGGGAGTTGCTCCCATTCAACACAAAGATGAATAGGTTCAGGTTCTGATGTTGGGTGATGATGGTGTCTGACTCACAGTTGATGTTCCAATTCATCTTGGCAAAATATAAAACCTCAAAAATATCAGAAGTCAAGAAGAGTGTCAAGACTTAAATTGTTTGGACCCACTTTATATTAAGTGCCCTTAACTACTATGTCCTTTGCCTTTTGATACAATGGGTCTCGTTTGGAAGAATGTGTCCTCCGGAGGTCATTTTGACCTTGTTTCATTTTTTTTTTTTTTTTTTATTGGGAATGCAAAAAAGGTTAACAATTGTATAAATGTAAGTGCATATACATAAAAGGAATTGACAATATATAAAAAAAAGAATTTTTTTTTTAAACGAGACAGCCTCGATGACGTATTCGGCCGACAAATGCGACCTCCGGAGGAAGCAGTCTTCCAAATGAGACACAGCCAATGTACTTATTATGTACATACATGTTGTTGCATTGTAATTACATTTAAAATACTTGCATTTAAATATATTTGTAGTTACACTATTAACTTTACCCCTAACCCAACCCAACCCTTACCCCAAATCCTAACTCTAACCCATAATCCTAACCCTACACTTACTCCTAAACCTACCCGCACCTTAACCTCAGTAGCAGCAAATGTGGGCATTATTGACTTGCCAGAAACCACCCCTCACACATTCTTGGCCGCATTATACATGGCATTAGAAAATACAACATACATGAATGTGGTAACCAGACTGCAAAGAACCATACGTTTATATGTAGAAATATATCTTTAAATAATTTTTAGGACATAAATAGCCAAGAAGCTGCACATAAATAAAAATTGTTAAACCAATTACCTTCACAATCAATTACTGTATGTTGTAACACATTTATGAAAATGTAATAAAGAGTATAATAAAAATCATATTGAATTTGATTCCTGGTTTTTCTGTTTTTTATACATAAACATTAGTCTACCTAAATAATTTGTGTGCATTTTTCTTTTAAACCATATGTTGTATAGGTTTTATATAAAACTTTGTAGCTTTACAGTTTTTCTTAATATATTAGTAAATGGTTTGCATTTTGAAAGTTTGTTAATTTTATATTCTTTGAATCAACTTTCATTATACCTTAAGTTTCATGTCTTATAACCACTTCATAGTATCTTATGGCTGTTTAAAAAAGGCCCAGCTTTTGCTACTTTACTTAAAGCACACTTAACATAGTATTACCATGGCACATATCTAAAAGAAACTTCTATTTACACTCACTTACTTGTGATTCTTGTCACATTGCGTTCGGCATGTACTAACGCTGAGACAGATGATCTAATTTTCTCTGCATGTGTCACCCAGAGTGATTGACGCATGTGGCGTTCAGCTGGAGATAATGAGCTTATTCACATGAGTGTCATCGCCCGCTTCAACACCTCCAATTCAAATGAGATGCTCATCAGCCTCCAGATGCAAAGCTGAAAACATAGAGAAAAGAGAGTGGAATCCTTGCCTCAAGACAGTATTTTGTTTTGCCCTGTTTTCTTCTCATATACCAAGCACCCTGTGGTTTGGATGGCAGCGGAGCGGGTACCAGGGCATCAGGTATCGTTCATGGGTGTTGATGCCATGAGCTGAATTCTTGAGCAGGAAGGGATTAGAGAATTCTTCCTGCCATCAAAGTGTCGCCTGCAGTCAGTGGAAAGGAATCAGAATCAGAATGAGCTTTATTGCCAAGTATGCTTACACATACAAGGAATTTGTCTTGGTGACAGAAGCTTCCAGTGCACAATACAGCAAAAGGGCAGAGATAATAATAAAAGAATTGAATAAAAATAAAAAGTTAATAGCAAAAACTATAGAATTACACACAAATTCTCTCAAAGCAGTCTAAAATCACTTGCTTAAATGACTGGCATCCTGTTGCTCTGACCCCTATCATCAGCAATGCTTTGAGAGGTTAATCAGAGATTATATCTGCTCTGTGCTTCCCACCTCACTGGACTCACTGTAGTTTGCATACTGCAACAACTGCTCACACTGCTCTCTCCCACCTGGAAAAAAGAAACACATATTTGAGAATGTTGTTTGTAGACTACAGCTCAACATTCAACACCATAGTGCCCTCCAAACTTGATGAGAACCTCCGGGCTCTGGGCTTAAACAGCTTGCTGTGCAGCTGGATCCTGGACTTCCTGTCAAGCAGACACCAGGTGGTTAGAATAGGCAGCAAAATCTCCTCATCACTGACCCTCAACACTGGAGCCGCGCAGGGCTGTGTTCTCAGCCCACTCCTGTATTCCTTGTACAAACATGACTGTGTGGCAACACATAGCTCCAATGCCATCATTAAGTTTGCTGATGATATGACGGTGGTAGGTCTGATCACTGACAATGATGAAACAGCCTACATAGAGAAGGTGCACACACAGACACACTGATGTCAGGAGCACAATCTCTCCCTCAACGTCAGCAAGACCAAGGAGCTTGTGGTGGACTTCAGGAGAAAAGACAGAGAACACAGCCTCATCACCATCAATGGAGCACCGGTGGAGAGAGTCAGCAGCTTCAAGTTCCTCATGGTCCGTCCACACTGTGGCCATTGTGAAGAAGACTCACCAGCGCCTCTTCTTCCTGAGAAGGCTGAAGAAGTTTGGACCACCACATCCTCACACGTTTCTACACCAGCACTGTAGAGAGCATTCAGACTGGCTACATCACCGCCTGGTACGGCAACAGCACTGCACTCAACCGCAAAGCCCTGCAAAGGATGGTGTGAACTGCCAGACACATCATCAGAGGTGTGCTTCCCTCCCTCCAGGACATCTATACAATGCAGTGTGTTAAAAAACCCTGGAAGATCATCAGAAACTTCAGCCACCCGAGCCACGGGCTGCTCTCACTGCTACCATCTCACTAGCTGCTGCCTGTCCATCAGAAAGCTGGTGTTCCAGGCAGGTGGAATCGCAGCTTCAGGACCTGCACCAGCCGACTTCATGACAGCTTCTTCCCCTAAGCAATCAGACTTTTGAACTCTTGATTGATCACGATACATATATTGGCACCGCACTGTATTAGCCTCAGACTGGACTCACATCTTATTCTTCTCTTAATAACACACTGGCAACTGACTATCAACCAACAGCTGTCAACACAAAATTTCATATATATATTTCCACTGATTATATGGAGGTGAAGGGGTATATTGTATATTATTATTATTTAGAATTTTTGTATACAGTCTTCTTATTTTGTGTGGTGTATATTGTTGTGGCAGGGCGGAGGGCGGGCCGGGTCATGATGATACACACCCGGTTCTGTATCAGGCTAATCAAGCCTCCGAGAGGGATAAAGGCTGATGGCAGACGGTGGTGCGAGAGAGAGAGATCATTTACGGACATGTCCGCCATGTGTGTGTTTGTCCTTTGTTTTAAGTTTATTATTCAAATATGATTTACATTGTCCAACCGGTTCTTGCCTCCTCCTTGCCTGTCTAAATGTTACAATTGTGTTGTGTAACAGAGGTGTAAACTGTGTTATGTGTAAATCAGATGTTTAATGTAATTGTCATACTGCTGTGTTGCATGGAACCGCACCCAAGGCTTTCACCCACTCTTGCAGTTGTGTATATGGTTTAGTGACAATAAAGGGATTTGATTTGATTTGATCTCCACTGTTTTGAGCGTGTTGAGCTCCAGGTTGTTTTGACTGCACCAGTGAGCCAGCCATTCAACCTCCCATCTGTATATTATATAGGCTCATCGTCATCTTGGATGAGGCCACTGACAGTAGTGTTGTCTGCAAACTTCAGGAGCTTGACAAAGGGGTCCTTGGTCGTGCAGCCATTGGTATACAAGGAGAAGAGTAGTGGGGAGTGCACACATCCCTGGCGGGCACCAGTGCTGATTGTACATATGCTAGAAGTGAATTTCCCCTGTTTTACTAGCTGCTGCCTGTCCATCAGAAAGCTGGTGATCCACTGATAGACAGACATGGGAACAGAAAGTTGGTGTAATTTAGTCTGGAGGATAGCTGGGATGATGGTGTTGAAAGCCAAACTGAAGTCCACTTAAAGGATCCTTGCATATGTCCCAGACAGTCTGTCCAGATGTTGCCGGATTTGATGCAATCCCATGTTGGCAGCAACATCCACAGATCTGTTTGCATCGATAAGCAAATTGAAGGGGATCTTCAATTTTTCAGTATTTGCATTTTAATGGGAAGAAAACTTTCCTAACCTCACATCGGCAGGCCAGATGCAAAATAGTGTTTGATTGAGAAATATTGGTGATGGTGAGGGCTGTAACGGATTTTGTCCCCAGAATTCATACAGATTAATTAAACATAGTAAATAATGATTTAAAGGTACACTCAGTCAGTTGATCTATTTATTCTTGTCTTCTTCTAGTTTTTGGAGAGGCATTGACTTGTGGTGAGGGCAGTTTGTTGCCGGAAAATTGAGGCAACAATCGAGATAACAGCAAACAGCTCTTTGTTTTTCTTTAAGTTTGTAGTTGTGCCTACTCAGCTTTGCTGGAAACTGTAAATGCACAAACAACCGAGAAGAGAATGAAGGGGTGGGGTTCTGGTGATGTATTGAGAGTGCTTGTGTGTGTTGGGGCTTGAAAGAAAAGAGAAGCCAAGAATATATAGATAAATGTGCTTTTCTGTACAGTGTAGCACATGGTTCATCTTAAACTGCGTTTATCTGTCAAGGTTTGGGCTGCTCTTGAAATATTACCCTCTGTGCAGTTTAAAAGTTTAATATCACAAATGAATGTCTGGCATCTTGTATGTCAGACATCTTCCTAGAGTGAGTTGCTCCACATTAAAGCTGTAGTTTATGTCTCTGCCTGTGGTCGTCCTACGTCACACTTCATTTAAATTTTTAGACTAGACAAACAAATTCTCACTTGAAACTTTCTGCATTGTTTCTGGTAAGAACATTTTAACTTACAACGAATGTTACACTGTTATGACCCAAAAATGAAAATCCTCTCATCATTAATACATCCTCGTGCCATCCCAGGTGTGTATGACTATCTTTATTCTGCTGAATATAAACAAAGATTAAAAATGTATAGAAGAATATCTCAGCTCTCATACAATGGAATTCAATGGTGCATGGCCAGAACTTTGAAGCTCCAAAAAGCACATAAAGGCAGCATGAAAGTAATCAATAAGACTCCATTGGTTAAAACCATGTCTTCAAAAGCAATATGATAGGTGTGGTTGATAAACGTATCAATATTTAAGTCCTTTTTCAATAGGAATCTCAACTCCACCACTCCTAGCGCGGTCATGAGAGGTCTTCTTTCATTTTCTTTAGGCGATTCACATTCTTTGTGCATACTGACACTTACTGTGCTCATGTGCAAATATATATAATTTTTTTTCTTCCTTGTGATGTCACAAGGACCAAATACATCTGCATTCGCAACACCTATTTTTCCGTCAATGCATCCTTGGCCCCACCCACTGTTGCTCAGTCAGTCACACAGTTGAAGAGGAGAGAGATGGGGCCTGTCATGGCAGGTTCATTCTAAGTGGACTAACAGGACATGTGTCTGTCTGGATTTAAATGTTTTTCTATATAAACATGCACAGACTGATGTCTTTGACTGATTGATACATATCTCGGGCTGGTTTTAAAAGACACGGTGTCAAGTTACAACTCTTAAGAGGAGAAGCTCTCTGTCATTCAGCTTAGCACAAATGCATCATGCGCGTTCTTTCACCCATCTGCGCTATTTTTATTTGTTGGTGTATGAAAACATGAAGGAATGATACTGGAAACTGGATGTGGATGTGTCTTCAGCATATTTTAAAGTTTACTGTTGGCGCAACATGATGCGACGTGACACGCCGCAACGGACGCTTCCATGGTAGACAGCATCATTGATTATATGGGTTCTATTTCTTTTAACAAGATGTGACTCTCGCGTCTGGTGTAGACAGGGTGTGAGTGTTAACTGTTGTGCTTGAGATGAACAATTTAATATATTTGGATACAATGTGTTGGATGTGTGTTATGTGTAAACCTGGACATTTAGTTTTATAATGTTGTTGAGCTGGTTCATTCTCTTTCGGCTGAGTTTCAAAAATGGCTCTAATCGAGGAGCTGCACAATATTAGCCAATCAGAACAGTGGGCATTTACGTTGAAGTTTTAAGGAGGCGCTTAGGCCAAAACCGAGCGTTTCAGACAGAGGGCCATAAACAATTATTATTTATTTATCAATAAATTGTGACTGTTTTGTTATGTACCATGACTTTGGACATTTTGAAGGGTATGGATTTCATGTGTGCTATTGGCTGCTCTATAATAAGATTGCTGCGATCTGTGGGGAGGAGAATTTACTGGAGCACAACTTCCCCTAGGGCATCTTCATAGAAATCTGCTTTTCCACAAGCTTTCAGTTGCATCTCAGCCAAGCTGATTGGATCCTATTGTTAATGAGCAACAATTCTGAGCCACAATGCGCCAAAAGGGGCTAAAAAATCTCAAGCTGTAGCTGATTCCAGTCCAGAAGAGGAAGAACATGACTGATGAATGCTGAACCTTTCTCGCTCCTCAGGCTTTAATTTGGCCATTTTAGCCAAAGCCTCAATCCAACAGAGAACTTAAAGGAAAAGATAAGCCAAAAATTTAATTTCTGTCATTTACTCACCCTCATGTTGTTCAAAACCCTTATGACATTCATTCTTTCGTGAACATAATTCCCATTTTTCCATTTATGTTAGTCCATATTTTTGATTGCTTTACTATTATTCTACAATGTGGAAATTATAATAAAGAATGAGTAAGTATTTTAAAACTTTTGACCGGTAGTGTGTATATGTGTGTGTGTATATATATATATATATATAGAATAGAATCCTTTTATTTTGGTCACACATTATACACAGTTTTTTTTTTTGTTGTTGTTGCATATATACAGTGAAATGTATTAGTTTCCACATACCCCAGCTAAGCTGGGGTCAGAGTGTAGGGTCAGCCATGATACAGCGCCCCTGGAGCAGATAGGGTTAAGGGCCTTGCTCAAGAGCCCAACAGTGGCATCTTGGTGGTGCTGGGGCTTGAACCCCCAACCTTCTGTTCAGTAACCCTGAGCCTCAACCACTGAGCCACCACTCATTTATATGTCTCATTTATTGCACAATTTCCTCATCCAGGTATTGTATGTGTAATGGGAGCCAGCTGGTATGGGATAGCTGTGCGCCTTTAGGCTGTAGCCTTTAGCCTCCTCGTTAGCGATCCTGTCTCCCATAGCAGAGATCCCGGTTCGAATCCCACTTGGAGCGGGGCAAGCAGGACCAGTTACAGTGGTGCCTTGACTCAGATGGGAGTGAGGTTTAGGGGGGTGAGTGTAACGGGAGCCAGCTGGTACATGATAGCTGTGCGGTATGTGTAAACCTCACTCCCTGGCCTCAAGAGGCACACTAGTGACGGACGCTAGAGGCTGTAGTTTTTAGCCTTCCTCGTTAGAATGCCCACCTCGAGACACCGGTTCAGAGTGGGTCGAGCAGGACCGGCTACAGCAGTATGATATTAGGAACATAGCCACATACTCATCAGACATTGTTTTACACCTTTATTTCAACCAGAGTTCTGAGATCTGGCACTGGTCTTTTTGCCTCCAATCGAAAATGCAGCATCAGGACACTATTTTAAAACCTCTCTGACTCACGTTTCATTTTTTTAATCTTGACTTTAAGGCAGCGAACGCCAGATCTATCTCATTTTACAGTATATCAAAGACGGATTCCCACAAGACTGTGAGGCCATACAAATAAGGATTCATTTGATCATATCTTTTCCTTTAAAGAACAACCTCCCATTCTGATCGTCTTTAACACGTTTCATATTTATGCTCTGCCACACAGAATTGACCTGCTTGTGTAAGAGCCCATTTTAGCTGGCCTGTATTTTAACCCACTTAATATCAAGATGAAGAGCAGAATAATTTGCTCAATAAAGTCTCTTATTATGTCCTTCAATTAACACATGATATGATGTCATCCTGCATTGAGTAGAGAAAATGAAATGTTCCACATGCACCATTCAGTTAATTAATGGTATTGTGATTTTAATTAAGACTCAGGTGATGAGCGTGTGCCCAATGAGAAAAATGTTCATATGGAAAAATGCATTTAAATGTCAAACAATTTATCTTATAGATGCTGAAAAAATGATAGTGATAATTTTGGGAGAAAAGAGATCAAATTAGCATACTCAGGAACAGTGAGTGTAGAACTGTCAAAATAGTAATCTATGGTCTTTGTGAAGCATAAGCAGAAAGGAACCAAGTGTGCCAGCACTCCTCCCATGATCTCTCTTCTCCAGCCCTACATTTACAAAAGACCAAGATTATGTGTTTTCCACACTTTTTTCATAGGCTTTGGCATTTTGGGTACGTTTTCAACTTTTTTTTTTCTTTCTTTATAAATGCCGTATGTAAACTGTGCACTGTATGTTCATTTTCTGTATTCTCTGAATAGCTGGATGACCTACTATGTACATAATGCCAAAAAAAAAAAAAAGCAATATGAGTATCTCTGGACTGGAGATTCTGGATGTAATTTGCTCAATTAAACAGGCATTAAACAACCTAGCATACTTTTTGAAATGTTTATTGTTGAATGCTATATATGCTATATAAGCATTTTTAAAGTACTACTGTTTAAAGTAGTATACTGTATATACAGTGTAGATGAGAGCTGTAAATGTAGCGTAATCAATAGGTTTTCAAACGAAAACATATTAGTGTAGCCATTCAGTTTCACATGAAAAAATCAACAAAATGAAGTACATAGTGCATACTCTGCATTCAACAATATGATAGTATTCCATTAAAAACATAGCCCATGTGTAAAACATTTGGTACACTTTGAGACACTTGGTAATATGTGTCACTTTTTAGATTTTTCAAGCAAAATGGTGTTATATACGCCTCAGGTGTAGAGTTGTTTGGCTGTCATAACAGTGCACAGGCTCTGTGGGCATTATTGCTGTAATCAGAATGCATGCTGGGAATTAATTAGCTTGGCCTTCATTTAGCTGCCTTCCTTTGTTAATGTAGAGAAGTTCAAATGCACAGGGTGTTGAAGTACAGTACATATCGCTGCACGTTTTCCACTCTATGCATGGCAACAGCTTTTTATTGCTTGACGAGTGTAAAATATATCATGATAGGACAGGTTGTGATGGTTTGGAATCAGAACAGAACCAGTGGATCTGGTGCATTGTTGGGGGGCCGTTCACACCGAAGTTTCAATAGTATTTTCTTGATAATATGCGTTAGATGGAAGTCATTGACCATGCCGCGCCACGTCTCAATGCTTTTTCAGCATCTCACACATAAGTGGCATATTTTAAAGTGTCAAGTTAAAAAGAACATCAACTTTTAAAAAAATCATCTTGAGACAAATGCGTTCTGTTACATTTGCTGCGCTACATCCAGATTTTTTTAACACTAGAACACAAATGGAATTGGAATGAACTGCCTAAACTTAAAGTAGAAATGCTACTAACTTAACTACATTTTTCAGTAGTTTACTTCAGCTTTTCTAAATAGTGTAGTTTTCGTGTTACAAGCTACTTTTTTCCAAACATGCAGCGATACCTACCTTAACGGCTGAATGAATAATGAAAATAATGAAACATGTTCTCCTAGACTGCCCTGTCTCTTATATGCACTGTTCGAAAGTCTGATTCATTCTAGTGAATCAGTCCATTTGGACAGAACAGATAAAAAAACTTTCTTTTTTATAGCAAAATATTTATTAAAATGCTTATGTTAATTACCATTTTTGACTCATCTATTTAAATTATGGTGTATTGTAGTTTTTTATTGGTTATTTTTTGTGATTTTAATGTTATTAAATATAATGGTAATATACAGTAGTGGTAGTATGCACTAAGGTTATATTTGTTAACATTTGTTAACTATATTAGTTAACATTAAAAATAGTTAATTCATACATTCCTCATTGTTTTGTGCCATAAGAATATGGTTCTTGTTATGTCATTGGATAATCATATACTGTATTTAAAAATACTGTATATATTTCCCCCTTTAATGTAGTTGGCTAATTTTTATTAGCATTGTAGCTTGTAGTACAGTTAATTACTTTTTCAAAGGGGTTGCTTGACTATAGTTAAACTACTTTAAATAATGAGTAGCTTGTATCTTGGCAAACTACAGTTTAAAGTAGCTTCCTCAACAGTGGTCGCATGATATCACTTCCCACTCTCTAAAACCCCCAATATACCTCTGCATCCTGCAGTAAAGCTAACTAAAGCCCTTCAGTGATGCTGCCATCCTAACTGCTCCCTGGCATAGGGCCTTAATACTTCCTATTCTCTCTCTCTCTCTCTCTCTCTCGCTCTCTTTAGTATTGCTGAGTGTGCTTCAGGCAAACGGCCAGACGGAGATGAAGAGGGTGGTTGGAGACAATGCCACCCTGCCGTGCCACCATCATCTGTGGCAAGCTGACACCTCCTTACTCGACATCGAGTGGATGCTGCATAAATCCAGCACACGGCAGAAAGTGGTGAGAGCGGGTCTCTGATCTCCCGTCACTGCGACATTGCACTGCTGATGCGGGCCTTTGCAGTGGCTCACTGCTCACTCGATTCCCTGATCTGCAGTGCAGTGCTTCTTTGAAGGTGTAAACTGCACCATCAACTGATGCTGTAATCAGCAGTGTAAAACTACTCACTTTTAATATGTCGTTGGTTTGCCTCATATCAGCCCCTAACAATTACTTTTATGATCTTATGATGTGAAATTGGCCGCACGACAAGTTTTGCATTTTAATTTGGCCATGGCTCAAGCAAATTCTTAAAGTCCTTTCCAACACAATATACAATATATATGACAAGAGAAGGTCAAACCTCCAACTTCAGCCAAATAACAACCCCCCCCCACACACACACAAATACAATGAAATGAAGAAAATAAGTTGTCCATATGACTTGAGCACCATATTTATATCTTCTGAAAATTTACGATACATTGAGTAAGAAACATACCTACATTTAAGTAATTATTCACTGATAATATTGACTTCCCCCACAGCTCTTGTCCAGAATGTAAAAATGTTGTGTTCAATGCCATTGACTAGCCATTTTTATTCAGAATTTTTTTTATTTTATTTGCATTCTTGCCATTTGATAGCCCCTTGTCACTTTGAACTGTTGCATAGAAAAGAGCTGTGTGATGATCAGTGTTGGGTGTAATCTGATTATAAACAAGTAATGTGTTCCTGTAGTCTACTTTCTTTTTAGTCAAAAAGTAGTGCAAATTGCATACAATTGAAATTATTGAAATCAGATTACAGTAACTGACTTTCAGTTAAATTACTTATATATATATTATGCATAACCTACGTAAAATAATCTAAAAATAATATGATTTATGTTGGATGCATTTCAAACATGAAGTATGTTCATATGTTTGTCTGTTTTTCTGTGACAGCTGAAGGGACAACTAAAATGAAAATAAAAATATATTTTTGAATTTGTCAAAACAAAAACTTCCTTTAAAATTATTTTAGAATGTAATTTAAAAGTAAAGTAATTAGTAGTGTGATTACTTTTCTAAGTGATCAGTAAAGTAATCTGATTACAAATTTTAGAGAATTAATCTGTAGTCGATTACTATTTTTGAGCAATTTACCCAGATCTAGTGATGATTGTGTTTTAAAAATTGTAATTTTGGATTCCAGCAAAAAAAAATATCATACCAGCATACAGGTTTGGAATGACATCAGGGTGAGTAAATAATTACAGAATTTTCATTTTTAGTTAAAATATTCCTTTAAATTGACTGATGATGGATTTATTTATTTTTTGCTCAGTTGTGAACCCTCTCATTGAGATCCAAGTAGGGGAAAATTCTAAAACATTTATCAGTAAAAAGGTCATGAAACATTTTAACATGAACATTTTGTCATAATTTACTCACCCTCATCTTGTTCCACACCCATATGACTTCCTTTCTTCAGTAGAACACAAAAGGAGATGTTAGGCAGTTATGTTAGTCTCATTCATCATTCACTTTCATTGCATCTTTTTTAATACAACGAAAGTGAATGGTGACTGAGGCTGTCAGTCCCTAAAATACTGCCTAACATCTCCCTTTGTGTTCCATGGATGAAAGAAAGTCAAACATGTTTCTAATAACACAAGGGTGATCATTTAATTTTTTTGGGTGAACTATCCCTTTAATACACATTGTTTCCTTTTTAATACCTTGCCTCTCTCACCAGGTGATCACGTACTTTGCGGGTCGAATCTACAACCCCAATGAGAGTGAGGAGGGACGCCTGTCCCTGGCAGGCGAGTTCCTGAAAGGCGACGCTTCACTCATGATCAGCGACCTCTTGCTCACCGACTCTGGAGAATACATCTGCAAGGTCAAGAATGGCGGGAAGTACTACTGGAACACAGTCAACCTCATTGTGCTCTGTGAGTCTCTGGCCTTGAAGCTTGGCTTTCATTAACTCCTCTTGTAGTCCCATGGAATGATAAACACATGATAGATGCTTATGTCACGGAGTGGGGCTCTAAAAAAGCACCAGGAAGTTGTCCCTCAGCGCTGTGCGACAGTTGTGCCCAATCTTGGCATGAAATGACATTCAGAGACTGCATGACAATACGAATGACTTGCAGATGTGTCGGGTGCTCATATTATGCACGATATTGTGCATAATATCGTGCATAATATGAGCGCCCGACACATCTGCAAGTCATTCGTATTGTCATGCAGTCTCTGAATGTCATTTCATGCCAAGATTGGGCACAACTGTCGCATTCTGTCATATTATGCACGATATTGTGAAAAAACATCTTAACACAGCAGTGTTTCAAAATTAATGAGCATCTTAGTTATCACTGTTATCAGTTTATAAATCAGTTAAACAGATAAATTTACACTAAATACAATGAATTTATGGTGTTTAGGTGCACAATTCTGCTAACCTCCTGAAATCCAGTTTAACTAGGCATGCTAAAGCGCTGAAATATCACTGTGCCTATATTAAGTATCTATCATTCTCTTCAGTGAGAACACACATTCTCTGTAAAAAGGGTTGGGAGGGTTACTTTTGAAATGTATTCCACTACAGATTACAGAATACATGCTGTAAAATGTAATTTGTAACATATTCCGTTAGATTACTCAAGGTAAGTAATGTATTCTAAATACTTTGGATTACTTCTTCAGCACTGGTAGATTTTTTCACTTGTTTTGCATCATTGGTTGAGAGCTCAATAGTACTTATCGGAACCAAATAAGATGGACGTCCCACCTTAGCACTCCCTGACTCGCACATATTTAGAATATGCTGGGAAACGTTTTGCAGCGAGTCTAACAATCCAGGATGTGCTTCGACATTCATACCGGCCTACAGCTCTCCTAAACCATCAATAAGCACCTCTACTCTAAATGAAACATAGTCATTTGATGCGTGGTTATCGACTTCATTTGCTTAATTCTCATGTTGCGCAACTCTCTAGATATATGTGAAGCATCAGCTATAGATTTCTTTTTTATTGCAGAACTTATATATACATACATACATACATAAATGATCAGGGAAATGAAGCATGGTTGTATCTTTTACAATGAACAATCTTAACAACAGAAAACAATATTATTGTAACGTCACGCCAGCAGAGGGAGCCCTCTCCCAAATACTGACTGTGTGCCTCTCTCTCTGCCTCACTGTTTATTTCCTGTTTTCATGATATATAAGCATGGCCTGTCTTACAGGCCATTGCGAAGTATTGCCAGTTTTCCCTGCCTTACTGAGCGTTTACCCATTGTCATAGTCTTGCCTTTTTTGTGAATGACCATTGCCTGCCTTGTCTTGTTTTCGCCTCTTGGATCACCCCTCTACTCAGTCATTTCGGATTGGATTGTCTCATTGTGTTGGAACTCTGCCTGCCTTAAGTTGTTGATATCTGCCTGCCGATTCAAACTAGTTTACTGTGGATTTTAATAAACATCTGCAAATGGATTCAGCCTCAGCCTCCGCGTCATTACAGAATACTTCGCCAACGATGACTCCAGCAGAAGTTTCTGATCTACAGCAAACGTTTGCTTATCAAAGTGACGTTCTCAGGAAATATCAAGAACAGTTGAGTAGACTACAGGCTACCAACGAATACCTCACACAATATCTCCATTCATTACCACCGCCAATACCCAAGAAGGTAAGCTTTGCCTTTCCAGATAAATTTGACGGCTCTGCAGATCGTTGTAAGGGGTTCTTACAACAAGTTGAGCTCTTTTTCAAACACCAGAGTGATGAATTTGAATCTGAAGAGAAAAAATGCGCTTTTCTAATGTCTCTGTTGACTGGCAAAGCTATTGACTGGGCCGCAGCTGTTTGGGAAACAGATCCTTTGATTAAAACTTCATCTACTTACTTCGTTCAACAGATCAAAGAAGTGTTTGAATATCCAGCAGGGGGTATGGATATTTCAACTCAACTCTTGCAACTCAATCAAGGCCGACATTCAGCGGCTGAATATGCAATCGAGTTTAGAACGATCGCTGCTCAGAGTGGATGGAATGATGTTGCGCTCAAGGCCATGTTCCAACGGAGTTTAAATATCGAATTACAAACTGAACTCGCTTGCAGAGGAGAAAACTGTTCATTCTCTGAATTTGTGACGCTCGCTATCAAAATAGATAACCTCATGTGCAACAGCCCCACTAAATCCAGGACACTCCCACAAAGAATCGCCGTACCTAATCTAACCTCCCACGTATCCAATCCTCCTTCAACCACTGCTCAATCTAGCCAGGAACCAATGCAGCTAGGAACTACCAAACTCTCTGTGGAAGAAAAATCCCGACGTTTAATACACAATTTATGTTTCTACTGTGGAAACGCAGGCCACGTCAACGCCGTGTGTCCACTCAAAGCCCGAAAAACTATTAAATCTACTAGCCAGGTGAGTGTTAACAACATCCCCCCTCTCATCACCAAATTCTTCACTATCAGTGTCAAGATTACTTTTAAGAAAAACTCTGTTGATTTCACAGCATTGATCGATTCCGGTTCCGCATTAAATCTAATCCATCAAGACGTTATCAAAAAATTCAACATCCCCACACAATCTTGTGACCCCCCCTCTTAAAATTAATGCTATTAACAACAAACCCATCGGAGAGGGCATCAACTTACAAACCCTGCCCATACAACTCCAAGTTGGACCATTTCATTCAGAAATCATTTCATTTTATGTGATTGATTCCCCTCGCCATGAAGTCATCCTGGGATACCCTTGGCTTGCAGTTCACGACCCAGCCATCTCTTGGCAGCAAGGCGAAATTACGCAATGGTCACCGTTTTGCATAACACACTGTCTCAACACCACAGATACCAAGCCATGTTTAACCACAAGTGTTGAAAGTCCTGATTCTAAACCTGTTTCTTTCCCATCTTGCTATCAAGAATACCAAGAAGTCTTTAGCAAGACCAAGGCAACCCTTCTTCCACCACATCGCTCCTGGGATTGCGCCATTGACCTCTTGCCCAATGCAATGCCCCCCAAGAGTAAGATTTATCCCTTATCACATCCCGAAGCTCTAGCTATGGAAGAATACATAGAAGAAGCGCTCAGCTCTGGTTTTATTCGTCCATCTACTTCTCCAGCGGCCGCAGGCTTCTTTTTCGTGGAAAAGAAGGATGGAGGATTACGGCCTTGTATCGACTATCGAGGTTTGAACAATGTCACAGTTAAATTCAGCTACCCTCTACCGTTAGTACCTTCTGCTATCGAACTACTCTGTGAAGCCACCATTTACACTAAACTAGACCTCAGGAGTGCCTACAACCTCATTAGAATCCGAGAAGGGGATGAATGGAAAACTGCCTTTTTGACCTCTAGGGGGCACTACGAATATCAGGTCATGCCGTACGGACATGCACCGGCAGTCTTCCAGTCATTCATTAATGAGATCTTCAAGGACATCCTCAACAAGTACGTTATTGCTTACATTGATGACATCCTCATTTACTCAAAGTCTGAAGTAGAACATCAAGATCATGTTAAAACCGTACTATCCAGGTTGCTTGAGAACCAGCTTTACGTAAAAGCTGAAAAGTGTGAGTTCCATGTCAAACAAACTTCGTTTCTGGGGTATAACATCAGTCACCAGGGTGTTGAAATGGACGACTCTAAAGTTACGGCAGTCACTGAATGGCCCCAGCCGACTACAGTCAAAGAACTACAGCGCTTCTTAGGATTTGCCAACTTTTATCGGCGCTTCATTCGCAATTATAGCACCATTGCAGCCCCTCTGACATCTCTGCTGAAAGGCAAGCCCTCAAAATTAAAATGGACTGAAAATGCCACAAAAGCCTTCACTGAACTCAAGAAAAGTTTCACGACAGCACCCATCCTCAAACATCCAGATCCAAATTTACCGTTTGTAGTTGAAGTCGATGCCTCAGATAATGGAATTGGGGCAGTGCTCTCACAACGTCACGGTCAACCAGGCAAGCTCTACCCATGCGCATACTTCTCGAGGAAACTCACTGATGCCGAACGTAACTATGATGTCGGCAACAAGGAACTTCTTTCCATGAAAGCCGCAGTGGAAGAATGGAGGCACTGGCTGGAGGGTTCCACTCATCCCTTTCAAATAATTACCGACCATAAAAACCTTGAATATGTCAGGAGTGCCAAGAGACTCAATTCCCGTCAAGAACGCTGGTCACTATTCTTCACTAGGTTTCAGTTCACCTTAACGTACAGACCGGGAAGCAAAAATAGCAAGGCAGATGCCCTATCCAGACTCCATAGCCATCCCCAAACAGAATCCAAACCAGAACCCATCCTGCCACCTTCAATAATCATTGCACCTGTCACATGGGATCTGATGGAAGAAATCCAAAGGGGACAACAAAATGAACCAACACCACCTAGTTGTCCACCCAACAAGCATTATGTTCCAAGAAACCTTCGTGCTAGAGTCATCCATTGGGTCCATACATCACTCAGCTCAGGACATCCAGGTATCACACGAACACTCAATCTAACCCAAAACTCTTTCTGGTGGCCATCGATGGCAAAAGATGTGGCCAACATTGTCAAATCTTGTTCAATATGTGCCCAGTCCAAGACTCCCAAACATTTACCTTCTGGTCTGTTACAACCTCTGCCCATTCCCCAACGACCTTGGTCACATCTGTCCATTGACTTTGTCACAGACCTACCCCCATCAACCGAATTTACAACAATTTTAGTTATCATAGACCGCTTCTCTAAATCCTGCCGTCTAATTCCCATGAAAGGCCTCCCCACTGCCATGGAAACGGCTCAAGCTCTGTTCCAGCACGTCTTCAGAGTTTTTGGTATCCCAGAAGACATTGTCTCAGATAGGGGAACCCAATTCACCTCTCAAGTCTGGAAAGCCTTCTGCAGACAGCTTGACATCAATGTCAGTCTGACTTCTGGATATCATCCTCAGTCCAACGGTCAAGTGGAGAGGCTGAACCAGGAAATTGGTAGATATTTACGGTCTTATTGTGGTCGTGAAAAACATCGCTGGGCAGAATTTCTGCCCTGGGCAGAATATGCCCAAAACTCTTTAAAACATTCATCCACTGGTGTCACCCCATTCCAATGCGTGCTTGGGTATCAACCCCCTATGTTCCCATGGTCGGGTGAACCTTCTACGGTACCTGCGATTGATGACTGGATACGACGTAGTGAGAGGGTGTGGAACTCCGCTCATGTGCATCTACAAAGAGCTGTCAGGAACCAGGAGATCCAGGCTAATAGACGTCGTCGTCCACACCCTCCCTACCAAGTTGGACAAAGGGTCTGGCTCTCCAAACGAGATCTTAAGTTGCAGCTACCAAGCAAGAAGCTAAGCCCAAGGTATGTAGGCCCATTCAAAATTCTTAGACAGATTAATGAAGTCACCTATCAGCTCGAGCTTCCTATTAATTATCGTGTCTCTCCCTCCTTCCATGTCTCCCTCCTCAAACCGGTCCACCCGGGTGCTGACCCCAACACTGAGAGTCAAGAGCCACCTCCACCGCTGGACATTGATGGGTCCCCTGCTTACGCGGTAAGGGAGTTGTTGGACTCAAGAAGAAGAGGGGGTCAGCTCCAATATCTGGTGGACTGGGAGGGGTACGGCCCTGAGGAGAGGTCTTGGGTAGCCGCCCATGACATCCTGGATCCATCTCTTGTCAGAGACTTCCACCGAGCCAGACCCGATCGTCCAGCACCGAGACCACGGGGACGCCCTCGTCGAGCGCCAGGAGTCGCTCCTAGGGGGGGGGGATTCTGTAACGTCACGCCAGCAGAGGGAGCCCTCTCCCGAATACTGACTGTGTGCCACTCTCTCTGCCTCACTGTTTATTTCCTGTTTTCATGATATATAAGCATGGCCTGTCTTACAGGCCATTGCGAAGTATTGCCAGTTTTCCCTGCCTTACTGAGCGTTTACCCATTGTCATAGTCTTGCCTTTTTTGTGAATGACCATTGCCTGCCTTGTCTTGTTTTCGCCTCTTGGATCACCCCTCTACATGGATTGGATTGTCTCATTGTGTTGGAACTCTGCCTGCCTTAAGTTGTTGATATCTGCCTGCCGATTCAAACTAGTTTACTGTGGATTTTAATAAACATCTGCAAATGGATTCAGCCTCAGCCTCCGCGTCATTACAATTATGGGTTTGCGGACATCAAAATATGAAGTTATGTACACAGAAAAAAAAAGAAAAGCATAAGGTTAAATCATATAATTTATGAAACTTGCTCATTTTGTGGTTTTGTTGAAGAAACAGTTCCCCATTTATTTTGTGATTGTAGTATAACCAATACATCTTGGATTGACTTACGCTCTTATGTTTTTAGCACCACAAATAGTGTTAGTTTATGATATGGCTATGACCTAACGTCAAACGTCACCTCAAAACAAGTCAAGAGTAATCGAGTACACGCTTCAATCTATGATAAACCAATGGTAAGCAGGACCAGCCCACATAATTATCATACAAGAGACTGAAATTTAAGAATAAATACATATGGGAATATTTAAATACTGGTGGAAATAAATAAATATAAAAATAAATGAATGCATAAATAATAATAATAAAAAACATAAACAAATGAAAGAATAAAAAAAGTTTTAAAGAATAAAAATAAAAAGAGAAAATAATAAGGAAAAAAAGTAATTAAAAACGAATTTTAATTGTTTTATCAAGACATTTATTCCTTTATTTATTTTCTTATTATTACATTTATTTCTTTATTATTTTTGCAGGTTTTGTCCTCCATACAAACTTACTTCTCTGTCTGCTCGTATGAATGTAACACATCATAAGAAAGTGTTTCACCGCTGTTCAAATGCACTTTGGATCATTTATATGGATAAATGTTGTCCACCTGAAAGGACTAAATATTCAATGAAACAAATGACAATAAAAGGCAAAGTAATCTTTTCAGCAATCAAAATACTTTTTGAATGTAACTGTATTCTAATTACAATGTAAATTGTACAATTGAAAAGTAACTGCAGTGTTTTAAATATGTAATTCCGTTACTCCCCAACCTTGTCAACATGTACGCTTATGCATTCCACAGAGGACGTGTTGAACTGCATTTCATGTGTTGCAACATTATCCTTCTATATTTTCTCCATTGTTTCTTTTTTATTCCCTCGTTCCATCTTCTCCACTTCACTAGCCATATAAAGATATTTAAGAGCACTACAAATGTAAATGCATACATTTGTACAAATGGACTGCAGGTCTCAAACGACACTTTCGATTCCGTGGGACAAACATTAGCATTTGTCTTGTTCAACACAAAGATAATGGCTTGGCAGAGGACATGGCTGCAGCTTCCTCTGTGCGCCATAATTGATCCTGACAGAGTCGGAGATGGAGAGGACCTGCATCCCACTCAACGGCTGTAATTGCACCCCCCCTCCTGCGAGTGCTGGGGCAGAATTGTCCTGGCTCAGCAGATAGAGGCAGCAGGAGCAGATGCTGATGGCAAGGGTGGGCAGGAGCAGGGGGTCGAGGATCGACTGGTGAACACGTTTTACATGTTTTAGAACTCGGTGGCATCACACTGGGTTTTCAGAGGTTCACAATGTAAGGGGAAAACAGATTTGCATAGGGAGCAAAGAAAAGAAGGCAAAAGTGCATGTGTGATTGTACAGATATATCTTTGCTTACAACAGGCGCATTCTTAAATTGCCCATCACATAATAATGCATCCCAAAACATATTATGACCATTGTTGCGTTTCAGACAACCCGTGGAGATTTAGCTATACTACAGCGGTAGATATATTTGTGCTTCAAACATCACTTGTCCCGACAGAATTCATTTAATGTGGAACATAAAACAAAAATATTTTGAAGAATTTTATATTTCCATACAATGTAAGTCAATGGGGATCAAAATGCTCCAAAGATGCACATACAGGTTGCATATAAGTAATCTTTCCAATTCGAGTAGTATATTCAACAACTTCTAAAGCACTATAATTGTCCTGGGAGAGAAACAGACCAAAATGTAAGTCCTAATTTGCTGTAAGTCATGACATCCGGCCCAATTGGAACACAGTGCAGGCTTCAAGGTGGCATTGCTCTGACGCTGCATGCAGTTGCCAACTCAATCCCGGTATCTTTGTACATCAAGAAGTTTAATATTTTTTCTAGTGTTTACCATCAACCTTTTGATGACCGTGGTACTTTTTACACTGGACTGCATTTTCAAAATAGCCCTACTCAGCATGAAATCCACAAACCTGGCAACACTGTGTTTCTTTTGTATACAGCATTCTTCGTCATGAGACAAGCACAAGGTGGAAGTGTTTGAACAAGCTTCTTTCGTGAACTACCAAGGAGATGTCAAGATTTATAGTGAATAGTATAATTTCAAAAGACATGGATTAAACCACTTGAGTCATATGGATTACTTTTATGCTGCCTTTGGGTCCATTTTGGAGCTTTACATTTCTGATCCCCATTGACTTGCATTGTATGGCAATACCTCTTACATTATTGAAAAATTATTTGTTTGTGTTCTGCAGAAGAACGAAAGTGTTACAGGTATAGAATGGCATGAGGATGAGTAAATGATGAGAGAATGATCTTTGTTGGGTGAATTATTCCTTTAAGGCTTTTGTTTTTATCTCGTTTGTTACATAATGCAAAGCCTTTTTTGTCCTGATGCCAGAGTTATAATTAATTTGTTATGAATATTTTTATCTTGATGTCTTGCATCATGCAGTGAAGCCGTCCAAACCACGCTGTTGGATGGAGGGTCGTCTGCTGGAAGGAAGTGATGTCAGAATGAGCTGTAAGTCCACAGATGGTTCTGACCCAATCAGCTACAAATGGGAGACAGTCCTGGACAAGGGAAAATATGCCGGGAAGCTCCCACCTCTGGCTCTCATAGGTGAGCCCACCAATCCAATTCAAACACCTGTAACAAAGATTCTAACATAATGCACATGCTGTGTTGGGTGTAATCAGATTAAAAGTAATTAGTTACTGCCATCTAATTACCCTTTAAGACCAAAGTAATGAAATACATTACATTTGAAATTCTTGTAATCAGATTACAGTAATTTATTTATTTAAATTACTTAACTTTAAGTACATTACCTGGGTTACACATATTTCTAAATAATATTATTTATGTAAAATAAATTTAAAACATAAATTATGTTCCCCGTCTGTCGCTCACTTCGACGTCGTGTCGAAGAAGCGACACTAGGGGTCTCTCTTGAGCGCCGAAAGATACCTCTGATCTATGAAAAAAGGCCAATGAGAGTTGGCGAACAGTATTTGCATACTCCGCCTCCGGATACGGATATAAAGGCGAGAGAAATACGCTCGTTCATTCAGTAATTTTCTTCGGAGCCGAAGGTCGTGTGTATGCAGTCAGCTGCGAGTAGCACAACTGATCCTGCTTCTGATCCTCTGACGCTCTGCTTTGCTGTTGGATTTACGGCGCACTACAGCGGCTTTTCTCTTCACTGCCGGCGTGCAGTTTGCCCCTGGGCGCTTCGACAGCGCAGAGTTAAAAGAGTTGAAAGAGTGATTCTCTCCGTAAAAGAGTTTATTTCTCTGAAAGAGCATTACACAGCGGCGTTGAACGTCCTTTTCAGGACGCGTCTTTATAAAGATGTAATTTCCGCCCCTGTGTAGTTTCTGGATGCGGTGATTTCTCCCCACCTCTCTCGGTCATAAAACACTGTCTTGCATGCCTGGGCTGCGATCACACGCAAGCAGCGTTTTATGAATGGTTCATGTTCTCAGTGCGAGAACATAGCCATGGCAACATTGCGGTCGTGTGGCTTTCTTTTGTAATGAGAGAAAGCCGTTTCAGCCTCCCCCCACGCCTCGCCTCCTTCCTACGGGATTGACGCAGGCGCCGCGGGCGATGAACACGATTTGGGGACAATGACGGGCTCTGTTCGCCGGGTAAACCCCCTCGAACCTCCCGCCTCCCCGGCACGCTTGTTTGCTTCCGTCTGAGCCCGGGATGAGCATTCTCTCCAATGGTTCATCTTCTCAGTGTGAGAACATGGCCGTTATAGCATTGTGGTCGCACGGCTTTCTTTTGTAATGAGAGAAAGCCACTTCAGCCGCCCCCCGCGCCTCGCCTCCTTCCTACGGGATTGACGCAGGCGCCACGGGCGATGAAGGCGATTTGGGGAATATGACGGGCTCCGTTCGCCGGGTAAACCCCCTCGAACCGCCCGCCTCCCCGGCACGCTTGCTTGCTTCAGAATTGGATGACATCACCGCTGCATCGGAGCGCCTGGGCCGCCACCTTCGGGTCTGCCGCCCAGCCTGAGCCTGACGCACGGAGATCCGCTATGCTTTCCCGGGCTACTTGATCGGTCCCGCGGGCAGGTGCGCCGCTCACAGCCACGCCCCCCCCCCCCCCCCCCCCCCCGTTCCTTTCTTCCCGGACGTGCACGACGAGTTGAGCAAAGCCAAGGCTTCTTCGCTCCTCCGCTCTCACTACCCTCGCGGTGGAACAGTCCCAGACCGCTTCCACTCTGCACGCCACGGCCCTTCCTGCAACCAACGCCAGGCCAAGGCGCTTCAAAACTTGCACCTTGGGTAGTCCTGTTCTTGATGTGCTGCAGGAACTGCGCTGGATGACCAACCGCGCCCCCGGGCCACGGAGGTCAGATGCGCCGGCACTCGAACAGGCGATGGCCACCCCTTGTGGTCCAGAAACGCACCTGTGGACTGGACCTGGTCGAAATGCGGGAGGCAGACAAGGCACACCTTCTCCCACACCCCCGTCTCCCAGCTCCGTCTATTCGGCGCCACCGTTGACGACTCTGCCCAGCAGTCCTCAGCGGTGAGGCAGACGGAGGCCACTGCACATCCTGCCCCGCCGCAAGCCTGCCGCCATGGGCCATGCCCCGTCTGCTCGCCGAGGGCGTCCTCCTGCGGCTATGAAACACCCTGCTCCACCTCAATCCAGGCCCAGCTCTCAGCCCCAGCGTCGAGCACTCCGCAGGAAGCGGACGCCCCCGTCTCACGGACCCCCTCAAGGACCCGGAAGGCTCCCAGGCTGTCCGTAGACGCTCAACCCAGGGACCAAGATGTTAGCTCCGGAAGTGGTAAGACCGCTCCGTCCCCGGTGGAGGGCCGGGAGGAGAATTTTTTGTCGAATTAGTTTTCACATTCTCATATTCTCTGTAACGAGACAAAAGGAAATAGCTCGTTACATATTCTCTGTAACGAGCTATTTCCTTTTGTCTCTGGGTCACCTGGCCCGCAAATGCCGTTCCCACGGCACTCTGCCACCAGATCTCAGCAGTCCCGGCTTCCTGGACACGGACCACCCGTCTCAAGCCCCACGACTGCCCCCCCGGCCGGCCGGTTCCGACCAATCTAGAGGACGCCTACCCGAGACCTCCTCCTCAGTCGCTAACCCGCCCCCTGCCGGGTGTGCGGAGCAAGGTAAGTGCTTTGAGTCTTTCTCAGCACCCCAGCTGCGGGTCGCCCTGTCGCCGCCCAACGCTGCCCTACCTGCTCCACCCCGCTGCGAAGCCCCGCCGGGTACGTCCAAATTAACCGTCCCCTTGGTGCCCCTAGCGCAGAGGTTGGACGCGTGGCTTTCACTTCCCAACCCGTCTCGCTGGCTGGCCCGGACCATCCGACTCGGTTACGCAATTCAGTTTGCCAGGCCCCCGCCCCCCTTCATGGGCGTCCGCTTTTCCGCAGTACACGGCGAACACGCCCACTCTCTGTGCGCGGAAATCGCGACTCTTCTGGCCAAAGATGCGATAGAGCCTGTCCCTCCAACCGAGATGAAGAAGGGTTTCTACAGCCCCTACTTCATCGTACCCAAGAAAAGCGGCGGCTTACGACCAATCTTGGACCTTCGAGTTCTCAACCGAGCGTTGCACAAACTCCCGTTCAAGATGCTCACGCAGAAACACATCTTAACCTGTGTCCGGCATCTAGATTGGTTCGCAGAGATAGACCTGAAGGACGCGTACTTCCACGTCTCCATCCTGCATTCGGGGGCCAGGCGTATCAGTACAAAGTCCTCCCCTTCGGCCTGTCTCTGTCCCCTTGCGTCTTCACGAAAGTCGCAGAGGCAGCTCTTGCCCCGCTCCGAGAAGCCGGCATCCGCATACTCAACTACCTCGACGACCGGCTCATTCTGGCCCACTCGCGAGAGTTACTATGCGCCCACAGAGACCAGGTGCTCAGGCACCTCAGCCGTCTGGGGCTTCAGGTCAACTGGGAAAAGAGCAAGCTCACCCCAGTTCAGAGCATCTCTTTTCTCGGGATGGAGTTAGACTCGGTCTCAATGTCGGCACGTCTCACCAACGAGCGTGCCCAGTCAGTGTTGAACTGCCTCGCCGCCTTCAGGCCAGGCACAGCGGTCCCCTTAAAACTTTTCCAGAGGCTCCTGGGGCATATGGCGTCCTCCGCGGCGGTTGCGCCGCTGGGGTTGATGCATATGAGACCGCTCCAACACTGGCTCCAGACCCGAGTCCCGAGACGAGCATGGCGCCACGGCACGCACCGGGTAACAATCACCCCCGCCTGCCAACAAACATTCAACCCCTGGACAGACCTCTGTTTCTTACGGGCTGGAGTACCCCTACAGCAGGTGTCCAGACGCGTCCTGGTCACGACCGACGCCTCCAGATTGGGTTGGGGCGCCGTTTGCAATGGGCACGCAGCCTCAGGCCGTTGGAAAAGGGCCTAGCTGCGTTGGCACATCAACTGCCTCGAGTTGTTGACTGTCCTTCTAGCCCTGCGGCAGTTTCTCCCGTTAATTCGCGACAAACATGTCCTGGTCAGGTCGGACAGCACCACTGCGGTCACGTACATAAATCGCCAAGGCGGCGTACGCTCCCGTCACATGTCACAACTTGCCCGTCGTCTCCTCCTTTGGAGCCAGCACCGACTCAGGTCGCTGCGTGCCACTCACATCCCCGGCAACCTCAATGTGATAGCGGATGCGCTGTCATGACAACGCTTGCCTGGCGGAGAGTGGAGGTTTCCCCCCTACTCGGTTCAGCTGATTTGGGAACGGTTCGGCAAGCCCCAGGTAGACCCCTCTGCCTCCCGAGAGACCTCCCACTGCCCGCTCTGGTACGCCCGTCCAGAGGCTCCCCTCGGGGCAGATGCACTGGCACACAGCTGGCCGGTGGGGCTGCGCAAGTACGCATTCCCCCAGTGAGCCTTCTTGCACAGGTGCTGTGCAAGGTCAGGGAGGATGAGGAACAAGTCACTCTCGTGGCTCCTTACTGGCCCACCCGGGCCTGGTTCTTGGACCTTGTACTCCTCGCGGCAGCCCCTCCCTGGCGAATTCCCCTGAGGAAGGATCTTCTTTCTCAGGGACAGGGCACACTCTGGCATCCGCACCCAGACCTTTGGAACCTCCACGTCTGGCCCCCGAACGGGATGCGGAAGATCTAGCTGGTCTACCACCCACGGTCGTAGCCACGATCAACCAAGCCAGAGCCCCTTCTACCAGGCAACTCTACGCCCTGAAATGGCGTCTGTTCGTGAATTGGTGTTCTTCCCGGGCAGAAGACCCACAGAGGTGCGCAGTTAGGTCTGTGCTCCTGTTCCTACAGGAGAGGTTGGAGGGGAAGGTGTATGTTGCCACTATCGCAGCTCACCACGACCCAGTAGACAGCAAGTCTCTGGGTAAGCACGACTTAATCGTCAGGTTCCCAAGAGGTGCCCGGAGGTTAAACCCCTCCCGGCCAAACCTGTTCCCCTCCTGGGATCTCTCGGTGGTCCTCACCGGTCTTCAGAGATCCCCCCCGAGTTGCTAGAATCAGTTGGCTCAGGACCCTCTCCTAAAAAGACGGCCCTGCTGATCGCGCTCACTTCCATCAAGAGGGTTGGGGACCTGCAAGCGTTCCCTACTAACGACACTTGCCTGGAGCTCGGTCCGGCAGATACTCATGTGATCCTAAGACCTCGACTGGGCTATGTGCCCATGGTTCCTACCACGCCCTCTGGAGATCAGGTAGTGAACCTACAAGTGCTGCCCCGGGAGGAGGCAGACCCAGCCCTCTCACTGTCGTGTCCGGTACGTGCCTTGCGTGCCTACCTGGAACACACCCAGAGCTTCAGGCGCTCTGAGCAGCTCTTTGTCTGCTTTGGAGGACAGCAGAAAGGGAACGCTGTCTCCAAACAGAGGTGTCTCACTGGGCAGTGGATGCCATTCAGTTGGCCTATCACACCCAGGCCGTGCCCCCCCCCCCCCCCTTTTTTTGCGGGTTCGAGCCCACTCTACTAGGAGTGTGGCATCCTCATGGGCACTGGCTAGGGGCACCTCCCTAGCAGACATTTGCAGAGCTGCGGGCTGGGCAGCACCTAACACTCTTACGATCTCAGGGTTGAGTCAGTCTCGTCCCGTGTTCTCTCAGGTCCGAGCCTGTAGAACTCGGTACACGTCGACGATCTGACCAGGTGAATCGCTTGTTTCCAGCGCCGTTTCCCTCGATCGAGGTAAAACAGTGTGCCTTCTTTCCCAGAGAACCTAGGTCCCTGGTTGATTCCTCCCTAGCCCTTCGGGCCCGCAGCAGTTCAGCGGAGGGACTTGCTGGTCCAGTCCACTACGGGTACCCCAGGCTACCCCTACTGGAATAGGTGCTCCACAGATCAGGCCTCCTACGGGACTCCTCCTGTGTGTATTTCCGCGGTACGGTCACCTTACGAGCTGACCCACGTCTCCCTTAGGCAGTCCTTCGTTGCCCTCCGGTCGCCGTGTTGTAGCAACTCCCCCCTCCTCGAGGTTGGATCTACCACCGCGCCATTTCCTCCCACATGCCCAAAGTGGCCATGTGATGTATTTTGCCACCTTTACCTCCCCTGCTGGGCAGGTGTGGCCTCCGCAGGGTCTTTTCCCCCTAAAAGAATAGGAATTCGGGAATAAGACCCCCTTCCCTCGATGCGGTAAGGGCCCCGGCTGCTCTTGCTCTATGCCGAGAAAACATAGAGAGAAAAGAGGCCCAGCCAGGCTTGGCCTGTTCCCTAGTTGGGAGCATCACCTTGTTCCCCCCTAGGGTAACCAAAAGGATGCTGACGCTTTTTCGGGGCATTGGGGAAGAGTACGTGCAGCCTGAACACAGTTGGTCGCTTGTGCACGTGCAAATACCTGCCCGCTTCTGTGTCAGCAGTACACGTACACGGCTCAGCGCATGGCGAGTTTTGAAGTGGACCCCTAGTGTCGCTTCTTCGACACGACGTCGAAGTGAGCGACAGACGGGGAACGTCTCGGTTACGTATGTAACCTCCGTTCCCTGATGGAGGGAACGAGACTTCGTGTCTTCCCGGCCACGTCGCTGAGCCGAGCCGCTGAGGTGCCCGGAACACTCCCGGCTCCTCAGAAAAATCCTGAATGAACGAGCGTATTTCTCTCGCCTTTATATCCGTATCCGGAGGCGGAGTATGCAAATACTGTTCGCCAACTCTCATTGGCCTTTTTTCATAGATCAGAGGTATCTTTCGGCGCTCAAGAGAGACCCATCAGGGAACGGAGGTTACATACGTAACCGAGACGTTCATATGTATGTCTGTGTACACAAAGCATGTATAGACATTATAATACAGGCATAATTTACAATTCATCAAGCAGAAAACAAACTTTTCTGTGAAATGTGCTTTAGAAAGTAACTTTAAAGTAATTAGTAAAATTATAATGAAGTAATCAGGAAAGTAATCTGATCATTATTTTAGAGAAGTAGTTAGTAATATTTAATGGATTACTTTTTGAGAGACTTCCAACACTGTTCATAGGTTATTAGGTTGCATAATTTGAAATTTTCCTTAGAAAGTTCATTTTCTAAGGAATAGTTTTTTACGCACCACAATTATCAGTGATGCTCGACCGTGAAAATCTTGCGGCCATGATGCTAGTGTGTTTTGTGTGGCTGCCAGGGCAGTGCTCTGTGGTTGTTAAGGTGTTCTTAGTGGTTGATTGGTGTACATCTATGGGATTTTTTACCTAAATCTCTGAATCACCATTTATATCTGTAAGTATGAGCAACAGTAATATTGATGATTATTACTACAACTATAATTATAGGAGTACATCTGTACTACACTAAGAGTTTCTGATGTGTTGTAGGTGTTGATATAGAAATGATCTGTCACCTGTTGCTCTCGTTTTTAAACACAAAACTTATTCGCTCTGTTCTGATCTTTTACTACTGCTTTCCTGTGAAGAAAAAAACTGCAGGGTTAAGTTTATCTTGCAAGATTGGGGAGTAAATCATGTGGACGTCTCCTCTCTGGAGGTGCAGAAAATAGATGAAGACACTACAGGGCCAATTTAACACTGCAAGCATTCTCAAATTAATTTTTACATCAATTCCATCAGCACTTTTACCCCCACATGCTCCACTACCTCCTCAATTAGCTGCTCTAATGAGATCCGAGATGTGATGTATGCACGTTCTACACTTTACCAGCCTCTTATGGCTTTATAGAAAATTTACCAGAAAACTCTCTGTTCATTCAACTAAACGATTACAGTGGCTGTTTCATGTCAGAAATTAGGTTTTGATTAAATGAGCACTAACTGAAGGGTTGTGACTTTTATCCCCAGAGACTGAAGTGTGACACCATGTCCTAACAGCTTCCCAGACAGTAGCGCAGCACCAACCCTCACCTGTCAATCAAATACAGGCTATTTTTACAGAGTAAAAATGTACAACATGCATCAAATGGTTGCTGATATACATAAATGAATATGACCAAAATGTTAAATGCCAAAAATTACCTGTATTTAGACAAATTAATAATAAAATACCCTTTGGTGTAACCCCGCCCTCTCGTGGAGATTCCACCCCCATTTCGAGGTCTCCGGCCTGCAGCTATACCTATTGAGCTAAACATGTATTGAAGTACGTAATTTCGTTTTGCAAAAATGTTGCCACGGTCATGTAATTTTCATGAGACCAGGCTGGTATATACAGCTGTGGCATCATTTCTGATTTTTTTGCTATTCTGAAATAGCCCAAAAAATTTAGTTTTTATACTAATTAAAGTAAGAAAAATAAATGGACACATTTTAGCTGTGACATTCAAAATATCTTGTTGCGGATGGTTTGCAAGAGACAGGATTAGATTTAACATGGAAAAGAGAGAATAAATAATTTGTCGCATCACACCTGGTCAGGAAATGCCGTGAGACTGTAAATAATTTGCACATCAAATAACGAGTAACTTCATGTGTTTTGTAGATTTAAAGAATCCTGAGATAGTAACGTTGAGAAATCTGACGAGGGAAAGCGCAGGCATCTATAAATGCACCGCCAGCAATGATGTCGGGGAAGAGAGCTGCACCCTAGAGGTCAAAGTTCACTGTAAGTATCCCTGTGTATGTCTATTCCTATGTTTGGAGAGGAATACAAGCATATTGCATAATATACACTACTTATTATATAGTGCCTAGTATCATTGTAAAAACAGGTAAAACAGTGTACAACAATAAATCAAACAGTAATACTGTATGCTGCATTGTTGTCACATGACAACAGTACATTGCATGTTAAAGTCAGTGAATTGCACTTCTAAAATAAACATTACTATTATTTTGCATTTATAGTCAAGTTTGTCCAAAAGTATCTTCATTTTTGGCATTCGATCAAGAAAGAGATGCTAAAAATAACAGTTGAAAATGGAAGGTCAAGTCATGTGTTTTGCATTGTGGGATACGGTACTCCACACAGTTTGTTCTGGTTGTATACTGCACATATTAGCGAGTGTAGTAGGTCAACTGAGTATTCCATTCATGCAAAAAACGTTCACACTGTGCAAAGTATACATACAGCATAACGCAAATATAGTATTATAGTATAGCATGGTAGTATGCTATTCCGTATGTGTTTCTGTTTGTTTAGGCACTTTGATACAGACACACACAGATTAAAAGGTTTATGCAAATCATATTCCTTATGCCTGGCTTTTTATTCTTTCTTCTGACACTTTTATGTAATTACTGTCAACACAAGTTATTCCATTATCACCAACCACAAGAGTTTCTGTTTGAACATGGTGGTGAGGTCCTGATCCGGTCGGCTAAGAAGCCTGATCCCTCAGTACCATTTAACATCCAAATAAAAAATTCATCCTTTTCTTTATCATTGCGTTCATTGATTTAATTCCATCCTCCAAACCTTTCTCAAACAGCTCTGCATAATTAAATATCAGATGATGGAATTAGAAGAAAAAATGAATCATGTGGCTGAGAGAGAAACTTATTCATTCAAAAAATGGCATATTATTAAATGAACATTGTGAGCACAGTAGGTTGATTAACGCTGTGCTGTTTTCTGGAGTATTCTCATGGTGAAATACACTCCTTCAGGTATCTGCAATGCAGAGAGGGTTAGTTGTAACTGCTTGTTTGTTGGTTGCTAGGCTATTTTTCACATGAAACTTTGTTTTATGTGTCTTTTAAAAGAATGTAGGTTGCTCATAAATATTTGTAGTAGTTTTATGCAGTCATGGGCTCTGTGTGTGTGTATTATTTTTTATGTGTGGGATTTGCGTATAGAATAGAATAGAATAGAAAGAACAGAATAATTGAAATATTACAAATAATAATAATTATATTCTGCAGATGTCCGGGGCATGGGTGTGGTGGCTGGCGCCGTGGTGGGTGTGTCCTTTGGTGTTCTCCTCATCATCCTCATTGTCTGGCTTGTTTTTCGCCATAAAGAGAAAGAGAAAAAGAAATATGAAGAGGAAGAAGCACCTAATGAAATAAGGTAAATATACCCTAAATCATATTTATTTTACAGTAGTTTAAATAAAGGTGCAATATGTACCTTCCTAGGTTGCCTATTAAAGCCTGTAGACTGATTTTAATGTGAAGGGAGTGGGGCATTTGCCAGGAAAATCCAAAGGATGCAACGTGTGCGCTCCCGAGAGCCTTGCCTCAGACAGTACTAGCTTCTCTTCTGCTATTTAACAGTGACAACAAACTGCAACACTAGGTAACATTATCTTAGAGATGGAATCCAGCAAACGTCCGGCTCCCAGCACAACACCGACTCCTACACAAACTCAGAGTAAGCCAAAAAAACTAAAACATTTACCTACTGAATCCCATCTGGCTAAGCGGGAACGTGATCATAGTCGAGCAATAACTAGAGTGAACATCGGCAGGGCATTTGATTCATGGAGGGAAATTCGTTCGGTTTTGGGGATCAAAACCAACCCTGAATTGGCGTTCTTCTCATTTGAAAACATGCAAAGCATGTGAAATATAGTGCCATAAGGATTGAGCGGTGTAATTTTAGCTAAACTGCAATAACACATGAAAAGAATGCTAGACAATGTTCAAGATAATGCAAAAAGACCCATTCATTGGTTCAACGTAACTTGGTTATACAGAAAATATATATATTCTAACAATAGCACATATATAAAACAATAGCACATCGATATATCAAAATGACAGTTGTGATGGATCAATACTGAATTGTGTCAACATATTTAGAATGTACAGTCGATTTTAAAAACAGTTAATGTCATCATCCACCAAATGTAGCTAACAGCTATTGATAAACAGGCCAGCTAGCTAACAGCGGCATAGGCTATCCTATACATGCAGTGAATGTATCATGAAAAGAAAAGTGATTTCTTCAAACTACAGTCTTGTATAGTCAGACCTATGTCCACACTTTGTTTTGGCCCTGCTCCAGAGTCAAATATAATATACAGTCTCAAAGTTTGTAGTTAAACAATCATAACTGTGTAATTTTAATTATGCTACCACATCTGTCAGCATGATGTCGGTGTATGAAGGCATTGCGCGCTATTGACGCTCGCACGCGTGATAGAGTAAAGCCACGCGAGGAAAAGGAAGAACTCGCGCGCACACGTTTTAAACCCTTGCGTGCATTATTGACATTTGCGCACAGTAGTTCATTGCTGCACGAGGAAATGGGAAGATCCCGCGGGCGCATGACATCTCCTGCGTGCACAATACAAGATCTTGCACGCAAGGACAAGCCTGACAGCAAGCGCAAGACAATTCCCCAAAGTCTCCCGCTCTATCTAATCTCATCTGCTGCTTTTGTTCATTTTGTTCAAACACTTTTATTTTTGGCAGTCGTGTGGTGGGCTTTGCTCTTTTGATTGTAAACTAAAATGTCATTGGTTACTTACCCTTTTCCTGAAGTCTGTTTTTCTATTATATTTAAGTCAGATTTGCAAACAAAACAAAGACTGAGATTACAATTCAATTTACACATCACATACTCCACAACATACCAAACAATTAATCAAAAATAAAAAGTAAATAAGTAAAAAAAATTTTTTTAAATAATGTAGGGGAGTAGGAGATTTTTACATTACAAAACCAATCATTCAACAAAGAATACACATATTTTGCTTTGGGACTTTGCTGTATAAACAGCAAGCAAAAGCAGCAGATGAAATTAGATAGAGCGGGAGACTTTGGGGAATTGTCTTGCACGTGCTGTCCTTGCTTGCAAGATCTTGTATTGTGCGTGCAGGAGATGTCATGCGCGCGCGGGATCTTCCCGTTTTCTCGTGCAGCAATGAACAACTGTGGGCAAGTGTCAATAATGCGTGTGAGGGTTTACAACGCATGCAAGTTCTTCCTTTTTCCTCACGCAGCTTTACTCTATCATGCGTGTGAGTATCAATAATGCACGCGGATTAATGCTATTGAAATGCCTTCATACCGGTGAATCACGTTGTCTCTTTGTACGTCATTGTTTTGGTCAATGCTCGCTCGCTCACGTCCCTATGGAGTGTGTGCACAAGCAACAGGTAGTTGGAGTTCACTTAATGGCCACAAGTGTAATTAGGGTTTCTGAATCTTACATACCGCACCTTTAAATAAAATTATTGCAACAATACGGCTTGACATATCCAAGTAGCAACTCGGTTTCTCATTGTTGAATTGTGTTCTTGTCTGGGGTAATTTACAGTGTCAGGATGAATTATGCAGGTTTGGAGGATGAGTGACCATTAACAATGCAAGCGACAGGCAGATACACAAACACACACTACTCTCTCTGAGGTTAGGGTGATACATAAAAAGGCTCCAGTGTGGTAGAAGTTACTTTTTCAGATATGTTAGACACAGTAGCCTTAAAGGTTTAAAGCTGGGCTGTCACATGATTTAGTTTACATAATCATTATATCTTTTTCTCTAGGTTTTGACTTCCGTCCACACTGAGACAGCGTTTTTGATATCAAAAACTGAGATTTTAGAAAATGCTCTCCCAAGTGGATACATTTGAAAACTCAGTATTCGTGTGATACTCTGGACAGGAGAAACGGAGATATAATCATCTAATCATCATGAAAAATGAATCTCGAGAAACTGTTGTGCTCCGTCTAGATGGCAGTTTGTTGCCTGTGCAGCTGGAGTTGCGTTTATTGCCCCCTGCTGACTGCGACTTGCAAAAACATGAAGCACGTCCATCTTAAGTTGCTCCAGTAAAATTCCTCAATACCAAAGTTACATATTGTTAGGAGGCATAATTGCTATATTTTTATGCATGTTTTTTTATATTATTACCTTATTTTCCTAAATATAAGTCAAATTTTTTTCATAATCTGAAAGGTGCTGGGACCTATTCCAAAGCAACTTATTTACATAATTTATACGTAATTGATGTCATCCGATCGAGCATGCTGCATATCAGAATGCATATGCTTGCACACAAACAGATGAAAACATCAGTTGTAGATATGGTAGAAGCATTTTGAAGAAGCCAATTCAGAGTATGTTGCCTTTACAAAGTACTTTATGCAACCAGTTTAAATATTCTGTACCATGATAACATTATTGTTTTAACAAACTCTAGAATGCTGTCAAACGCTACTCCTCACATGCACCCAAAATTAGGTTTTATCTCACTTCATTCAGTCACAATAATTAGTGAATCGCAAAAAGGGTTGGCAAAAATCTGAAATATCCATAGAGGTGCGAAGGTCCTAAGGTAATCTTCACGGAGCGCGTCTCGACATCTAAGTGACTGAAGGAAGTTGGGGGGCTGCTCCTAGGGCCTAGTGCCTATTACACGCGACCTCTGTCAGTGCGACTTATACAGAGATGCAACTTAACTGTGTATTTTTTCTCTCAACAACGTGATTTGACCAGGTGCAACATATATTCAGGTGCAACTTTATTTTCCTGTGAAATGAGCAATCTTATGCAATTTAATTGCCATATGTTTGAACACCCCTTTACTGTTCACCATCCAGGTGGCAAATTTGACGCTTTCTCTATCTGTGTTCCAGGGAGGATGCAGAGGCTCCCAAAGCCAAACTGGTGAAGCCTAACTCTCTCACCTCCTCCCGATCTGGTAGTTCTCGCTCAGGGGCATCCTCCACTCAGTCGATGGTGCACAACAGTGCCCCCCGTGGCCCCAGGCCTCGCCTACCCGTTGTAGCTGCTCTTAAAGAGGGCGGGCAGCCCGGAAACTACCCTCCAGTACCGCCAGCATATAACCACGTGGTTCCTAAACTTCTAGAGCCTGGCAGTAGCCCCAAACCCAGCCCGGCAAAGCTAAACCCGGGCAACCTGGCCAGGATGGGCGCCACACCTGTGATGATCCCTGCCCAAACCAAGGCATTTCAGACTGTTTAGGAATACCTATGGACCAAATATACACACACACACACATACACTATTGGCACCCTTGAAAAATATGAGCAAAGAATGCTGTGAAAAATCACATCACAGCTGGAGAATTGCAGAAATTTGTTGGGTCTTGGGGTCAGAAAGTCTCCAAAACTACAATCGGACATCACCTGCATCACCACAAGTTGTTTAGGAGGGTTCCAAGAAAAAAAACTCTGCTTTCATCCAACAACAAACTCAAGCATCTTCAGTTTGCCATACACTACTGGAACTTCAAATGGGACCGGGTTCTATGGACAGATAAAACAAAAATAGAGCTTTTTGGCAGCAAACACAAGAAATGGGTTTGGCGCACACAGAGAGGTATCCATATGGAAAAGTACCTCATGCCCAAGGTAAAATATGGCAGTGGATCTTTAATGTTGTGGGGATGTTTTAATCCAAGAGGTCCTGGAAGTCTTGTTTGGATACATGACATCATGGACTCTATCAAATACCAACAGATAAAAAATTAAAACCTAACTTCCTCTGTGAGAAAGCTTAAAATAGGCCCTAGTTGGATCTTCCAGCAGGCCAATGATCCAAAACAAAAATGGTTCACTGACCACAAAATCAAGGTTTTTCCATGGCCATCTCAGTTTTTTTTTTTTTTTGCAATTGTTTGATATCGATTAGAGGATAGATTTTTGTGAATATTTTGAATGAAAAATCAAAAGGATAAACAAAGACTTTATTTTCACAGACTTCTTTGCTCATATTTAACAAGGGTGCCAATATTTTTGGCCACAACTGTATATACACACACACACAGCATTGAACGGAGATGTCGATTCCCAGCTCTGGTAACTGGAATGTTCCCCAAGGATTTCTCATTTCTACATCTATGGAAAACTCACAGAGGTGGTCAAGCCATTTAAGGAAACATAATGCCCCTCTGTTGGAAGTGAAATGATTTTTCCGCACTTCGCCGACCTCTAACATCAAAGCTTTTTTTTTTTTTTTTTTTTGCCACTGATGTGCACATTGCAGTGGAAGGGAACTCCTTGTGGAGTGCATGTATTTTTAAAGGGTAAAGACAAGAAATGAAGGGGGTTTCGGAAAGGAGGGCTGTGCCTTCTGTTGTTATGTTGCGTTTGAACAAACAAACGCGGCAGAGTTGAACAGTGATAAAGCTCTGCCTTTACTCAGACAGACAGCCTGTCTACCTGACCACACTCTTACAGTCTGTGTTTGGTTAAAATGGACAGTTACAGAAACTCACATAAAGTGGGCTCTTTTTCAGCAGCAGTGTGTACACCCCCACAAGGATTCACACCTGCCACACATTTCCTCAGCCAATCAGCATTTGCCAGGCACCCCTGCAAGCATCACACCTCAACAGCCAATGGCAGGCCACCTACTGTGCACAGACACTACGATTGGCCCAAAACAAGGAGAACAACCAAATAAACACACCACAAGATATAGGATAACAGTACATTTGTTTGTTGCTCATTAAAGTAAGTAAATGTAAGTATTCCATATTTAATAGGTATTTATAAGAATTCCACATAAATATTTTAGTTAAATTATCTAACAGTATCTAAAAACCATTTGTGACGTGTGGCAAGTCTATTCCCTTTAAAGCATTCATTCACAGTTGCAAACATGTCTTCATGATTGTGCAAACAGTAATTCGGTTGTTTTTCTGGATTGGGAAATGGTTTGGATTCTTCGCTCCTGGTTCCTGGTATTTGCAATTAAAATCATATCTCTGGTTGGTGTATCCTATTAGATGAATGTTGAATGATGATGGGTCATGCTTATTCTGTTTTGGTTTGTTTGAATTAAATGGATCTGTCAATTTATTGCTGTGTCTAAAAAATGTCAGTGAAACCGAATGAGCAGTCCCAAACAGAAATCTCAGTAGATTTCCGCACAATTGGAATGCCATCATTCATAAATTTCTTCATATACCGCAGCCATTGTGCTTTTTAATAAACATTTTGGTTTATTTGATATATGCATATAAAGCATCTATAATAATGTAGTACTTTCAGCTTTTTTAAGATAATTTCCTTTTTAAAAAAAATCCATTGTGCAGATTTTCCAGCAAAATCAGCTCAGAAAATGTTTTAATGTCTGCAGATTCTGTCTGAGCCTGTGAAAGAGCGATCTTTTGAATGTGTTCAATATGGCTATTTTTGCACATTTGTTTTATTATTATTATTCAACAATTTAGTTTTAAGTTTTCTTTTGGCTTTTTAGCATCATTGTAACTGCTTTAGGTTAGAAGCTTTAAACACTTAAGTGCAGATATGAATTCACTATTTTATTAAACAACAATCTTTTTTGCAACCTAATTGTATTAGGTCATTCTAATGTCATTGCTTATATATTTTCTAATTCCACTGTTTTACCATCTAAAATTATCATACAATTGAATTTACAATGTAATGCTTGGAGTGGCATTCACTCTCTGAACAGCACAGAACCAGTTGGCAAAATTTTCTTTTCGACCACTTTAGTATACATAAGGGGGATATAACATGGATGTCTCTCTGCAAAAATAATTATTTATTTCTTCTGAATAAAATAGATGGATGAAGAAGATCTCTAAGGGTAAAACCCTTAAATGGATAGTTCACCCAAAAATGGAAATTCTCTCATCATTTGCTCATCCTCATGTCATCCCTGATGTGTATGACTTTCCTTCTTCTGATCCCAAACAAAGATTTTTAGAATATCTCAGCTCTGTAGGTCCATACAATGCAAGTGAATAGTGGCCAGAAATTTGAAGGTCCAAAAAGCACATATGGCAACATAAAAGTAATCCACACGACTCCAGTGGTTAAAAGTGATATGATAGGTGTGGGTGAGAAAAAGATCAATATTTAAGTACTTTTTTACTATCAATCTCCACTCACACTTTCATATCCTTCTTTTGTTTATGTCGATTCACATTCTTTGTACATATTACCACCTACTGAACAGGGAGGAGAATTTACAGTAAATAAAATACATAAATATTGATCTGTTTCTCACCCACACCTATCATATCACTTCTGAAGACATGGATTAAACCACTGGAGTCGTGTGGATTACTTTTATGTTGCCTTTATGTGCTTTTTGGACCTTCACATTTCTGGCCACTATTCACTTGCATTGTATGGACCTACAGAGCTGAGATATTCTTCTAAAAATCTTTGTTTGGGATCAGAAGAAGGAAAGTCATACACATCTGGGATGACATGAGGATGAGTAAATGATGAGAGAATTTCCATTTTTGGGTGAACTATCCATTTATGGAAATAACAATGTCTTATTTCCAAATCACCCAGGAATATTAATTTCTATGTTTGTGTGCATGCAACAAAATTTTGTCATAGTGTTTATTCGGAAGGACAGTACTTGGTGAGGCAGAAGAACCAAAGGTTGACCTTATTTATTGAAATATTTCAGAAGGCCAATGCAAAGGTACACAGGATGTGGACCCAATTTCATTGATTTAGCTTCAGCTCACAGCCTGCTCAATTTTCTCAGTTTGAAATCTATTTCCAATGATGAGGAAAGTGGGGAAATAAAGTCATAAGTCTAAGTACATTCTTGCAACCCGCTGCTCCTGTATGGCTGAATCTGCTGTTGATATGCGCTGAGACGCATGTTTCAGTTGAGTTGTGTTCAGTCTGTCACAGCTGAATAGTTTGAATGCTGAGCTCTAATGTTAAACACCCTGCATACAATTGCTTGATATAATGTGCACCTAAACACTATTGGCAATGGACCTGCATGACACAGATAGCTAAAGAAAGACAAGTATTTTGGCAGTATATTATATACTAAGAGCCATATAATATATATATAAAAAGAAAATTGGGTTAAAATTTTATTAATGTTAATAATGGCCATTTTGTATTTACATCAACTGTCATTATTAAGTACAGAATGAACATTGAATAATTTTTTTATTTTTATTTTTTTTGCACTTCTACAGATGTGCTCTCTTTAGTTTAGTCAGGTCAAACCAGGTTTGGTTTTATTCAAGACTGCATGAGTTTGAATACCACAAGCCACACTTTCCTCCTATAACTTTGTTTTTTTACATTATGTCTGTCTTTGGTCAAAAGACAAAAAAATACATGTATATATCTTCTATCTTCAATTCAGATGTGATGTATATTTGTACAATATTTTAATGAGATTTTCTTTGGTTTGTAATAAAGCATTCAATGGCAAGCCAATAAAGGTAATGTCCTTTTGTTTCTGAAATTGAAATAGTAAATCATGAAGCTGACAATGCCAAGTTCATGCCATGGATTTGATTCCCAGGGAACACACATACTGATGAAATATATACTGTACCTAGAATGCACTGTCAGTCACTTTGGATAAAAGTGTCTGGCAAATGTATTAATGTAAATGTCTTTTTCTATTCAAGTTTTCAGGACTGTTATTTTTTAATCCAATTTTTTACTAAGTTTTACTCTCGAAAGTAGCTAAGCTTCCTTTTGTTTCCTTATTCAAACAACGAATCTACAGTAAATCCAAACTTAAAGCAAATTTGAAGATGGCTATTTATATGCAAATCCTTAAATAAGTACAACACAAGATTTATGACTGGAAATATATATATATATATATATATATATATATATATATATATATATATATATATATATATATATATATATATATTATGATGACAGCCATCCATCTGTGAGGTTTGTTCCTTTTTAATAAAGCTTTTAGAGTCATGTAAGTCAGCAAAAAAGCTTCTGGAGTTCTCATGCCTCTTATGGGCTACGAATAAAAATAAAACAAAAAGAAGTTAATTATTCATTGCTTAATCCTTCCATTGTGGAGTAATTGTTCTCTCAGTCTCATTGTAATTCCAGCATGTTTCATCAGTATGCACTCTGACAAATCATTAACACAGAGCATGTGAGCACCTCACTGATAGAAAATGAGTGAAACATCAAAGCTTTGTAAAAACACTGAAAAATCTCCAAAACAAAAGAAATATAACCACACAGCTTCATGCCAACTCTGTTTTGAAATACTTGTCATCTGAAAAATTTAATCACTCTAAGCCCTCTTTGTTCCTCACTATTAACAATAAAATTATCTCATAAAGAGGGTCACAATGGTTGATCCAAGTCTTTATCCTATTGTGCCATCTACTGGTAAACTGCGAAGTGTACAGGCCGACAACATCTGAGTGAATTAAACTGAGAAAAGCATTTAGCATTTTAACAGTTCGACCATCACGCTTTGGGTCTATTGACACCTGGAACTGATACTAAAGTAGGGTGGTTTAGGGATATTTGTGCAGTTTACGCGTTTATAAAGCTAATGAATAAACTTTGTTTGTCATTCTACATTTCTATGTCACAACATACATTGGATAAAACATTTTTATAATTTTTTAAAGATGGAAATATTAGTTCCTTAACAGAAATACTTCTGGTGGGGAAAACAACCGAATCAAATGCTTAATCCAAGGACGTAGGTTTGGTTTGAATGTTGGTAGGGACACACAGCATTGCGAGGAGGAGGATTTTCAAAATGTTGGTATTTAAAAAAATAAATAAATCCACAACCTTGACAGTCGTTCAAATTCAAAGGAATTTTCCTCAAAATGCACTTACTGGCCGAAGCAGCATCCTCCATTAATTGGGCCGTATTCAAACACAGGACGTTTTTTTAATTTTATTTTATTTTTACTTAGACTGCAAACATTTGTTCATGAAGAGTATGCTTGCATAAATCTAATAATTTAAGCCATTGGATGGAAATACGCCTGTGTAATCTCCAAAGAATGTTTTTAAAAAAAAAAAAATCTTTGCACAATAATCACAAACAAATCTGATTGGAACATTGCAAACATCGCTGAGAAATGTTACTGATACCACGTGACAACGCTTTTTATGCGTAGATTCAGAAGAGGTAGCGCATTTACACATGAAAAATTACATTAAACTTTTGATAGTCATTAAAATGAAAATAAAACATTGTTTTAAAATGTTGGTTAGGACATTTCTGATTTTCTGAAAATTGGTATGGACATGTCTCTACCATCCCTACCTTAATCTCCGCCTAAACCTTAATCAGTAGCCTAATTGGTTTGATTAATTAATTGATGTTTAGTGGCATTGGTTGGTTTCTCTCACGTTAAAACATCCTGTTTCATAAAACTGAAGAAATCAGCATGATAATCTAAAAAAAAAAAAAAAAAAAAACTTTATAAAAGGTACTGTATGGGAGTTTTTCATGGAAAGGTATGCACAAAATGGTCCTGCTCCCTGAAAGATATTAATGAAATAAGCGTTGTGAGATCACCAATATCTTTGACAGCACTAAACTAAACAGCAAACAAAAATGTGTCCGTGAGCCACAATCTCTGATGCTTTCCTGCTGTCAATCATTTTGCACCTTCTATTCTAATGTATTGTAGTTGCAGCAAATAATATAGCTGCAGGCAGAGTTCCACAAAGAGGCAGGAGCTCCGATCTATCAACAAAGATTAAGGGATACCCTAACCTAACTGAAGTGAGGCCAGTTTTTGGAGATTGCGACCCCATTTGGAGATTACTGAGACTTAAAGAAAGTTCACCCAAAAATGAAAATTCTCTCATCATTTACTCACCCTCATGTCATCCCAGATGTGTATGACTTTCCTTTTCTGCAGAACACAAAACAAGATATTTTTTTAGAATATCTCAGCTCTGTAGGTCCTCACAATTCAAGCACATTTTTTGATGCTCCAAAAAGAACATAAAGGCAGCATAAAAGTAATCCATATGACTCCAGTATTTAAATCCATATCTTCAGAAGTGATATGATAGGTGTGCATAAGAAACAAATCAATATTTAAGTCTATTTTTTGCTAGCAATTCTTCTCCCTGCCTAGTAGGGGGCATATGCATGAAGAATGTGAAACACCAAAAACACAAGAATGTGAAAGTTAAAGTGGAGATTTGCTGAGCAGGGAGGACAATTTATAGTCAAAATTGACTTAAATATAAAGCTGTTTCTCATCCACACCTATCATATCGCTTCTAAAGATATTGTTAACCCTCTACATATCTCTGACCATTTCTTCATCCAGTTTTAAAAAATGATTTTCTAGGCACTCAAAGCACTTTACATAGTTTAGGGGGACGCTCCTCAACCACCTCCAGTGTGCAGCATCCACCTGGATAATGCAACAGCAGCCATAGTGCGCAGTACACTCACCACACAACCATCTATTGGTGGAAAGAAGAGAGTAGAGTGATACAGCCAATTAATGGATGGGGATTATTAGGAGGCCATGATAGAGATGGGCCAATGGTGGAAATTTGGCCAGGACCCCAGGGTTACACCCCTCATCTTTACATCTCACTCTACCTATTGTCTCCTTCCACCACAACCTTTGCTCTCTCTCACCCACTCTCTTCTCTTCCATAGTCTCTGCATCCCTTCCCTCCACTTACCATTTCTCTTCACTTGATTTAAATTAAGCTACAAGTGCTCTTTGCTCAACATTAGCTTCTTGTCTTGATAGTGTCTCCCCTCTTACCTCCAGGCCAGCATGTGCCACACCCTCCAGCCCATGCCTGTCGGAGACAATTCGTGATCACTGTACCGAGGGCTGCGGAGAGATAATGGCACAATTCATATGACCCTGCTAACCTGTTTAAGTATCAATCATTTCTCTCCTCGTTTTTCGCAAGAGTTTCTGCTGCTAAAATTGATTATTACCGAAACGAGATCAGTAATACTTCAGTTTCACATAAACTATTTTCACCTTTTTCATCTCTTCTCTATCCACCTCCAACACATCTTACTAGTTCTCTGACTGCTGATGACTTTGCCATGTTTTTTTTCTGACAAGGTAGTGAGCATCAGCAGCTCTCTACACCTAAACACCCACAGCTACTCTCTTCAAACATCCCATCCTCTGTTTTCCTCTTTCTCTCCTATCTCTGAGACTGAGGTCTTCAAAGTGCTTCTTTCTAACCATCCTACCACCTGTCGACTTGACCCCGCCTCCCATTTTTTGCAAGCTGCCTCTCCATCAAACTGGCCCGCAGTCACACACATTATCAATGCATCTCTCACAACTGGAGAAATTCCTAATACATTCAAGCAGGCTCGAGTAACTCCACTGCTTAAAAACCAACACATAACCCCACAGTAGTTGACAACTACAGACCGGTGTCTCTCTTACCCTTCCTGTCTAAAACTCTTGAGAGGGTTATATTCAACCAGTTGTCTGCTATTCTCTCACAGAACAACCTACTCGACAGACATCAGTCTGGCTTAAAAAAAGGAAGCTGAACGGACACTGCCCTCTTGTCAGTAGCTGAAACCATGCAACTGGCAAGAGCTAACTCAAAATCATCCATCCTCATCCTCCTGACACAATGACCCACAAGATCCTCCTGTCATCCCTCTCTGACCTGGGCATCACAGGAACTGTACTTGGATGGTTTGAGTCATATCTAACTGGCAGATCGTTCAAAGTCTCCTGTAGAGGATAGGTGTCCAAGACACACCAGCTGACCACTGGGGTTCCTCAAGAATCAATGCTCGGACCCCTCCTCTTCTCGATGTACTCAACATTGAGGCATATGGCTGGAAATACCACTGCTATGCAGATATGTAGCTCTACCTGTCATTTCAGCCTGATGACTCTACTGTCTCAGATCATATCTCTGCCTGCCTCTCTGATGGAACGAAACCTATGAAGGAACGAAACCTTCAGCTCAACCTTGCCAAGACAGAACTCCTTGTGATCCCAGCCAACCCATCTGTTGACTACAACCTCACTTTTCATCTGGGTTCAACTACACTAACACCAACCAGGAACCTGGGAGCGGTGGTAGATGACCAGCTTAATTTCACTGCACACATCTCATCAAACGCCCGCTCTTGCAGATATGCACTCTACAACATCAGGGAAATAAGACCTTTTCCTGTATGACTATGCTACACATCTCCTTGTCCCAGTTCTGGTCATTTCAAGACTGGACTACTGCAATGCTCTGTTGGCTGGCCTTACAGATAACACAATTAAGCAACTGCAGATGGTCCAGAATGCAGCAGCTCATCTGTTCTTCAATCAGCTAAATGGGGCTCATGTCACTCCACTCTCGATGAATTTCCACTGGCTACCTGGAGCTGCCCGCCTCAAATTCAAGATTTGACTCTGGCTTTCAGGACAGCCAATGGAACTGCACCCTCTTACTTCAATTCACTTCTTCAGATCTATGCTCCAACTCACTCTTTGCGGTCTATGGATGAGCTATGCCTGGTGATCCCATCACAAAGAGGCTCAAAGTGTATTTCACGATCGTTCACTTTCTCTGATCATCTGTGGTGGAATCAACTTCCAACCACCACATGATCTGCTGTTACCTTCTCAACATTCAATAACCAGCTGAAAAGACATCTGTTATGTGAACACTTAACCAACCCACACTAATTGCACTTACCACTGCACTTAAATCCTTGTCTGTCTCTTTCTTCTGTGCTAGCATCTTTACTAATCCAGCCACAGTGAGAATTTGGCAGTCCTATACTGTAGATGTTGTTAAACTTTGTATGACAAATGGCTTGCTATGTGTCTCATTTGTAAGTTGCTTTGGATAAAAGCATCTGCTAAATGACTAAATGTACGATGTAAATGTACATTGATTTAACCACTGGAGTCATGTGGATTAATTTCATATTGACTTATTTAATTTTTGGAGCTTCAAAATTTTGGCACCCATTACCTTGCCAAATGAAAAGAAAGAAAAAAAGAAAAGAGATATTCTTCTAAAAATATTAATTTGTGTTCTGCTGAAGAAAGAAATTCATACATATTCGGGATGGCATAAAAGCTAATCAGTTACTCCAATAAAAAGTAATTGATGAGAGAATTTTAAAAAAAATATATTTTTTTGGGTGAACAATTCTTTTAATGCCATTTTTATGCCATGTAGTTCATCAAAATTGTCTGTTGAGGGCGCTATTGTGCTGATATTGATTTTGACAACTGCCACTGCTTGGTGTAGGGCTAAAAAAAAAAAAAAAAAGATAATTTGGTATCTATGGAGTATAGAGTTTTGGAAAGAGCTAATCCAGCAGCTAGCTCAGTTTGAGTTTGTGGAATTTCCAGAACAGCTAAAATCACTTACAGCACCTTTAACTTCAATTAACCCTTAATATAACTCTCAATCCCTCACTGAGCAATGACTTTAGTCCCAGTCCCAGAGCAAGTCATCGCTTCATTGAAAGCATTTTAAACTCCATGCAACTAAAAACAAAAACCTCTGAAGCTTTGACTGGATTAATCATGTCCAACGTTCCGTTTACAGTGTTATACAGATAATTCAGTGTTATACAGATAATTCAGCATATCTGTCAAACATGTCAAGACGCAGATAATCTAAGAAAGGCTAACAAATCATACTTGACATTAGCCTCGGTCAATTTGCGTCAGGGCTAGTACTCGGATATTATTATTTTATATTATTATTATTATTTATTTTACCTTTAGAGTGGGAAGGTTCTCTCTAAAATCTCTCTTACAGTAAATACAATTATATATTTAAATATAATATAAAAACGCAACAGATAAAGACGTCAGTCTAACGCATGTTTAGTTAGAAAACAACTGGGGGAAACAGCGCAGATAGACGGTTTCGGTGTGAACAGCCACTTACAATTTTCCCATAATTTATTACGATTTAATATTAGTAACAGGCAACAAGTTAACTGGCATTTTGGCGAGAAATAGTTAGGGTAGCTACATTTCGGTAGGCTACTTCAAGATCAAAAGACAAATAATGTCGAACATAGGGATTTTACAATCATCTATATAGTAACAATAATTGTGTTTTATATAGGCTACTTAAAGTGTCACCTTGAAACCAAAGATCATTACAGTTTTCCAACCCCTGCAGTCTAGCCCATATCCAGATCCACGGAGAGCACAACCACCTCGATCATAATCATCATCATCATCATCATCTTCATCGTCATCATCTTCATTGTCATCCCGTCCTAGCTCAGTCCTTAGCGTCCCGAGCCCAACTTTCCTCTTTCCGCTCGGTCAGATACACCGACATATCTTGATTACGCATATAACCTGTGTAATCGAGAAACATGGCTTGTACTGTTGGTGGTGGACAGATCATACCGCAGTTAAACGTGGAGGAAGCGGAGGACGGCAGCCCGACCTGGAGTATATCCTCCCGGCGGAGCAAAACCTTCTCTCCGTTCAGCTCACGGAAACATCTGAGGTAAGAAACGCATCTGTCCCTAATCCAGTGCGATTTTGAATATCTAATGCTTTTCGTCACATCGTAGTGAATAAAAGGCCGAAATTGGTGATGTATTAACAAATAAACAGCTTGGATAATGTTGACACAGACAAACGTCTTATATCAGTTTGATAGCCTAAATTTAATAGCCTAAATTTTCTTAAATTACAAACTTTTGTGACTTTTGCATAAACATAATCAAACATAAGCCATATCTCAAACAGTTACATCCTTAATTTCATCCCCTTGCAAGAATCACATATTATTTCAGAACCTAAATAAAAACCAAAATGAAAAAGAATAGCTCTTGTAAATTGATACTTTCTGCCACCTTTGAAGTTGTTTCAATCTCTGCAGCTTTATTAAATCTATGGGGCGTCGAAACACTGCTTGCAGAAGAGCTGAAGCAATCTGCCGAAATGAGATTGCAAGCAATTATGGCAAATGCTCCTGAGCAGAAGACATCCAAAACCTCATTAGCTGACTATTTAATTAAATGCTTTTAGTAGATCTGTAAATAAGCATGTGCTAAGTGCATATTTTTCAGTCTAGTTTAGGGTCGACGATGACCTCTCAGTATGGTGACTATCAATGAAACAGATTGTAGATTTGCAGCCAAAGGAAGCATGTGAAGCCATGTGCCGATCTAGATTCCAGGCTACAGAATGGCAGACATAACGGATGAAGGAATTGATAAACAAACATTGAGCTGGTAGATTTAGAGTGCATTGCAGAGGGTAAGAGCTGCGGTATTGTTCAAGGGAGATGTGGATGAAATTATTCTGACTGACCTTCACTATGATAATGTGGCCATGCATGGAAAAGGTCTAGAGAGCTTCCATGGTTTATTAAACTTCAAATTCATATGCATATGACCTACAGACTATTGCTTTGAATTAAATGTATATGCTTAAGATTTGTGCAGGTTTTCACTTTATAATTATAGCGATTGGGTCCTCAGCTAACAGAGATTAGTTTAAGGTGCTCAGAGCACCGAGAATGGAAGTCAAATGTCTTAGTGACACATTTTATCCTCTTTATACTTCTTGTATCTTGTACACTTTGCAGGTTATGTAGTACTGCAGTAAAGAAAGCGCCATTAGTAGACTTGTGAATAAATGTGGCAGATATAAAGTCTTTTATTAACTCGACTGCACACATTATAAACCATACAATCTGCATGTTATGCCTAACAATCGGAGTCAAGGTAGGGCAATGCTATATCAAGTGATAGATTTACTGGGATATAGTCTCTGGTTTTACCCAGCTCATTTAATTCCTGTAACCTTGCTACTAAGATTGATGGAAACTCAAGGACAACATGCTTTGGACAAAGTGTGATGTTTTATCTGAGGCTCTATGAGACATTCCTTGGCTTCTCTCTAGAGAGAATCTCAAGGCTGATACATCATGACAAGGGCGTAGATTTAGCTTGAACTTTTGGGGGGCTGCAACATAAAGCATTTACATGTTTCCATTGATCATGGTATAAATATTGGGGGGGGGGGGGGGGGGGGGTACATTATACAGGTATATTTAGAAGGTCTTTTAGCAAGTCTGTGATGATATAGTTAGTGGGGCTTTCAAGGGTCTTTTCTATTTCTATTGCAAAAGTCTTTCTAGCAAGTCATTCCACTGGCGGCCATCTTTGGAATGCTCTCGGCTATTTTTCTGTTTAAATAAGTGGCTAAAAGAGCAGCCCATATTAACTAGAATGGGGAAAGACCGAAATCTCCAAAATGGTTGGTCAGCATTACAATCAAAGAACATTTCAAATCAGCAGTAAAATATGACAACACTGGAATCATAAAATGTGCATCTTGACCTCAGATTATGCTAAAAAACACAATTTTCAAGGCTTGTATAGCAAATGTGCATGTGTGTTCTCGAGTTGATTGACAGGTGATGTCTGTATCTAAAAGGGGATTGTCTATTTTTCTATTTCTACATCCATTGGATGTTGGGTGTTCTAGTTTCTCCCATTAATTTTAATAGAAGTGGCCTGTCTCTGCTAAATATTCTTTGCTATTGCTCATAATTTAAACAAACCTCTAACTCAGTGTTACATTTTTCCACCCTTTTCCTGAAACATGAATGTTTTCCACGATTCATAAAGGAAGCCTGTTTGGATTTTCCGGTCTCCAGTGTTTTCAATTGCTCTAGCCACTACGCCACAACAAAACAAGAATACAGCTTGCATATAAGTGCATATAAGAATACAGGGATCTCAAGACATGTTTTTCCAATTTTCAAACTGTTTAGCTTCACACAGTGACCTAAAAACTGTATGTTTATGACGCGAAGCAAACGAGATGCTCCAAAAGCATCTGTTGCAATTGTGAAAAAGCCCTCATAATAAATATATTTTGGACTGATTGTCAATTTCAATTGCAAAATGGATTGTGTGAACTGTAGGCCAATTATAGGCAGATGACATAATTTCAATAATATGGAAAAAAGCATATATTGCATACTTTTTGAATTGTCTTTTTGGTAACACTTTACAATAAGGTTATATTCGTTAATATTAGTTAATGAATTAGGTATCATAAACAAACAATTAATAATCTTTCTTAATATTAGTTAATAAAAATACAATTGTTGATTGTTAGTTCATGTTAGTTCATAGTGATTTAACTAATGTTAACAAACACAACTTTTGATTTGAGAAATGTATTAGCATATGTTGAAATTAACATTAACTAATATTAATCAAAGCTGTAAAAAATATTGTGCATTGTTAGTTCATGTTAACTAATGTTGTTAACTAAAGTTAACAAATAGAGCCTTATTGTAAAGTTTTACCATCTTTTTTAACGATTTACTCATGTGCCACAATGATGTAATGCATTATAATGATCTATATTGTAAATTTTCTATAATATCTATTTTATTTATAAGGATTTAAATATAACTATTTATATGTATTTAATCATTATTTATTGAATTATTGTTATTTGAGGGGCTTTCTAAGCAAATATTTGTATTTATAAATGCGATTAATTGCGATTAATTTGATTAATTAATCGGCATACCATGTAATTAATTTGATTACAACATTTTATTGATTGACAGCCCTAAAATGTATATCTGCTCTTACCTTTGGCAGGTTTCTACAAAATGAGCCATTTTTTACTTGTCTGTGAGCTTGTTTGTGTGAATTTTTTTTGTGATGGCAACAGTATACAATGTGGGAATATGACAAGCTGGTGGAGGGAGTGTGATGCTCTTGGCAATGTTCTGCTGGGAAACCCTAAATCTGACCATTATTGTGGATGTCAATTTGACACATATCACCTACCTAAACATCATTGCAGACCAGGTACACCACTTCCTGGGGCGGCTGTGGCTCAGGTGGTAGAGCGGGTCGGCCACTAATCGCAGGGTTGGTGGTTCGAATCCCGGCCCATACGACTCCATGTGCCGAAGTGTCCTTGGGCAAGACACTGAACCCCAAGTTGCTCCTGATGGCAGGCTAGCGCCATTGGTGTATGAGTGTGTGTGTGAATGGGTGATTGGGACACAGTGTAAAGCGCTTTGGTAACCTCTGAGGTTAGAAAAATGCGCTATATAAGTGCAGACCATTTACCATTCATGGCAAGGGTATTCCCTGATGGCAGTGGCCTCTTTCAGCAAGATAATACGCCCTGCCAAACTGCACAAATTGGACCAACAAATCTGATCCAAAGCTGCTACAACTTGCAATTTACAGGACTTGAAGGATCTGCTGCTAATGTCTTGGTGCCAGATACCACAGGACACCTTCAGGTGCAGGTCGGCGCTGTTTTGGCAGCACGCAGAGAACCAAACAGCATATTAGGCATTATGGTCATAATGTTTTGGCTCATGGATGTATATACAGTATATATATACACTACCGTTCAAAAGTTTGGGGTCACATTGAAATGTCCTTATTTTTGAAGGAAAAGCACTGTACTTTTCAATGACGACAACTTTAAACTAGTCTTAACTTTGAAGAAATACACTCTATACATTGCTAATGTGGTAAATGACTATTCTAGCTGCAAATGTCTGGTTTTTGGTGCAATATGTACATAGGTGTATAGAGGCCCATTTCCAGCAACTATCACTCCAGTGTTCTAATGGTACAATGTGTTTGCTCATTGGCTCAGAAGGCTAATTGATGATTAGAAAACCCTTGTGCAATCATGTTCACACATCTGAAAACAGTTTAGGTCGTTACAGAAGCTACAAAACTGACCTTCCTTTGAGCAGATTGAGTTTCTGGAGCATCACATTTGTGGGGTCAATTAAACGCTCAAAATGGCCAGAAAAAGAGAACTTTCATCTGAAACTCTACAGTCTATTCTTGTCCTTAGAAATGAAGGCTATTCCATGCGAGACATTGCTAAGAAATTGAAGATTTCCTACAACGGTGTGTACTACTCCCTTCAGAGGACAGCACAAACAGGCTCTAACCAGAGTAGAAAAAGAAGTGGGAGGCCGCGTTGCACAACTGAGCAAGAAGATAAGTACATTAGAGTCTCTAGTTTGAGAAACAGACGCCTCACAGGTCCCCAACTGGCATCTTCATTAAATAGTACCCGCAAAACACCAGTGTCAACATGTACAGTGAAGAGGCGGCTGCAGGATTCTGGGCTTCAGGGCAGAGTGGCAAAGAAAAAGCCATATCTGAGACTGGCCAATAAAAGAAAAAGATTAAGATGGGCAAAAGAACACAGACATTGGACAGAGGAAGACTGGAAAAAAGTGTTGTGGACAGATGAATCCAAGTTTGAGGTGTTTGGATCACAAAGAAGAACGTTTGTGAGACGCAGAACAAATGAAAAGATGCTGGAAGAATGCCTGACGCCATCTGTTAAGCATGGTGGAGGTAATATAATGGTCTGGGGTTGCTTTGGTGCTGGTAAGGTGGGAGATTTGTACAGGGTAAAAGGGATTCTGAATAAGGAAGGCTATCACTCCATTTTGCAACGCCATGCCATACCCAGTGGACAGCGCTTGATTGGAGCCAATTTCATCCTACAACAGGACAATGACCCTAAACACACCTCCAAATTGTGCAAGAACTATTTAGAGCAGAAGCAGGCAGCTGGTATTCTATCGGTAATGGAGTGGCCAGCGCAGTCACCAGATCTGAACCCCATTGAGCTGTTGTGGGAGCAGCTTGACCGTATGGTACGCAAGAAGTGCCCATCCAACCAATCCAACTTGTGGGAGCTGCTTCTGGAAGTGTGGGGTGCAATTTCTCCAGATTACCTCAACAAATTAACAGCTAGAATGCCAAAGGTCTGCAATGCTGTAATTGCTGCAAATGGAGGATTCTTTGACGAAAGCAAAGTTTGATGTAAAAAAAATCTTATTTCAAATACAAATCATTATTTCTAACCTTGTCAGTGTCTTGACTCTATTTTCTATTCATTTCACAACGTATGGTGGTGAATAAGTGTGACTTTTCAGGAAAACAGAAAATTGTTTGGGTGACCCCAAACTTTTGAACGGTAGTGTATATATATATATATATATATATATATATATATATATATATATATATAAAAGGAGTCCTTTTTTTAATTTAGGGGTGCCCCAGAGTTGAAGAGGATAAGAAGGACTTGGCTGTTTTTTCTAGAACCCTGATCTTCTAGTTATTTGTCATATTTTAGCTTCTTGTTGCAGATGACTGACTTGCTTCTTTCAAGACTGTACAGGAAGCCACTGTGTTTGTCATGTCACGCCAAGTTTGTTGTCCTTTAGAGCAGCACAGACTCATATTGAGCACAGAGCCTTGACAAACCCACTCCTGCCAGGGAGCCTTCGGCATTCCTGTCATACAGATAGCACAGAGATAACAGAGATATCGGCACCATGGACAGCAACCTTTGTGAGTAATAAATACATTGCTAATGAGCTAGTAGTGTTTGGTTGTGCTCTCTTACATTAAGACACCTAAAGTTTACATACTTTCATAATTTCATCATAATTCCAGTAAAATAGTTAGCTGATAGAGTTATTTTATTAGTTTCTAAGGGAAAATGCAATACAAAGGATTGCAGTTGTGTTGCACAGTGGTTAAAGATCTGGACTGGTAATCAAAAGGTTGTACAATAGGTTCAAAACCTGCAAGCAGCAATCCATGAACTATGTGAATTCACATTTTGGAAAGGTAATAAATGCATATTTTTGTTTTTCTGTGTTTATATGTTTAGACTGCAGGTTGTGACCTCTCTGGAATCTAGTATGTAGTTAATAATGTCCATAAACTATACAACTATTGTGCAAAGGGAGAACTTCACTCTTTTTTCAGTTGGTTATTTTAGCTATGCTTTTACAGTATATTATTCACGTTTAATTACACAGTATATACAACTTGCAATCACCAGATGGCAGCACTGATACACACAAAGCTCACAACCAATCATTAAGTAATCTATTTAAGACCTTTAAAGGGGTCTAACTAGGAATAAATATATTTAATAATATATTCAATATATTATTAATATATTTATTATATTAATAAATATACTGTATTTACTTAATGTATTTTGAAGAGAGAAGGAAATGTATATTTTCTACTGGTGAAACTACTTCTATTTTTAATTATTTCCTTCTTTCAAACTTCTTCTTTACAATAAATGGCCACAATAACAATTTGGTATTTTGCTTTAATGACATTTAAAGGAGTATTCCAGGGTCAATACAAGTTAAGATTAATCAACAGCATTTGTGACACAGTGTTGATTACCACAAAAATTAATTTCGACTCGTTCCTCATTTTCTAATAATAATAATAAAAAAAAGCAAAAATCTGGGTTACTGTGAGGCACTTAAAATGGAAGTAAATGGGGCCAATCCGTAAACTTTAAAATGTAATTTTTTCAAACGTAAAGGCAAAAAATATAAACAATATGGTTAAACATGAGTTTAGTGTGATAAAATCACTTGCTAATAATTTCTGTTATATTCAATTTTACAACTTAGTTGCAATGTCGACGTAACGCCATAAACACTAAAAATCCTAAAATTACTGAAAAAAATAAAATAAAATTTAACAGTAGTGCTTTTATAAATTTTTTTGCTTCACATTTCTGCCTTTAAGCCCCATTCCTTCTGATGTAAGTTCCTCACTGTAACCTCGATTTATGCTTTTATAAATAAAAGGAGAAACAAGTGAAAATTAATTTTGTGGTAATCAGCATTATGCCATAAATGTTGTCGATTGAGCTTAATTTGTAATGAACCCGGAATATTCCTTTAAGAAATGGACTCCACAAGTTTGTGCAAAACCTGATAATCCATGTTATCCCAACATGATTTGTGAATTGTTTAAAAAGCATGTGGTGTCCTTCATTGGAAGCAAGAAATATCTGGCCTGATACTTGTGTAGTGACCTAGAAATATGTTTATTAATTTTACATCATAACTGTTATTTCACTTGGCATTGTCACCATGGTGAATAAAGCAGAAAGAGCTAAACTGGACCAAAGAAAAATGAATAAGGTCATTCTAAAAAAAAAAAAAGAAGGTACATGAACAATGCTGAGTGGGTGTTTATCATAAATACATTTTATAAAAAGCTTCTGTTGTTTATATGGTGTTACTCATGATGTTGTGTAACATGCCCACACATTCAGCCAGTGATATGTGAACACAGCAGGACATCCTTGCAGGTTTAAACATCATCAGCAGAAGCTCTTTTGATGTTTTCAAAAACATTAGCTCCATAAATGAACTTCTTCTGGCAAAATTCTAAGGGAGAGTTACTGCCTATGTAGAGTGTTTCAAATGGACAGTCCATTTCAGTTAGGATGCAACCTTAGAAGGCCTAAGTTGCCTATGTAGGCAGTAGACAGCAATCTGCAGTTCATTAGGTTTGGAAACGGATCGATTGTGTTTTTGATGGTAAATGTTGGATTAGTGGAGGCAGATTCTCTCATAGCCAGACTTTTAGTGTGAATTCTGATCAACTTTGTAGTTTATTCTGACCAAGAATCGCCAATTTAGACAGGAGAGGGCTGTCTGATGGATTTGTAAAATGCCCAGATTCTACAACATTAGTATTGTAAGTATCGATACTTTTGTATCGATCCACCCATCCCTATTGCAGTGCCGCTGAATGGTATGGGTATGGCCCAAAACACTGTCAATGTATTTTGATAAGGTGTCATGCTTGCTTCGGCGGAAGTCATGAAAATCATTTGATTCTGGTATTTTATTTTAAACATAAGTGGTTCTGAATAAGAGCTGAGTTCAACTTTAGGCAACTACATAGTGACGTTAGTGGAGACTACCAATGGAAGTACAGACAGAGAAGCTCAAAAGATCCATTGCCTGAGACAGTTTAAGATTTATTCATTTTTTTAGTGTGAACACTCTTTGTGGCTGAGACAAGTGGATTGATGCATTGTTATTTCTCTGAATCCACTTCCAGCAGCTTTGAATAATATATATGGAACAAATTAAAATACATAATCTGTGATCAGGGATTTTTTTAATCCTTCCTCTAGGAGATGTCACCCCTCTCACAGATTCTTTAATGTCAATTCTTCCTCGCTGATAGTGTCGTGTATAATCAGGGCTGAAAATGGTCAAACTATGATGTGTAATTTTCCTGTTTTTAGTCCATGAATGTGCCATGTCCCCCAAGGCAAAGCACTATCACACACATTTAACCCAGCAGTTTTTACCCTCAGGCCATTTTCCACATGAACAATTAAACTGCCTCAGGACTCCCCCATAGTGCAATAATGTAATTACATATCTCATTTACATAAGTCAATTTACATATTTTATTCAATAACTGTACATACCCCTTCCTTGCACATACATTACCACTTGCACATGTACATACACTGTTATGTGCCCTATTATTTGTATGTCTATTTATACTCTTACCTTGTTTTATATTCTGTGTCTCATTGTAATGTTCTGTGTGCCCTTGTTGCTCCTATCACCAAAAAACTTTCTTGTGTTCATGAGAACACTTATAAAGTAATAAAGCTCATTCTGATTCTTTATCAGCTTCACACTGGTGTTGGCTGACTTTGAATTTTACATTTCAATTTCACAGCATTTTAAGGTGGCGGAAGCTTTAGACACAGCACTCCTTGAGGTTTATGTGTATGATTATGCTGTGTGATCCAATCCCATTTTTGAGCCTGGAAAACACTTTCCTCTTTGACTGTGGAGCCAAAGGACACAGAACTTGGATAATTTTTGGATGTATAAATTGACAGCTTATCACATGATCACTTCAACATGAGATCACATTTATAATTCACCCTGATAATTAGTGATGGGTATTCCGGCTCTTTTCAGTGAGCCGGCTCCTTCGGCTCAGCTCACCAAATAGAGCCGGCTCTTTTTTGTATTTTTTCAATTCAAACAGTTTGCGATAGTTTGACTATAATTGGTATTAAAACAATTCTAATTAAATTATTAAATGAAATCATACTGTACCTTAACCACAATGTATTTAAAATGCATTGGTTTGTTATGAAAAAGAATGCTATTAAACATTTGCATTTGAAGTATACATGTTTAATATACTGTATGTAAACAAAGTGCATATAAATGTAACAATTCAAAACGAATACAATCTTAACAACATTATATGTTGGCTCCGCCCTCCCTCACACATCTTTGGTTCATTGGTTGACACTGCATGTCTGATTGACAGGAACAACAGGTGTTAGTCTGAGCAGACACGAACTGAACTGAACTGTTAGTCTGAACTGAACGAATATGTGCGCGCTTGAGCATTCAGACATATATTATTTTATTTCTTTTTTCGTTCTTTGAATTTGTTAATTCTATTCATTTAAATATTTTGATTATTTATATCTTAATTTGTTTATTTAAATTTTTTTATGAATAGATTCGGCTCTTCTGATATGCGAGCCGGCTCCCAACGTTCACATACAAGAGCCGGCTCTTAGAGGTACTGATAAAGACAGACACAGGCTTTGTGTGACAATCCTTGGCCACTGTGAACAGAGAAGTGGAGGCAGTGGCAGGTTTGTTCACCCTCTGTGGAAGCAACATTGTGTGGGCTTCTGTTTATCAAAATATGCTAATGGTAGTATAAGGTCAAGCTGGAGAGCCTAAAGGCTTTTACACTTCCCTTTTTTGCAAAATGGAAATGCCAACTGGCAAATCAGCTAAAGCAATATCTAAGCAGAAACTCATGGTTCCAGGCAATGATATAATGAGCCAAAATCAACATAATACTTCATTGAACGTTTCTTAATGTGGCTTGATACTGCACTACCAATTTGAGTTCCAATTCAGTGGGGAGCTCTTGGCTTTTGGAGTAAACATATGAATTAACAACATTAAATCTCCTATAAATAAGGTCATACTTTCTTCTATCCTTTGTATTTACTCGCCCTCATTTAATTCTTCATGTAATGTAATGTATAATGTTAATTTCATTCACCTCTATTCCATAAAGGACAAAGTACGTTTGTTAAGTATCATAAAAGTAATCCATACAACTCATGCGCTATATTCAAAATCGTTTAAAGCCATATGATAGCTTTGTGTGACCAGTGGGCGTTTCTAAACCTGGATGGGCATTTCTCAACTATCCAATGAAAATAGGGAATCTCATTGTAGTAATCAGTGGGCGTTTCTAAACCTGGATGGGCGTTTCTCAACTATCCAATGAAAGTAGGGAATCTCATTGTAGTAATCAGTGGGCGTTTCTAAACCTGGATGGGTGTTTCTCAACTATCCAATGAAAGTAGGGAATCTCATTGTAGTAATCAGTAGGCGTTTCTAAACCTGGATGGGGGTTTCTCAACTATCCAATGAAAGCAGGGAATCTCTATGTAGCAATCGGTGGGCGTTTCTAAACCTGGATGGGCGTTTCTCAACTATCCAATGAAAGCAGGGAATCTCAATATAGTAATCAGTGGGTGTTTCTAAACCTGGATGGGCGTTTCTCAACTATCCAATGAAAGTAGGGAATCTCATTGTAGTAATCAGTGGGCGTTTCTAAACCTGGATGGGCGTTTCTCAACTATCCAATGAAAGTAGGGAATCTCATTGTGGTAATCAGTGGGCGTTTCTAAACCTGGATGGGCGTTTCTCAACTATCCAATGAAAGTAGGGAATCTCATTGTAGTAATCAGTAGGCGTTTCTAAACCTGGATGGGGGTTTCTCAACTATCCAATGAAAGCAGGGAATCTCTATGTAGCAATCGGTGGGCGTTTCTAAACCTGGATGGGCGTTTCTCAACTATCCAATGAAAGCAGGGAATCTCAATATAGTAATCAGTGGGTGTTTCTAAACCTGGATGGGGGTTTCTCAACTGTCCAATGAAAGTAGGGAATCTTAATGTAGTAATTAATGGACATTTCTATACCAGGGTGGTTTATGGCTGGTAACCATTAGTTTTGCAGTTCTGAACCCTTCAAGGAGTGATCACCACTGTGCCCTTGAGTAAAGAATATAACCCTAAGAAGACTGTGTGAGTGAAAAGATCCCGGTAAATGACCATGTATTTTCAACTAATAGCTAAACAGCATGTAACACATGGTTTTTAAAGGAAATGGTTCACCCCAAAATGAAAATTCTGTCATCAAACAATCTTCATGTAATTTCAAATCCATCAGATCTTGAGATTTTTCCTATCAATTTAAGTCAATAACAACTAATTGTGGTCTGTTCCTCACACAAAGCTGTAATATGTCTTCAGAAGAAGCTATATATAGCGAACTAGTTATATGGACTAATTTTATGACACTTTTAGGGTGTATTTTGGAGCTCAACCAAACCTGACCCAATTTACTTTCATTATAAGACAAACAACACTTTAGACAGACTGTTAAACTTCTCCTTTTGTGCTACACAGAGAAATAAAAAGTCATACAGGTATGGAAGAACATGAAGGTGAATAAATGATGAAAGTATTTTCATTTCTGGTTGAATTCCTATTAAGGGCTTTTAAAGATCTTTGTAGTTATCTTCAAGGAGATTTCGAGGATTTCTTATAGATGCACAAGTCTTTATTTTCAACGCTGATGTTGCGTGGAATGCATCATAATGATACTTAAGATACTACAGTCTCCGTGTTCTCTGGATGAGTATATGCACATGTCTCCGCTCATCACATTTAAACTGGCTGAGCTGAGAATGTCAATCAAATCCCCAGATGCTTGAAACTCATTTAAACCATGCCATCTTATTCCCGTCTCGCCTGAAGAATCAATCCACCCTAATCACAGAAATGAACCAGTTCCAGCTCAAATTACAAGGATACTTCAAAGCTTAGGTTTTTGAAGGCTTTTTGGATACAGTTTTGAAATCTAAGTCAGCAGTTGTAGAGAAAGCTTCTTCCTCTGACACAGCACTCGATGTATTCTGAAGAGCCTGTTGAGTTGATGAGAGATGTTTATTTAAGTTAATTTGAGTCTTTCCAGGACTCAACAGTAAGGATGTCTCAGTGTACCAATGCCAGTGTGAAAGTGTTTCAGGCCAGCTGATTGCTACAGTCAGGTTCTGGAAGTAGAAATCCCAATCATTTTCTCTACAGTTATATTGAATTTTAATGGTAACTTATAAGTCTTTATAGACAGACCTACCATGAGCACCGAGGTTCCTAATCGATGGTATATGCTTCGGTTGAAGCCATCAGTCCACATAATGTCAACTTAATTTTTTTTACACTACTTGTGAATCCTTAAGAGAAAGATCCACCAATCAGAATCATGGTGAGCGAACACCCACTTGCATGACACACTGTGAATGACGCAAACTGTGAACGGTCTCCCTACACTCTCAAACTACTTATATATTTGTATATATGTGAATATTTTGCAATAAAATTAAGTCATATTGCTGCTATGCTTGTAATCAGTACCTTAAAATCAATAGTTTTATGTTTTGATCTTTTTTAATTTGATCACAACATTTGCTATGCTTAGGATTTTTGTTCCTGCCTTAGTGAAAGAAATTAAGAACACAGTCTGGTACCTTCATCTGTTTGTCTGATTTTCAAATACTTTTTGGCTTCAAATTAAAGTTTTTAATGTTGTGATTTACCTCAGAGCTGGTTGGTTTGGTTCATGGCTAATAGCTCTTTTATGAAGGATTTTATGAAGTCCCATGGTAAACATGTATGGGTCCAAAACGTCTGAAAAAGTGGGTTGCGCTTGGTTGGGGCACTACATTCTACGCTTGTTGACCATGTACATGTGTTAATGGGATAGTTCACTCAATGACAATTCTCTCATCATTTACTCGCCCTCATGCCATCCCAGATGTGTGACTTTCTTTCTTCTGCAAAACACAAATGAAGATTCTTAGAAGAATATTTCAGCTGTTTAGGTCCATACAATGCAAGTGAATGGTGACCAGGGCTTTCAAGCTCCAAAAGCTCATTAAGGCAGCATAAAAGTAATCCATATGACTCTAGTGGTTAAATCCAAGTCTTTAGAAGTGATATTATAGGTGTGGGTGATAAAAAGATTAATATTTAATTCCTTTCTTACTATATCTCCACTTTCATTTTCATATTCTGAAAGCGAAAGTAAAAGTGGATATTTATAGTAAAATAATATTTAAATATTGATCTCTTTCTCACTCAAAGCGATTACATTGCTTTAGAAAACATATACTGTATGTAATGACTGGAGTTTTTAATGATCTGGATTACTTTTATGTAGCCTTTATGTGATTTTAGGGGCTTTAAAGTTGTGACCACCATTCACTTGCATTGAAAGGACCTGCAGAACTGAGATAGTATTCTAAAAATCTTTGTTTTTTTGTTTTGTTTTTTTAGCAGAAGAAAGAAAATCATACACATCTGAGATGGCATGAGGGTGAGTAAATGATGAGAGAATTTTCATTATTGGGCAAACTATTCCTTTAAGGCTTTGCAAACTGACATTGTTGTTGCGAATTGTGCTGATTTTATATATGTCAACAAGATAAAGTTATCTAGTGACATACAGTAGATGAGAATTTGCAACACAGGGTGGAGCATATTCAGAGAGATGGGTGCAGAGAGAGAGAAGTTAGGGAAGGAGAACAGAACACCTGGAGAGGGAGAGAGTGCACAGCTGACTGGGCAGCAGTGTGACGTGTGCTCAGTGTCTCATGAATAAGTGCTGCACCGTTTCTTTTATTTGTGTGCCAACGCATGTGGGCTGAATGCAATTCGACTGTAACCTCACAAAGCTCTGTTCCTCTTGTTGTGCTGGGAGAAAAGCGGAGGCTACATTGTATCGCACACGTTGGCGTGTTGTTTCACACGATAGAGGTCAGGTAACGGTAATGCTCTGTTTTTAAATGCTGTGCATGTCCTGTTTAGTTTATGCATGAAAACAAATCATGTAGTGTTTCATGTTGATATGCATGTTGAGTTTGTTGCTGTAAGGGTCCTATTTACTTTCATTTTTGTTTATGGATGAGTTTATGTTGATGAAGCATGATTTTAGAATGAATCAGAAAATGTATATTACAATTCCTCCTCTGCTTTGGAGTACAATCAATCTTGGTGAATCTCATTAAGAAATGTCTGGGTCATATTTTATAACTTATTCTTAGATATGGCTATACATACATTTTTGCTAAATAATCATTATTATTATTATTTTATAATTTTTTTTGACTTGTCGTACATATTGTTTCCTGGTGAAATAAACACTAGAGGCACTACAACAACATTTACTTTTATTGATTTTCACACCCTTTTAGGGGTTATCGACTTGTAAGGCTATAAATTTTACTACATTTCTAACTCAACTGATGGAACTTCGAGCATTTGCGATGAAAATGATCGGGGTACTGAAGAGCACACAAGTCGATAGGTGAGCTGAAAGTGTCTTAGAAGCACGACGTAGTTGCTTCAGCAATTGCATTTTTCATCTCACATTTGCTTTTATGACTCTATCGGTTAGGTTTAGGTTTAAGGTTTAGGTTAGGGAGGTAGGTAGATTTTGTTGATTTAAAACTTGATAGAGCAATAAGGAAAATGAAGCCTATTCTTATGATTATGATATTGTGAAACAATTATGTATATGTATATACAGTTATAAATACGCACTAATACTGTGAATATGTTGGATGTATGTAGACTTGAGTTAGTTGACTCCACATTCTAACTGGAACTGAGTGTTGGTTCAGTCAGTTAAACTGCCTGAGGAGGAAGAAGAGGATAGTGTCCCTTTTTAAACAGTGCCAGGTATACTTCTAATGCCATGTGTAGTCTTGTGATCCATTGAAAGCGTCATATTTTGGATTGACTTTATTATGTCCGTCATTGCCTCTGTCTCCGTCTCTCTTTAGCCTTTTGATACTCACCGTTATTCAGCATCATGCTGGGCAAACACATTCTGAACCCTCTGGCAGCTCCTTTTTCCATATTCATGAGATCACACATGTATGTCCCTGAATAGAAGGCTAACAACTGTGGCCTCCTGCTGAGGTCATTGTGTCTTACTCTTTGCATTCTGAGACAGTCTGGCTGTCAAAGACAGGGATGCTCTTACATCCATGCAGATGAGTTATTTATCATTAATTGTGCTTGCTATGGCAAATATTGCTATCATAATTACTCATACTTTTTCAAAACCTGTAACCCTTAGTGCTGAGTGAGTTAAACACCAAAGTTTAATACTGTTTGTGCTATGGGCAAGATGATACTGTAAATCAACCAACTTTTTGAGGAGATATGTGCTTCTACTTAGCACCCACATAGACAACCTGGTCTTACTACTAGCCATAATAACAGAACGAGATGGCAAAAATGTAAGAAATCGTTGTCTTGTACAAAAATATACAACTTTTACTCCCATAGAGATAAAATAAATGAACCATCATACAATGTTATTATGATTTTTTCTTAATTAAACCCAAACCTAAAAATAACCATCAGTCAAACCCCTTACACAAACCCTAAAAACCTAACTATGATTTTAATAGGAAAATCATTGTTGTGTATGACATGAAGAATGAGAAACATCAGGAACGAGTCGAGTGAAACATCTAACAGGTTATTGACATACATCAGTCAATTGTATTGCATAAATATACATGGAATGAGTGAAGAAATTTGTTCACAGAAGATTCCTTTCTTAAATAATGTGTCAGATTGGAGGCTAAAGCTTAAATTTTATGCCTGAATTGTAGAGTTGTGAACCGAGAACTGATTCTTGTTCGGAACCAGTTCCATTCTTTACAAAATATCGGAATTGGTTGATCTTAGTGACATTTATACATATCGGTTCCGTTAATGGTTCCCGTATGTTAATCTTCTGCCGATGCGGCTGGAACACTGTACTGAAATACTCTGACAGCACCTCCAGCAACGCATTTATGCAGCAGCGCTGCCCACTACTGGCTCAAAAATATAAAACACACAAGCAAATGAATCTTATGAGTTGGTTCTGATGAATCTTCAGCGTGAAACAGACAGCGCTGTATGGTCCAATTTCTGAAAGAACTATTTAGATGAGCCGATTCTTTTGAATCTAATACGCAAAATATACAGTGCTTCCGGCCCAGTCCGGTATAGTATAAATCTTACACTGATGTGAAAGTTATGAATGTCCAACTTGAAATTAAATAAGAACTGGTGAAGTCGTACGAGCTTGAAGTACAACATTAGACAACAGAACACTGTCTTAACTGTCTCTTGAACTGTTACTGTTATGTCATGTGACTTTAGACCTGTGAGACTTTAATCAAGCTGTACACTTACTGACTGGTTGTTCATATGACAATGTTTAATTAAAGATTTGTAATACAAGAAATTATATATTTTAAAAAAAGAATGAATGAAATAGCTTGTTTGTTTAGATACAGTCCAGATATAGTCTAGTTAGGAACAATTACTGGAATTCTGCAGATTTCTTCTTCAAAAATACAATAACAACTACTGTAATCATTACTGAAACCCTTGTTATTGATGACACCTGTGGCCATAAACCGCAGCCAGCTACCTGTTGCATGTGCACACACTCCATAGGGACACGAGCAAGCAAGCATCAACCAAAACAATGACGTAACATACAAAGAGACAACGTGATTCACTGGCATCATGCTGACAGATGAGGTAGCATAATTGAAAGTACACATTTGAGACTATTATATTTGACTCTCCAGTGCTGGAACAGGGCTATGACTATGCAAGACTGTAGTTTGAAGTAATCACTTTTCTTTGCATGATACATTGACTGCATTTATGCATTTATAGCCTATGTCGGTGTTAGCTAGCTAGTCAGTTTTATCAATAGCTGTTAGCTAAATTTGGTGGATGATGACAGTAGCTGTTTTTAAAATAGACTGTACATTATAAATATGTTTGTATGTATGTGTTTTTCCCGGTAAAAGCGACCCGCTCCCTTCACATTCAAATCAGTCTACAGGCTTTAATAGGCAACCTAGGAAGTCCGTGAAGGGCTCATTTTTTAAGTTGCATTACAAGCCGTTCACACATTGGCAAAATAAGGGCGAATATTACATGAAAATTGTTACATATTGCAACTTTAAGGAACTGGAATTGTTAAATTCCTAATGTTTCACATCCTTACTATATTGTATCGATTTGATATTCAGTTTGTTGGTTTGGTCTCTACTGGAATAAAAGTCTTTTTGTACGAGCCAACTCGTACGATATCATACGATTGCACCACCTTGTGCAAATTGTTATAAGTTGCCATTACACTACAACGATCGGGCCAAATGGTTCTGAGCATGATACTTAGTGGTTCAAATAAGATTTCCACTTGAGCATGGTTTGGCACAGCACGATTAAAAACCATACTCTGCCCGGTTTTCTCAGGGCTTTAGTACGTGGCGAGTTTGTTAGATGAGGTTAATAACATTTAATAAAATGTATGTATATAATTGTCACGATTCCCTGTTGTCAGCCTTGTGCTTTTCCCTCACCTTCACCATAAACTACGTTTCCCACATTTCCCGGCCCTAATCACTCCCTCATCATCCCCACCTGTCTGTCATTCCCTCGTTTAGTTCTATGTGTATATAAGCCCTGTTGTTTTGTCAGTCCTTTGTCGATCGTTGAATGTTGTTCCTGCCTGTCACCGTGTTCCAGCCTCTTCCCCTCGTGGTTATTTTATAGTGTTTCCCCATCGTGGATATTTCTTGGTTGCAGTGTTTTCCTTTGTTTTATGTTTAATAAAGAAGCTGCATTTAGATCCTCACTCTCCGGCTGCTCATTCATAACAGAACGATCGACCCACAATGGATCTAGCAGCATTTTTTATGGAGCTGACCCAGGCAGATCTAACCATTCGGGAGTTCACCCACTACTTCTCCCGCGTAGCTAGTTTCACCGGCTGGGATGACAAGACCCTGAAGTCAGCTTATAGAACCGGTCTACCCATACACCGATGGTGGGAGTTGCCTGAGATAGGTAATTACACCTGGCAGGAATATGTGGAGCTCATCCTGGAGACGGACGCTGCGGAGGAGCCTCCTCTCTCGATTCCGGGCTGGGCTTCTGGGTATTCCACGCCTGCCACGGCCAACGAGCCAACGCCCACGCCTGCCACGGCCAACGAGCCAACGCCCACGCCTGCCACGGCCAACGAGCTGGAAGCCTCGTCCGTCCCAGAGCCGGCGTTGCCAGCCTCGTCCGTTCCAGAGCCAGCTTTGCCAGCCTCCTCTGCCAGGAAAAGGAGGAGGAGAAGAGGAGGGGCTTCTGCTCACCAGTCTCCGTCCTCCATGGCCAAGTCCTCAGAGCCAGAGCCAGCGCCTGTAGCCTCGACCGTCCAAGAGCCAGAGCCAGCGCCTGTAGCCTCGACCGTCCAAGAGCCAGAGCCAGTGCCTGTAGCCTCGACCGTCCAAGAGCCAGCGCTTGTAGCCTCGACCGTCCAAGAGCCAGAGCCAGAGCCAGCGCCTGTAGCCTCGACCGTCCAAGAGCCAGAGCCAGCGCCTGTAGCCTCGACCGTCCAAGAGCCAGAGCCAGCGCCTGTAGCCTCGACCGTCCAAGAGCCAGAGCCAGCGCCTGTAGCCTCGACCGTCCGAGAACCAGCCCTTCTTGAGCCTCCCGAACTTTCCAGAGCTCCGCCTCCCGAGCTTTCCAGAGCTCCGCCTCCCGAGCTTTCCAGAGCTCCGCCTCCCGAGCTTTCCAGAGCTCCGCCTCCCGAGCCACCCAGCGCTCCGCCTCCCGAGCCACCCAGCGCTCCGCCTCCCGAGCCACCCAGCGCTCCGCCTCCCGAGCCACCCAGCGCTCCGCCTCTCAGGGCTCCGCCTCTCGAGCCACCCAGGGCTCCGCCTCTCGAGCCACCCAGGGCTCCGCCTCTCGAGCCACCCAGTGCTCCGCCTATCAAGACACCCAGTGCTCCGCCTCTCGAGCCACCCAGTGCTCCGCCTCCCGAGCTTCCCAGTGCTCAGCTTCCCTGTGCTCAGATTCCCAGAGCTCCGCCTCCCGAGCCTCCCAGTGCTCCGCTTCCCAGGGCTCCGCCTCCCGAGCTTCCCAGAGCTCCGCCTCTCGAGCTTCCCAGAGCTCCGCCACCCAGTGCTCCGCCTCTCGAGCCACCCAGTGCTCCGCCTCTCGAGCCACCCAGTGCTCCGCCTCTCGAGCCACCCAGTGCTCCGCCTCTCGAGCCACCCAGGGCTCCGCCTCTCGAGCCACCCAGGGCTCCGCCTCACGAGCCACCCAGTGCTCCGCCTATCAAGACACCCAGTGCTCCGCCTCTCGAGCCACCCAGTGCTCCGCCTCCCGAGCTTCCCAGTGCTCAGCTTCCCTGTGCTCAGATTCCCAGAGCTCCGCCTCCCGAGCCTCCCAGTGCTCCGCTTCCCAGGGCTCCGCCTCCCGAGCTTCCCAGAGCTCTGCCTCCCGAGCTTCCCAGAGCTCCGCCTTCCGAGCTTCCAAGGACTCCGCCTTCTGAACCTTCCTTGGCTCCGCCTACCATGGCACCGCCCCTGGAGTCCTCCTCGGCTCCTCCCTGGCCTTCTGACCCTGTCTCGTGGCCTCCTCCCTGGCCTTCTGACCCTGTCTCGTGGCCTCCTCTCAGGCCTTCTGACCCAGTCCTGTGGCCTTCTCCTTGGCCTCCTGACCCTGTCCCAGTCCTGTGGCCTTCTCCTTGGCCTCCTGACCCTGTCCTGTGGCCCTCTCCCTGGCCTTCTGACCCTGTCTCGTGGCCTCCTCTCAGGCCTTCTGACCCAGTCCTGTGGCCTTCTCCTTGGCCTCCTGACCCTGTCCCAGTCCTGTGGCTTTCTTCTTGGCCTCCTGACCCTGTCCTGTGGCCTCCTCCCTGGCCTTCTGACCCTGTCCTGTGGCCTCCTCCCTGGCCTTCTGACCCTGTCTCGTGGCCTCCTCTCAGGCCTTCTGACCCAGTCCTGTGGCCTTCTCCTTGGCCTCCTGACCCTGTCCCAGTCCTGTGGCCCTCTCCTTGGCCTCCTGACCCTGTCCTGTGGCCTCCTCCCTGGCCTTCTGACCCTGTCCTGTGGCCTCCTCTCAGGCCTTCTGACCCTGTCTCGTGGCCTCCTCTTAGGCTTTCTGACCCAGTCCTGTGGCCTTCTCCTAAACCTCCTGACCCTATCCTAGCCCTGTGGCCTTCCTCTAGGCCTCCTGACCCTGCCCTAGCCCAGTGGCCATCCCCTGACCCGGTCCATGCTCTATGGCCGCCTCCCTGGCCACCTGACCCACGGCCATTTCCCTGGCCTCCTGACCCTGTCCCTGCCCTATCTGTCTCCTTGCCACCCCCCCGTTCTGTCATAGTCTTGTCCCTCTGTGCCCCTTGTGTCCCCTTGGACTGCCTGTTTGCCCCTTGTGCCCTCTTGGACTGCCTGTTTGCCCCTTGTCTGCTCGCCCCGAGCCCCTCCCTCACCCCTTGGACAATTGTTTTTTTTTGTTTTGTTTGTTCTTATTTTTTCTTTGAGGAGCGTCTGGAAGCCGCTCCTTTGAGGGGGGGTTATGTCACGATTCCCTGTTGTCAGCCTTGTGCTTTTCCCTCACCTTCACCATAAACTACGTTTCCCACATTTCCCGGCCCTAATCACTCCCTCATCATCCCCACCTGTCTGTCATTCCCTCGTTTAGTTCTATGTGTATATAAGCCCTGTTGTTTTGTCAGTCCTTTGTCGATCGTTGAATGTTGTTCCTGCCTGTCACCGTGTTCCAGCCTCTTCCCCTCGTGGTTATTTTATAGTGTTTCCCCATCGTGGATATTTCTTGGTTGCAGTGTTTTCCTTTGTTTTATGTTTAATAAAGAAGCTGCATTTAGATCCTCACTCTCCGGCTGCTCATTCATAACAATAATAGTGTATGTTTGGTGTATCTTTATGATTTTATAATGATGGTTTAACTAGCAGGCTATAGTACATAATTTTTCAGATGATTTTTCTACTGATGTATTTGTTACGTACATTCAAACACCACATTGGAAAATGAAACCGTAACCATGCTAGGGCTGGGCAATAGGACAATGTAATTGGAAATCAATGATATCTGACAAATATCCCAATGCCAATTGCGACACTCATTGTCAGACGATGATCGAAAATATTGGGAAAATACAAAACCATGGGGCTGTGAAGTCAGCAAATATATTAAAGAGTAACCCAGCATATGAAAATGCGAGCAGTCTATATCATGTGCGTGGCGGGTCATTTTTTTACCTGCCACTGTGGAGGGCTAACTGTAAGACATCTCATGACACATGACAATAAATGCTGTTAGACACAAAGACCTGACTAATGAAAAGCCTCTGATGCGCTGTTTGTTCATAAGCGTGCAGCACAGGCATGTCTTGCGGATGACACGCTCACATAAAGAGTTTTTTTTTCTGTTTCAGTTGTCTGAAAACTGAACTAAACCCTAAACTTTGCCAACTGGCCTGGATAAGCACGAAACAGCATGGTTTTGCAACAAGAACCGTTCGACTCGATGATGGAAAAGAGACTTATGTTGACACAGCAACACCCTGCTAACCACTTAGCAAACCGTAGCATCATGGTGCTGAGTTTTGCACTAGCAAGCCCCACACACAAATGTAAACATTTTGTTATGCAACTGTCATTTCTTATCATATCTAATTCTATCAGAGGTTTTAGCCTATCTGTTTTAGCTTTATCTGTTTACTCAAAAGCCTGCCTTTTATGAAGGTTGTCTGGTGGCATTCAATATCAATGATTCAAAACAGTAATAGGTGGTCCTTAACAACCGAGATGTGTTATTGCGTCAGTGATTTGTCCGTCTTCATTCTTTTTGGCTCTGAATAGACAGATTTCTTTATGGGGGCTGTTTCATAACATTCAGACGTAACCCTGACAGCTGCATTTATTTCCCCATTAACACGGACATATTCTCTTCTGCCCAAGGTGTTCCTTTATGTTAAATTTACAGTATTTTCAAATCAGTGGTGTCATTAGGTGCCCCAGTTTAGCATATTTATAAATTTATGAACAAATAACAAATCTTCATTAAAAGTGAATGATTTAAATGTCACCGCATTTGTCCAACTAGCAGTTTTCTGAAGTGAAGCTGGTCTTTTCAAACGTGAGTCAGAATCGGCAAACACATCCAAAAGGGCAAAAGCTGCCAATCAAATGTGTTCAAACTCTGTCCATGCTCCAGCGTTTTCCAGAATGAGTTTGCTTTTTTTCTGAATGCTGCTTTTCTAATTAAATGTTGGCTCCTATGCAACTCAGCCTGGGTACGGTTCTAGGTTACGCATTCCAGTTCTGTCTTGTTGTTTCATTCATATGGCTGGACACTCCCAATGCTTTACAATTTTATAAGTTCCCAAAACATCCCATCAGACTTTGAGAATAGTTGTCATGGTAACATTGACCTGAGGAGTGCATTTTTTTATGATCGGGCAGAGCTTGGTTGCTGAGAGGCATAAAACGTTCCATTCAGTCCCTTGGTTCTTTCAGTTTGACATTTAGAGTCATAAAAATTCCGTTTGTTGAACTGGACATCAGAGATTAGGATCAGAATAATTATAACGCTATTTTTACTTGCAGTATATGCCATTTTTTCCCCATCAGTATCAAGATTTTAGGTTCATGTTTATATGAATGTGTAACTGGTCACCATTCCTCTTAAATCAATAGTTCACCCCAAAATTTGAATTCCATCATCATTTAGTGAATAGTGACCAAAATGTTAAAGCTGCAAAAGGACATGAGGACAGCCTAAGACTCCAGTGGTTAAATCCATGTCTTCTGAAGTGATATGATAAATGGGTGAGAAACAAATCAATATTTAAGTCCTTTTTACTATCAATCTCCACTTTCACGTTCTTCTTCTTTTGTTTTTGGTGATTCACATTCTTATGCCATATCGTGCATATCAACACCTACTGGGCATGAAGGAGAATTTATAGGAAAAAAAGGATTTACATATTGATCTGTTTCTTACCCTTCTGAGTTTAGCAGATGAGAGAATTAGCATTTTGTGGGGAAACTATCCCTTTAAGGTTTACCAATTTGCTAAGTATTTTATGTCTATTACTTACACGGAAATCAAATTAAGGTTTACTGTGTTTGTTTTTTTTAGCTTTTGTAATGGCATCTGTGTAAAAGTAAGGCATATAATGGCTGAGCAGTCAGAAACCCATGGAAATGTGTCTAACTAAATTGTTCATAGTCTGGCACATCCATGACATGATGACACATTGACTGACATGTCCATGACACGATGTGACATGTGAACTAGCAGTGACTTCTCACTCAATGCACATGCTGTCGGGAACCAAAATTTACTATAATTGACCTTCCTTCTTTTTATCTACCAAACAATTCTCAACTCAGTATATAGAAATTCCCTTTCCTAATGATGTGTGTCAGAGGTCTGACAGTTAATTTAATTTAAATGTAATGGAAATTGAATTAAGTAAACTAAGTAAGAAATCTAAAAGAAATAATGAGGTCACTTGTAGATATTTCTGTTTGTATATAGTTGTTTGTCCATATGTTATAACTTGGACCTTTTATGTAGTTGTAGCTGCTAAATAATTCATGCAAACCTTTTTTGATTACTCAGGAAGGGCCTCTGCGATGTCTCCAGGCACCATTACCCTACTTTTAACCTCTCAGGATTAATTTTAATTAGTTATAAAGGACATACTGTACATTGCTTGCACATGTATGTGTATTTATAAACAAAAAGGTTAAAAAACCTGTTTTTGTTCAGGACAGTTTGCTAAAATATTTGGGTTGATTTGATGGCTTTTTGTCTTATTGTTTTAAATGTGATCTGAAATTTAAGCCCAACTTTCACTAAGAAAGAAACATGGAGCAAGAGTTAAGAACACTGTAAAAACAAATCCTGTTAAATTTACGGTAAAAAACTGGCAGCTGTGGTTGCCAGAAATTCATAGTAAATAATACGGTAACCACGCTTCAGGCTTTACGGGATAACATTTTGATGCCTGTATATTTTACTAAGTATTACCGTTTTTTTATTATTAAATTATATAAAATTAATTCTTGAAACTTCTGAAACTATACAAATCTGCTTTTAATTTTATCATGTATTTTTACTCACCGTAGTAATGACAGAACCTGTGAAATGAAAATAATGGAATAACATTACCTAAACTACATCAAATATAACACAGAACACCCAAAGTATATAACTGATATTAAAAATAAGAAACATAACTATTCACATAAAATATAATGAAATGAACTGGGTCACGCAAGGAATTCTGGGAAAGTTTATTTTACCATAATTTACATTAAAAAGTACACGTACTCCCTTGTTAAACATAATATACATTTTACTGTTACTTATATGGTAAAATCACACTTTTACATCTAAAAAAGGTAATTTTTACAACATTTTACCTAAAATGGCATGTATTCATTTGAAATATTTTATATTTTTGTTTAACATTTATTTTAAGGTAACTTCCAGTTAAACAATTTTTATTTGTTAAAATTAGACCTTTTTCTTGTGAAGGAGGAACTAATCTCTCTCTTCCATTCATTTAAGATATGTTTCCATTTTTTTCCAAACCTTGATCTTCTGGAGTTCGCAATAGTCTATTATGTGGCATTTGGCATAATGTCTTAAGAGGCAGTGTTGTTTCTTTTTAGATTAGCCTACAGACAATCCTTCTTCTTCTCCTTCTTCTTCTTCTTTTAGCTGCTCCCGTTAGGGGTCGCCACAGCGGACCATCTGTGATACGCATATTTGACTTGGCACAGGTTTAACGCCGGATGTCCTTCCTGACGCAACCCCCAGTGGCTAGGGGAATCTCACTTACACATACGGGGCAATTTAGATTCTCCAATTCACTTATTAACCAACTGATAATTACTGTTGAAAAATAATCTCTCTATCTCTTTATTAAATCTTTTATCCTTTAGTACTATGTATACATTACAAGCTCCAAGAACAGATTAGAGGATCTTCTTTAAACAGACATTAATCATTTTATTCTACTTCATTACTCAGAACATGTATTCCAGTATTTATCATTCACTGTAGAGATTAATTAATTAACAAAACTTTGGTGGCCACTGGGTTTAATGAATCCTCAACCATATCTACTGCACTTGGATGATGATTTATAGAAGACCTTATATAACCTTTAAAAAACTGAGTGAGTGTGCGAGAACCACAGAAAAGAGAAGTTTACATTATATTGTGGAGGAATTCCCAGGCTGAAGAAAGCCTTTGTCGCTGAAGATGAATATGAAAGACAATAAAAAGCTTTATGAGACTCAAGATTAGCATTCATCACTGCTCACAGATGGAGATCTTTAAGAAACGCTATATATAGGTGGGTCAGAAGAAGCTATTAAAGGAATATTTCACCCCAAAATGACAATTCTGACATTATTTATTTAGCCTCATGTTCTTCGAATCCGAATGATTGAATTTTATAACGCTTTTAAGGTACTTTTTAGAGCTTGAAATCCCCTTGTCTCCGTCAACATTCATTGTATGGAAGAAAGTGGAGTGATCCTTCTTAAACACTTCTTTTGTGTTCCATGGAACAAAGAAAGTCATATGAGATTGGAATGACATTATGTTGACTAAATAAAACCCCTTTTTGGGTTAATCCCCTTCCAGTTTGGTGTTTCATTTTCACTCAGAAATGAGAAGTGTTTTATTTGTTTTCCTTAAAGTCAGGATGTGAATGCAAATGGCCAAAGGTGTTAATTACAGACACGCTGTTATCACATGACTTTACGGACCGGTGTCCTCAGCAAGCTGCAACTGAATTCTCATCAGTGATGTTGAATGGCGCAACAGATTCACAAAAAAGACTGGTAGGAAAATATTTTCACTCTGGTGTACTGAATAAATAGATCAAGATTTAATGCAATGTTGTGGTGTGGGTCAACTCTATCTGTCATAATGAAGCAGCCATCTGCCAAATAAATCCAGCTCCCTATATGGCAGCCAATTAAAGAGACTCCCCAAAGACGAAGCTTTGAAGCACATTACTAAGAGCTTATGGTAGAAAATATTGGCATACTAAAAATAAGTTAAATACTCACAGCATAGCTGGGTAAACAACATAATGAAAAGAAGCAGAATCTATAGATGTTCTTTGGGGAATGATTTTAAATGTGTTGGTGTCCTCTTAGGGACTTTTTAATGGTTCAACTTTGTGTATGATGACAGATTCCCTAACGTACATCATAACTCGTATTTGATTGTATGGACATTTGTGTACCGATTTTATAGCCTATTGAATTGGTATCATGAATCTCTCGAACAAACAACATCAATCGCACAATGCAATTACTGCCATGAAAAAGTCATTTTTAAGAACTGCCCATAAAGATAAACTTCCTTGATTAATAGACCTTAGTCAGGTTTGATGTAATATTCAATTTGATTCATGAAAATTACGTTAGGGACAGAAGTATTGTCTGCTCAATATGTTGGATCTGGGTGTTAATCATTCAGGAAAGCAACCAAACCAGTAGTGTAGTCTTGCGTATGCCCACATGAAATTAGTTATGATACATATGGCCACCAAAAGGGTGAGAAGGCTTTTGACCCATACCTTTTAATTATGCCAAGGTGATGCCGCAGCACCGTTGAGTGAATTGTGATTATTATAAATTTTTTTCAGATGGCAAATTGTCCCGTGATTGTATCAAGTGTTATTTTTTTTTTCGTGTTTTACTGCTGTCAGTGGTGCCTTTTTTCCTTGTGATGTGAAATCATCTTAATTTACACTGGCATCCAAAAGTTTGGAATAATGTACAGATTTTGATGTTTTGTGAGGAAATTGGTACTTTAATTGACCAAAGTGGCATTCAGCTGATCACAAAGTATAGTCAGGACATTGTGTAAAAAACAGCACCATCACTATTTGAAAAAGTATTTTTTTTTTCTTTTCTTTTTTTCTCTTCAATCATACACCACTGAACAATAAATGTAAAATATGTCTTCCAAAAAATTTCCATTAGGCAAAAACCTCGCAAAATCATACATGGATTAAAAAAAATTAGAGAAGATGTAGGACCTTAAGTCAGTATAACTTATTTAACAGACTGTAATTTAATGCCTCATTTTTTTGCCAAACCCATTTAGCAAAAGTAAATATCCCATAAAATAATGTTGCGGAATGAAAATATGCTTATTGTAGGATAAAAGATTATTGTATGTAAAGTTAGAAAATGAAATTGAACACTATTGTTACATTTCTGTGATGCTAAAACGATGTACTTGTCATTTAGATTGAAGGAATGCCCTATTTAACAATATGTGTAACCTGTGTTTTTAACACATTTACTGAGGTGGTAGTGCATCCTAATTGGTATTTTCCACCTGGCAAAGGGGGCCACTCTGTTTATAACACATTTATTGGGATAGTGCACTCAAAAATGTAAATTCTCTAATCATTTACTCATCCTCATGCCATCCCAGACATACAGTATGGCTTTCTTTCATCTGCTGAACAAAGCGAAGATTTTTAGAAGAATATCTCATCTCTGTAGGTTCATACAATGCAAGTGAATGGTGGCCAGAAATATGAAGGTCAAAAAAGCAGCATTAAAGTAATCCATAAGACTCCAGTGGTTAAATCCATATCTTCAGAAGTGATATGATAGATGAGGGTGAGAAACATATTTAATATTTAAGTACATTTTTACTTCAAATTTTTCTCCCTTCCCACTAGGTGGTGATGTGCATGAAGAATGTGAATTGTCAAAAGTTATGTGGAAGTGAAAATGAAAGTGGAGATTTGTAATAAAAAAGGACTCAACTATCTGTCTCTCACCCACACTTTTCATATAGCTTCTGAAGATATGGGTTTAACCATTGAAGTCGTATGGATTACTTTTATGCTGCTTTGTGCTTTTTGAGCCTTCAAAGATCTGTCCACCATTCACTTGCATTGTATAGACCTACAGAGCTGAGATATTCTTCTAAAAATCTTTGTTTGTGTTCAACAGAAGATAGAAAGTCATACACATCAGGGATGACATGAGGTTAAACAATGAGATCATTTTCATTTTTGGTGAACTATCCGTTAAATAATGCTGTAGTGCATCCTGGTATGTATTTTCTGTGTGACTGACTGACTGATAATTTTTTTTACCTCAGATATTAAGATGGCTATACATTTTAATGGGTCAAGATTTACTATTTTTCATTCTGACTGTATTTCCAGCTGACAAGATGTGCTGTCCATGTTGTAACAGTAAAGGCATCTTATTTTGAGAAATAAGCTCGTTTCTGAATCAAACATAACAGTTTAAACTACCGGTACTTCACCCTGAGTGAGTAGGTCGGATTAACAGAACAGAAGTGTAAGCGCAGTTTAAACTGAGAGCTCGGGGGTGATGCGAAACGCTCCATTTCCATATATTAACCATCTGATCGATTTTTGCACGCAAATGTATAACATTAGCTTTGTCTTATCACAAACGTAGGCGACGTTTTGTCTCGAAACAGCATTTGTTTTCTCTGTAAACATTTTGTCGCCCCCATGTATCGGAATGGATTCGTCCGGGGAAAAGGAAACGTGAAGATCATAGTAACGGAACAGTGTGGGAATAAACACCGATACTGTTGCTCATACATTTCAACCCATTGGAACGTGATGATAACGGTAGCATGTTATAAACTGGGTTTGTTTTAGAGTGATGTAATAAAGGTAAGACGTTTTCTTTTCTAATTTGTGCACAATACAACTTTTTATTTGAATCGCTCCCTATGGTTCAGTTTGGACGTTTAATTTAAATTAGTAATCATTTCAAATCCTCGGTTTTATCTTGTATTGTTTCAAATAAGAAAAGGCTGCATATATACGGTATTTTTATGCATTTTGGTGTTGCAGAATAGCTGTGTAGTGTTAAATAGTGTTAAATTTTGCATTATGGATTTATGCATTAAGCTGCAGTTAGGATGTCTTGATGTTCTATGTTTCTATGAGCATCAAGCATGCCACAATGTCACGCAAGACTGATATAGGCTACAGGCATTGCATATACTATAGACAACTGCATATTTATTACTTTACATGCACTTCTAATTTACTTTTTAGGTTCTTGAAAAACACATTTTTTGACATCGTTTTAGAGCCTCGCATGCTTTAAGGAAGTTACAGATCATACATTTACATTTTAGGCACTGTGATACAGTGCTGTGTGCGCGCGCGCGCTCGTGTGCATGCTCCACGCGTGACTGTTTGTTATGTAAGTAATCGGTTGATCTTACTCTTAGGGTACCGAACTACCGTAATACATTTGCCATGTATTGCAATGGATATGCCTGTCAAGACTTTTTATTAGAACAAGAAAAATTGCTCATCTTCAGTGGAGCAGTAACCGATTGATCTAACAGTGTGTGTGTGGCATGTTACTAAACCGCCGTAGGGGTCAGTCAGCAGATTGTGTGATGCGTTGAACAGGCAGATGGGCAGCCCGTGTGTATGCTCTCAGTGGGTTGCGGATTGCTGCACTTCTGCCTGTAACAAGCTCACATTTTTTGTATGCCTGACTTCCTTATACACACTAAAGTGCAGCTACATGAAGCCTGTTATGTTTACTGACATGCATGGCTGGCTCAAAAAGAAGAGGAATTTGCATGATTGTCTGCGACCCTGATTAATATGCAACAGTGTGTCTCTCTGTGAAACTTTGGTGGACTATCCCATTAAACACAAGATATGATCACTATGGCAAGAAACATACTCACGGATGCAAGTATGCAGACGCCAATGCTTGGACAACACTTGGCAAGCATGCAGTCCCACTGTTCATACTTAATGTTAATTCTTGCATTAAAGGAATATTCAGAGTTCAATACAAGTTAAGCTCAGTCGACAACATTTGTGGTATAATGTTAATTCTTACAAAAAACTTTTCTTTAAAAATCAAAAATCGAAATTGAAGTTACAGTGAGGCACTTGCAATGGAAGTGAATGTGGCCAGTTTTTAGAGGGTATAAAGGCAGAAATGGTGGGCGGCACGGTGGTGCAGTGGTTAGCACTGTCGCCTCACAGCAAGAAGGTCATGGGTTCAAAACCCCGGTTGCCCCGGCCTTTCTGTGTGGAGTTTGCATGTTCTCCCCGTGTCTGCGTGGGTTCTCTCCGGGTGCTCCGGCTTCCTCCCACCATCCAAAAACATGCAGGCTAGGTTAATTGGTGTCTCCAAAAAAATTGCCCTAGGTGTGGATGTGAGTATGAGTGTGTGTCTGTATATGTGTGGCCCTGCGATGGACTGGCGACCTGTCCAGGGTGTACCCCGCCTTTCGCCCAATGTTAGCTGGGATAGGCTCCAGCCCCCCGTGACCCTGTACAGGATAAGCGGTTGAAGATGAATGAATGAATAAAGGCAGAAATGTAAGTCTTATAGTTTTATAAAAGCACCCACATTAATTATTCTTTTAAAAAGTTATTGATTATTTGAGCTTTTAAGGTGTTAACGGTTGTTTATGGGGGATTTTAGGGTTTACGGTGCAACGTTGTCATGGCAACAAGTTGTAAAATTGGATACAATGGGTCAAGTCAAAATGTTTGTGGTAATCAACATTACGAAACAAATGCCCATCTGCCTGTTCGATTGATCTTAATTTATATTGAACCCGTAATATTCCTTTAAGGTGCATTCAACTTTGGTGAACACATAACAAAAAGGCATTTGACCAATAGGGGATCTCAAGGTCTCTGATTGACCTTTAAGCTCAATACAAAGAATGCAAACTTCAAAGCGGACGTGTTGTGGGAAAGTGTATTATTTGAACATTTTTCATTTACACTTATTACTTATTATAACTCTTATATTACTATTTATTGAAAACAGAATCCTTACATTGTGACAGAATTTTCTGTTGCCCATATTTGTTGCATGCTCAAATTCTCTTCAAACTGTTGCTTCACCATGTAAGTTGTTGACCTCTATGTAAAAACTGACTGTAAGCTGTGTTGTGTATTGTTTTCTGATACATGTGATATTGAGCTTCAAAATCAAATTTTTTTTTTACATTTAAACTCCAGAGCAGAGCAGGAAAATGCATGGGTATGATTTATCAAATTTGTCATGCTTCCTTTCAGTGTGTGACAGACTTGCTCTGGTTTGTTTGTGTGTTTTTCCCTTTCCTTTCTGGAAAGTCCTTTTTCTTGTAAGGTTTGAGTATATGTTGATTGTAAACGAGTTCATGTAGGCTTTGTCCACCTAGCACATCCTTTGACCTTCCTCTGACCTCTAGGGTGTTGCCCTGGTGTTCTGGATGGAAGATTTTTAAAGGAAATCTTCTATATCACTAAATATGTCAGTGCGGACCCGTCTCGCAGGAAGTGCTAAACTCAGCTCAGCGCAGGTGTGGACCCTTTGAGATATCTGCTGCTTCTGATTCACTTCTGTATTTGGTTCTGGACTCATGTGAGACTGAGCTCAAGCAGAACCATGTCTGAGACCCTGCAGCTGCCAGCGCTGCAGATCCAAGGTCCGGGCGATGGGGAACCGAGGATCTGTAATGGATCCGAGGGGTATCCGGCCCTGTCCAGCTCATCCAGCCCATCTCTACGTCGCAAGCGCTTTAAAATGCGACGTATGAAGAATGTTTGGAGCGAAAAAGAGCAATTGGAGAAGGAACAGCTTCAGCGATCCTCATCCAAGGAATACTTGCAGCTTCCATCCATCGAAATCACTCCATCAAGTGACGAGGATGCTGCGTGGTCAAGATGTTCCACGCCCAGCGCCTCGCCCCAACGCAAACGTTTCCTCTTACGCAAGTGGCTCAGAGGTGGCGAGAAAAAAGAGCAAGGCAGTGAGAGCAGGTCTGTAAGAGCATGTGACCTTACATCCATCTTGAACCCCTGTCTAGAGTCCACCCCATCCTGCACTGCCTGATCTGAGTGCATTAAACTCATCCATTCTCCATTCCCAATGTCCATCATGATTAATGTGCTTGACTTCATTTGAGCCATCGGAGTGTGAGCATGTCTGTGGTGCATTATGTGTTGTATGTGTGTGTGTTACGTTTTTACAGAAGGGATTGAAGTCCCGACTGTGACATTTATAGTCTGAAGGGAAGAACAAGCAGTTGCCTGCTGCTGCCAGGAATGCTGACTTCACTAGCGTTTTAAATTTTTAATAGACTACATTTTTTACATGTAGTTTATTTCAGTTTATTTCTGCTGTGACCTTTTTACAACCCGTATCACATCTGAAATTAGCTTTGGAGATTTCAGGTTTAGCAATTAAATTTAGACTTGTAATGTATAAATCTGCCGTGTTTGTTTGGTTTGGTTTGGCATGTGAACCATGAGCTGTCAAGTGTTTGCCTGTTAAAAAAAACACCAGTTTTAACTGATCTAGAGCTCTGTTGTCATGTGGTGTTAGGCAGTTTTTTTTACTTCCTTTTGAGAAATGAGAAATGAGCCCAAGGAACCACTATTGTGGTTAAATGCACAGACTAGAGGTTGCAGGATAGTAAGTTTTGTTACATATGTGACACATATTTAACACATGGGGAAATTGTGAATATTTTATCATTCATTTTAGGGTTGGATTTAATGGAATTTTCCGGGTTCAGTACAAGTTAAACTCAGTTGACAGCATTTGTGTCATAATGTTTCTTATTTACCATAACTGTGTTATATCCAGATTAAAGTTATATCTAAAATGCTATAAAACCGTAACGCTAGTAAGCCCAGTAAGCTATGGTATCACACTAAAATCCTGTTAGAATTTATAAAGTTTGCATTTTGTGACAAAAATTTTGAAACTATGTGTATTTTTATGTTTATGGCCTGGCCCCATTCATTATCAAAATAAGTGCCTTACTGTAAGTAGTCATTTTTTCTTTCTTTCTATTTTCTGTGGTAATTAACATTATGCTACAAATGCTGTTGAGTGAACTTGAGTGAAAAAATGGAACACTCTCTGCTGCCATCTAACGGACAAGATTCACTAAATACGGAACATTCTTGTAATGGTTTAGTCTACTCAGGCCTGGATCTTGAATGGTTGCACGTTAACTTGTGCTTGGATAATTTGGGCTTTCCCTGTCCCATCTTAATGTGCAGAGATAAATATAAGAAAGCCATTCATGGGCTTATTTCCTCCCAAAAGTGTAAACACTGTGTCTCTGTTACACTTTCATTAGATTTCTTTGTTTGACGAGTACAATTTTATTTGGTTCATCTGTTAACAAGAGCACTCTAAAGCTCTGTTTACATTGTGTGTTGTGTTTCAATCTTGTTTGTCTTGCTTAGTGAGTATCTGTTTTCAGACGTTATTACAAGTTCTTACAATGTGTCCAAATTGCACTGTCTGCTGTCTCATTCTCATAAGAGGAAGTCTGGTCTGTGTGTATTTCTTATGTTCTGTTAAAGATTTGACACTCTGTGTTACAGTAGTCAGCAGAGCAGCCTGCAGAGCAGCCATGAGGAAGAGTCCACACGCTACCTGAGCCCCTATACCCGTGAGGACAGGTACATACCAATCTCATTCATTACAGTTTGTGTGCGTGAGCTGAGACCTTTGGCCTAAACTGTATATAAATGAAGTCATTCATCTTAATGGTCTTGCATTTAAGTTTCTGCTTGTGCTTCTGTTGCCATCATTAGCGCTAGCAACATCTCATTGCAGTTTCCTATTATGTCCAACAGGTGGAAGTGGTTGGTCAGATCACAGTATGCCTTAAAAGGATAGTTCTGTCAAAAATGAAAATGCTCTGATAATTTACTCACCCTCATGCCATCTGAGATGTGTATGTCTTTCTTTCTTCTGCAAAACACTTTTGAAGATTTAAAAAAAAAGATCCAGGCTCAGCAGGTTCTTTGGGAGAGGATAGTGATTTGATATTTGTAGGTCCAAAAAGCACAGATAGTCAGCATAGGAGTAACCTATCACCAGTGGTGATATTAATGTCTTCTAAAGGGAATTAATCACTTTGTTTGCAAAAAATATCTACATTTAAACACATTTGAACTATAACAGATCGCTTCCAATCAGGTGTTGACGAATGGCCGAATTTACCCGAGTGCTCCTGTGAAGTAAGCACGATGGCACATGAACTGACACGTGACAGACACACAACCAATGAGTTGAAGGAACATGCCAACAGGCTTGAAAAACAGGAGCACTCGGGTAAATTTGGCCATTCATTAACGCATGACTGGAAGCGATCTTTAATAGTTAAAAAGTGTTTAAATATAGTTTTTTTTTTCACACACAAAGTGATCAGTTTGCTTTATAAAACATGAATGTCACCGCTGGAGATAGGATGGATTACTCTCATGCTGGCTATCTGTGCTTTTTGGACCTACAAATATCTAATCACATCCTCTCCCACTCTATGGACCTGCTGAGCCTGGAGCTTTTTCTACAAATCTTCAAAAGGGTTTTTCTGAAGAAAGACAGTCATACACATCTCACATGCCATGAGGGTGGGTAAATTATCAGAGAAGTAAAATTTTTGGGTGAAATATCCCTTTAACAAAATGACTGAATCTCAGTTTGCAAATTTCTACTGTGCACAAAAAGTATACACTGTAGTTTTGATGGGTATATATACATGTCAACAAATTTTGTCTTGATACCATGTGATATATCTGCATACCATTCGGCATTACAATTTTTGCCAAAAAAGCATACACCTCTGTCACTAAAAGGTTGTTTACATGATCTGAACTTTCTGTAGGCAACTGGGTTTAACCATCTCAGTGTTGGTTCCCAAGTGTGGCCGAGAAGTTGTTGGTTCATATTTGGCCTTTGAAGTTGTTCTTCTTTCTCTGTTGAGCTCTGTATCTTGTCCTGTTTTGAAAGCCTGACCACAGATCTCGCTTTCTATCTTGTACTCATTCTGCCACCTTAAAAAAACAGCTCTGCATATTTAACTTTTCTGTGGTAGGGCTTCCGAACATCTCATTGCATATTCTCAGATCAGTTTTGTTGTCTTCTCAGAAAGATAACATTTCTGTTGAGCTAATCCAGGTGCAGCACAGGTTGAAATCTGCAAAGCAAGTTGTTAGTGAAAATATAAGCTCAGATTTTTAGCTGTGCTCAAATGTTTTGTTGTGCCCAGCTGGGCAGAGAACACGCCGATCCCTGACTGGAATATCACATGAGCGTTATTTCCTCCAGGCGTTTGTGTTCATTGGTGCTGTTTTATCCAACCCCTCAGAACACTGTGTTCTTTTGTCTGGATTTATGAAATATGTTTCGTTAACATCTCTGTTTGTGCATTGATTCGTTTTGTGTTTGTTGTTGCTTTTTAGCATTATGCAGTTGAGCCTCTATTTCTCTGAAAACACTATCTATCACTTTATTAGTTGAGCTTTCTAGTGATGAAGGCAAGCATCACTATTACTACTATTGTTCATAAGAGCTGGAACCCTAAAGGCGTAGGATATACTCTTTATTTCCATGTACCAATCTGCCCTGCAAGCAGTTAAGTACTCAGCTTTTCAAAGTTTATTCTTTTTACCACAAGTTCATAGAATGCATATGCACATAAAACACATATGCACTTTGACTACTTTGTGATACTATTTTAATACATTCAACCGCAAGCGGACTGTCCGTGTTTCCAGTAAAACTAGGCTGCACAAGTACAGGCCATGCATACTGTGCAGATGACAAAATTTACATCAAGCGCACTGTGTACGATACGCACCGGCACACACACAAAAAAAGAAGTACTTGGCCTTAAAGGAATATTCCGGGTTCAATACAAGTTAAGCTCAATCGACAGCATTTGTGGCATAATGATTAACACAAAAATGTATTTCAACCTTTCTTTTTGAAGTTACAATGAGGTACTTACAATGGAAGTGAATATAAGCCAATTTTTGGATGGTTTAAAGGCAGAAATGTTACACTTATAATCTTATAAAAGCACTTAGTTAAATTCTTTACAAGTTGTGTATGATTTGAGCTGTAAATTGTTTAAATTGTCATTTTTGCACAATTACAGGGTTTGGTACAGGGAGTTACATTGTCATGGTAACATAGCAATTTTATCAGACTGAAATCGTTTTAACACACAAATTGTTTCCATTTTGTGGCAGTGAGTTTTTAACATTTACAGATTGGCCCCATTCACTTCCTTTGAGTGCATCACTGCAACCTAGATTTTTGAATTTAAAGAAAAGGACATGCTGAAATGCATTTTTGTGGTTATTATGGATGTCTACATTACATTGAAGGAAGAACTTGAAAAATATCTGGGGTCCAGAATATCACAGAGACTTTGGTGTGGGCTCTTTTGACTTGGGCCAGTATGTAACCACCTAGTTAGCAATGTGATTCTGTGCGTGAGAGTGCATTTTTATACACCTGCTAAATTCAGTGCGTGCAGAGTCGCCAGCAGTTCATTTTTGCTGATTCCTGAGCTTATTTTTAAATCTGTTTTGTGTTGTGACGTAAGAGCAGCAAATGCACATTACAGGTGATGAATGTTCATGCACAGGGCAGTTCAACTCAGCTGACCTCACTTAGAAACTTCCGGTACCACTGCCATTCACTATTTAGCTCTCCGTCCTTCCTCTTTCCCTCATGTGTTGTTATACTCATTGAGCACTTCATTAGTTACACAATTGTCTTAATAAAGTGCCTGATGTGGTCTTCTGCTTTTGTAGCACATCCGCCTCAAGGTTCAACATGTTGTGCATTCTGAGATGATATTCTGCTCACTATTGTACAGAGCGGTTATCTGAGTTACCATAAACTTTCTGTCAGCTTGAACCAGTCAGGCATTTCCATCTGCAGAACTGCTGCTCACTGCATGTTTTTGGCACCATTCTGAGTAAACTTTAGAGACTGTTGTGTGTGAAAATCCCGGGAGATCAGCAGTTACAGAAATACTCAAACCAGCCCATCTGGCACCAACAATCATGCCATGGTCGAAATCACTGTGATCACATTTTTTTCCCCATTCTGATGGTTGATGTGAACATTAACTGAAGCTCCTGACCCATATCTGCGTGATTTTATGCATTACACTGCTGCAACACGATTGGCTGATTAGATAATCGCATTAATAAGTAGGTGTACAGGTGTTCCTAATAATGTGTTCAGTGAGTTTATATCAGTCTATTACGACTCAAGACAGTCTCTGAGACATTGATGGTGAAATTGCTCTCTCTGCTGGTGAACTGACTGCTGTCGAATCTCAGGTGAGGAAACAAGCTGCTCTGAATACACACACACACACATAGAAACACACACAGAGAATGAAGGATCTAGGTCACCGCAGGACAAGACATGGGCTGTGCAGAGAGAGAGAGAAATAGGGAGAGAGAGGAGAGGAGGGGGTGAGGTAAGTTCAGTATGAGGAGTCTTCAGTAGGGTGTGTTTGAACCGCATGCTGGACTTATGAGTTCAGACCAACATGGTTCAGAGCAGGACTTTATCGTGTACCTCACCCATCAAACAGGGCTGCCACCCACGAGTGTCCACTCTTAGGAAAAGACTCCACTTCCGCCGGGATCAGTGAGTACTTTCTGTCTCTGTTTGTGTCTCTCTCTTTCTATTCCAAACGAAGCATTCTGTGTTCTGACTGTAAATTCATTGTCAGTTGATCCAGTCTGTATTACGGTAGTAGATACTGTTTCCTCTGAGCTATTGAATTACACTTCAGCCTTTTACACCAGAGACTTCTAAAGGACATGAAGTTGAATATAACTGCTGATTATTCACTGTATTGATACATATGAGCCATGTTTGTCCTGACGTGTCCTCCTGCAGTTTTGAATCTTACAGTCAATCAGAAAAAAATAAAATGGCAATGCTGGTATTGTCAAAATGTGGACATTTATGTTTTTATTAGGCCACATGGAGGCTGTAAACTGATTTGTGCAGGTGTTTGTAAGATACATCAAATAATGTAGCATTTCAAGCTTGTCTACAGTAAATATTGAATGCTTTATAAAGGTCTTTATTATACCTTAAAATGCACATTGAAATGTCTATCTTTGCATAAATAATACATACTACTTTCCTACTCATTAAGGTTATACCTGTAAAGAGTATAGTTGGTGTGTTACTGATAATACATTAAAACACGTTATCAACACATAAGTATAATACACTTCAAAGGTATTGCCATGAAAAGATGGGTATTATAGTCAATAACAACTGTGGTTAGATTTATTAAAAATTTTTACTGAAAGAAATCCACACACCGCCAAAAAAAAAATTCTTAGTAAGTATTTTTGTCTGATTTTCCAGTAAAATAATCTAAATATTGTTAAACAAGATTCATTTACTTGAGAAGCAAAATGGCATGAAATATTCTTGTTTTCAGAGAAATCAAACAAAATGTAGTAATGTGTATGTTTATAACAAGACAACACTTTGCCAATTGACTCAAAGGGAAGAACATTTTTATTCTTAACCCATTGGGAAATCTTTTTTTCCTTTTTTTTTTATTTTATTAGGATGTTTAGAGATTTTTACGGGAAAATTAGACAATAAAAAGTTTTTTTTTTTTTCATTGTATCATTGAAATGTGTATGTTACAAGTCATTATGAATACCTTTATTAATGCATTGTTATATTTACAGGCTTGAAATAAAGTGTTCCCAAATTTTCATAACACGATGTAGTTCTGAGTAATAAAGAAAATACAAATACACACAATTTTACATTTTCTCTGATAATCTAATTTAACTTTGCACCAGAATGTTATGGGTGAGATTTGACTGTGGTTTTGAGATTGTTCACAGCATCTTTCATGCTGATAGGTACGCTTATTTGAGCTGGTGCAGTGGACTGCAGCAGTCAGAGTGGGTATGTGTGGTTTTGCAGCTTTAAACGCTGGGAAATTAGACAAACATACGGTACAAACACAAGGTAAGAGGAGGCAGAGTGATCGACTGTGTGATCAGCTGGAACATAGAACAGATTAATTACAGTGATGATGTGCAGGAAGAACTTGACTTGAGAAAGTGAAAGAGGGATGTCATGTTGCTCTGGTTGACATGAGCTCTGTGTCACTGTGTCCCTGTCACAGGCTAACGAGCTGTTTCTGTTTAGGCAAAAAAGCTTTGATGAACACAGATGCAGGGGGGTGCATGTGTATGTGGTTTACGAGGACAGATGCAGGGGGGTGCATGTGTATGTGGTTTACGAGGACAATTTTTTAGGTTACAAACTGGTAATTACAAGGGTATTATGCTATAAATGTGGTTTATGAGGACATTTCTAGTGTCCCCATAATTTAAATAGCTTAAAAAACATATTAAACAAAGTTTTATTGAAAATGTAAGAATGCACAAAGTTTTCTGTGATGTTAGGTTTAGGGTATAGAATCTATAGTTTGTACAGTATAAAAATACTTATGTCTATGGAAAGTCCTCATAATGATAGGTAGACCAACGTGTGTGTGTGTGTGTGTGTGTGTGTGTGAGTGAGTGAGAGAGAGGACAATACTGTTCCTTTTTTAATTAGCAGTTGTTCAGGGCAAACATATTAACAATGAAACCTCTGCCAGCCTGATATCAGATCTTGTTCATTGTAGAGGGTTCTTGTTTTGACATGCTCAGCAACATTCTGAGTTTCCCTTTTGCTTTGTTAGGAAATGCTTACACTGCAGAAAAAAGTGCTGGCCTCTTATGGGATGCATACATTATTCACACAATTCTCTGCTTTCTCACCCAAAAGATTATATTGAGCAATGCAAGTAAAATTATATTTAACTTGCATTGTGTTTCATTTTTGTATACAGGGAAGGTTTACAGTTAAAGTCGATCCAAAAATTATTGGTTAAAAAAGTAATTGCAAAAATGGCTCAGAAAACTGAAGGGCCTGTTTACACATGGCCACTTCATGTGTTTTTACTCTGAAATGCATACGAGACGGATTGCAATCTGATCGCTTAGACCGCTTCAGGAGGTGGTTTGAGATGCATTCCAGACAAAACTGATCAATGCTAAATGCATCTGGCTGTTGAAGTCACATACAGTTATGTAAACTTTAGCCCTCCTAAATACCGCTACATCAGCATAGGAAAAATGCAAAACACAACAGCTGTCATGAATATTTGCATTGGGCTTGATTCACACAGTGAATAATGACAAAGGAAAAGATGAATGCATGTAGGAGAGACAGAACATTTTTCCTAATTTATTTGATGCAGATTGCTGATGAAACTAAAACTAAACACTGACATGAGTGCAGCTGATGCACATGACGCATCTTATCTACAACAAGCCCCAAGGAGATAAAGAGACAGCACACACATACACAGACAGACGAGCACATCTTTTAAAATCACTGCCCGGAATTAGCATAATCACGGAAGTGAAATCTGTTTTATTTGCATATAGCGTGGGAATTGATGATCGGAATTATATCTGTTTGGCGGAGACACATTGATGTGGACAAGTGTAAATGGAATGAGCTTTTTCAATCAGATAGCAATCCGATCAGTAAAAATGCATTAAGTTAGTTCAGAGAAAAGCTCTAGCATCATTTGTTTGTAGAAGCCACATGTTTTGATATTTAGTTTTCTTTGCAATGTAGCCTAATTCATACATTTTTAAGTGTGGATGTAGTGTACAAATACCACTGGATATCTAGACCTACAGTGACCTAACAACTCAGAAGGAAACAAAATATTTCAAAATTTGACAAATTTTCTGTCAACAAATATTTTGAAAGGTAACCTAAGGGTGCTTTCACACTTGGTTTGATTGCTTGGACCGAACCTGTGTTTGTTTCCTCCCTCTTCCACCTGCCCCTGGTGGTCTCTGTTCTCATCATATTATTTGGGTCCGAACCACTGTAACTAGGTAAACAATCGAGAAGACGTCAGCTTGACTGTGTTAAGTGAAGAATTAAAGTTTGTCTCTTTGGATTTATTACCAAAAATTAGCTTGCACAAAACAACACTTTTTGTCTGCCATGGATGAATTGAATGTGCAATAATGTGATAATTGTTAGCACTTGTCTGCCGCAAGCCTGCAAATACGTTGCAAGACATGTGAAGAATGTGAGTTGCTCTCTGAAAGGGATTCATTTGGAGACAAGCAGGTATGAAAAATGCATTATATCATAATAATTGCGATCAGATGCCAGCAAAGATGCAGATTACATGAACCGTTCCCCAGACCACCTTTTAAAGCAGACTCGAAAGTGGTTTGTGGGTCTGCACCCAAGTTCAGAAAACAGCGTTCACATCATCCAAACAAACCAATGTTTGATGTAATTTGAATCCTGGTGTGCACCAAAAGTGCTAGTGTGAAAGCACCCTAAAAGTGCGTCAGTTGTTAAGTTAAATGACCAACGTTCAAAACTGTATATGGCACAAGTTGATAGGTTCTTTGAACTTGTTATCTGTTGGCCAAGTAGCTTGCTCACATGCGAGATGTTAAACCAATCGGTTCTCATGGTGTTAACTGATTGGCTCTTTGACATGTAATCAAGTAGCCAATCAACTTGCATCTCTCTCTTTGTGTAACATTGAAATTGCTCAGTTTTGCAGACAAGCCGGTTTCACAGCAGCATGCTACGATAATCTTATCTTATTATACAGATTTGGAACAAAGGGTGAGTACATAATGACTTTTTATTTTTTGGGGTGAACTGTCCCTTTAAGGAAAGACATGCATGTTTTTACTATTCACAGTGGGCTCACACTGCACAAATGATTTCTTAGTGCAATAATTTTATCAAGATGATTGACAAAATAGCAGTAGAATGTGCAAGTACATAATTGTTTGATGTTGTTCCTGTAATCATGTTGAGGGTGCTTGAGATCTCTCATCTCTGACCTCAATGTGCTCTGGATGCCTCATTTGTTCCTGTGTTCTTCTGTAATTGGCCAGATCCCTTTGAAAGATAAACAGGCACTGTTACAGATGAGATTACACAGAACTGAAAAGAGAGAGAGAGAGAAGGAGAGAGAGAGAGAAGGAGAGAGAGAGACCTGAACCAGCAGTGTCCTCTTACCAAAGCTGATGATTCAACAGAGAACTGCAGACTGATGTTATCTAACACCCCAATCAGATACTGCTCTCTCTGACTCTCTCTTTCTTCCACTGAGCTGCAATCAGAATCCCGTCTCTCATAGTGTAGCTGATGCGCACTTCTGACTTCCTGTTGGGCTCTTTCCTCAACCAAATGTAAACTGAATCTTCTCTCCACACCCATCTGTCAGTCTTTCTGTCTGTCTGTGGGCACTAGGCCACTTTACTTGCAGATTGTCTCAAAGTCCTTTGGGTCCTCTCTGAATAAGAGTATGCTGTGTCGAGCCAGTGAAAGTAGGTCATGAATGAATGATTAAGTATTCCTTGCTATGTTGTATTTATTTTAAACCAGTACTGCTTTATAAACCTTAATAAACACACCTCAGAGTTCACAACATAACTCTGTTCCACGTTAGTCTGTGGCTTATAAGTAGGCCTACACGGAAATGCACTTGCACAATTATGCAACATTTTCAGCAGAATCTGAATGCCTGTCAAATACAAGGTTCTGCACATTTGGGGACCCATTGATTGTTTGTTTATTAAATATTTAGGCTAATTTGATTTGAGTTTTAGTTTCCAAAAAGGTTATAGTACTCTCAGCTCTGTTGTACTGGAATATAGAATTCTACAGATTTCCCCCCACGATCAGTGCCGAAAATGTGAGAAAAGTGTTCTGATTCATGTGAGCCTTGATATGAGAATTTCTGCATGGAATTTGTGTACACAGAATCCCACAGAAAGCTCCACTGATTTCTGCAGAATTCTAATGGTGTGTTCACGCCATGTCGAAATGACCGCAACTATTATATAATAGGCAAATATAGTTATAGGCTGATAATTCAGATTTATCATGCTAGGGAGATTAATCAGATGATATTTGGACGTTTTGAGAATATTATGTTGGACATATCCATCACTGCTTGTATGAACTGTTAAAGCCCTTTTGCATCAGTTCCAGATTCTGCTGACAGCCATGTCCAGGGATAATAACAATCCAATTGTTATTTGTAAATTATTTTTTAAACAGAATTTTGGGTAAATTAGGTCTTACATTTTTCATACTGAATTTATTGAATTGTATAACAATATCATCATTATATGTTGTACATCGGACATAGCCCTCTAAATATATTGGTATTGTCATCACCCATTGAAAAAATGGCTTGGTATGAGTAATATGTATTAATAACTCTTTTCAGTGACATGATAATAATGTGCTGGTCTGGGTTGAGTGCAGTGCATGGGCTTGTTTCTGTGTGTTTGTGAACAGGGATTAGCTGCCTCACTACTCTTCTCCAGTACACTCACTAACTGAAACTGACAGTCACCTCATCACCTGACTCCTAATGCTGTCCTCTAATTGGCTGGCTCCTATCAGCCTCCATGTGGCAGTGAGCTCAGCAATGCCGAGGGGGTGGGGTCATGTGGCCAGGAGGATAAATAAAGCAGAGCTGGACCCGCAGTATTTAACTGCAGCCTTCATTGGCTGGGTTTTGTATGCCGTTTGGAGTCAGAGTTCCTCATCTGCTCTTCCTCACTCAGACTCCTAGAGACCAGGCAAGGGCAAAGGTACATGGTGACACAACTAATATGTAACATGTGATACATGAGTGTAACAGGGTAACAGGTAAAAGAGGCGAGAACCGAACTAAGCATCAAAGTAATATTTAATTAAACAAAAACATAAACACATACAGGGCAGCAGACCGTAGCTCTCTCTCTCCCAAACTGCTGCCTCCGGAGGACTTTATGCCTGATTAGGGGCCGGGCGTGCATCGTCACAGGCCACGCCCTCCTCCTTGCCACACTCCTCCCTCCCTCCCTTCCAGCCCCGTGTGTCACCAGGTCTTCCCTGCCTTCTCGGACCTGGGAGGAAAGAAATAAAAAGAGAGAGGGAAAGGCCAACACAGAGCGACAGCGGGAGAGAGAGAGGAGAGATGTACTCAACGTAGCCTGGTCTTCAGTCACTCTTCCACCCTCTAGCAGATGACAGTTGCTCCTCCCCGGGTGTATCGGAGGCAGTCTCCTGGCCCATCGTGGGTGGAACGCCCTGTCGCGGTCTGGTGTATAGTAGCGGTTCTCCTACTCCAGGCGGTCAGCAGTGAGCCCCTTCCCGCTCGCGGACGCCGGCCTTTTCTTTGAGGTCTCCTCTGCCCCTGGTAATGGCCCGACTTCTGCAGGAGGTCAGTAAGGAGCCCCTCCTCCCCTCGCGGTCGGCGGTTGTTCCTCTGATTTCAGGCGCTGGGCTCCTCCGTCCCCCGACGGATGGCTGCGGCTGCTCCTTTGGGATGGATGATAGCGGCAAGGACTCTACTAGAGCGCATTCCTCCTCCTATAACAGCGTAACAGGAAAAGGAGGAGGTGAGAACCGGACGAAGCATCAAAGTAATATTTAATTGAACAAAAGCATACAAGAATAGCATAGCTCCCTCTCCCGAACTGCTGCCCCCAGCGATCTTTAGCCCTGTCATCGGCTTGATTAGCCTGATTAGGGGCCGGGCATGATTAGGCTCCTCCTTGTCACAGTGTGCAATTCTGATATTTCACATTAGCGCTGACCTTCATCTGACACTGGGAAATTCTAGGAGTGCTGCAAATGAAGCAATATGTTTAATAATGATTTTGCCATATTTGAAATACAAAGATTGTACACCACAAACCTTTGGCACACATATTTTCTTATATAGATGATCATATCAGCATCAGAAAATGGATTTTTTTTTTTCTCTTCATAGCTTTTTTTGGTCAAATGATCTTATTTAATCTAAAATGGCATAACAATGTGTAATTTTTTCAGTTGCTCTAAAAAAAGTTTCACACCACTGGAGTCTCTTATACATTTTTATTCCAGATAAAACTGCTGTGATATTTTGAATTCAGATGCTCTGGTGAGCCTGTGATGGAGCTGTCCATTCAGCACCACTTTGAAATGATCTGATTGGCCAGTGCTACGACAGTGGGACACTCTGATTGGCTGATTTCGTGACCGGCATCATGCTGAAATTTTATTGGGTGCATTATTTATGTTCATGAATTTTATGATAATTAAACAATGGAAAAAGGAATTATATGACCAAATCTGGGTTTTAATAGATGTGTTTTATGTTTTGCTTGTGTCTGTGTGTTGGTGCATTTTGTAGAGTAACATAGCAGTCTAGTTCTCTAGACTGGTAGTCATTAATTTGTAAAGATAGATAACTTGAGGCCACATGAGCGACAGAAACCATTGCGACAACTGGTTGAAAGTAGAACTGTGTTTTTAAACAATTCTTAAATAGAAATAACAAGGCACCTTACAATATATTTCTCATTTCCACTCACACACAAACACACTTTTGCAGTATTCACTGTCCATCCTATATTAAGGGATTAGAGGACCAGCTGTTGAAGCTCCATAGTCTCCCCCCCCCCCCCCCCCCAAACATACATACACACCCACATGATCTACCACAGACTGCAGCAGCAGTGAGCTCTAGACAGGAATCTCATTGAGTCAGGAAGAAAGCATGCTGTTCTGAGCTGAGGGGAGGGGCTTAAGGGCACTGCGCATACTCCATGCACACCGGATTGTGACAAGAGCAGCTCATGCCTCATCTGCAGGAAAAGAGAGAGAGAGAGGCTGCTGCATTTGAGTAAGGTGCACATGAGCTGCTGCTGTTTACATACACACAGGATGTGGAAGAATGACACTTCCAAGGACAGAAAGCTGAATGAAGCGTTCTGAGTGAGGCCATGGGATCAACAGAACTGACACGGATTAACAGCCACCTGCTCGGGATGCCTTGGGAAAGGCGGCCCGTGAATTGGGAAGATGACAATATGGGATCAGGACAGCCCGTACTGCACTAATGAAAGGCTTCAAACTCGCCTGGTAAGATATCCTCTGTGACAGACAGACAACGGGTATTACCTCTTTTTGCCAACCTGTCACTAATTGGTGTAATGCTTGACTAAAACGTCTCTTCTCATCCTCCCTTTCCTTTTTCCTGTCCTTTCCTTTCTTCCCTTTGCTGTCATGTCATCTCTGCTTTTCCATTTCCTCTACTTTTTTCTTACCTTTACTCTTTCTTTTCCACTTCCCTTTTCCTTTCTTTCTATTCCTCTTCCTTTTCTCTTCCTTTTCCTCTTCAGTTTCTGTTTTCCTTACCTTTTTTCCTTTGCTGTTTCCTTCCTCTTACTTTTCCTCTTCCTTGTACTCTTTCTGTTCCTTTATTTTTCCTTTTTATTTTTCCTTTAATTTCCTCTTCCTTTCCTTGTCCTTTCCCCTCCCACTTCCTTTTTTTCTTTTCTTTTCTTTTCCTTTCCTTTCCTTTACCTTACCTTTCTCTGTTGTCTCTCCGCTTCCTCTCCATTTTCCTCTTCATTTTCCTTCTCCTATCCACTCCACAGTGATTCTTTTGTTTGTTTGTTTGTTTGTTTGTTTGGGTGTTTCCTCCTGTTGGCTCTCTGATATTTTTAGTGGAAAGTTACACAGCAATGCAGGAGGCAAAAAAAATGGTTTCTTCTCCACATTCATCCCTGCATCCTAAATACCTGCATTGTGCGGTACAATAAAAGCGCTCTGTCTCTCTTTCTGTCGCTGTCTGAGAACTGCGGTGACATATTAATTCACTTTTTTTCAATAACCTATTACACCGTTTACTTAGCCTGATGATTGTAAATTCTAAGGCTCCGTCTTGTGATATTACAGTATTGTTGAACTTTTTTAAATGCTTATGTAACTCTGTTAGATGGCAGAATGAGTCTTCCCTGCTGGATAGTGGAAGCTTATTTTAGTGGCACTGAGTTCAGGCCAGGAGACTTATGCAGATTAGTCTTTAGAGAAAGAGTGACAATGCAGTTTCCATGCATGCATTTCAGATTCTCATTTTTTTCTGCTTATATACTTTGTTGATAATAAACATCCCAAGTGCAACATTTGTGCTGACATCTTGCCTTGCCTAAATCTGTTCCAGTGATCAGCAGTTGATAAATCTTGTGTTTATGAAGACCTGGGTGTTAGGATGTTATTTCTGGTAGAGATGGAGTCTTGACCACAAGACCTCTCAAAACAACATAAACATTGCCTTGGTCTGAGTCTGGGTCTTATTACTGTGTCTTGCTTTGGATCTCAAAACTTAAAAGGATAGTTCACCCAAAATGAACATTCTTCATCATTTCGTGTCATGTTGTTCCAAACCTGTATGTGGAACACAAAAGGAGATGTTATGTAGAATGGCAGCTTAAGTAACTGTTTACTTTTATTGTATGAAAAAAAAAAGATCCAATGAAAGTGAATGGTGACTGAGGATAACATGTTGATGGTGATTTAGAGTCTAGCTGCTATGCATTGCTGCTTTTGTACAATGGTATTTGCTTGACACTTCAAGATACTTTGAAGAATACCATGGAATTCCCATGATACATGTCCCTGAAAAAGGTAATACCAATGCAATATTTTGCTAATGTTTTCTTACAAGCTGGCTTCAGGTAGCTGCTCTGCAGTAACAATGTGGACAGTCTCAGTATCCGCATTTTGCTGTGTCCTTCGGTGGGACACATGCCCAAATGCTGGTAATTGATCAGAGTGTGTCCTTGGATCAGGCTCCCTCACTGAGTCCATCTGTGTGTTTACTGCGGTGAAAGGGTGTAAACACAAGAGCCATGTTTATTTTCAGTTTGACACAGTAGGTGTTATTCTGAATATATAATATATGAATCCCTCATTTAATCTGTTTTTATTTCCACGTGGTTGCTTCTGACAATTTTATGCTTTCTCTCTCTTTGCATCTCTGTCTCTCTCTTTGCATTACAAATCCATTTACATTTATTCATTTAGCAGAATCCTGGTTTAAGATGTCAATTCAATATGTTGCCTATGTTCTTTAGCTCTTAGCATTCCATAGTGTTCATAGTATGTACTTCCTATTGCAAATGTGGTCACATGATCATTCCCCTGTCTAGTAGTAATATATAATCTATAGACACTGTGCTCCTGTTGCTCAACAGAAAGAGCATAGTGTTAGCAGCGCCAATATCATGTAAATACACTCAATGAGCACTTTATTAGGAACACTATGGTCCTAATAAAGTGCCCAATGTGGTCTTCTGCTGTTGAAGTCTTCCGCCACAAGGTTCGATGTGTTGTGCATTCTTAGATACTATTCTGCTCACTACGAGTTACCACAGCCTTTCTGTCATCTCGAACCATTCGGACCATTCTCTGTTGACCTCTATTATCAACAAAGTATTTACGTATGCAGAACTTCCATTCAGTGGAAGTTTTTTTTGTTTGTTTGTTTTTTTTGGCACTATTCTGATTAATCTCTAAAAAGTGTTGCGTGTGAAAAAACCCAAGAGATCAGCGGTTACAGAAATACTCAAACCAGCCTGTCTGGCACCAACAATCATTCCAAGGTCAAAATCACTGAGATCACATTTTTCCCCATTCTGATGGTTGATGTGACCATTAACTGAAGCTCCTGACCTGTATCTGCATGATTTTATGCAATGCACTGCTGTCACACGATTGGCTGATTAGATAATTGCATTTAGGTGTACAGGTCTTCCTAATAAAGTGTTCAGTGAGTGTATATAGGGTTGTGATTTAAGTTCTCTATGCAATGTTTCCAGAAGAAAGTTTGCTTTATAAGAATGTATGCACTCTGTTGCCACTCTTTTGCCTTATTGCAAATGATCAGAACAATTTCTGATTTGATAAACTTCTTATATTCTTGTCAACTTCAAAGAAAAAAGTCTAGAGAGGTTTGATTATTCCATGCCACATATTTGAGTGTGTGAATTCCTCTCTGACTGGGGTCATTATGGGGTTATTGAATGACAAACATGTATTTTAGGCCCATTAGGCCCATTTTTTCCAAATACCTTACTGGCTGATATACACATAATCACATAATCTTTGTTTTGTTGTTTTTAAAACACGCCAAACTACACCATCAATAAGTAAACATAAAATATATTTAATCTTCCTATTAGAAAGTCACCAGTGATTTTATGTGACAATAATTAGAATGTTGATCTGCTATTGGATGAGGAGAAAGCTTTGACCAATCCTCATCGAAAAATAAACAAGAGTTGTCTGTTTATGGGCCAGTGACAATAAATGGAAGGATTATTGACAGTTGTAAAATTCTGCTGTCTCCAGATTACATTAAATTACAAAATAGTAGAAATTTACAAAGGGAATAAAAAAAGCATAAATGATCCCAAAAGTTTGTATGTGCTTTATTGATTTGTACAGGATTTGTACAGGCACAGGACTTTCCATTTATTCTACTGTCCTATTCTACCAAGTGAGACGGTTGAAAAGCAGATTACAGGACTATTTTAAGCATAGTTGTGCTCCCTCTCTCTCTCTCTCTCTCTCTCTCTCTCTCTCTCTCTCTCTCTCTCTCTCTCTCTCTCTCTCTCTGTCTTTCTGATGCTCTCTGCTATTATTCAGTCTAGATCAGACTAATTTCAATTTTTATTTTTTTAGACATTATTTTCTTATCTCTTTGGCAGTTTACAGTAAATAGATCAGTCATGGAACAATCAGATGCAAATGAAAGATTTTTAGATTTAACAAATTTCTGAGAAGTTGTGATTGTGAATCTCTTAATTATTCTGTAATTTTGACTCCAAATATAATCCAATCCTTAACTGATCTCTTTGATATGATTGGACCGTGATCTGACTTGACTCTCATCCAGATTCTGCAATCTGTTCAGACCCATCTGATTTGTTCTGATATGATTCTAATGTTATTGGATCTTGATCTGATTTAATTTTGATCTGTTTTGGCTCTGATCTAAGAGTGATCTAATTTGACAATAATCCAATCTGATTTGAATCTGATGGGACTCTGATCTGATTTTAAGACCCTAATCTAATGAGACACTTATCTACATGTGTCAGTTCTGATCAAAGTATGAACAGACCACAGTTTGAACTGACTTCTCTGATATGATTTGACTGTGATCTTATCTGACCCTGATCTGATTTTGATTTGATCTTACCAGCTCCTTATCTGACTAGAGCTTGATCAGACTCAGATCTGATCTGACTGATTTAATCTGGCACTGGTTTAATTAGACCCTGATATAATTAATCCCTGATTTGAACAGACTCTTATCTGACTGGACTGTGTTATCAAGTCAATTTATTTGTGTAGTGCTTTTCACAACACACATAGTTTTAAAGTAGTGTTACAGGAAATCATGCATTAACAACAAAAAAGAAAGGAACACAAAACTTCATAAAATGCTGGTTAATGGAGAAAAATAACCTTGGGAGAAACCAGACTCACTGTGGGGGCCAGTTCCCCTCTGGCTTAACAACATGAATATAATGCCAATATTAAAGTCATGGTTTTAAATGTGTAAATTAAGTAAGCGTGAAGGTCCGGTTTTTAAAAAAGAAAAAGAAAAAATATTTTTTATGAACTTTAAGATTAATGACTAATGTATTTGAAGTCCATCCTGGATTAACTGCAGATGTTCACATAGATCACATGCTCAGGATCATCTGAACATCTAACCACTCAATCTGTTTCATAAAGCTAAATATAGGTCTGCAGAAATCCTAAGACAAAACTTCTTAAAAGTGCCCTTTAAAACACGCTAGCACACTAACATAGTGCTATTTCTAGAATAGGAGCTGAAGGAAAAAATACATATTTTGAGGCAAATTGCAAAACTTGCCACCACAACATTAGGGTGTTCTGGGTGTTGCCAGGGCGTGGGTAAGCAATTGCTAAGGTATTCTGTGTGTTTTTTTATGCATTTCTATGTGGCTGCCAGGACATTTCTAGTTGGTTGCTATGTGCTCTGGATAGTTGATAGGTAGCTGCTTACTGCCAAGTGAAAAGAGCTCACCTCCAATTCTCCATTTTTATCTCTAGCTATGGCTTACCTCCTTCCGTGTAAGTCTAATGAGTTGTATCATCAGTCAGATAAAAATCTTATGTTTGATAGCTAAAATTGTTAATCATTCAAAATGAAAAAAAAAAAAATCCTCAAAATTAAACATTTCACTTAATTGTATTAATATGGCAATAGGCCAAAAATAATGCAAAATGAATAACATAACATATGGTAATAACAGTTGAAGCTATGTAACATCATAGCCTGTGCAAATCAATGGGGCACTTTTGGATGCTGCTTCAATTTTACACATTTTTATTAAATACAAAGTTTTATTTATTTAGTATTTGCATTTAGCATTGTTTTTTTCCCTGCTGTCCGTGACCTTACAGACCTGTGACCAATTTTTTGACCCACCAAGAACCACTGCTTTAGTCTATTGACAATACAGTACTGTTCTAAATTATACAGTCAGTCCATGATATATTTGTAAAACATATGTGTATAAAAGCATATTTAATAGAAATACAAGCATTCTGAGATGATATTCTTCTCTTCTTTAGCGAGTTGGACTGTGGCATGATTGTTTTTGTCAGATGGGCTGGGAGTATTTCTGTAACTGCTGATTTCCTGGGATTTTCGTGCACAAAAGTCTTTAGAATTTAGTCAGAATGGTGCCAAAAAACAAAAACAATATATAACAAAAATGCCTTGTTGATGAGAGAGGTCAACAGAGAATGGCCAGACTGGTTTGAATTGACAAAGTATTTGGTAACTCAGATAACCACTCTGTACAATTATGGTGAGAAGAATATCATCAGAATGCTATTCTGGCTGTGGTTATATTAGGCAGGTGGTTTTAATGTTGTGGCTGATCAGTGTATGCATGGCAGGAGTAGACTGCAAAGATTGGTTAGAGTGAGAGGCAGAGAGAAAGAGAGCGAGAGAAAGGGGAGGGGTGTGGTTGAACGGGGGGAGGGGTACAGAGTGAGAGACTGGCTTGTTGACGTGCCAGCTGCTGACGTGAGCAGCTTCATTCAAGAAATCCATGAATATTAAATCAACCGAGCCGCTACACTGCACCACGCAGCAGCTCATTTTCACGCCAACAGCTCACCATCCTCATGACCTTCCTGACCACGAGAAACAGAGCGACTTAACCAAGACAAAACAGACCGAAATAGAGAAGGCAAAAAGAAAAGAACAGCTAGAAGGAACGCGCAATCTTGAGTGAGAGAACAGAAGGGATGCAGGATTCAGAGATGGTAGCTCCACCTCCTCTCCTGTCCTCCTCACATCACCCCATCCTCACACCACAGCCACACTGAATGAATGAAGCAAAGCCAAACTAATGCTTCCTTGCAGCCCCTCATGGCCACCAGGTTTGTCTGTGTTTCATTTTTGTTTGATGAGAATTATGAAGGGAAGTAATTTTTATTATTTATTTGCATGATTGGACCTCACAGTTTACATGTGCATTAGCTACAATTTCCAACATTTGAGTTCTCATTGCTTCCATCACCATGTTGTTTAATACACTGCGTTTAATTATAGCAGTGCATCATGTTTGCTGCATGCATGACAATCATTTTGCACCACATGGGAGTGTTTACACACTTTTAAAAGATTGTGAGGAAGATGTGAATTGCTGCAGTTTGTGTGACTCTTGGTCTTGTGACTAATGTTTCAGAAAATGTTTGCTCCAAGTGTTGGTGATCTTGTCTCAGTATAAAGGCAGAGGTGTGTAGTCATAACACTCACAAAATGCTGGTGTGATAAACTTGTGATAAAGACATTTTATCACTTCATGAGTATGACAAGAGAGATAAACTATAATGTAATGATACACATGGTTGTACACTTTTAGATTTAAAAGAATGCGTAGCCCAAAAATGAAAATTCTGTCATAGCTTTATCACCATTGTGTCGTTCCAAACCTGTATGTTTTTTTTATTTTTTGTTTTTTAAATATTTTTGTGAAACACAAAAGGAGAAATGTATAAATGGATATTTACATTCCACTTTTCCATACAATTGCACTTCATAGTGACCACTAAGCTCCAAAACACCATAAAACTAGTCGACATGAGTCCTCTGTAATTTTGTACAATATTTAATCAGATCTCCACATTAACACTTTCCCGACCAGACTATAAAAATGGCTATAATTTTGATAACCTAGGCCTGTGTCACTTATTAGAAATTCACATTCTTATTCTGCTGTTTAAAGTAATCCAGAGAACATAATTTTAAAATTCGCTTGTGATCTACTAACAGCTGTGCCCTGTTTGATTGACAGGCGGTGTATGAGTATGTGCTGAACATGCGCCATTGTTCCGAAAATGCTCATGCTAATGCACACCTGAACAGTCAAATACATTTAAATATTCTGCCAAAATGCATGTCTTGGTGAGGTTTTCATGTAAACAAAGAGAGTAAAATCTAAACTGAATGTAAACAGCAGTGAAAAAAGCAGATTTGTATTAAAATGTCAGACTTGTAAGCAAGGCTGTAACCATGTCTTGTTTCATTGGGGGGACCAAACCATTTTGGGGGTTGGGGGTCACGGGTGTTGAGGTCACAAATATAATAGTCCTCAGTCCTTTAAAACAGTAAAGGCAATACAATTATTCTGAATAAAGGCTTTAAATGTGTTCAAGTTTTTTAAATGCCAACAAAATTTGATAATTTTTGGTTTTAAAAGACATGTTTTTTCAAGTTCACACAGTACAAGACAAACATTGTGTCTGCATTGCTAGCTGTTTCAGTCATCATTTCTTTCTTTCTTGTTCTGTATCAAAGAAAGATGAATATAATTTGAATTTCTTTTCATCACCGATGTATCTGTAAAATGACATGACATTAGCGGGCTAGCAAAAAGAAAATACACAAAATTATTTACTCTCCTCAAGTTGTGCCTCATTGTGTTTTTTTCCCTGTAGAATATTAACACAATCTTTTCTGCAAGAACCCGAATGCTGCTCTTATACATACAAAAACTGTTCATATGCTGCTGTCAAGGTCCAAAGAGAAAAAAAAATAATCATCAGTAAAATATCATAAAAGTAGTCAGTACAACAGTAAGTTTTTCTATGGATGCAGAAAACTTCGAACATAGTGCACAAGTCATTTGGACTACTGTTAAGATGTCTAAATACTGAACTTTATAGTGCTTGTCCTTTATGAATCTTGACAGCTCCTGCTCACTATAAACTTTTATTCTATGGAATAGAGCTGCTTAAACTTAAATCGATAAGTTTACACCCATGGAAATTACTTAATTAATTTTGCATATTTAGATACTTTCATCTCACATTACATAGACACTCTTAATCTGAACTGCTTGCTGATGAATAATCAATGAGGCTTCTGTTTAGCCTCTGTATTTTGTGATTTTTGCCATAATGAAGTTATATGGAAGCTTTGTGTCAAAGAGTTTTTTAAAAAGTTCAATAAATGCATGATGTTTCCAAAGTCAATTAGTAATCGTGTTAAATAATCATGATCACAATATTGACCAAAATAATCGCGATTAGGATTTTTGCCATAATGAGCAGCCCTATTCTGAAGTTATATGGTAGCTTTGTGTCAGAAACAATTGAGGCTATTATACACTGTAATGTTTCCTTCTGCTGAATCATTTAAAATTCAAGTTCAAAAAAATAAATAAATAATGCGTTTTCACCTCATTCGTTAGTTCTCAAATACTGTATTTTCAAGAATTTACAGTAAGCCGCTTTTATTTTTATATTTAAATTTTTTATTTTTTTTGTCATCCGAAAGGTCGAGTAGAAGATTTTCCAGATGAATACGGAACTTAGATTTTGGGTTGTTTGTCACACTGAGCACACAGAGAGAGTATGGGTTCAGAAGACTTAGAATTTATTGCACAATTCAGAGTAACTACTGTACTTTTATGGTTCTTTTATGGTGTTTTTTGTCCTTTTTGAAGCTTTACTGAAGTGGTCGACATGAAATGTTGTTTTGTCAAGAGCGTGTAAAAATCCTTCAAAAAAATCTAATTTTTTGGTCCCAACAGCATACAGGTTTGGAGCAACATCAGGGTGAAATTATGTCAAAATGTATTTTTTTTTTTTGTGAACTATTCACACATAAGCATTAGAAACTCTCCCATTAAGATAAATGCTTTTGTTGAAAAAAAATTTTATTTTCAACCATGCTATATGTACTGTACAATTAATGTGATGATGTGAATTTACCCTCAACAAAACATACGGACAGCTGACCTAACAGTGTCTTGACAGCATGACAGATGTCGCTCTATGCACAGGTAACTTGATGCTGCTGTTTTTATGGAGCTTTGCAGTGATTTATTCTCACACAGAAGCTTCTAGAACACGTGGACGTCTGTTCTGGGAATGAATGAGTGCTTGAGTGTTGCTGCATGGGCAAAATCACAAGTGCATTAGTATGATATCATGAACTCAGATAGAGCGAGAGAGATTGTGAGGTGTTTTATGAGCTGCTGCCAGTGGTTCTCAACTGGGGGGGGGGGGGGGCTGGGGTCCACCAGGAGCCTGAGTAAACTTCCAAGGTAGCCAAAAAAGTTCTTAACTTTTCTATTTAAATAATTAAAAGTAAATAGCTAAATCTGCTAAAAATATGTAAGTGCAACAGAAAAATCAGGAACATTGTATGCACCGCTGTGCTCTAACTTACTCCTAACTAAAATATTTAGAACAAAATTGATACATTTTCAATATATCCAATTTGGGCCTGATGTACAGTATAAATGTTTCATATGCACAAAATGCTCATTGAAATGTACGTACACAATTTCCCACGTGCGCATCAGGATTTATATAAAATAAACTTACTATGGCATCATACTGAGGGAACATATTTATAATGACAGCCAGGGTCTCTTGGCTCGTGATTTTTCCGATTCCCAAAGGCCATCTGCCTTGAATTGTGTTTTATTACAGAAAATACAGGGTAAAATACAACATTCAAATAGAGATGATCTGTGATGTGCACTTGACTTACGTGGAATGGCCTGGAAAAACTGACACATTTAGTAGTCAAATGGACCATTAAAAAGACTGGTGGTTGGCTGTCTGGAAAGGTTAGAAACATGGTACTGTACACATTGTGTACACCAGGTACATCTGTCGACGCAACATGAGGCAATGGCTAGAGGCAGTCTACATTGAACGCATCGACATGAAGCACCAGCGTGTGTAGCGCAAAATGGAATGGGACACCCGTTTAGGGGGCTTACATACTAGGAAAAGCTCAGATAGAGTGGTGGACACATGGGACTGCGAAAGGTCCATTTGGAAGGCGTGCATAACAGAGGTTAGAGGTGGTCACTGATACAGATGTTTAAAATATGTAGATATTTAAAATATATACACTACCGTTCAAAAGTTTGGGGTCACTTGTCTGAAATGTTTCTCATGATCTTAAAAATCTTTTGATCTGAAGGTGTATGCTTAAAAGTTTGAAATTAACTTTGTAGACAAAATATTATTCTGCCAAAACATATACATTTATTTAATTACAAATCTAAAATTTCCTAAAAAAAAAAAAAGTTTTTGAAATGGATGACTTGGATCAAAATATGAAGAAAAGAAGCCAATAAGTGCCCAACATAGATGGGAACTCCTTCAATACTGTTTAAAAAGCATCCCGGGGTGATTCCTCAAGAAGTTGGTTGAGAAAATGTCACGAGTACATGTCTGCAAAATCTAGGCAAAGGGTGACTACTTTGAAGATGCTAAAATATTACATAGTTTTGGATTTATTTTGGATTTTTTTGGTCACAAAATAATTCCCATATTTCAATTTCTATTATTCCATAGTTTTGCTGACTACTATTATTCTAAAATGTGAAATAAATAAATAAATAAAGAATGAGTAAGTGACCCCAAACTTTTGAACGGTAGTGTATTTTTTGAAAATGTCTTTTAAAATCAATGCATTTGCAGCTTTGTCTGATGCTGGATTAACTCTAGTGTGTAGGCACCTTACTGTCGGCACGACGCACCACAACTGATGCTTCCAGTAGGCCGCATAATTGACTTTAATAGGTTCTATTGCTTTTGATGTGATGCGACACACAAAGACAGGGTGTACAAAGCTTACAAAAGTTAGGTTAAGTTTATGCTTAACAAAAAATAAATACGTATGCACAGTATTCCGCTAACTGGGATTTATAAAGGGAACTTTGGCTCGTTCTGGCATATGTACGGATTAATACATCTGAAAACGTTTGTGCATACACAAAATTGGATTAAAAAATAATCACCTCTTTACAATGTCTATTAAACAATCACATTTCACTAAAATTGTGAATACAAGCTTTGCTATAATTTCAGAAAAAGTGCTAGAGGAAAATTCATACAGTAGTTTGTGTAAAGGAGCTTTCGACTTTGGCAGTGGGGGATCTCGGAGTGAAAAGGTTGAGGAGCACTGCTCTACACCATATTTTCTCTGCTCTTTCTCTCTCTCAGCCTTTATCTCTCTTTTGTCACACTGTTTGTTTTTCCAGGCAGCCAGCTCTTAGCTCAGGTACAGAACATTAATAATTAAGATAGAGCTCTGTGCCCTTTCTGATGGGATGACTGTAGGATGAGAGAGATAGGGGGAGAGATTGAAGGATCTTTCTGGAACCTTTACATCTTTTGTATTATCTTCATCATATTGACCTTTGTAAGCAAATGAAGTCTATTTACTGACAGATCTGGTAATCTAGATTGTTCTGACAGTTTATTTTTAATGCTCAGAGGAAATCATAGAACCAGTAGACTTGTGTAACAGTCTTTTGCTCTCCATTTAATCTAATAGCTGTTTAGAAGTAACATCGTGATTTTAAAGAGATCTCATTTGTAATTTTTTTGTTTGTTTGTTCTTTATATTATGTGAGAGCATGGATGGACATATTGGTTTGATAATTCTAGCAAAAACAATAAAATAATTTGTATTGCTCGTTAGATGTATAGTTCCTATGTTTTGACGCATGGGTTGGAGAAAATCTGATACAACTTTTTCAACGATGTGGAAATTCCCACCCAAATTGAAGCACAGTGATGTTTGAACCCTCACTGCTCTGTTTTGGTGAGAGGTGTCAGTCTGAATACATTCCTGGTTGCTGACATGGCAGAGGTGAAATGCCAACGAGGCCCCTGCTGGGACGGTTTAACCAACACACGCACAGAAACAGTTATGAATTTGTCAGATCTGAAGACACATTTGGTAAGGAACCTAGTCTACATCTGCACTGCAACCTTTAGCTGCAATACAATTCAAACTCTTGCCACAAGTTTGACAACCCATCATGATCTCATGAGTATTCGTATGTATTCTTAGGTAAAGTGTGGTTCTAGTACACGTACATTTGCTTATGTCTGCGCAGACTGAAACATATTGATGTGTTGACAGCTTCTAAAACGTAAATCATTTTACATATAAACAAATGTTTATGAATCGTTCATGTAATTCGATTTTACAGTATTAAACAGTATTTATAATCAATGAGATTAATTGAATGTTCAATGCCATCACTATTTTACTCAGTTGATGCATTATAATTAACATTACAGTTTATTCAGTTTTATGTGATTTCAGTAGCATTATTAAACTCTTTCCAAAGAATTATATCACTTCAACCAAGTTTTAGAATTTATTGTCATTATTTCATCATTACTTAATCATTTAATTTTTATTTGGTTTGCCATGGAACACAAAAGGAGTCGTAATTTTGTTTTATTTCTAAAGCTGTACATTACAATAATTACAATAGAGACTGCATGGAATTAGGAGTCTAAACTTGAAACTGCATATCCCAAATTAGTGTTATACTGTATGCTCCTACACCCCATGCACTAACAACTAAACCATGGCTCAAACAGCTACTTGCATTGTTTTCAAAATGACTCTCTGACAATCTAAATGACAATCTGTTTTTGTATTTATTTTCTGGTAATTTCTTATTTTTTTACGTTTCTTTTTAGCACTGCCAGTAACTCGAACCGCAGCACGCCGGCCTGTTCACCCGTCCTGCGTAAACGCTCGCGCTCCCCAACGTCTCAGAGTCCAGAGGGAGAGAACATGGTGGAGAAGAGCTCAGATCATTCCTCCGACAAATCCACCTCCACCCCAGAACAAGCCGCTCATCGCACACACAGCCAGATGCTTCACACCACCCGCCCTGGTGGCAAAAACTCCAAGGTAAATTAGATGTGGGGAAAAATCATTTTATGTGCAGGATTACCTAGACTGTAAACTACATTTCTGTCTCTTATTTAAAAAATGACAGGGACTGGATTCATGAAAATTTGTAAAAATGGTGCATAAGATTACATTAGTATACATAACTTAGGATAAATTCTAAATAAGAAGATAATAGTTATGAAAATGTTTTGCGAATCTGGCCCCAGATGATTTGTACCCATAAAGAGACATCAGCAAATATGATAGCAATGTTTTGGCTTTTACTTCATATATAGTTGTGTGCCATGTATTGTTCGGTTCCTCGTGACACAAGAATGTCCTGATTTAGACCTTTAAATAATAGTTCACCCAAAAATTTTAATTCTGTCATTATTTACTCACCCTAATGTCCTTCCAAACCTGTACTACTTCCTTTAATTTCTGCAAAACACAAAAAGAAAAATTAGAATAATATTGACATGCCTTTTTTTTGCCATATAATGAAAGTGAAGAGTCACAAGTAATCTATATTAATCATTGTAATTCCATATTCATCAGCACCTCATAAACAGGGAGAATTTTTATGTTGACGCAGAACATCACTTTTGCTTTAATACATGGAGAAGCTGTGCCACCCGGAAGTGTTTCATTTTCTGTGCACATAATTCATAAAGTTTTTATTTTTGTTTGTTTTCTGATATTTTTTCTTCCTCTTGTGCATGCTAGTCACACAAGAGACTGTCTAAAGTAAGCATCGCTCTTTTCTGCTCTCTCTGACCCTTGCCTGTGACCCATCCCATAATGTTCTGCTTCACCTGTGCGTGCTAATGCTAATCCTGCTAAGGTTGCTGCTAATTCATAGCTAAATGTTGTGTGGTACACTTAGCTACAGAAGTTTATTAAAAAGTAAAGTAACTACATAAATAATGTCAGTGTTCCTCACCTGGATCACCTGGAAGTAGCTTGAACAGGTCAAATTTACCACAGTAAGCAGTTCCTGACAAAATATTATAGTACTGTAACTTCACTTATTGTTACTATAGTCAAACTGATTTTACATTGCTTGAAAGAGATCCCTGTATGGTTTAACTATAGTAAATTTTACGTTTTTAAGTGCTAAATTTTACTGTTAACATCCCAATAACTCTCAGCATTTTTCTTAGCTTTCTTCCTGTATACATTTAATGCACATTTAATTAGGCCACGTCCACACTTATACGTTTTCATTTGAAAACATATTCATTTAGCTATGTGTAAGCCTCTCATTCACACTACAACTGTGTTTTCCTCCAACTAAAAATTTAGCATTTAAAAAATGCTACCAGCCCGTCATGACATGACACATCAAAACCATGACATAAGGAAACTGATATCAGAGTTTTCAAATGAAAATGGATTCATGTGGATGTGGGCTTAGTTTATCTAAATACCATTACTAGTAGGCCTAGTTGAGTTACCAGGCTTGTTATCTAGTTCAGATACAGTTTGCTGTAAGTGTTGTCACTAGAAACGCATACAGTATGCTAAGATAGATGGATTCACATATCGTGCTGTCTGTAACACACATAAACATCGGAAATGCCCCTGTCTACTTTCACATCTGTGCAATGATTTTAGCTGCATTTTAATATGCACTCCAGTTATGTGAAGACAAATGAAGAGAAACAAAAACATACTGTATGTATATATTAGTCGAAAATACAATAAGCTTTCCTGGCATCGCTCTGGTGTCTCACTGTCACCTGACCTCTTACTATTCATAAATTTTCTCTCCAGTATGACAGGCTAAATCTGATTAAAGTAAGAAATAAATATTTGTTTTACCTGCCCTTGAGCACTGACCCCTCCAATGAGACCACAGTAGAATTATGTAGAGGCCCAGTATAAGTAAAATTATCTGTCCAATGATCTTCATAGACTTTAATTATTACTTTTTCTGACATGTTGAGTGTCAGAGAGAGAGAGAGAGAGAGAGAGAGAGAGAGAGAGTGCAAGTTTATATATATATATATATATATATATATATATATATATATATATATATATATAAAACTGAATAAATGAAGTGTCATTTGGGATAGATATGGTTATAAAGGTCTTCTTGCAGTGAAAAAGCTTTTGAATCTATTGCTTATGTTCCAATTTTTGCAACATTTAACAGACACATAAGAACAGTTTGATTTAGTGCAAATACTGCTCTCTTGTGGTAGTTTGGTGTATGGGCAACATGCATTATCTAAAAAGGTATTTTCTGTGCAGAATACCCCATACACAAGCAGAGCTTTCCCATAATCCCTTATTTTATAATATATTCCCAAATTAACTGCATTTATACCTGTGCTGGATAGATAGATAGATAGATAGATAGATAGATAGATAGATAGATAGATAGATAGATAGATAGATAGATAGATAGATAGATAGATAGATAGATAGATAGATAGATAGATAGATAGATAGATAGACAGACAGACAGACAGACAGACAGACAGACAGACAGACAGACAGACAGATGATAGATACTGTTTAATTTCTACTGTCATTTGAGAATATTTTTATACAGAATTTCTTAAAAAAATATCAACTACATATTGGCATTATTGATGGGTTTTCATCATAATCAAACTTATAACTAATTTTGAAATAAAATTAATTTACAATGTTAAGGCGTTGTACTAGAAAATTATAACAGACTGGAATCTTTATCTAAAGCACACAGGTATACCTGCAGATTTGAATTGAAACCCTGTCATATCAGTGTGATATATATGTTTATTATGTGTATGTAAAGTATTGAGGAATATTAAAATCTCGTTGTAATGTTTCCTTCTTTTTTCATTTATCCACTGGATTCTTCAAACTCCCAGAAAAGTCAAAGCTGGTATAACGTAAGTCTGTATTTACTCTTAATTTCCTTCTGCTTATATTGAATATTGAATATTGAATGTTATATGTTTTATATATATATATATATATATATATATATATATATATATATATATATATATATATATATAATATATATGTTTTGGGTGTGCATAGTGATGTGCTGAGCTGGATTCTGATTGGTAGCTGCATTACAGATTTGTTTAGAGCAATATCTGGACCATTTGGGACTTCTATATAAAGATTTGTATAAATAATCTATTTCCATTCCATGATATTGGTATTGTCATTTTAAGGTCATTAGTTCAGAACTGGACCATTCCGAGTGACTTTATCATTTGTTGGTTGTGAAAATATCCTCTGCACTTAATCTCATCACACACTGCAACGCCACATGAATTTCTGAGGGTGTTGCCTCCCGATGCTGTTACACAATCACCGTGGGAGAGGAAATTATGACCTCTTTTTTCTGTGACCTAACATTTGACTGTGTTTGATCTTACATTTTACAACATTTCTGTTCCCTTGGGAAAAACTAGATTTTTTTTCCATGTCAGCTCATGATGACATCTTTCAGCATTTTACAAGTGCCTTCATGATGTTTTGTCAATATCTGGGTGGCTATAACCTCTGAGCAACCCTGACGAATATCCACTGCAAAACATCTGAACAAAGATGGTATCTATCTATCCATCCATCCATCTGTCCATCCATCCATCCATCCATCCATCCATCCAGTCATTACTCCGCCTACTCACTTTCTTACTTACACTAATGTTTGTTCTACTGGGCAGAAGACTGTTCACTTTCAGCTGCTCCTCATGACTGTGAATAATCACGTGTGTGGTCGCAAGGAAATCCCATTGACCTCTGTCATGAAGTTCAGTGCTGGGTGCCTCAGCCTTGCTCCTGAACAACAGGTCTGCTTAAACGGTGACCTTGTGTTTTCTATTGAGAGGCAATTGGAGGAGAGACAAGAAAGAGAGCATGATTCACTCATTTGACCTCCCCTCCTCATCCCACTTTCCTCCAGTTTAGGAAGTTTACCAGAGTTCATTCACCCTGTGAGAGTAAGAGACAGAGGGAGTGAAGGAGTGAAGGAAGACTAAGGTGTTGTCCATGGCCCTGCCTCAACACCAATACCATAAAATGACACTTGTGCACAATTGGGCCTGTGTTTCCCTCTCAAACTCTATCCTTTGTTCCTCTTCAAATCCCACTCTTTTTATCTTTTTCTTGGACCTCATGGAACCAAATACCTCTACTGCTCCTGCTACTTTTTTCGATTTTGTATTGGGTCTCTGCAGGCCTCTGCAGCTGGCAATTCTAAATTCAAAATGTGAGCTCAGGTTAAATTTACAGTACTTTTCGGAAACTGGTAACCGTTGCCATCACTGTCATTCTTAAACAGATCACAGTTCACCCAAAGATGAAAATTCTGTCATCATTTAATCACCCGCATCCAAACCTGTATGACTTTCAATCTTTTGTGGAACACAAAATGAGGTGTTAGGCTGTGTGTTAGCATCAGTCACAATTCATTTTCATTGCACTGAAAAAAGATTCAATAAATGTGGATGGTGACTGAGGTTTGTGTATAACCTCTCCTTTTGTGCTCCACAAATGAATGAAAATCATACAGGTTTGGAACAAGAGGATGAGTAAATACTGACAGAATTTAAATTTTTGGGTGAACTATCCCTTTAAGAGTGTTGTTGCAACTTTTATATAGAGACACTAAATCTTATATGCTGAAAGAGTGTTGTTATGACAGAAAGAGCTTAAAGACTGAAGACATAAATCTCACAAACCCTCGATCGTGATTGAGAAAAATATACTGTCTAATACGAAAATCCCACTACAGCTGACACTGCTCCACCCCTCTCCTCTCCTGTATATTCTTTTGGTTTGATGGCTTCCCTAGCTCCTCCTATACCCTCAAGCCCCTCCCACGCCTTTCTGCAGAATTGTTTTGTAGAAAGTCTCAACGAGAACTCTGCCTTGCTGTAGTTAAGGGCTGTTACAGCTCAGGATGGTCTCGCTGTCTGATTAAATTAGACTTGTAACATATTTTGCATCCTCTGACCATAGGACAAACTTAGCTATGTGAGGAGTTTGAAAAAATATTATCTTGTTGTCTGTGGAGGATTTTCTTGAGGTGTTGTTTATAAGCTTTATAAGACATAGAGCTTGTAAACTGAATCCCTAAAGCGAAAAAATGGTAATGCCAGACGATGCCACCTCAAGGGCTACAGAGGTTACTCCATGTCATTTCAGAGTCTGGGCTGGACTGGAGCGTAACACGCATGTTGTGAGGAATTCAGCCATCATCAGGAACTGTGATACTGTAGGCAGTGGAACATCTCCAACGAGAAATGATATTCCTCAGCTTTGAGATGGAATCTGATTGCCTCTTTGACTGGGAGGCGATCCAACAGCCTGAAGCAGCCCAGTATCACTGGACTGACTGGGATTGGGATTCTGAGAGTGTTTCTGCTGTAAGAAACCAATCAGAGAGCAGAGGGGGGAGGCGTCACCTTCTTTTAGTCCATTGTAGCTCAGCATTTTACTTTGGTTTACATTGATTATGATAGACCCTCCGGATCAGTCAGTGATGGTTTTCTGGGGGTCCAGAGACCACCTGTGCATGCTAGATGCTTGGGGTGATTGTCAAAAAACCTGTAAAGTCCTGGTTATATTTAACCCTCCAAAAATAGGAAATCATATTTTGCATAAAGAGAATCAAGCCTACATTTATGACCATAAATATTTTTTTGCATTACTCCTATTGTTTTCAGTGATGATTCTCATTACTGTAACACAGTAATTTTCTTTCACTGTATTACAGTAACAAATTTGCTGTTTTACAATTATTTTCTAAATTAAAATCAGGGAACATGAAAGGCAGTACGAATGTGATGTATAAATTCTTTACAATTTAAATCATATATAATAATTTTAAGTGATCATTTCTTAAAACATTCTTAAGAAGTTCTCATATTCTTAAGAAATATATATATTTTTAAATTATTTTTATTAAATGACTAGCTTTGACATTGTCTGATTATAGCCTACTAGCCTGCTCATGAGGTTCCCTTGTCTACATCAATACTTGCAAATCGTAATGTCAAATGTATCTATCTATTAATATTTTTTAAGTAGAAAGCACCTTACAAATATTCTTTTAATGTGCGTGATATGTGTTAGTTTAATGACATTAACCGCCATAGGAGAACTTACTTGCTGGTAACCATTTGACAACTTTTGACATGGAGGAAAAGATCATAAAAAAAAAAAAAAACTTTTGTAGATAAGAGCTGGAGGTTCTCAATGAGGAAATTACTACAAGGAGAAAAGTTATCTTTGGTAAGTTTGATAATTATATCATGTTGGAATGTAAGGGAAATTGTGGCAGAGACTGTCACCGCTGTGGCCAACTCCATTAGGGATGTGGATGGGGTGAAAAGTCTCTAATTAGCTTCCTAATTATATAATTATGATTCTATGGACTCTTAAGAGCGAAAGAGCACTTTGCAGCGCTTCCATTCATTAACATTAAGAAGATTTTAAACATCATGTATTTTTTTATGCTGAAAATAAAAATAACATAAAACACATAAGTCCGAAATCACATTTTCTTTGAGGAGTCTGTTGGTCACATAAACATACTTCTTAATTGTGTTTGAAGAGTATTTTTACTTTTTACTTTTCTAGGCTATGTTTAGTAGAAGACATCAAAGAAGACATCACCTACCAAAGCCTTTCGTTTTGTCTACTGTAACTTTGTTTTATTTACACAGAAAACTGTTTCTTCTAAGTACAAACGTCCATCAGACCTCTGGTAGAAACTTCTGATCTGATGCATGCTAAATGTTTTGACTGTGTATGTCTCTGTTTGGGTTCGTGTGTGTCTGTTAAGCAAATTTCATACTCTTTTCTTGTGTTTCAGGTTTTGAGCCCCACATACAAGCAGCGAAATGAAGACTTCCGGAAGCTCTTTAAGCAGCTGCCTGACACTGAGCGTCTCATTGTGGGTGAGTGCATGTTCAACCAAAATCTATTCATTAAGCATGAAACGTGTACACTTATTCCATGGAACACAAAACTGGAGTTTGGAACATAGCACACAAGTTATATAACTACATAAATGGTCCTCTTTGGAGCTTGACAGCCCAATCTATTTTCATTGTATGTAAAAGAACATTCGGCTGGTTTTGTGTGCCATGGGGGATAGTCATACATATTTGAGGAACATAGGTGTAAATAATGATAGAATTTTAGCATTACATCGACACTTTTGTTTAAACTTCAAAATGTTCATACAATACTACAGTTACAATAAAATAGATATTAGCCTGTTTTTCACTCCCAGTAAATGAATACTGTAAAACAGATCAAATTAATGGGCAAGGAAGAGGCGAGAAACCGGCTTGACAAATAACTTAAAGGTTTAATGGAAAACTCAAAAGACAAACACATAAGATAACGGACGTCCGTAATTGAGCTCTCTCTCTCGATCGCCGTCTGCGAGTGGCCTTTATCCCTCTTGACGGCTTAATTAGCCTAATACGGGACCGGGCGTGCGTAATCACGCGCCGGTCCCGCCCTCCACCGTGCCACAAATACATTTTATTGTCTTTGAGTCATCCAATTAACAAAATGCTCAGCATTACTTGTACATATTTAACATATTTAGCACGTCAATTATGTATCTTAACATCTATGACATCTCAACTTGTCCCGACAGACTACTCCTGTGCACTGCAGAGAGATATTCTCCTGCAGGGTCGCCTCTACCTCTCCGAAAACTGGATCTGTTTCTATAGCAACATCTTCCGCTGGGAAACGCTGGTGAGTTAAAGGATTACTTTCGCCTCCCAGTCAGAGAGCATGAGTCTCACATTCCGCATGCTCTCTTTGTTACACAGCTGGTTCAGCAAAGCTTTGAGTGGAAAAAAAAAGCTGATTCTGCTTAAAACTCACATTTCTGCCCCTCATTTGAGGTGTAAGCAATTTGTTCCTGTTGTTTTAGCTCTGGAAATTGATATACATTGAATATACTGTGTTTCAGCACAGCATCTGGCTGTTGCTGGTTTGTTTATGTTGAGTGTGTGTTGAGGTCTCTCTTTTATTTCTGAAAATAGCTGACTGTGAGGTTGAAAGATGTCTGCTCCATGACAAAAGAGAAGACAGCAAGACTCATCCCCAATGCCATTCAGCTGTGCACAGACAGTGAAAAGGTATAAACAGTCCCAGTATTTCCACCACTGTAATGAACTGCTGTTCATGCTCTAATATTGTATGTATTCTCTTCCAGCACTTTTTTACCTCATTTGGTGCCAGAGATCGAACATACATGATGATGTTCAGACTCTGGCAAAATGCTCTCCTGGACAAGGTTGGACAAGACTTGATATTACTCCCAAATGTATATATACAGTATAGTGCCCATGTAAGCTCTCTCTTTCTCTCTCTCTCTCTCTCTTTGGGATCTAGCCATTATGTCCCAAAGAGCTGTGGCATTTTGTCCATCAGTGTTATGGGAATGAGCTGGGTTTGACTAGTGACGATGAAGATTATGTACCTCCTGATGATGACTTCAACACCATGGGGTTAGTCTTGCCCTGTCATAAATTTTGTGTCATCTAGGTGATTCATAATTTACACAACACACAATCAGAGACAGCAAATCAAATACACCCAATCAGATACAGCCAATGGAATAACCCAATCAGATAAAGCATTACAGATAATCAAAAAAAAAACAATCAGAGACAGCAAACTGAATACACCCAGTCATATACAGGCAATCAAAATTGCCCAATCAGACGTTGCCAGTCAAAAACACTTAATTAAATACAGCCAATAAAATACACCCAATCAAAAACACATTATCAGATATATGTACAACCACTCAAATTCCCAGTCATATACATCAAATCGAATATACCCAATCCGATAAATCTAGTCAAAAACAACCAGTAAGTTACAGCCAAAAAATACACCAAATCAGATACAGATAATCAAAAATACCTAATCAGATTCAGTAAATTAATTACACCTAGTCAGATACAGCAAATCAAAAACACCCAGTTAGATACAGCCTTGATTGAATCCAAACACAAAATCAGATGTAGCCAGTCAAAAACACCCAATCAGATTCAGCCAATCAAAAACACTAAATCAGATATACCTAGTAAAATTTACAGCACCAGATATCCAGATGACAGCTCATCGTTCATTTACTAATTTCTCTACAACTCATTTTCTCCCACTGTCCATCCCATCATTATTTGTGGGAGTGGGTCTGTTCTGTAGCCCGAGCTGGTAATCTTGACCTGCAGCTGTTGCCCCTCTCCCTGGTGCAGGTACTGTGAAGAGATACCCGTTGAAGACAATGAAGCCATCAACACCTGCCCCAAAACCCCTGAAGCTAAAATAGACATCAGCCCCCAGCTCCACAGGAAAGTGTTTCTAAATTGCAGTCTCAATTCCATGGACAGCACAGATGCACCGATCAATGTAAGCACCGGGTTCCTTTACAAAACACATCACAACATCACTGTGGGAGTAAAATAAGGTCACATGATGCTCCCATCTTGTATGAAATGTTTATTTGTTTAACACGTTATTACAATTTGGAAGTACTGAATTAAAAAAAAAAAAAAAAAAACTTCTTACCACTTTACAACTAAAAAGAATAACCAAAAATTGGCAACTGTTTTAATGAAATAACATTTTGTTTTGAAAATCAGTGTGGTTTATTTTTGACATAGCTTGCACAATTACAAGTACATGAACAGCACCAAATCTCATAATTACAGTAATTCCGACATGACGTGAACATAACATTACTGTAGTCCAGTCAGTCAACTCTCATAAGATTTAGCATGTTAATATGAGAATTATATATTTATATATAGTGGTCTTGGCTGACTAGACCTGCTACGCTGCGGAAGTGCAAGTACTGAGACTTGGTGTTAAGCATGTGGACATGCTTCTGCTGCAACACAATTAGAAAAACTCAATACATGCTGCATAAATAGACATACAATCCCCATGTAGCAGATCTAGACATGTGGAGGTGGAGAGTTTAGAGAAAACTCTTGCAGCGTGCTGCAGTGAAACCAGCTTACTTACAAACTGAGCAGTTTAAATGTTAGGCAAAGAGAGAGTACGCAAGATGATTGCCTAACAGACAACAAGTTCAAAGGACCTTGCACCATTCAGTTTTATGCCTGAACTAAGTAATTCATATTTCAAATAGTCAAGGTGGACACAATACAGCATAACATCAGTACTAAAGTTTTGAGTTTACTTTAGTACTGAGGTTATGCTTTATTGTGGTCACCTTGACCATTTGAAATATGTTTTTTCATAAACCAGACATGCACAGTGTTCATGGAAATTATACATAATACTAAATGTGTCTGTGTAGTTTGACGTGCCCCCAGTGGAAGATTTTACAGATTGTGTGCCAGAAGATCTACCACCCCTGCCTTTACCTGACAACAACATGACAGAGACCAGTGGCACCGTCCCTTTTCCTGCCCCCTCCATTGACTTCAATGACAATGAGGACCTGCCAACCGAACTCAGCGACTCCTCAGAAACACACGACGAGGGTATGTAAATATTCCAACACTATACCAAAAACAAAAGATTGAGCTGCAAAAACCCATTTCATCTTTTTTGAGACACTCTATACGATGATATGTTCATCAGCTTGATGAAAAAATGAATATATAGATTTTAAAAATGCCAGTCCAAGATTGACAAGAAAGACTGTGTCTTTGGGGACACTGCCACAAGAACTTTGGTCGCACTTAATGGCATTGGTGTTCTTCCTGTTAAAACGAAATACAGATCTCGTGTGTATGTGTGTGTTTTCAGCAGGGGAAGTGCAGGCCTTCCAGGAGGATTTGAATGGGAAGCTTTACATTAATGAGGTGTATAAGTTTAGTGTGGATAAATTGCATGACATCCTATTCACCGAATCACAGTTCATGAGGGACTTTCTGGAGCAGCGACGCTTCTCAGGTGAGCACATAAATCAGGCTGATACCAATATCTAGAGAGTAAGGTTCAGGTGGTTGAGAAAATATATATGTTGATATTATACAATTTTATTAATGGCAATAAAGATGTAAACAAAATTACTAAAATTAAATAAATATTTCATAACTCAATATTTACTCAAAATATACCACTGGCTTTTTTCCACCCTTTTCTTACACTCTCTCTCTTACTCTCACTCTGTAGGTGTGGTTTATCACCCCTGGAGGAAAGAAGAAATGGGTAATCAGACCAGAGAGATCATGTACACCATCTCCCTCTCCAACCCAATGGCCCCGAAGACAGCCACAGTCACAGAGACACAGGTGTGCTTACCCGAGTCACCGGAAGAGATAAACAAGCCTTATACTTAGGACTGCACGATTATAACAAAAATTATGATTGGCGATTATATCTCTATATATTGTAATTGTGATGAATTCTGATTAACGGAATTTAAATTATTTATTTTGTCTGGGGCAATAGAACACAACAGTTCCCGCCCTCTTTTTCCCTTTCATTTCTTCCATAGACTATTCATAAAAGCATCCATTAAAGAGTTGTAAAGCATGAACCAAAACAACCAGCTCCGAGGTGAATCGCAACATTACAAACTTTGTTTAAAGGCAAAAAAGTATTTGAAAATCCGACAAAAAGATGAGGTGCAGGTCTGTGTACTTACCGTCTTTCATGAGGGCAAGGGATACAATCCCATGAAGCATTGCGAATCACGTAATCGAATATAAATCTCTCAAAATATATAAAAATTTTGATTTTAGATGGTTGATTATACGTATATAAATTTGTTTATATTTATTGCAGAATATTCCGATATTCATAAATATATAAGTAGTTTGAGAGTGCAGGGAGACCAACTTGTTTGCGTTATTCAGAGTGGGAGTGGGCGGTGACTTCTGCGGGCTTATTCGTGGTTTTTGTTGGCTACTGTTCTCTGATTGGTGGAGCTGTCTTTGCTGGGCCATGCATAATGTAGTTGTTCAACAGGTATTCTGCTATTAAAAATTATTTTTAAACAGTGAAGTTAAAATGGGTTGAAACGGATGGTTTCAACGGAAGCAAATACCATCGATGAACATCTTTGGAGCTTAAGGAAGATCTGTCTCTAAAGGTTTATAAGTTACCATTGAAAATCAATCAGTCTATGGAAGAAATTAATGGGATTTTTACTTCCAGAACCAGAGTAGACCTCGATGGGAAGCTATAAATGACACTTTTCACTATTAGTTGATTGTGGCAGCTATAAATGTAATCTCGATTATTTATTTGATGAATTATTCAGCCCAATTTATACTTTATGTAGGACATGTTTAGTGTAGCTACTGTTGTTATGATGATGCTATGAAAAGCTGTAGTTTATTTGTGTTTTACCTCTAGACTTTGCACAATGCCAGTCAGGTGAGCGAGTGTTACATCATCGATGCTGAAGTCATCACTCACGACGTTCCGTATCACGATTACTTTTACACGCTCAACCGTTACATGCTCACTAGAGTCGCCAAGAACAAGTGCCGCCTGAGGTAAAATGCGCACAGTATTATAATCCAATTACTATTTAGAACTTTCAAACATTGTATACCATGTAAATGTAAGACTAAAAAACACTCTTGTGTTAATGGACTTTGTAGGGTATCGGCTGAACTGCGGTTCAGGAAGCAGCCGTGGGGATTGGTAAAGGGCTTCATAGAGAGAAACTTCTGGAGTGGCCTGGATGAATATTTCAGATATTTAGGTGAGTTTTGACAGAACAGAGATAACACACTGTACATTTTCATTGAAAGAAAGAAACTGTTATTTATTTTGCATTGCGAAAATGTTTGAACTTTACAGCGGTGTTGGAACCTTAGCTGCGTACTATGAAAATAGTGCAGAAATACATAATATAAAGTAAAATAAAATATAGCACAAATGGAGTAAACAATTAATATTAACAAATACAATATTTAAAAACAAAACATACATTATAACAAAATAAATGAAGTAACACAATAATTAAATAATTATACATACAAGTAATTAAGAAGCATAAAGTTAAAGGTGCAGTATGTTAGATTCAGAAACCCTTGTTATTAATGACACCTGTGGCACGAGCACACACTCCATAGGGACGCGAGCGAGCGTGCATCGACCAAAACAATGAAGTAACGTGCAAAGAGACTGAACATCATTCACCAGCATCATGCTGACAGATGAGGTAGCATAATTAAAATTACACAGTTATGATTGTTTAACTACAAACTTTGAGACTGTATATTATATTTGACTCTGGAGCAGGGCCAAAACAAAGTGTGGATATAGGTCTGACTATACAAGACTGTAGTTTGAAGTAATCACTTTTCTTTGCATGATACATTCACTGCATTTATACGATAACCTATGTCGGCGGATGATGACAGTAGCTGTTTATAAAATAGACTGTACATTATAAATATGTTGAAAGTATTGATGTAATACATCACAACCGTCATTTTAATACATCGATGCGCTATTGTTTTATAATAATATATTGTATATATTTTCTGTATAATCAAGTTATGTTACACTATTGAATGGGTCTTCTTGCATTATCTCGAACATTGTCTAGCATTCATTTCATGTGTTATTGTAGTTTAGCTAAAATTACACAGATCAATCCTTATGTCACTATATTTCACATGCTTGGCAGTTATGTACGCTTACCTGTCCAATGAGAAGAACGCCAATTTCAGGGCAGTTTTTGATTCTCAAATCCCTCCAGGAATCAAATGCCCTTACAGTATGAAAATCAGTCTACAGGCAACCTGGTAATAGGCAACCAAGGAAGTTCAGGAAGGACACATTTTTTAGGTTGCGTTACGAGCCATTCACACATTGGCAAAAAAAAAAAAAAAAAGTACAATTGTTACATATTGCACCTTTAAGATGATACTAAATAGACTAAATATGCTAAAAGTACAGGAATTGACTAAGAACTAAGACTACGTATGCTAACATTCTCTTTGTTTCTGTGTGCGTGTGTAGAGTTGGAGTTGAGTAAGGTACAACTGCTGTTTTCTGAACCTCACAAACAGTCTCCCAAATCCAAAGCATTACGCACAGCTACAGTGAGGCGACGGAAACGCCCCCTGATGCACATTAGGCAGCAGCACCTGGACGAGGTGCTCAGTCCCGTCACCACACCTGAGGACGGGAAGAGTGTTGTCCATCGCATCAAACACGTGGCAGGTGGGATATCACCCAAACTTCCTCCTGAAAGACTCATTTCCACTGTGGTTTTGTTGTTTGTGTCTTAAAGGAACATCGCTTTACACATTTTACCCATTTGTATTATATGAAAAAACAAACAATTGTGCGCATAAACATTTCTCAGCTCAGCAATATTGTTGTTTAATGTGTTATGTATTTTTTTATTATACTCTATACACTTTTGCCCCATTCACATATTATTTCTACAGGATCCACGCAGACCAGACACATCTCAGAACACAGATCCGAAGGCCTGGCTCTCTACAACGTTTCCAAACTTTTGCTCATCATCAGCTCTGTGTGAGTTTTCTCACTGAGAGATGAGATTCCAACCAAAAGGTCACAGCTAGACTTAATTAACAAAGTCACACGTAGCTCAATTAAAGCAGCCACATCATGGAATACATAATTATTCCATGTTAAAAGTAAAAATTAAACAATTTGATGGTTTTTACGTCACAATCGTGAATATATTAACATATGTTGGGCATATGATGGCCTGCACTGATAACCAATAGGAAGACTTATATTAGGAAGTCAAAAGGTAATTTACACATACATTATGTTTGCTCTGGTGTGGAAGTCTGTTTCCAATCTGTGTCTGTCCCTCACACATTCAGAATGAACAGGTTTCTCAGTTTGTTTCTCAGCAGAGAATCATTACTGTCTGTGTTGTTTTTTGTCTTCATGTCTTTTCTCTCTCCTGTTTGCATTGCATCCTGCAGGATTTGTGTAAGGTATTCATTGTTTTCATCTGTATGATTGTAGGATAAAGTCAAAGCTTATTCAACTCTACAAATAAGAGATTTGATCTATTTGATACATTGATGTAGAGTGAGCCGAATTACTTATTTTGGATTGTGTTCTGTTTTTTTTTTCAGTCTGGTGCTGCTGGTATTTTTAAATATGATGCTGTTTTATAAGCTCTGGATGCTGGAGTACACGGCCCAGAGTTTGACCTCCTGGCAAGGTCTCAGGTCTCATGAAAGGTAACTACACATACTTGCTGTGTTTATGTGTTGTTGTCATTTAGATTAAATGTGAGATTTACTGTTCACTTGTTGTAAATATTGTTCTTTCTTAGGTTATGGATTTGGAAAAAAAAAAATAAAAAATAGGTCATCATTTACAAACCTTTGTGTTGTTCCAAACCTGAATTAGTTTTTTTCTTCCATTTAATCACAAAATAAAATGTTATGGCACAGTAACATATACCTTTGTAAGGTGAAATTCTGCTGGAAAATGTTCACATGGAGTTCAAGTTTGGTGAAATTTGACAGACGAATTTACCTTGTTGACCTATAGGATGGACAATGGACAAGGGTATCAAAGTTTAAAAGTTTCTTTTTAACTTGACTCTTGCAAAGTATAAAGTGCAGCTTTAATTAGAGGCTGCTTGGCAATACATTTTTTGTTGTTTTCACATGCTTAACGTCCGCCCACATTTTTTCTGGCCTCAGAATTTCACCGTGCAAAAGTGAATGTGACTACATCTTTAGGCAGAATGTTAGGGAGTGATAGCCTATATCACCATAAACTTTCATCTTTTGTCCATACAATGAAATTGAATTGTGACTGACAGTGTTATCGCAAAACTCAATCAGACTGAGTATTCAGTCTTACATCTCCTGAAAAAAAAAAAAGGAATACGGGTTCGGAACAAGATAAGCACGACTTAAATGTTCACAAATGTGACCAAGAATAATTAAATATGAATATTAAAGCTTGAAAGGAGAAATAGGGGAGATTATTAAAATTACCTTTATTGAACAGATGAGTTCATTTCAAAACGCCCCGTCCACACTGCCATCTTCAAACATTTTCCAAAGGTTGCTCGTCCACACCAAAACATCTGAAAACACTTGAATCCCCTTACTGAGCAAGCGAAAATCTGATCATAGTCATCTTAAATCTTAAAAGCCATCTAAGGCTGTGTCTCATTTGGAAGGCTGCATCTGGAGATCGCATTTGTTGGCCGCATACGTCATAGAGGTAGGACACTTCGAATGCAGACTTCAAATGCGACCTTCTTTCACGGGAATTTCGAGGATGCATGAGGTGAATCCTTCGTGGGCACTCACAACCCACAATTCTTTGCGTCAACGGAAATGTCTAAAGAAAATAAATCCTGTAAATATGATGTTCAAACGCAAGGAATGTTAATTCCCAAGTTGAAGTACCTCAGTAGCGCTTGTGCTTGTTAAAGAGTGGCATGCTGTCCTAGCAACTTTCCGTTCGTCCTACGAAGGCGTCTCGTTTAAAGGAGGACATTCGGTATTTTTTATTTATTTATTTTATTGAACAAAAGATTTACGGAGTGTATTCTCATCAAGGATATGTTTGGCTTTATTTATTATTGCAAGGCTTTTGGAGACTTTGGTTTTTATGTGTCTAATGTGAGTCTTCCAGGATAGTTTATTATCTATTGTTACTCCTAAAAATTTTATTTCAGCAACATTTTCAATTTGTATTCCATCAATCTCAATCGCCATATCTGTTTTTTTCTTATAATTACCAAAAAATATAGCTTTTGTTTTATTTAAGTTTAATGATAATTTATTACTATCCATCCATTTTTTAATATTCCTTAATTCAGTATTTACATCATTAATAGTCTTCTCATAGTTGTCATATGTCAAATAGTTGTTTAATGCAACCTCTGATTATAACATCTGTTTCCACTCTGAATGTTTCAGCATTGGCAGCTTTTGGGGGGCTTATTGTTGTGACATTATTTTTCCAGTAAATTTTAAGCCACCTGTAGTTTTTATAACACCCTATAACAGTGCATAATTATCCAGACCCTCAGCTGCTCGCTATCACCTGTAATGTTAGTCTAGCTGATAACAACAACTAAGCGGAAGTGTAGAGCATCCGAGAGGAAGTCTCTCGTTTCAGTGGCGCTGCCCATGGAGAAGTCAGAGAAAAGGTGGATAGAGGGAAAAAGAGCATGCACTCTTATTCAAGTGACTGCGAGAACAAGGCACAACACTTCGATGTTTGATGTTCGGAAAATGTCTGTTTATCTTGCCTCAGTTTCAGTGAACTTGTTTACGTTCAGCTGATCTGTTCCTGAATGAAGTCTGTTAAAGGTAGACTGTTTGATATACAGTAGATATACATAACTCGCGTGGGCTTTCAAGAAACAGGAAAAATAATTACATGTGTAGGACGTTTGCGTTGTAGGGATGCACATGCAGATTTAAGATATAAAATTAGTAATTGAATGTCTAAATGTTTTATATACATATATATATATGTAAAAAATATGCTACACGCAATGCAATTTCCAAAATTGGTTAAACGCGGCAAATAGGAGCTAAGGTTTTCAGAAGGACAGTTGTACACTATTTTGTATGTAGCCTATCTGTTATATGTTTGATACATTTTTAAATTAAGTTTATGCTTTTTTCTAAATGTTTGAATATTTAATTTAAGTGTATTCGGTTACAGTTTGACACATTTTTGTCATTTTGCACATTATCATTAACTAAAAGATATTATTTTTATTCACTATTTAATTTTAGTCAGAGTTAAACTGACAAAAAATTATGAATTTGACATGACAAAATATTGACTCTTTTTAAAGGACATTTTTGTCAAAATACTAAAACTATGACTAAAACAAAAACTGTGTAAAAATTAACACTGGCTGCTGGACAGCAATTTAATGTTAACTTCCCGTCACCTTTAAAGGAATGCAATGTGAAGGTTGTTCAAAGTAGCATATATCTTAGACAATTCTATGTGGATAGCAGGAAGAACAACGGTGCTATAATATGGGACACCATCTTGATGACTTAGGTTAAATGGATCACTTGACTGCATCACATGACAAAAAATATGTCATCGTTTTCGAATATCTCCGTTTTCCCTGTCCACACTAGTATAACGTGAAGATGTTGTATTCAAATTTATCTACTTGAGAGAGCGTTTTCAGTGTCTGTTTTTATTATACCGGATTACTAGAAAACCAGACATTTATGACAGCAATCACTGATGATATACTGTTGATGAATTGCTGATAATTTTTCTATAAGTAGTAGTAGTAGTAGTAGTAGTAGTAGTAGTAGTAGTAGTAGTAGTAGTAGTCAAATCTGTTCCTTTTTCGTCCCATTAAAGTAGTGAAAGACTTAGAACATCATCTTTGTTTGTTTTTTGGCTTTCTATCTTGTTTAACCATCTAAATCAAGAAATTCTGTAATTTGGCAACTAAAAATGGCCATTTGGCTCGTAATATTTTTATTTTAGGAGCCAATGGCGCCATAGTAATTTTTTTAGTCAATTTCTAGGAACCAGTATATAATAAAGACTTGGGGATGGGCTTTTTAAACATGGGCCCTTAAGTAACGTTTCAGCAATGCCCTAGCAACTGCATAGCCACACCCTGCCAATCACCCACAACATTCTAGCATCATAGTATAGAATTTTGTATGGGCAAGCATCACTCACATTTTCTTAAAAAAATAAATACAATTTTCTACTTCTCTTTACAAATTGGTGTGATGAATGTTTTTCACTCTGTGTGTGTGTTTGTAACAGTAAACTTCCGCAGACACAAATAGAATGGGCCCAACTTTTGGACTCTCAGCAGCGTTACCATGTAAACGAGCTGGAGAATTGGAGAGAAATATTAAAGTCATCTGTGCTGATGTTAGACGAGGTATGATCTTGAAACTTTCATATTTTTATCATGTCAATTACATCAGTTAATGGAGATGAAAGAGACACAGACACTAAAAACTAATCACTGTGGGATTTCAAAAGTGCATTACTTTGTTTACAGATGAGAGAGTCTTTAATGAAGCTACAGAAAAGTGCTGGATTAAGAGACTACAAATCTGAGAGTGAGGAGAAAAAAAACACACCATCACTGACAAACAGAGTCCTGGCTCAAGAAATGTAAGGAACATCTCCACTCGAAAGAGATATGAGCTAGGCTGGATAGGTTGGGGCAAATGAAGTGGGCGGCGCCAACTTAAATGCTCTCACCATCTGGCTGCAATACCAGGAAGTGTTGTCAGTCCTTTCTGACAGTTGACATAGAAACCCTGTGCTATCGTCTTCTCTTTCTCGTTTTTTTCCATCTTTTCATTCTGCATTTTGCTGTCGGATCACGACGATAAGAAATCATCACCCAGGGCTAAAACAAACCAACAAACCAAAACAATTCATCTACAAAACTGTCACAGACTGTCTGGTGTAAACATTTGAAAGGCTAAATGGGATGTTTAACGCAGCAGCATCCCCTTTCTTAAAACCTTTGGAGTCTGGGACCAAAAAATATGGAGTTACTTGGACATGTATACATTTATTTATTAAGAAAATATGGAATTGAAATATTTAATGAATACACATGGAAATATAATATTTGTAAGTAGAGTTATATTTGTTGCCAGAGTTAATTTATAACAGTCTTCCATGGAGAATCAAGGCTGGTTCCTTGATAGCTTGCGCCATGGAGCATCAACTATATGCAGCTTACTTTTCCTCCTCTGTGTGGAGGAGTTATATACTTTCCCTGATTGATTTGTAACAGTCACTTTTGTGATTGAATGACGGTAGATTTATCGACTGTGTCATTGGCTGCATTCCAATTTTTCATACTTCTACTACACACTAAAAGTATCTGCTTCACCGGTGATGGGGGATAAAGGTATAATTCATCCAAAAATTAACATTCTGTCATCATTTAATTACCATGTTGTTCCAGACCTGTATGAATTACTTTCTTCTAGCTCAACCAATAGTATGAGCTTTGGGCAGGGCTAACTTTTTGCCCAACAAATCGAAGACAGGGGGGAGTGTTTGGGTAAACTTCTTGGAAAATTTGATTAGTGACACTAGGTGCAGAAACTACAAACTTTACTTTAAGATTCATACATTTAAAAACTGATGTGGCAGCTTTGGTCTTGCAGTTCTTGTCAGTTTTCGCCAATTAAAAAGTCGATAGAGAAGTATCACAAACTCCTACTCTTCCAAAGGGACTATAGGCAACATTAGCCGCAAAAGGATTCATGAACTTAAACAATCCACTGGAAATAGTGCATTTTTGGCAGGATATAATGTAGTATGATTTTGAACATACTAATCCTTTTCTGGCATACTACTTAGAACATATATTATGCATATTGGGATGCAGCCATCATGTCTTACGAGCCTGTGGTCAAACAAATCTGTCATGCTGTAACAGTTGTGGAGTATCATTGGTTAACGAAAAAAATTGCAGCATCCATTCACTTGTGAATTAGTTATTTTTACATGAATATGTTTCTGTTATATCCTGCAGGCAGATGTAAACAATTTCATATTGCCAATCTTTTCAAATGTGTTTTTATTTTAAAGCCATTTTATGACTTTTGTCCCATGTCTTATGTTGTCTCTGTGTTTTGATGGAGACGTTGATGCTGAATTAACTGTTGGAAAGGTGACAGACATACATCGGTCATGTGAGAACATACTGAATGTGGTTTGGTCAGTTGCAATGAAGCTGGACAGCATTATTTTATTGATTCTTTCTTAAAGAGAGACCAGCAAATTGTTTTTTTTGTTTTGTTTTAATACTGAACTGTGAAAAATTCCAATTATGCTTGACTTTAAACTGATCAGTATTCAGAGCCTCTGGCTAATATAACTACTATTGTTTTTAATTGTTCAACTTACATATAAAGGTCAACATAACCTTAACCTCTTGTGGTGCTACAAGCAAAGTTGTGTCTTCTTGTACAAAATCCCAAACACAAAAGCCCAAAAGAGTGTAATAATAACAAAATTTCACACTCTGGGCCTCTTGACACATTGAGCTGTGGTGCTCATGTAGGCAACGCGGGTTCAAGTCCAGTTTCGTGTCCATTTCTTGATCACGTTCTCTCCTTCTACCCATCATTTCTTGTCATTCACGTATTATCTCTATTTATAAAAGTGGCAAAATGGACAAAAATAAAAGTAGAAAATGTATTTACTGGACTGGATCTATTGCTAAGTAAGAATTTTACAATCAATTAATGGTAATCAGATTTGTGTAATTAAAAACCTGGTGTTTTTTGTCTTCCAATTATTAAGTCTTCCACTTATTATGCTGAGTGTTCCAGTTTATGATTTGTGTAGATTCCAAAAATTCAGAATTCTTGAATTTGAATTATTCTATTAGGGAGTTGACTGCCTCATTAATTTTTTGATTGGCTCATAATTAGTCTGTAACACTTTTAAATAAGGTTCAATTTGTTAACATTAGTTAACATGGACTTACATTGAACAATAATTTTACAGTATTTAATAATATTGGTTAATGTTATTTTCAACATATAGTAATACATTATTGAAATCAAAATTTGTACATGCAAATATTATTCAATGCTCTATGAACTGACATGAACTTACAATGATCAATATATGTATTACTGTATTTATTCATGTTTGTTAATACAAATACAATTGTTCATTGTTAGTTTATGTAAACAATTAGGCTTTGCCATGTTAAAAGGAATGTGGATATACACATTGATAAAAAGCTAAAATAATATCTCGGATGGACTGATTTGATGTGCCAGTCTTTCACTGGTGGGGTCACTCAAGGTCATCCAGGTAACTGGATCTTAAAGGAATATTCTGGGTTCAATACAAGTTCAGCTCAATCGACAGCATTTGTGGCACAATGATGAATACTTCCAAAATTAATTAGGACCCGTCTCTCCTTTTTCATAAAAAAATAAAAATCAAGATTAGAGTGAGGCACAATGGAAGTGAATGGGGCCAAATTTTGGAGGGTTTAAAGGCAGAAATGTGAATCTTATAATCTAAATAATGCGTTTAGATTAACTCTTCTGTTAAAACTTGTGTATTATTTGAGCTGTAAAGTTGTTTGAGTCATCACTTTTCCCGGGATTACAGGGTTTAATTTGCCATGGCAATGAAGTTGTAAAATTGGATATAACTTTAAGCAGAAAAGGTAAGCAATTTTATCACACTAAAGTTATGTTAATACGCATATTGTTTATATCTTGTGGCTATACTTCTGAGAAAGTGAGTATTTTAAAGATTTCAGATTGGCCTCATTCACTTCCATTGTAAACCTATATTTTTGCTTCTTTTAAAGAAAACAAAGGAAGAGTCTAAATAAATTTTTGTGGTAATGAACATTATATCACAAATGCTGTCAATTGAGCATAAATTGTACTGAACACAGAATATTCCTTTAATCCTTGCTGGTCTTGTATCCATATGTAATAAATAGGTAGATAGGTTGTCACCCTCATGTTGTTCCAAACTTGTATGATTTTCTTTCCTCTGTGGAATTCAAAATTACATTTTTGGCAGAATTTTCATTCTATTGGGAAGACACGCAGGCTTGAGTGAAGATGCCATTTATTTGAGGAATGTTAAACAGAAATGTAATGTCTCTCTTTGGCGTAGGCCCTGTCTGGCTGTCCGAGAGAGTTGTACTCGGAACCATCATATCCTGCCGGAGATAGGAGGCAGGGGCGAGGAGCCTACCCCTGTGCGGGACGGGGCTCAACTTGTGGTGGTGGGGTGGTGGAGCTTTCTGTGTTAGCACACTGAAACAGCAATGTGATAGATTGTGAGCAGACTTATAAAGCAATGGCTTACCTGCGATTGGCTAGGAATTACCCAGCTAATGGTGTGATGATGTACAGCTGCTAGTCTTCCCACTAGAACTACACTGCACATGTCTCAGTCACCAGGCATTTTCATTGTATTGAATAAAAGATGCAAAAAAAGCTAAGGGATCCAAAGACTTTATGGTTTGGAGCAACATGAGGGTAAGTCAATTATGACAAAATTTCCTTTTGGGGTGGACTATCCCTTTAAGAATGGATGCTTTGTTACTTCATTATCATGGGGGCAGAAGATGACCACCCACAAAATATCAACAGAGATAAATCAGAGAGCATTTCCAGTCATAGCAGTCTCCTCTCATTCATACTTGTTATTACGTTTCAATAGGGTTTACTGTCTCAATGTATTTTTCATAATGGTTCTGTTGCTTTTAAAAAACAGTCCAGGAAAGGGATTACAGTTCATATGTGTCTCTCTACCTCCATGTAAAATATCATATTTTAAACCAATATGCAGTACGTAATGTGCAATGGCTGTGTATGTTCAACTTCAAGTAGAGTGTGTATGAATCCATACATGGAACACCTCTGTGTGAATGTATTTATTTGGATGTAATCTGCTGATTTTTAAAGCACTGGAGAGTTAGAGGGCAAAGATCATTTGATGTCAAGCACTTGGAGGCCAAAATGCAACAATGGTGCAACACTGCACACTGTCAGGCCCTAAAAATAGGCCTATTATTTTTCTGTACTGTACACTAAGTGAAGAGAAAGGATGATTTCTTTTCTATGGCTGTGACTAATGGTCCACGCTTATTGGAAATGCATTGATTGTCTATTTTTTTATTTCATTATGATTTCTAAATGATCAAAAATCATGTCAAATTCAGCAGCCACACACACCAGAACACACAGGATTAGTTTGGTCTGTTTCCCCCCCAAAATTTTTTAAATGAAATCATAAAATGTCTTAGAAGACATCCACTAAACCAATTCCAGAAATCAGAAACCCATTGAAGAAAGTTCAATGTTTTTCTGTTAATGGTTTTGTTACCAAGGAAAATATTTCTACCTTGAGAACTCGCAGACTTCAGTAAAGTTTAAGATTACATTTATTTGATGAATATGAAACAGGAATGTAATGTCTCTCTTTGGCGTAAGCCCCATCTGGCAGCCCGAAGAAGTTGTACTCAGAACCATCAGATCCTGCCGGAGATAGGAGGCAGGGGCGAGTAGACTCAACTCAACTGGTGGCGGTGGAGTGGTGGAGGTTGCTGTGTTGGCACACTGAAACAGCTATGTGATAGATTGTAAGCAGACTTATAAAGCGATGGCTTACACATGATTGGCTAGGAGTTACCTAGCTAATGATGCGATGATGTACAGCTGTGAGTCTTCCCGCTAGAACTACGCAACTCTTACATATCTGGTACCCTCAACATTTTTATGAAGTAGCTTCCAGCCTTGAAACAAAGTAATTGTTGTTAAAGAACTCAATCAAAGTTTTAAATAAAAAAGGTTTAAGAAATAAAAATTACAACATTTTGAAAATGTATTGTAATTTAAAACAGTGAGTTTAAAAATGTGTGTGGTTTATTTTTTATTTATTTTTTACTAATTACATTTCTCTATTCAAAATGTAAATAGACACAAGTATACTGCAATGTATGTATATGTTGTGTACAGTGCACATCCAACATGCGCTGGCTGCACTGTATGGGATTCATGGAAAACTTTCAGATAAAATATAATAACTACATTTGTGTTGTCAAGAAATAAGTAGAATGAATAAAAGTATTTAAGAGATATTTTCATGTGATTTGTTTCTCTTTACATTACACACACTGTTATTAATTGTTTACAATATATAATGACAAAACAGCCATTTGGTGACTAATATTTAAATATACATTAATGTGTAAAAGATAAACAGAAAAGTGAATTAAACAGAATTAGTTGAGCTATTATTATAGTAGCTTAGAACAGGGTTTTCAAACTGGGATCCGGGGACCTCCAGGTGGCCATGGGGGCTGTTAGAGGGTCAAATAAAAATGTTAATAAAATGTAAAAAGTAAAAAAGAATATACTTACTGAATTACTTACTGAAAATATTTTACATTATTGCCATTTCAGTTTAATTAAAATTTTATCTTCAGGTTTATACATTTAGCATTACCCAATTATTGGGTAAAAAAGAGAGACTTCAAAGTAGGCTAAATATTTTTGAGATAATTAGGGATCCACTGAAATAATGTTTTTATTATTATTATTATTATTATAGTTTTTTCTGCTGATTTTAACAAAAAGCTATAGGCCAATACCGATGTGTTTCCACTAACTTACCTTATTTTTACCTGTTTTGCTTAGGAATTATGCTTTAAAAATATATAACAGGACGATTTCTGTGCGAAGAATTTATTCATGTATTTATTTTTTGCACTTCTAAAACATTTGTGCACTTCTCTTTTTGCATTTCTGAAAAATAGAGCACAATTTACATATTATGATAGAACATTACAAATTCATATTGTGAATTATGATATTCAACATGTTTTACTCTTTCAAATTACCTGTATTTTGTTAGGTATTTCTTATAACGCAGTAAAATGTAAGAAGAATCTTTATGAAAAACCAAGGTTTATAATGATAGCCGATGATTTTATGTCGGTGCATTCCTACAGATAATATTTTGATAATTTATTTTGGCTTTAGCACAATAACAATATAAAAGCTAATTAGTTCAATTGTCTTCAATTCACAATATCACAATTCAACTTTTATTAATTTTTCTCTGGTCTTTATACACAAAATATATAGCGACTTTTCTATATTTTAGAAGGGGGTCCCTCGCAAGGTGATTGTCATATTTGAGGGTCCTTGACATCAAAAGTTTGAAAACCCCTGGCTTAGAACGTCGTATTCACTTTCACTTGGCTTTCCTGGATGTTTAATTCTTTCAGTTCTGTTAGTTTTGTCTCCACCTTGAGGCTGATAGAAGCTACTGCATCTTTAAATAATGGGAGCGTCGCGTTGAAGAACGCCCGTTATTTCTCCGCCCATGGCTCCTGATCTCCTCCTCTTCCAGGAAATGGAAAAAAAGAAGGAGAAATCGTCAAAGAAAGAATAAGGGAAAACACGTCCTCTCCATATTTGTCCTTTTCCCGCATTAATGCGTTAATCACTTGAATTCTTTAGACTGTCATCCGGATCGGCGTGTATGATGTCAATAAGAGCGCGAAACAGAGAGATCTGCGCCGACTGCAGCGCTCCCGGTAAGATAAACGCAACAAAACAAGCCAAAGACAAACGGAAACACACATTCCGTTACTTTTATAAGAGGAAATGTTTTTAATCATTCATTAGTAAATGAGTATAAAAAGAGTAGCTGTCGAATCAGCCCCGATGCTTGTGTTTATTAAGATCTTGGAAGGATTTATTCGGCCAGATGTTTCTACACATTAATAGGGGGGATTAATTTAGGGATATTTTGGGTCTGGATTTGACCGAATGAGGCAATAATATATATCAATATATTACCTCACCAATCAGTCACAACATTAAAACGACCTGCCTAATATTGTGTAGGTCCCCCTCGTGCCACCAACACTGCGCCAACCCATAATAGCATTCTGAGGTGATATTCTTCTCACCACAATTGTACAGAGTGGTTATCTGAGTTACTGTAGACTTTGTCAGTTCGAACCAGTGTGGCCATTCTCTGTTGACCTCTCTCATCAACAAGGCATTTCTGTCCACAGATCTGCCACTCACTGGATGTTTTTGGTGAAAATCCCAGGAGATCAGCAGTTACAGAAATACTCCAACCAACCTGTCTGGCACCAACAATCATGCCACGGTCCAAATCACTAAGATCACATTACCCACCCATTCTGATGGTTGATGTAAACATTAACTGAATATAATAATATAATATAGTGTCTGCATGATTTTTTGCACTGCGATTGGCTGATCAATTGGTGTCAGATGGGATGGTTCGAGTATTTCTGTAACTGCTGATCTCCAGGGATTTTCACCAAAAATAAAAAACATCCAGTGAGTGGCAGATCTGTGGACAGAAATGCCTTGTTGATGAGAGAGGTCAACAGAGAATGGCCAAACTGGTTCGAACTGACAAAGTCTCCAGTAACTCAGATACCCGCTCTGTACAATTGTGTTGAGAAGAACATCATCTCAATGCTATTCTGAAATGTGGGTTGGCACTCTTCTGGCGGCACAAGGGAGACCTACACAATATTAGGCATTTGGTTTTAATGTTGTGGCTGATCGGTGTACAGGTATAACATATGGTAAAACTTGACAATAATGTTCCATACGTTAACATTAGTTAATGCATTAGGTATCATGAACTAATGATGAACAATATATTTTTACAGCATTTATTAATCTTTGTTAATGTTGGTTAATAACAATAATAATAATACAGTTGTTCATTGTTAGTTCATTTCATATTGCATTACATAAACGGCTTCATGCAAAAGTTTGTTTAAATTTACATTAAGCTAGATTAATAAAAAGTTTTTTGTTAAAGTTTTGTTCATCGTTAGTTCATGTTAACTAATGAAGCCTTATTGTAAAGTGTTACTGAAATACTCATTGGTCAATCAAAATTTATTTTACTAAGATTGTTATAAATGATAATAATAGTAATAATAATAATAATAATAAAAACAACGATTTTATGGTATTAAGGATTTTCATATTATGTATTATGTTGTTATTTAGGCAGTTTACCATAGTAATTTTTTGGCTACAGGTAGAGGAAGTGTAATGAGAATAATGGTTGGATTATATGATGTGCAATCTGTTAACCATTTTTTTATTTTTTATTATTCATTCTCTTCCTCAGATGCTCGTTGGGCTTCAATCAATCGTGGTGTTCTGATCTGTGATGAATGCTGCAGTATTCACCGAGGTCTGGGTCGCCACAGTTCTCAAATCCGGCACCTGACCCAAACTGTGTGGCCCCCCACTCAGCTACAGGTGAAGACCCATGCTACACTCTCTGGTTTTGATGCTCTTTGCATGTTTAGTGAGTTTCATAAGAGGAAATGAGGCATTGTGTCTCAGTTCCTCAAACAGAAATAACTCAGTGGTCTGTAAAGTTTCCCTCAATCATTGTTTGGTGTTTATCCACAGATGGTGAAGTCTTTGTACGATAATGGAGCAAATTCAATCTGGGAACACAGTCTTCTGGATCCATCTTCCATCATGAGTGGAAAGCGTAAAGCAAACCCTCATGACCGAGTCCAGTGAGCTATAGAGTCTCATGTATCATGACATTTAGAGTCAAGTGCATCTCTCAGTATAAACATGCTCACTTTATTGTGTTTACCTTCTCTCTCAGCCCCAACAAAACGGATTTCATAAAGGCTAAATATCAAATGCTGGCTTTTGTTCATCTTATGCCATGTCGAGAAGATGATAGTGTCACTGCCAAAGACCTCAGCAAGGTAAGACAAACTGGAATATAACTTATGCAGTAAAAAAATATAATATAACTTAAAGGGATAGTTAAAAAAAAGAAAAGAAAATTCTCTCATTATTTAATTATTTACATGCTGTCCCGGATGGATGACTTTCTTCCTTGTGCTGAACACAATCAAATATTTTTAGAAGAATATCCCAGCTCTGTAGGTCCTCGCAATGCAAGTGAATGGTGACCAAAATTTGAAACTCCAAAAAGCACATAAAGGCAGCATAGATGTAATCCATAAAACTCCAGTGGTTAAATCTATTTATTTTCATAAGTGATATGATAAGTGTGGGTGAGAAACAGATCAAAGTCCTTTTTTGTGTAAATTCTACTCCCTGCCCAGTATGCACAAACAATGCAAATCGAACAATGCGAAAGTGAAAGTGGAGATTGATTGTAAAAAAAAAAAGGACTTAAATATTGATCTGTTTCTTCTGAAGATATGTATTTAACAACTGGAGTCATAGTGGTTACTTTTATGCTTCCTTTGGGGCTTCAAAATTTTGCCACCCATTCACTTGCATTATATGGACCTACAGAGCTGAAATATTCTTCTAAAAATCTTTTTTTTTGTGTCAAGCAGAAGAAAGTAAGTCATAAATCTTGGATGGCATGAGGGTGAGAAAGATAAGAGAATTTAGATTTTTGGGTGACCTATCCCTTTATGCGTCTTAATAATCAAGGACAAAATGGTGATATATGATTATTTTACACATCTGATATTAATTATTAGGAAACAAATTTCTGTGTAATTCAGCTCTTTCCTTATCAGAAATAAGTATATCCTGATGAATGGAATTAAAGTTCTTGCTCCATTTCAGAGATGGAACCCAGGTTCCAATCTAAGATCTGTGTGGTCTTTAAAGGTCTTGGAACCAAGAGCACAAAATAATGCATATAAACTGTGTTGATGACCATCACTTCACCCTTGTTTTCAGCAACTTCACGCAAGTGTGAGAACCGGCAATTTGGAAACGTGTCTAAGGCTGATTTCATTGGGAGCGCAGGCTAACTATTTCCATCCTGTAAGTTTCAAAGCCAATTAATTCTCTGTGTGTGTTGGTAGAATAAAGATATAGCTCTCTGTATTTATTCACTTAGTTTAGAATAAAACTGAATTGCTTTTTAATAATTTGCATGCCAGGTGTATGGCAGATATATTGTCAGGACATTCGTAGCAGACGTTTTTGGAATCTTGAAATATTCCAATATGTACGTATGTATGTATTTGTTTGTTATCATTAGGAGAAAGGAAATACTCCATTACATGTGGCAGCTAAAGCAGGCCAGCTGTTACAGGCAGAGCTGCTTACGGTGTATGGGGCAGATCCTGGAGCTCAGGACAGTTCTGGGAATACACCTATTGACTACGCCAGGTGAGAGAAACACATGGCAGATCAAGACGCCAAACCTGAGAAATCAACATAAAGTTGGGCTTTCAATTGATGAACATTTTGAATCGAGGGTGAATCATTTACTCATCCTCGTGCCATCCCAGATGTGTATGAGTGTCTTTCTTCTGCTGAACACAAAGTTTTTTAGAAGAATATTTCAGATCTGTAGGTCCATACAATGGAAGTGAATGATGAGCAGAACTTTGAAGGTCCAAAAAGCACATCAAGGCAGCATTAAGTAATCCAGAGGTTGAATCCATATTTTCAGAAGAGATATAATAGGTGTGGGTGAGAAACAGAACAATATTTAAGTCCTTTTTTACTCTTTAAGTTCTCCTCCCTTGCCAGTAGGTGGCAATATGCACAAATGATAAAAATCGCCAAAAACAAAAAAGAAGAATGTGAAAGTGTAAATTGAGATTTATAGTAAAAAGGACTTAAATATTAATCTGTTTCCTCCCCAAACCAATCATATCGCTTCTGAAAATATAAATTTAACCGCTGGAGTCATATGAATTACTTTTATGCTCGCTTTATATGCCTTTTGGACCTTCAAAGTTCTGGCCATCATTCACTTGCATTGTATGGACCTACAGAGCTGAGATATTTGGCTAAAATCTTCTTTTACCTCCGGGTAGGCATGGGGGTGAGTAATTGTCATTTTTGGGTGAACTATCTATCCTTTTAATAAAATAAAAAAATAAATAATTATATATATATATATATATATATATAATAAATGTAAATGTTAACGTTCCTAATTACAGTCCAAGAATGATTCATTGCATGTGTTTTCTAATGCGTTAATTTTTACATATATTTAATCACTCTGAATTAACTAGTTGAATCAACAGCCCTAATATACAAATTTTACATGAAATTATATTATGTGCTATGTATAATGTTACCTATAATGTCCTGCTACAGGCAAGCAGGACACCAGGACCTCGCTGACAGGCTGGTGGAGATACAGTTTGAGCTGACAGACAGACTAGCATTCTATCTGTGTGGAAGAAAGCCTGGTCAGTATGTGTGGCTTTACATGTGAATTCATCATTATTTTTGTAATTGTACTGTACAGCATGTATTTCAAAGATTTACATTTACATTTTAATATTGTAAATGCTCTGCATTGATTTATTTTTCTTAGATCATAAAAATGGTCAACACTTTCTAATTCCTCAACTAGCAGACAGGTAGGAGAAGCTCTTCTATTTCTCTATTTTTCAATTTTTTCTATTTATTTATTTTTAAATAGAATCTTTAATTACATAATTTGTTTTCTTGTCTTGCTCCATATGGATAAGAAATGTGTAAGTACAGATAAGCATGTGAGTGATCACTTTCTTAGAACAATTTATGAGAAGTTGGTAACAGTTTTCTTATTTTATATACAGCAGTCTTGATTTGTCAGAATTGGCCAAAGCAGCAAAGAAGAAACTTCAATCTGTAAGTTGTAGTTTATTTATTTTATACATAGTCAAACCGTAGTTTGTCAAATCTAAAATAAAGGCAAACTCTCCACACATGTAGGAATAAAAAAAATGATCTCAGACAGCATTATTAAATTGTATTCATTATACCATCTGTTTGATGCCTGAGATTTTCTGTTTGTGTAATGGCCTTGTTTTGTTGTTCTCAGCTCAGTAATCATCAGTTTGAAGAGCTTGCCATGGATGTTTACGATGAAGTTGACAGAAGAGAAACAGATGGAGGTTAGAAATTAATAATTAATTATATAATATATACATATAAATATACATATATAATAATTTTCCACCCTGGCTTTGGCCCTCTGTCTGAAACGCTGTTTTAAGCTGTCTGACCCTTTAATACTTCAATGCCCACTGTTGTGATGCCCACTGTGGGTGGGGCCAACGGTGCAATGACGGAAAAATAGGCTGCATATGCAGATGTATTTGGTCTTTGTGACGTCACAAGTTCCACGAGTTAAAATGAGCCATTTTTGTAGCTTGGTTAAATGACCTCTTATGTAAAAAGATCAAGGAAAATGGTACTCCTCATGTCATGATGACCCCTTTAAAATTTATTTTTCCGGGCCTGGGAAAGTCATGCTAATAAATAAAATGTCTAGAGTGATTATGCATTTTTCATGAATATATAATATTCATATATATTCTTTTTGAGTTGACTATCTGTTGAACCGATTCATAAAATGGTCTAAATTATTAATTATCAAATCTGTCTGAATTTTAATGTTTAAATTCCTTATTTAGATGACTGGAAAAGTCATCTACTGCAAATAAATTGATCAAAAAGAGTGGGAACCCTGGAAATACTGCTTTTACCTTTTATAGTTTTTAATGATGTCATTCTTGTGCTATTTTAGTGTGGCTTGCAACTCAGAACCACAGTACATTGGTAACTGACACTACAGTGGTACCTTTCCTTCCTGTCAACCCTGAATATTCTTCGACTAGGAATCAGGTACATAGACGAAGATTTGCACACACTTCCTAAAAGCGCACGTTCCATGTTACTGGCAGGATATCAGTCAGTATTCATCTGTTCATGGCATGATTGTCTTTTCTTTTTTTTGCAGGGCCGACAAAAGCTTGCGAGATTCAACGCACATGAGTTTGCTACGTTGATTATTGATATTTTAACTGATGCCAAACGTCGTCAGCAAGGAAATTCTCCTGATAATAGCAAAGGTGATGAGAGGTGTAGGGTTTGCTTTTGTACCATATTAACTTAAGAAAAAGTTCACCCAAAAATGACATTTCTGTAGTTATTTACTCGCCTCCATGTTATTTTTTTCATGGAACACAACAGGAGAATTTTTTATAATCTTCATATAGTTTTTCCATGGAGCAGCAGTCCATAATGACCACCAGAGGTGTCAAGCTCCAAAAAGAACAAAACATTACCGTAAAGAGCTCATTATTTATTCACTATATACAGTTGAAGTCATAAGTTTACATACACCTTTGCCAAATACATTAAAACTCAGTTTCTCACAATTCCTAACATTTAATCATAGAAAACATTCCCTGTCTTAGCTCAGTTAGGATTACTACTTTATTTTAAGAACGTGAAATATCAGAATAATATTAGAGAGAATTATTTATGTCAGCTTTTATTCCATTTATCACATTCCCAGTGAGTCAGAAGTTTACATAGACTTTGTTAGTATTTGGTAGCATTGCCTTTAAATTGTTTAACTTGGGTCAAACGTTTTGGGTAGCCTTCCACAAGCTTCTCACAATAGTTTGCTGTAATTTTGTCCCATTCCTCCAGACAGAACTGGTGTTAATGAGTCAGGTTTGTAGGCCTCCTTGCTCGCACATGACTTTTCAGTTCTGCCCACAAATGTTCTATCTGATTGAGGTCAGGGCTTTGTGATGGCCACTCCAATACCTTGACTTTGTTGTCCTTAAGCCATTTTGCTACTTGGAGGTATGCTTGGGGTTATTGTCTATTTGGAAGACCCATTTGCGACCAAGCTTTACCTTCCTGGCTGATGTCTTGTGATGTTGCTTCAATATATCCAAATAATTTTCCTTCCTCATGATGCCATCTATTTTGTGAAGTGCACCGTGACGTGCACCAGTCATTCCTACAGCAAAGCACCCCCACAACATGATTCTGCCACCCCTCATAGTTGGGATGGTGTTCTTCACCTTTTTTCTTTCAAACATAACGATGGTCATTATGGCCAAACAGTTCAACTTTGTTTCATCTGACCAGAGGAAATTTCTCCAAAAGTAAGATTTTTGTCCCCATGTGCACTTGCAAACAGAAGTCTGCTTGTTTAATGGCAGTGGCTTCTTCTTTGCTGAGCAGCCTTTCAGATTATGTTGATATAGTACTTGTTTTACTGTGGATATAGATACTTGTCTACCTGTTACCTCGAGCGTCTTCACAAGGTCCAAACTATGTTCATCTCTTGGAGAGAACCCAGTACTAAATCAAGGAGTTTATTATTTCCTCTTTGAAAATAGATATGACCAGGTTGTAAATACGAGATGTCAAATTGGTCATTCAAGACTCATTCATTCATACTAAATGAAAGGGAAAGAGGAACCGGTTTGTGATCTATGCAAGACTTTCTTGAGTATAAAACATATTTTGATAGAATGTCCATATCTTAATGATATTAGAAAATGCTTTTATTCAGAAAATATATTGATGGTTATTTTTAAAAAGGCCTCTCCAGGAAAAAATTTAGAATTCTGTTCACATACTAAATTGAAAAACTATATAATTGTTATTACTACTACTGTGTGTGTATGTATGTATGTGTGTGTGTGTGTATATATATATATATATATATATATATATATATATATATATATATATATATAACATTGTTTAATTTGAACACTCTTGTCTTTGCCATGAAGATAGCCATCGCTGCTGATATGGCATCAAAAATATAAATAAATCATCTCTAGGAGACAGAATGCGTCACCTTCCAGAGCGGTATGATGGCTGCTTGGTCCCATGGTGTTTATACTTGCATACTATTGTTTGTAGAGATGAATGTGATACCTTCAGGCATTTGGAAATGACATCCAAGGATGAAACAGACTTGTGGGTGTCCACAATTTTGTTTCTGAAGGATGTTCCCATGATGTTAAGGAAAGAGGCACAGAGTTTGAAGATAGGCCTTATTTTCTGGAATTTTCCAAGCTGTTAAAGGCACAATTAACTTAGTTTATGTAAACTTCTGACTCACTGGAATTGTGATATAGTCAATAAAAAAAGTGAAACAATCTGTCTGTAAACAATTGTTGGAAAAATTACTAATTTCATGAACAAGTAGATGTCTTAAACAACTTGCCAAAACTATGGTTTGCTAATATTAAATCTGTGGAGTGGTTAAAAAATCAACCTAAGTGTATGTAAACTTCTGACCTCAACTGTATATGCGGTGTATCCCAAAGCTTCTGAACCTATATAAAAGCTTTGTGAGAGTGCTTTTTTTGTCTATTTTGTTATAAGTTATGACAGACTTTGCACTTTTTTATAAAGTTTTCACTATTCCTTGATCAATTAAGTAAAAATTGTGCCCTTTGTCATTTTTCCCACCCAGATAATGTAGAGTTAATTCTGAAGGACATTGGCAACCGGCACGGCAGTGAAAGTCCAGAGATTGACCAACCGGATTATGACAGTGTGGCTTCAGATGAGGATACTGAGCATGAACCAACATCTGGAAAAGACGAGCGGACCAAGGTACATCATAAGCCGTTTTTGTTTCCACAATCGGGCCAGTGTGAGCCAGGGCTATCAACTGGTCAGCTAGGGCCAATAGCCTCGAGCCGGAAGACCAAAGTCTATCTGCATTCCCACCATTGGGTCAATAGCCCACAACGTTGCCCTAAAACCCGCTCTTAATACGCTGCTTTGGTGCCATCGTCACACACCCTGCCCAATTCACAATCAAGAGGGAAGTCCAAGCTGAGGTATTAGACTCTGAGGACTAGTTGACCCTCGAAATGAACATGGTGGAGATTAAAGCTGCTGTTTGTTTGCTTATTACGGTCTTTTCTTGGTGGAAAACATGACCTGACTCAGCTAAACTCCACCTTTGACATTGACCCTGCCTCAAATCCCAATGTCCTTCTTTGGACCAGGGGTAATCGTCAGGCTAAATGCGATTGGTCGTTGGCCTCGAGGAAGCCCCGAGGAGGCACGATGGAGCCCCGCAAGTGACAATAGGAACGCAACTGGCCCTGGCACACACCAGCACGCCCTCATTTGGCTTAATAGTGGAAACATGGCTATTGAGTTCCTGTTATGTGGTTTGGCTTTAAATCATCATGAAACAGCATTCACAACCCATTTTATTTTCATAATCTGTCTGAAACGGGACATACCATGTGGAAATAATGGGGCTATACTTGATTTTATCCAACGGGAATTTATTGAATTGTGGAAAGATTTGAAAAGGCAATACATACTAGAATGAAATCAGGTGGTTGGTGTTGAGAGGTTTAAAAAAAAAAAAAAGAAGGATGTCACTAAGGATGCACCGATCCGATACCTGGATCGGTATTGACTCCGATACGACGTTTTTAGATGGATTGGGTATCAGTCCGACAACAGTCCCCATCCAAATCAGATACTGTGTGTTAGTCATGTTCGTTCCTGTCAGAATCCAAAAATTACATGAAAGAACCATAAAAACACCATTGAAGTAGTTCATATGACTTGTGCATTTTATTCAAAGCCACTTGAAGATGTGTGATATCTCTGTGAATCACAAAAGGCTGTGTTTAATAAGTAAATATATAATATGCATTCGCAGTGCTAGTGTGTTAATTGAATGGCGCTACTCTTTTTACTCATGTTCACGTGTTGCGTAACATTTGAGCTACTCACAAACAACATCTCAGATGTAGATGCTCGATAGTTTGGTTCACTTATAATATGCATTTAGAATGGCAGTGGAGGTGCATTTGACCAGAATTTGAATAAGAAGCAAATTAAACTATTGTGAACTTGCAAACAAACTGACATACAGGACTTCCTGGAGAGTTCAGAATGTCAAAATAAAAGCCCAAAGGTTATTATTATTATTTGTTTACAAATCATAACAATATTTAAGTTTAATGGGCCCCAAAAAATAACTGAATGAAAAGTGAACTGATGTCTTACAACTAAATTGAACAAAAAAGAGATCTGAATCATTTTAAGTCGAGATACAAGTTGAATGTTTTTTGAAAAAAATAACAAAAAGTGCCTTCTTTTCTACTGAACACTTGGACTGGATTTACTGTTAATTTTGCTTCAGTATTATCCAGTAGACAAGTTAACAATACAGTTTTTATGAATATTTTGTACATTTATATTGATAAAAATGTGTAGTTAAAGGTTTGTGTTTCTTCACATATAATTAGCATCACTCAATGAGGTATAGATATTCTAAACTGATTATGAAAAAAAACAACACTGGTATTGGATCGGTATCAGCCGAAACTGAGATTTCAGGTATCGGAATCAGATTGGAATAGAAGTGGTGGTATTGGTGCATCCCTAGAGGTTACATGGCTAAGCAAGTTATTACTTGCTGAAAGATTACAAAGATAAACCTTTTTCTTTGGAATAATGTGCACGGCTAAATCATGCACATTAAGACTAGGAATGTTTATTAAAGTTAAAAGGGTCACATTTGATTTCATGTTGAATTGAATTAGTGTTGGTTCAGGTCTAACTGTGATCTCTCGCTTCTCAGAGTTCTGAATCTTCAGACCTCTCAGACAGCCCCATCACTGTGCAGGAGTTCATGGAGGTGAAAAGTGCCCTCAATGCCTCTGAGGCAAAGATCCAGCAGCTCCTCAAGGTCAATTGTCATCTTAGTGAGGAGCTGAAGCTCATGCAGAGCAAGGTAAGAAGTTTGCTAGCCATTATACCACACATCATCAGCACTTATACATGCACCATCAACGATTTTGTTTTTAGTCATCACATCTGCTGAGTAGGCATGTCATAAAATATTGATATATCAATAATTGATCGTGCACGTTATTTTATCAATAAATTTTTTTAGAGATCGATATATTAACATTAGCCGAAATTTAAAGTAGAAGCCTAATTTGTGTGTTTTCCAATTCACTGTTGGCCTTCTGTTTAATGTAGTCTGGCGTAATAGTATTAGGAGTCCACAAGAGGGTAATATAACATTTACTGAAACCATTTGTGGGTAGGAACTCACACAGGATGCGGCAGGTGGCAGTTGTGAAGGTAGTTACCATACACACAGAAGTTAAGAAGGTTTCTGTACTAGAAACTTTGTGACGTTGATGAGTTTTCAGGTTAGTGTATGAAACTGGTGTAACTGTGCAATCTGAAAGATTAGACATTATGCAATTTCTCTGTATATAGCTTTGAACAGTTTCATTCAAGCTGTCAAACCACACTATTCTGAATAGATATGGGTTTTTCAGGTTGACAGATGCTTGATATAATGGCAATATTGATGTGACAAATACAGTTTAATGGTAGCAAATAAGATGAAAATACTAAAAATACTGAAATGAACACTAAAAACTATGGCATGAAATCAATCCTTCCTAAAACTTGCGGATGTAAATCACTATTGATTGCATGATAGACGAGCATTACTCTTGCAGTGCATCTGGGGCAGACATGCAAATGCAAAGGGAAACTACTGATAACATAAAGGGGATAGTCTTCCATGGTGTCATGCATAATCCTTTTGTTTAACTCGAAAGCACATATAGACAGTTACTTTGTTATATTAAAAGCTAGATGCCCATGTAGCTGATAGAGGCTTCCTGTAGTTGCTGTGGAGTCTGATTGTGTGGTTTGTTTCAGTTGAACTCCCTTCAGAATGAGAACAGCACACTGAAATGGCAAACTCCTAACAGTTTAGCAAGGCCGCAGGACCTGCCGCACAGGGCACCTCCACGCGGCTGCAGAGCCATGTCAATGTATGAGACCGGCTCCTGTCTGAGGCAGTACCACCCTAGAGGAGAGACCGCCCATCCTGAAACAACCCTCATTCTTCAGCCACTGCCTTCTAATGTAAGTACAAACAAAACCATGGCTAGAAATCTTTGAGTTCCATTTTTATCATTTCCTTTTTAAAGGAATAGTTCATTCTAAAATAAAAAAAATCATAATTTACTCACCCTCATGTCATTCCAAACCTTTCCTATGTGGAACACAACAGAAGATCTTTTCAAAAAAATCGTAATGGATAGTGAGTCACTTTAAAGCTTAAAGAATCTATAAGTATCATAAAAGTAGGCCATGCAGTCCATGCATCATATTACAAGTCTACTAAATGCATAAAGTAGGTTTTGGTGAGTTTGAAATGTTTTTATTTTTCGATGCAAATCTTGCTGTTGCACATTCACAAGCGCTATAAGAGAAGCTTATTCACTGTGGCTCTTGAGTTGTTTAATGCTCATAAACACGAAATAGCTGCCAATATATACACTGAAAAATGATTTAAATTTCGCAATATTCATTCAAACATACTTTTTCTCGTTCTGCATAAGACAAAAATAGTAATACGGGCTTGGAACAATACGAGGGTGAGTAAATTATGACAAATGTCATTTTTTTGGTGAACTATCCCTTTTAGTCTGTTAGCTCAGATGGTAACCCAGTGAATCATCACTACAGGTATGTTTTGATAGCCCATTTCCTCTCTTTTTATGGATTTATATTAAACAAATCCCTTTGCCCACTTAAAACGTAATCTGAACCCTTTCTAGATTGGGAAGGGTCCCTCCGTGACCACCTTTTCATCCCTTCCCTCGTTCCCCTCATCTCTGTCCTGGTCGTGGGATGAGAGAACTCAAAGGGTGAAGTACCTGCTTAGTGAACAGGCTGTTGAAAGGGCTTATCTTCTACCTGTCTCCCATTCACTTAGTGCATGAACCTCAGATCTATCCAACAGTTGCAACCAATGGACAACATGTTCCTTCTTGTTCCTTTGCTGGATTACTAATCTTAATTAGATTTACATGCACTGCGAGATACCAGCCATTAACATTACTCGCCACTTTGCTGGATGTGCGAAGCAGTCACTGGCTCTCTGATATCCAAGGCTTGAAACATACTTTACGCAGTATGCGAACGAGGGCGCTTCTAGTTACACGAGCTCCCAGTGAACACACTCAATACGTTTACATGTAGACTGACTGGAAAACAGTATATATTCAATGCACCGTACATTGCTTTGTATAATGTAAAAACTTAAATGATCGTAATCTTGACCAACTGTTTTGGAGATTTCTGACTTTCCCCATTCAAGTAGATAGTTGTACTTGTATGCCGCTTGTTTACATAGAGAAAATAGCTGCTGTAGAGTGTTCCAAAGATGGCTGCCAGTTGACTGACTTGCTAAAAAAACTTTATGGTACTATTGGTACAGACATTTGAAGCTAACTTTTTCACCCTCTTGAGTATTGAGGTTTATACCACCTCAGTAACGCAACGCAGCTCTTATTAAGAATCAAATTACACACTTGCATTTGCGTAGAGCATGCTTCTAGCCTTTCTTTTACAGCTCTGTTATGCTGATGTTTTGATTCTACACCAAACGCATGAAGGTATGCTGTGTCTTCAAGCTTTGTTGAGAAAGCAATGATTGTCAGTAGGTTTCACCTTTTGCACCTGTAGAAAGTTTATAATGGCTGTACTCTTACAGGGCTCCAGCCTAGATGCCCAGAGCAACATGCCAGAGAGTGACTATGATAATACACTTAACCATGTCACGCTGGAAGATCCTGGGTTTGTCTTTTCACTTCTCAGTGGTTACAAAAACATATGTAGTGAAATTCAGTAGTTCTCAACTGTTTTTTCGAACATTGTGTGGCGAGTGGATAACTATCTCAGTGTATTCTACAAAAGTAAACATAAGAATGTATTAAGATGTCTTATACTTTGCATAAAATTGTACAAAAAAAGACATTAGAATGAATTATTATGCCTTTTACTTTGCTTAGTTTTGCTCATAGTTCTTGAGAATGAACTGATGAATATCGTTCAACTTGTCACATGCTGGCATGTGCCTAAATTTGGCTTATTTATACTAAATGACAGGTGAATTTACGCCAATATAGTGTAGAATTTCTTTGCATTTACCAGCTTTGACGTCAACAACAAAAGATATGGTAAAACAAAAGTTTTATTACCATAGCATTCCACAACTACAACATACAAGTACAGTCAACAGCAGCGTTTTGTATTCTTGTATATTTGTGTCAGGCGGACACTTCACTGCTTTTCAGCATCATAGGTGACGGTTTTTAGGACGCTGTGTCAAGTTAAAAGTTGTTTATACTTTGAAAATTGCATCTCAAGATACCAGCATTCTGTTGTGCTTCGTTCAGCTGTCAAGAGCACGTCCTGTGTAACCATCTTTTATTCTGTAACTTTGCTGCTTGTAAGGTTTGTTGAGGCGACTGACTGCCCCCGCTAACACGGCTCGTAAAAACACAGTTACATTAGTTCAATTAGTACGTTACAAAGTAATTCAAGCATGAATATATTCAGATTTTATTACGGAATTTATTATCTATGATTTATTGCGTTTATATTTTCAGCACATTTATTTTTATATAATAAATCACACTAAATTAATCCGTTAAATCTGCTGTTTTTATTTTTCTTTCTGTCTGTGATCTTTCCAGAACAGAATTTTGAGCCATTTTTGCTCACCAGTTGAGAACCACTATTGTAATTTTGTGTGTTTGTGTGTGTGTGTGTGTGTGTGTGTGTGTGTGTGTGTGTGTGTGTGTGTGTGTGTGTGTGTTGGTACGATTATGAAATGATGGCTGGTTCTTGCCACATTCCCCGCAGGTCTACGCAGAGTAACCTCTCCCGAGTGAGCGGCTGGCCAGGCGACGGTACAGAAAACCCATCTGAGGTTGCGTGTGACTCCATTTTACCATGTACTGAGGATGTCATCAGCAAAACAGAGCTGATCACTAAGAACATCCAGGAATTACTCAGAGCTGCGCAGGATAATAAGCATGAGAGGTAAGGAAAGTTAGTCAGCCATGGTAGGTTAGTGGCATGGTGCCATACACTGAAACATGTAATGGGACTCGGTCTCCAATAAGAGCCCAGCTTTCTGATGATACTCAGTCCACATGAAACAGAATCTCTTTTGTCTGTTTGCCAAGTGATGGGATAGTGCCAAACTCAGCTGGGACATTTCCAAGAAGCTTTCAGATGGAAAGATACATTTATCTAGATTCAGAAATGGCTCATATTTTGTTTATTTTTGCTGGTTTTACTGAATTAATTTTTCTTATTTTCTTTGTAGATAGGACAATGAGATTTTATTTATTTATTTATTTAATTTTTTTTTGGAAATATGATTTTTGAAAGAAACAATGTTAAGTTCTGAAAGAGCCACAGAGTCAGTGTTTTCACTTTGTGGGGACATTTGCCTACAAATGCCTTACTTATAGTTGCCTCTGCATAATAACCTGGGATAGGAGAACGTTTTTTTATCCTTAATTACATTTAAAAAATTACACACTTTATTCAGAAAAGCACCATTAGGATGAAAAACAGTATGTCACTGAATGGATAAACAGTTATTTGGATCCAGTTTTTTGAACACTGAGTCTTTGTTGCTTGGCCTACGCTGGTAGATCTGTAACAATCATTATGCATTAATGGGAAAACGATACCATAGTTTAGCATTTCAGCTCACCCTCACTTTCTACGCTCTCTGTGCAACGGCTAACTTGAAAATTAGATTTTTTTATTAATTTCTTTTCACAGTCTAATATAAAGTGAAATGGTTAGTGATCACTGTGTTGTTTGTGGTTTCCCCGTGGTGGATTGGAATCTGAATTGTAACTCTAAGAAAAGATTTGACATTTTCAGTATAAAATTTGAGTGAAGATTCCCTATGCAAAACTGACTGCCACAATGCTAGTGTGTTGTGGAAGGTTGACATTGTGTGCTTGGGGGTTGACCATATCCATAAACCTACATTTTGTCTTGTAGCTCATTTATTTAAAAAAAAAAAAAAAAAGCTACGGTAAGGCGCTGACAATGTAAGCAAAAGGAAAGAAGCAAACCACAAATATAATCACAAAACATAAAAATGATATGTAAACATGACTTTAGTGTGATTAAAATCAAGGATTTATAAAGTTATAATATTGGACATAACTACACAGATAAGGTAAATATAATGATTTTATCCCACTAAAATCATGTTAACATATATAATGTTTACATCTTGTGGCTATACTTTAGCAAAAGTGTGCATCTGAACATGTAGACATGTAATACTTTTTTGGGTTTTTTTTTAAAAAATTTAATAAAGGACGAGACAATGTTTTTTGGGTGGTAAACTACATTATGCCACAAATGCTGTCAATGGAGTTTAATTTATATTAAACCTGGAATATTCTTTTAAATTATTATGTGTAAATATGGTACATGGATTGTTTTTTCTTTCTTTACGTGAAGCTACGATGGGCCATTTAGGTGCGTGTTTAGCTTTTGTGTGGTTGGTTAGACTAATTTTTGGTTTTACATGCCCTAGATTTCACCTTTTTAATAGATATTTAATATACAATTACAATAATTCAATACAATATACATACGGGTGCACCGATGTAGGCTATCGGTTGCCGATATTTATTAGCCAATTATTGACCAAATTAAAGCCATCTGCAAATCTGTTTTAAGCATGAGAACGCCGATATGAAAAAATGATGTTTTATTTATAATTCATTATCATCAGATTTTGTAAAAACAAATGAAAAATGCACAAACCAGAAATAATGATAGACACAGAATGTAGAAGGGTTGGCACTCCTAAGAACATGTAATATTTAATTTAAAATCATACTTGTTCTCACATTAATGAGGAAAAATCATTCTTACAGACATGACCGTTCTGAAAGCAGTACTTACCAACAATGCAAACGCTTTGAAACCAGCAAGCTTGAACTTCTTAGACATTGGTATGGTATCAATACACGATTGATTTTGTTACAATTGAAATTGCAATATGGCCTTACACCAATACTAAACCTTGAAACCTTAAAAATCGAATGCATTCAGGGATTCAGTCAGCATTGTGTAAGCAAGTGGCACCCCCTAGCGGTCTGGACGGCATTTTCCATTATCCATTATGCCAAAAAATATCTTAAAAGTGTGTTTTGTTCCTTTGGTAACTTTTACATTTACGTGAAATTGCCCAACCATATGCATAATGTGAAGTTCTATTTTATACAGTACAAACATTTTATCTTCTATTTATCTTTCATTGTGGCTCTCTTTAAAATGTTGGCCTGTCACGTGTTCAACAGATCCAATCCATGTTTAATGGGAATTGTTTATATTTAGAGCAATAAAAAGCTTTTGTACCCCTTTGTACATTTTTAAAACATAATTTCTGAGCAAAACAGTGATCTGTTGACAAAATAAGGTAAGTGGCGAAATATCAGTATCGTCCAATAGTTTTTTGTTAAAAATCGGTATTGTATCATCCAAAACTGTTAAATTCGGTGTATCCTAATTATATTAAATGAAGCATGTAATCTACTTTATTAGATTTCATTTCTTAGTCTTACCTGCATTTTAGTTCCCTACAGAACAATATTCCTTGTCTTCCTTTGTCCCAGCTTTGTCCTGTGTTCAGAAAGAATTCTTGTTGCAGTAACAGAAATGGCCACGTTATTTCCTAAGGTAAGACTTCAATCTACAAGTAAACATTTTGCCATAATGGAGAAATAACCCGTCATATCCTGTACTAGTGTTGAATGTAGAGTAAACACTTGGGTAAAAGTGCTCTGAAATACACCTTTCCCATGTGTCCCGACATAGAGGCCAAGTTCTGAGATGGTTTGCGGGTCCTTGCGTCTGTTGACGTCCAGTGCCAGTCGTCTGCAGGGCGAATGCCAAAAGGCCCCAACACATGACTCCCAGCAGGTTATTCAGTGTGCCTATGACATTGCGAAGGCTGCTAAACAGCTAGTTACTGTAACCACCAAAGACAGTACCTGACTTATGAGTATCTGAGCACCTTTTCTGTCCATTGTGTATGGCAGTGTTCATTTTTTTATTTGCTTTGTTCCTGTTTTACAGCAACAGTATTATTGGTGCTGTTATGTTTCTGCATAAAACACAATTTAGTTTGTTTTTGCAGTATTTTTTATGTATGCAGCTTTCTACATAGACTAACTTGCAAGGCATTAAGCCTTATAAGCAGTGGCTTACTTTTTGTACTAGCTTAATTTTTCATTTGTTTCCCATGGTGCTAATTAACAGATTATAACAATGTCTGTTTTGCTTTTGGGGATGTATAAACAGAACAAGGCATGTATTCATTTAAAACCAGCACATTTCAAAAATACCAGATGAGTTGTTTCAGTTTTACACAAAAGAAAATCATCAACTGGTTCTTTACCGTTGGACTCGGCTACTGCTGAAATTCATATGGTGTAGTGTTTCGTTGTCTTGATAACAGCTCTCTCACAACGTGACAGTGACGTAGATGTGAGGGTGCAAAATGCCTCATTTCCTGTGCAATAAATACCTTTTTGCCTTGCTGCAAAATGCTACCTTACTCCTCCTGGTGTTACCATTGTTTTAAGTATTCAGATTGTGTAGTCTTATAATGAAGTGCTTTTAAGATGTGAGCTGTTACAGTATGTGTGTTTGGGTGTCAATTATAACTCAATATATATACTTCCTCACACGACACACTCTGATGTGATATGCAGTGCACCTAGTGAGGGTTGTAAACATGTCATGTCGTGTGTATCTTATGTTTATAAATGTTTTCACTAAAATAATGATTTAGTTTTTTTTTCTCATTGCTATCCTGATTAGAGATTCTCTGTAATTTGGTTGATTTCTATGCAGTTTAATTCCAGGTTTATCTGTGAAGGTTTTCATTCATCCAGGTCATTGATAAATGGCAGTATGACAGCGTTTTAGTACCACGTTAAAATAAAAAAATTAAAAATTCTTTATTTTTGAAATGTTATTACTTAATTAAATATATATATATATATATATATATATATATATATATATATATATATATATTTTTTTTTTTTTTTTTTTTTTTTTTAAGGTGTCAAGTCAACCTATATTTATAGAGCACAACTACAAAACAAGTTGACTCACAGTGCTTTACAGGTCGAACAAACAAAATAACAGAGTGATTTAAAAATAGATTGATTTAAAATTGATAAAATAAAAATATTGCAAATACAACATGTATTTATCCATTTCAAACTATTCAATGATCTATTCAAAAGGTGGAACTAAAACGCCTTCATATGGCAGTTTATTCATGGTCGAAAAGCAAAAAAGACCATGAATAATCTATGTTATATTGAAGTGATATGTTCATTTGTTACCTTGTCTGTCCAAAGAATGTGTTGCCTAAAAATACCAATAGCAAACAATTGCTTAATGGCCACCGGCTGCTGTGTGATTCTGGGTTTATGTGGTATTGCATTGTATTATTTAACACATTTTATTATATTTATATTCAAGTTATCATATATGTAAGCTGCTGGTTGTCAATTATGTATGCAACTAATCTGGTGCGAGTTAAATCTTGTCTTTGTATTTCTTTCACCTGTTGCTATTGGATGTGTATTCATGCGTCTACCTTCTCACTGCTGAAGGTTACTGTGGCCTTCATATGGGATAAACATCATGTAGTTGATGCTGCTTCCATGAGAGTGTTGTTACTAAATAATAAAACAGCATTTTAACTGTAATCAAGCTTCAGCCTGTGTACTTTTAATGCATATCCGTTTTAAGTGTTAAAAACCTTGATAAGTATTGTAACATTCTCAAAGGTATCTTTTCATACTTGTAGGATTATGTCTGAATTCAAGCTTATCTATTTATTGCTCTTTTCTAACTGTCTATCATCTATCTATAGATCTATCCAACTATTTATATATCTACTGTATCACTTTTCTGTCTATCCATTTGTCTTTCTATGTATATCACTCTTATGTCAATCATCATCTACCTTTAGATCAAAAGGTTCATGATAAACAAATTCAGTCAAGTGTGTTCAAACATTTGACTTAAGCTATGTTTATGAAGCTTTTTTTTAAAAAGTTGGATTTGTTCATAAATATAACTGAGCCTATATACACATTTCTTTAACGTTTTTTAATACATTTAAAAAAATCTCCATTGAGTGTGCAGAGCTGTAATTTAGGGGGTGGCTACTTTTAAGAATCTAAAATATCGTTTTTATTATATATATTGATGAGTAATATTTCTACATTTTTTGTTAAAATAAAAATATTTGTTTAAAACCATATTCATGTATTTTATATAGTTATTCATTTAATTGTTTAAATCAAAAAACATGCCATAATATGGCGTTTCTCAGCAGGAACTAAGCATTTGAAATGCAGGCATGTTTTATTAACGCCGAGGACTGTCTTCTCTTTCCTTCACTAGTCGGGTCTCATTGACACTTTACTCTCATACCTGTTGAATATTTGTCACGGCACACCGGACGCCGTTGAAATGAGAAACGAAGCTGCGCGCCCGTATACATTCTAATAGCCTTCGATACTTTTTCATTTTCATGTTTTGCGATGACGCTTTTACTGGATAACCAGTTCGCGCCGCTCTCTGACACTAACGAGATCGTCACAAAGACGTTTTTGGAGGCTGTTTCACATGTTCCGCTTTTTTTCGGTGAGTCCTGAACTTGTAGGCTACCCGTGAGTTATGGTTAAATAATTTTATTGGAAAAAAAAAAAAAAAAAAAAATATATATATATATATATATATATATATATATATATATATATATATATATATATATATATAAAATTATACTATTATTATTTTTATAACTATTATTATTTGATTAAAAAAATTCTGAGCGATCAAAAGAAAGACCAGTGTAGCCACCGAAGTTGATTTTAGACACATTGAATGTAAGTCTTTTTATTAATGCCATTGTATTCTAATTTGACATTTTAATTTGACTTCTGAATTTATGAATTGTCCAAAACTGTGTCAGAGCCAAATGAGAGGTCATTCAATACTGAGTGGACAGACGGTCATGTTCTCTCCATTAGCTTATATAGAATAAATATGATCTTCAATACCTCTTTCATCCTCACAGCGGCGCTAAATTACCTACACCTGTATTGCATACTGCAATACTAATTAAAGTAGGACGGTAAAATGCACAGTTGGCCTATGCAATAAAATTTTTCTGGTGAGTTAGAAATGTTTGTAGGAGACAAAAAGCAAGCAGATGAACTGAAAACAAGCATCAGCTTGATATTCAGATTATAAATTGATCTAAAAGTTCATTTTCATAATTTTTGGTCCAAAATGTGAAGAACATTCTTCAAGTGAAATAGCTGATAAATTTGAGTCATTGTAGCAGTGGAGTTTAATATAATGTTTGCAAATAATATAAATATTAAGAGTAGGCAAATAAATAAAAGACAAGCAATTTGCAAATTTATAACAAGTTTAATGTTGTATTTAAAAATTGATTAATTTATTATTTTGTTACAAATAACGACATTTCAAAAATTTTTTGTGTGAGGTGATTTGTATGATCACATTAATAAATTGATAATTTATTCCTTGATTTTTTTACAGCAATACACTTAGTCCTTTATAGTGACAGGGTTTAGTAATTGTAAAATATATATATATATATATTTCAGATTGCCTTGGCTCGAAAGTTTTTGCCCCAATTAAGGCTGACATAAATGGAAATATCACAGTAAGTTTAAAATGTATTTTATGCATTATTAATTATTAGTATTATCTATTTTTTGTAAAGAAAACTTATGTATCAAATTACTTTAAAAAAATGATTGAAGAGTGTTCTGAATTTTTCCCAATTCTCACAAGAAAATTAAAGCTGTCTATGACTCAGATCCAGTGAAGTATGAGACGCTTCAGCAGATACTGTCAGCAGAGAAAAGCATCCATGGTTCAGAGTGGCCAAAAGTTGGAGCCACATTGGCGCTAATGTGGTTAAAGAGGTAATTAGTTCTCTGAATCAGAACAATTTGAGTTTTGTTCATCAAGGCATGACTTGTATCAAAAACCTAACTTTACAATAACAATCCCTTTTTATAGGGTTGTTCCTCCAGCCTTAAGTACTTATAAATTAATTGAATATACAAATCACTTTAATAGAAGCATGCTGTACATTTTATAATTGATCATAAATTGTTTGGCAGTGCTGCTGTGTGAACAGTTTACTGTTCTTTTTTTCTTTTAGAGGTCTGCGGTTTATTCAGATTTTACTTCAAAGTCTAGCTGATGGTGAGAGAGATGAAAACAATCCTAATCTTATCCGCATCAATATTTCTAAAGCTTATGACCAAGCCCTCAAGAGGTACCATGGCTGGATAGTTCAGAAGGTTTTCAAGGTGGGTGTTTTCAGCATGCGGGAATGAGCTGTTCTAAATATCTCCCAAAGAAGTTGAAGCAGAGTATATTTAAGCAATATCACACGATGAATAGTGCTGTTGTTTTGTATATCAGCATGAAAGTGTGATGAAGAGCAGTTGAGCGTGTGTGATTACCTGTGTCTGTCGCGTCTCTTAATAATGATCAGAAGTAATGCCAAAACTGCTAGTTTAACAATATGTTGCCACTGTAGAGTGCTAGAATCCTGCTCTGAGTGATAATGTTGATGTTTTGACTTTCATGTAACTCCGCTCACTAACAGATAATGCAGATGATTAGATGGTCATTTTCAAAATGCTGAATAAATAAATAATTTAAAAAAGTTGTAGAACTGATTATCAGGTTTTTAGTACTATATACCAAAGAATTTGTTCCTTGTGGTTAGTACTTGTTTAACAAAACAATTATTTTTACCTTGTTGTTACTAAGTCATATATTTGGGCCACGTTCAGTGTTCACATATACAAATGAAGCATGTCCCCTTTTTCAGTATCACTCAAAAAAAATAAAAAATCTTAGATTTATACATTTCAATCTAGAATCTTTAACAAAATAAAGTAAAAAAATATATATTTTAAGTTTTATTAATTTAATTTTGTCATAAAATACACAATTCAATTTGATGAAAATGAAACGTAGGGCCCTGTGAAATTCATTAGATGTATTTTTTTCCTATATTCTGTGTTTTCAATTTTATTATCTCTAAATTCTGGGTTTTAAAGTTTAATAATATTTTATCATTAAAAAAACTGCCTAATCAAATTAATTCAGAGGATGTCAGATGTCAACATACCATTGCATTATTTTTATTAAACGAAGAGCATCTATACTGCTGCTCACAATACAATACCCACATTTTTTTTATTTTTTTATTATTACAAATTATTAGCAGTTAAGAAAATCTTGCTGGAGATATTTCTTAAATACAATATAATTATTATTGAGATATTATCATTACTATTATTACTACTACTAATACTACATTGAATATTACATTTTACTATACAGAAGCAATATATTTCTGTCACATTTTTTTTATTATTATTATTTCATGCATCTAGTTAAATTAAGCTTTTTTTTTTGCGGAAAATCAGTTGTCCGTCTGTGTTTTCCGCAAAACCGGAACGTTAGGACCCTAGAAATGCATAAAACAGGCTAATATATATATATATATATAGTACCTAAAGAACATACAGTTTTAACAATCAACAGTACGTAAAATCAGATGCAGTGTTTACAGTGTTTTTGACACTATTTTGTTGGTCATTTGTCGCCGCCTACTGGCATAAATAAGTAATGTTACTTCTAGCTCTTTGCACTGCTCTCATTACCCTGGTTTGGAATGCCACAAACACAAGTGAAGTGATACAAAGTTGCAACGCCTCTTGTTCCATCAAACTATTGTATAAATATATACAATCCAAAAAATGTTGCTGTGTATGTTTTATGGGCCTTTTTTTTTTTAACCAAAATTAGTCCATATCTGTTTCACATAATGAGACCCCACTTTCCCAAGATATGCTGTGAATAAAAATGGCATATTGAATAAGAAAATAATTTATTTTTCTTTGTTCCACTATAGGCTGCATTATTTGCTGCACCATGCCGGTCAGATTTTCTAAAAGCTTTATCCAAGGATCAAGAAGTTGCAGAGGATGATTGCTTAGCAAAAGTTAATCAGTTCTTGATAAATTTCACGGCAACTGTGGATGCCATTTATGAAATGTATTCCACAATGAATGCTGAACTGGATTACTTGGTTTGAAACATCACTCTCGGTGGCCTTGACTATGCAGCACAGTTTTTATAGACAATGTGAAAAATGTTTGATAGGGCCCTCTCATCAGGAGTCATCACAGACTGTGTTATGCTTTATTGTGTTGTTATATCAGATAAATAATATACTCTGCATGCATAATTTAAAAGTAGCTAGATACTAAATATTTTTAATTAACTTTGCTATTTTTAATTTCCCACATAGCCTTTTGTCAGTTGAAACAGATAGGGAAAATATAAGTCCATTTTACAATATAAAACATGTAACTGGCAGATAAATATAGTCACAATAATTGTATTTACATTATACTTTAAAATAGATATTCTGACCACCTAACCCCACCCCTACGTCTAAATCGAATCAATAATATAACAACAATATTATTAACCAACAATGTAAAAGATGTAACAACCAGTTACAAGTACATTCACAATCATTTATTCCTGCAAAAGAAAAAAAGTACTATGACAATTCCAAACGACACTTGAAATCACTAACATCAAAGCTGTTGTAACGTTTAAAAGAGGAGGGTGGGATCTGACTGTTACGGCAGATAAAGGCTTGAATTTGGATCTGTCCCTCACACAAAGTCATCACATGACACTGGAATATTTTTTTTAATGATAATTAAAAAAGATTCATTTAATGATCATTTTTATGGTGCTTTTCTTATTTTTTTTAACCATTCACCAAGCATTAAAGGGATGGTTTACCCAAAAAGGAAAATGCTCTCATCATTTACTCTCATTCTATCCTTTTTTTCTTATGCAGAACACAAACAAAGATTTTTAGAAAAATAGCTAAGCTCTGTAGGTCAAAGCAAGCGCAAGTGAATGGGGTTTAGAACTTTGAAGCTCCAAAAAGCAAATAAATGCATCATAAAAGTAATCCATAAACTCCAAAGGTTTAATCCATGTATTCTGAAGCAATCTAATTGTTTTTTGGTGAGAACAGACCAAAATATAACTCCTTTTTCATCTTGCCATTGCAGTCTCTTGACATAATCATGATTTCAAGTTCGATTACACTTCCTAGTGCTTGATGCATGCAAGCGTGCTACATGGTGCTAGGATGTGTAATCAAGCTTGGAATCATGATTACCAAGGAGTCTTCTGTCAAGATACTGTATATATAAAAGAGTTTTAGTTTGGTCTGTTCTCACCCAAAACCAATTGGATCACTTCAGAAGACATGGATTAAACAGGGAACAAAAGAATATCCAGATACTATCCGGATATGAAATGCATGTTAATGCAAGGATTAAAAGGGGCCTATGACCCACAGCAAACAAAACAATAAGCAAATAACCAATAAATAATTAAAGCAATGAGTAAAATTATGTTTTGGTAGCGCAGGCAAGGCATATATGGATGTATTGTTATGAGAGTGCTTTGTCAGCTAGCACAGTGTGATTTTGAGTTATAGGAAATTTACGGGTTCAATAGACAGTATTTGTGGCATAATAATGATTACAACAAAAAAATTATTTTGAATTTGAAAAAACAAAACAAAAACAAATTGAGGTTACAGTGAGGCACTTGCAATGACACATTAGAATGATTTTTTTATTTATTTTTTTGACATGCAAAGTAAAGCCAAAAAAATCATAGCATCTCATGTTACTAGTAAGAAATCCTTTTTCTGATCTAAAAAATATGATATCTATACAATGAACAATCCATTGTAAAATCAAAGACAAAGTAAAATACATTAAAGGTGCAATATGCAACAATTTTCATGTAAAATTTGCCCCTTTTTTGCCAATGTGTGAACGGCTTGTAATGAAGCTTAAAAAATGAGCCCTTCCCAGAATTCCTAGGTTGCCTATTAAAGCCTGTAGACTGATTTTCATGCGAAGGGAGCGGGTCACTTTTGCCGGGAAAATCCAAAGGATGTGATGTTTATGCACACTCCCGAGAGCCTTGACTCAGTGCGTCTCTTCCACTATTCAACAGTGACAACAAACTGCAACACTAGGTAATGTTATCTTAGAGATGGAATCCAGCAAACGTCCGGCTCCCAGCACAACACCGACTCCTACACAAACTCAGAGTAAGCCAAAAAAACAAACAAAAAAACATTTATCTCCTGAATCCCATCTGGCTAAGCGGGAACGTGATCGTGGTCGAGCGAAAACTAGATTGAACATCAGCAGGGCATTTCTTTCCTGGAGGGACCTTCATTCAGTTTTGGGGATCAAAACTGACCCTAAATTGGCGTTCTTCTCATTGGACAGGTAAGCGTACATAACTGCCAAGCATGTGAAATATATTGCCATAAGGATTGATCTGTGTAATTTTAGCTAAACTGCAATAATAACACATGAAATGAACGCTAGACAATGTTCAAGAGAATGCAAGAAGACCCATTCATTAGTGTTATGACCCAGTTGTTGTGGTTTGGTTGTTTCTTTGTTTTTTTGTAGGTCTGACTGGTGACTGGGGCGTGACTTAAGCACACCTGAAACTCTTCATGGCACCTCATTTAAACAACGTGCAGAAGTGAATTAGTGGCTTCTAAGCTATTGCTTAGGCAGTTTGCCAGAGCCGTGCTCTGGTTTTGGGAACCTTTGTTTTGGTTGAACTTAGTTTTGTTGTAATAAATAATTTTGGCTTAATATTGCCGCGTTGTCTCCCTTTAATATCGCATCGTTGAGCCAGGTCAAATCAAATCACTTTATTGTCATGCTACCATGTACACAAGTGCAACAGTGGGTGAAAGTCTTGTGCAGTTCCGAGCAACATAGCAGTCATGACAGTGACGATACATATACCAATTACAATAAACAACATTTTTACATATACAATTTACATATACAATGTACAGTAAACAATACACACAATATAGAATACACATACAATTAAAAAAAAAAAAGAAGAGTATATAGGTGTGACATATGGGGGCTTGTCTAATTTTTGATTTGGTGTGTCGGTAAATATTACTGAATGAATTTGAATTATTTTATTTATTACTTGTATTGGGGAGTCGATTGGAGCGTGATCTGTGTTTGTCATCAGCTTTGAGAAGGTGAGATCTTGCGGTTTAAAATTTAACATTTTAAGAACTCCCCAGTAAGGTTGTAGCAACGCTTTGTGTTTTTTTGTTTTAGTTTGTTATTTTTGTGCATCTCCTGGGTTGAGGGCACTACCGTGGTGGTGGTTAAACCAAAACAAAGGTTCCCAAAACCAGAGCGCGGCTCTGGCAAAGCTTAGAAGCCACTAATTCACTTCTGCACATTGTTTAAATGAGGTGCCATGAAGAGATTCAGGTGTGCTTAAGTCACGACCCAGTCACCAATCAGACCTACACGAAACAACCAATCCACAACAACTGGGTTATAACAATTAGTGTACTGTAACTTGGTTATGCAGAAAATATATATCTATATTCCATTATTATAAAACAATAGCACATCGATATATTAAAATGACAGTTGTGATGGAATCACATCAATACTGAATTGTGTCAACATATTTATAATGTACAGTCTATTTTATAAACCACTACTATCATCATACACCAAATTTAGCTAACAGCTATTGATGAAGCTGACTAGCCAGCTAACGACGACATAGGCTATAAATGCAGTCAATGTATCATGCAAAGAATAGTGATTACTTCAAACTACAGTCTTGTATAGTCAGACCTATATCCACACTTTGTTTTAGCCCTGTTCCAGCACTGGAGAGTCAAATATAATATACAGTCTCAAAGTTTGTAGTAAAACAATCATAACTGTGTCATTTTAATTATCTAATCTGTAAGCATGACGCCGGTGAATCTTTTTTTTTTATTATTATTCGGGTAGAATATATTTGTATTTTATCTCGCATAATATAGCAGAATGTATAGCATAATGGAAAATTCATATATTTTTGTAGCCTATATCCTTATTTACTAAAAATGTACTATTAAAGTTTCACCTCCTATTTTCATTTGTTTTTCCAAGCTCAATAAATGTTAAAAATGCAGCCTCTCTCATGTCTTTATTGTAAACTACACACTCAAAACAACGACACTTACACACCATGTGCCAAAGAGTCAAAGAGTGCCCAAATTAATTAGTCTGTCGTACTAGTCTGGGACTAGTCTTGGACTGTCGCAGGATTGCGCACACAACAAGGCCATTCATTGTAAGATCCGAGACTTCTCATTGAAGACCAGTCGCCGACTCAAAACATTAAAGGAGACCAGCTTGAGTCCTGTAGTGTACAATACTTGATTCATTCCATTTCTGTTTATCTTTTTATTTGATCTGTCAGTTTGATACAGAGTTATTGCTTTAGTCTATCACTTTTTGAGCATGTAACTCTGGAATGAAGACTGTAACACATCGATGTAAACAATGTAAGCTGTATTTATGGCAGAGTAGACCTCTTGCAAAGAAATGTCCTAATGGAGGGCCTGTCATATTTGCACACAGTGCCATTATTCATTTGATCTGTTCATTTACTAATTTCACACATTTACTAACCCACGCAGAAACCTTTTTTGCATTTTTATATTTTCATTAAGACACTATTTAGTATGTTTACCAAGTTGTTTTTCTTGTAGGGATCATTGGCTGCTCCTCACAATGCCAGAGATTTCAGGTGTTTAACTGTCCATGTGAGGACAATAATAACTGCCACATTTCTGCTCATCTGGTTCATTGTCAAGACTTTTTTTTTTCTTTTAATCAACAAAACCAAACATTTAATATAGTAATTTATTCACATTTTTCATTAAACGCAATGAAAAACATACATTTTAAAATGTTTAACTGTATTAACGTTGACATCAGGAGTCCATTTTAAATTTCTTAAAAAATCTACCATGGTTGGTAAAATCATATGTAATGGCACATGTCATATGTACATTTTACAAGGGACTGCGGTCAGATTTGTGCTTTATTAGCTTGATAAAATAATATTATGAATGATAATCTGTAAAATACATAGATGTCATAGAGGATTCTGGTAGAAATATTCTAAGAGTTAAGATTTGTTTAACTGATTTTCTAAACCAAGGGTAAAACAAAGCATAGATAAGAGGATTCAGACCAGAATTAATATGCATGGTCCATAATAGAGCATTTAATGGAGCTAAGGATGTATTTGTGTTCCCTGTAAAAGAACAGATATAGTATGGGATCCAGCAAAACAGATAAACTGTCACAATGATTCCTAATGTTAGAGCAGCCTTGCTCTCAGATTTCCGTCTCACAGAAGCTTCTGTTACACTTTGTCCACTATTTATAATAGAGTTGATAACTTTCACCTGCTGTTGTGCAACATAAAATATCCTCAAATATAAAGCTGTGATCAGAATACATGGAAACAGAAAGGAAATAAATAAATCAGTGACTGTCCATGTAAAACTAATTATAATAGTGCATGCCCCATTACAAACATCTTTTCTATGTAAAGGTTCAAAAAATCCATTACTTACTATAAGAGCAATGTTGTACATTATAGCAAAAAACCAGCCATGACAGATGATCAGTACAGTTTTAGTTGTGGTTATTTTCTGTGGGTACAGCAAAGGGTGACACACAGCCATATAACGATCAACAGCAATTAAAACTAAATTACTAAGAGACACAGAGAGGAGCAAACTAATAGTACTCAAAAACAAGCCACAAGCAGTGTCTCCAAAGTACCAACAGGTCTCAATCAGCCTGATGCCATCCATAGGCATAACAATAAGTCCAACAAGCAGGTCGGCTACAGCCAGAGAGAGAATGAGCAGGTTTGTTGGAGTGTGGAGCTTCTTGAAGTGAGAGATGGAGATGATCACAAGCAAGTTCAGAAACACAGTCCATGCTGACAGCAGTGCTAAAGAAATATAAAGGACATTGTATTCATGCCTGAAGTGTTTTCCCTTGATGCATGATGAGTTAATAGCAGGAAAGCAGTATTGAGTCTCATGATCCTGAGTCTCACTGGCCATGGGCAAGCTTCCACCTGTTAGGAGTTTGTTCTGCTCTCCTTCTTGAGCTTCAATTTATACGGTATCTAGATCAGACTGGCCAACCCATTCTGATATTACAGAATGACATAATTATTTATTAATTTTTTTAGCCACACAATGTACTAATGTGTGGCTGTTCCACAGTACACTGCTATTTCTACTCATAGGTAATGTATCAGCCAGATCCAGATGACGTTGATGTCTCAACTCATCAGCAACTTAACCATCATTTCAGTTTCTAGTACCTTTACTCTGCTTTTAAATAATTGTAAACCACATAATAAATTACTCATAAAACTTGTCATCTTATCTGTGTGTTAACTTTACAATCTTTTTAACCATAGGGTTAAGTGATTATAATAAATATCAGCTCTTCTGTCACCTCTTTTTTTAGATTAAAACTGGTCCTTTCCAGTTAGCAGGTCAAAGACCTAGCTGGAGAAGCTAGTTGACCAGCATGGTCTTTGTGATTAAATTGGTTTAGCCTAGTTTAGATACTAGCATACCAGCATCCAAAACACAAAATAGTCTTTTCAGTAGGGATACAATGACATTCTAGAGAATTGTGCTTCATTGATTATGTCCCATGTTAAAAACAAGGTTTACTGAGTTTGGTGTGGGTTAACTTGACTGACCCGCAAAAAGCCCAGACCCGAACCCTTGCTGAACACTTTTGGAATGAACTGGAATGGCAGTTGTAAGCCAGACCCCATTACCCAACTGACAGTACTGTTGGTACATTGATGTAGATACATGGGCTTTGGACTGCACAGCATGAACTTTTGGGGCCCCAATTACACCTTGCATTAACATGTTTTATATTTCCAGATTGTATCTGGATATTCTTTAGCTGGATTGTATCTATACCTTGCATTCAAATGCATCTCCACTGTGATCTTACAGAGATCAAAGTAACCCATGCAAAATGGAAAACTTCATCTTACATATTACATCAGAGGCTGCATGCGGTAACTGAAAATTCTCCATTATATAAAAGTAGAATATAATCAGTAATATAATAGTAAGGGTTTTCCATAATTTTTATCTATTTGTAGTGGCTGCAAAGCTAGATTTCGGATTGCCGAAGCAAATATATGTACATGTCTAACTCGCGTTCGGATGTTTTGATGCTTTGTACGTGCTATATGCTTCTCATCTGAAACATGTGGGTGAAGCCTGGTTTCATTTGAGTGTTGTGCAAGCCACATAGTGATTAGAAAACAGGAGAAAATCGTGAGGAGTGAATCGTGCGGATTTGAGGAGTGAGATGAGATAATCCAAGTGAAATTAATAAGATATTGTTTATTGTTCAGATGACAAGATTGCAAATCGGCAGTGTCTTTTTTGTGTTTGTCATTGCGATGGAAAAATAAACAGAAAAAGGCAAGAACCCACAACCCTCATCACATAATTAATTACTTACATAGTGGTACCTAGATAATAAAAAAACACATTTGCATTTACACCTTTTTTGAATGTGGTCAAAATCCATCCCTGACCACCTCCGAATGACTTTTCAAATATCTGATCACAATCCGATCCCAATGCGTCTTTGGTGCATTTACACGTCATTTAATATGGTTAAATGCTATCCAATAGCAATCTGTTCGCCGAATGCACATGCTAATGCAAGGTGTAAAGAGGGCCTGAGGGTCACATGGGTTGATTTGTCATGCACATGTTTTTGTTAATTTTTTTTGTCAATATATTCCTACAGGTCTGAATAAATCATCTGACAAATCAATTACAGTAAACTATGAAGCCTAATTGTATACATTTTAGGTTATTCTTTATGAAATTAACACCTGCTCAGCATGCAGAGACAATCCTCTACTGTCCTGGGACCGGATGCATAAATCTGTTTTAGACTAGTCTTACAAGATATTTGTCTAAAATTTTAATTTAAGACTGGTCTAAACTTTCTCAGTTAGTTGCATAAAATCTTAGATTGATCTGAAAATGTAAGGTTGCATATGCTAACTTTTGATGACATTCTGTGTTACCATAGAAAGTAAATCACAGCTAAGCAATTGGAGGTTTAAAGGTGCCGTAAGCGTTTTTTTTTAATGTTCATACTTCTGGAAAGATATCACTGAAATAAATGTCCTGAGAAATCTCATTGACTCTGTGACAGCTCCAGTCTCTGACAACAGCAAACAAAAAAGTGCCTGCTGGCAGCAGTCTTTTACACTTTCTGCCTGCCAATCATTTTGTGTGTTCATATAGTATTGTAGGTGAAGTGGGTCATTGAGGCTTAATACCATATTCAGATTCATAAAAGTTGTCAGTTGAGGGCACTATTTTGCTACTGTTGGGTTTAATAACTTAGGGATCACACACCAATTTTTGCTCTTCTGCTTGGTGTCGGTTTCAATGCTATCTTTGATGTGCAGATTTTAGAAAGAGAGGTCATGGCTAATTCAGCGGCTCAGTCTCGTGGATGTTAGAACAGCTAAAATCGCTTACAGCACCTTTAAGTTGAGGGCTAAAAGAAACTTTTAGGTTGAGACTTCTACAATGGTAAAATATTATTTGTGTTTTTTTCCTTTTTTGCATTAAAATCACTAAATGTGTTCATTAGAATCGATTTTGAAGCATTGAGTAATTCGCGTTGCGCCCGCTTTGCGCTGTGCTTCCGGGTCACGATCTGTCTTCACGTTGTGCTGAGGTTTGGTGACTTCGGTTTGAGATGTCAGGTTTATTTGTGCCAAACTTGCCTCTTTTGTTACCTGTTGTGTGCACCATGTGGTGGTTGCTTTGCGATGCACAATCAGGTTTTGTCTACTGTGAGATTCCATGGCATCGCTTTTGTGAGTGTTGCTGTGCATTCTCTTGATTTGTCTGTCGTTTTTGCATGACTTCTCAGACATTGTGTGTGTGTGTGTGTGTGTTTATGTGTGACAAGCACTAATGTAAACAGACTTGTCTGCGTACATTGTATAATTACGCTCAACCAGCATGTTTTCACTGTTAGTATACATGTTTTAAACTGTTATCGTGTTGTTTTTGTGATAGTTTGGCTGTCTATTTCCGAAAATAAACATATTATATGAAAAGACTGTTTGAGTTGCTATTTGTGTGAATGAAAACCGCATCTGCACCTAATAAGTAGACAGGACTGCGTGCATGGGAAGATCGTGTTTAGATTTGATGGCTGTGCATATAGAAGCTGTGAACAGTTATCATGGTACTTTGGTGACAGTTAGGCTGTTTGTTAAATAAAATAAACACATTATGTGCTTGAAAAGACTCTTTGAGTAATTGTTAGTTTGACAAATGACAACCGCTACTAATGTAAACAAATGGCAGCACGCATCAGAGGATGATCACATTTGGTGTATTGACTGTGCGAATAAGAGCTGTAAACTTTTTATCGTGGTACTTTGGTGACGAGTTGGATATATGTACATAAAATAAACTTATTCTGTGGTTTAAAGACTGTATGATGTAACTGTTTGAGTGAATATAAATTCCAGATACTTGACCAGTGCATCCTGTGTCGGCGTAAAAGCCGATTTGAATCTGGAAGCTTGTAACATAGCTGGCTGTTGTAGAAACACGTATGACACTGCTGTCTGGGGCCCAGTTAGTAACCGTCACATATGTGTGATGGTACCTATGTGTCTAGAAGGTAACATTCTGGCAGCCAAAGTCTCACAAGAGTCTCATTCTTTTGTTACTTATGTTAGGGTTAGGGTTAGATTTAGGGGTAAGGTTACATTTATGTTTAGCGGTAAGGGTAGATTTAGATTTAGGACTTCTATTAGACAAAATAGTTACAGTTTGTGAATGTGGCATGTGACTCTCACAAGATTTTCGGCAATTGAAATACAAGCATGCTCTTAAGTACACCATGTCTAAATATATGGCAGTTAAATACACTCTTCTCCAAAATTTGATTACAACTTGATGAATAATTCCTGCCATGATCACTAGAAAATGTGCACAAACATCTTTTTTTAAGTGAAATTCCATTTTCTCATTGCTTTCTGTGGGTGGCAACAATGCAGTTTTTATTGCACCAGGAAAACTGCAGCTTGGTGAATGAAGCGCAATCTAATGTACAATGATCCTAATTTATATGCAATGCATCTGTGCTGAAAAGACTGACAATTACTTAATTTAAATACTCACAGCACAGCTGTATTTCAGTGCTCATTATGCCTGGTTAAACTGGATAGTTAGTGAATAAGATGCAGGTTATCAGAATAAAAAAAACACGCGTAAAAGGGCCCCAACACTTAAGTGAAGTTGCCCATTCGTTTCTAATTCCTGGGACATTCTGCAAAATCTGTGTCTTTTGTGTCCTTCATTAACATATGTGTAAACAATGATTAAAGCTTATAACTTTTACAACATGGTATTATATGCAAAATTGTTGTCACACCAGCAAAAATCCAGTAACTTTATTTTATTTTGAAGTGTTTGTTTTTCATCGTTTTTCTAGCCCTGTTTTTCCAACTTGTCATTGGGTATTAGCAAAAATGCACATCTTGATTGTAAAAAAGGAAATAAGATTTAGTATTTAGTAATAATTATGTATATATATATATATATATATATACATGGTCAACAAATTAATACCATATAACCATCACAATATGATAAGGATCAGAGTTTGTGGTTTATCTGACTGAAAAATTTTAAACTGAAATATGTTTCAACATCATGCAAGTATTATGAATGATCTGTAAAAATATCCAGCAGAGAAGATGCTGGCTGAAATACTGTAAGAGTTAAGATGTGTTTAATTGATATTTTAAACCAACGGTAAAATAAAGCATAGATAAGAGGATTCAGACTGGAGTTCATATACAAGGCCCATGATAGAACTGATATTGTAGTGGAAGAGATAATTGTGTGTTCTGTTACGGACAAGATATAGTATGGAATCCAGCAACACAGATAGACCGTAACAATGCATCCTAATGTTAAAGCAGCCTTTCTCTCAGATTTCCTCTTTGCTGAATTCTCTATGACATTTTTTCCACCCTTTACAAGAGAGTTTATAGCTTTCACTTGCCTATGTGCAACACAGAATATCCTCAAATATAAAGTGAAGATCACAATACAAGGAAATAGAAAGGATAAGGTCAAATCAGTGAAACTCCAAGCAGAACTGATCATGACAATACACTTGCCATGACACACTGTTCTGTGTAAGGTATCAAAATAACTGTTACTAAATACAATGGTAAAATTGTAAATTAAACAGCAAAACCAGCAGAGACAGATGCTCATTAAAGTTTTGATTGTGGTTATTTTCTGTGGGTACAGTAAAGGGTGACAAACAGCCATGTATCGATCAACAGCAATTAAAACTAAATTGCAGAGAGATGCAGAGAGGAGCAACCCACTCGCTGTTATAAACAGTCCACAGTAAGTGTCTCCAAAAAACCAACATGTCTCAATGAGTTTGATTCCCTCCACAGGTATCACAATAAGACCAACAAGCAGGTCGGCCACAGCCAGAGAGTGAATGAGCAGGTTGGTTGGAGTGTGGAGCTTCTTGAAGTGAGAGATGGAGATGATCACAAGCAGATTCAGAAACACAGTAAATGCTGACAACAAGGAAAAAAACATGTACATGAAATTGTATTCGTGCGTGGAGCGTTTTCCCTTGATGCATGATGAGTTCATTGCAGGAAAGCAGTATTGAGTCTCACGATCCTCTGTTTTATATGCCATAAGTATGTCCTCCTGTGAGAAGTTTGTTTTGCTCTCATTCTTGTCCTTTCATTTATACAGTGTCTTGTCCAGATTTGCCAACCCATCTACCACCCACTCTGATGCTGCATAATGACTAAATTATTTTCTTTTAATACCTCCAACCTTGATGTGATAATTTAACACAAACTTGAATAAACCTGTTTTCCTTAAAAAAGGTTTTTTTATTTATTTTGTATTAGAATTTATTTTTATTTTACCCCAGCATTTGGTATCGCAATGTAAAAAATACAAATGTAAGTATATTACAGTTGATGCTGACGATATGATATGTAAAATATGTATTTTAGCTCTGTAGGCCAAAATGTTGATGCTCCATAAAGCACATAAAAGTAATTCATAAGACTCCAATAGTTAAATCCTTATCTTCAGAAGTGATACGATAGGTGTGGGTGAGAAACAGCTCAATATTTGTCATTTTTATTGCTAGACAGTAGGGGTGATATGCAGAGAATGTGAATCACCAAAAACACAAGAAGAATGTGAAAGTGATCTGTTTCTCATCCACATCTATCAAATTGCTTCTGAAGATAACGATTTAACCACTGGAGTCTTATGGATTACTTTTATGCTGACTTATGTGATTGTGTTTAGCTTTAAAATGTTCCCACCCATTCACCTGCAATGTATGGACCAAAAGATCTGAGAAATTCCTCTAAAAATCTTAATTTGAGTTCAGCAGATGAAAGAAAGTCATACACATCTGGAGTTGCATGAGTGGGAGTAAATAATGAGAATTTTCATTTTTGGGTGAACTAACATTTAAGGGCTTTTGTCAGATATGAATACATTTGTATGGAAAAATTTCTAGTAATTAATATGGTGAAAATGTCCCACAAGGACATGATATATAATGCTGAAATATAAACCAAAGTAAGATCATGCTTTATTAATGCCTTCTTTCGCTATTTCATAGCTTTTAAAGTCCTGCATGGATTCTTATTTCAGTGAACTTACAGTTTTCAGAGTCGAAAGAATTTAGATCATTAGTTCTGCTCAGAAGTACCTCCATTATCTAAATGCAGAGTAAGCAACCCCAGTTGCAGAACACTCGCTGTGTCTGAAACTGCCCCCTATCCACTATATAGTGCACTATTTAGAGTGTCCGCCTTTTTGTAGGATTGTCTAAATTCTGAGTGAGCCACTCGTTCCCTATTTTTGTTCACTCATTCTTACCCACAATGCACTCTAATTTCGAGTATACATTTGATGTACACTCAACAAGGGTTAATTGCCCACAATCCACCATGAGGAAGACATACGAGCTGGGAGTTTACTGGTTCCTCCACTCCTGCGATGTTTTCTTTTATGCTGAATATATTAAACTACCCCCGCGACCCTGTACACAGGATAAGCGGTTGACGATGGATGGATGGATGGATGGATATTAAACTACTTTTTGACAAATCAATACTTGTTTAAAATAACATAATAACATCCAGAGTGGCAAAACATACAGACACATTTTAAAATGTTCTCTTTATTGATCAAATATGTTTACTCTTTATATTAACATACATTATATATTAAAAATGACAAACAGAATGAAGATTTATTGTATTAATATATTATTTAAGAAGAATACCAAGTAAGGCCCAAGCATTTTAAAAGTTAATATGTGATGTTGTTTCTGTGACAGCCCCAGAGATCCGACGCTTTGTGTATAAGTCCCTGTCCGAATTCACTAATTTCGTTCACTCACAGCTGAGATGTAGTGCACTAACTACCATTCACTATATAGGAAATAGTGAACGAGTGAACGATTTCGGACACAGCTAGAGGGGATGATTTCGGACAAAATGGCCGACACCCGAAATAGTGTACTATTTAGTGGATAGGGGGTGGTTTCGGACACAGCTAGTGTCTCTCTTCGCCATATGATCGTCTTCCGCCTGCACATCTCTCACGCGCCCCAGTTGTCAATAACGTGAACAGCAGAGCCAAGGCATTTATTTACACTTAACTTGGATGTTTATATGGATTTATACAGCTAATCCGCTTGATGTAGCTGCGATAGTTTCCAGTACCCCCGCGAAGGCGCGTGGTAAATGCGTAAATACTGCTTATAACATGCGGGACAAAGCACACTGATATATTGCTGCAATGATTTAAAAATGTACACTTAAAAAACTGATGTCATAAGAGCCAGAATCACCCTGAAAATTACCATCACATTTCACAGAAAAGCCTGCGCACGGATTAGAGCCAAATCTCACCTCAGCTTGCTGCTTTAAATTTGAGCTGTGATTTTAATCTTGAAATATCCACTTGTCTTTGTGTTAAATGAAGGCATTGCATGACTAAATTATTCTTTTTTTCACTGTGTTGAGCGATGAAAGTGTTTCACTTTGAAGAGTTTGAAGCTGCAGCACTGATCACTTAAGTGACAGTCTATGATGGCAGCCAGCAGCTGTGTGAATTTCCGCTCTTGTCAAAGTCCCATTCAATAATCTCTAAATAAATTATGCATTAATTAAAATTAAACCCAGTAATGTAACAGGAATGCCTCCCACTGTAAAAAAGGAAAAGGAAAAAAAATTCATTAGAAATGAGTGAGAGAAAGAATTTCCCACTTTTAAACCTACTCTAAAAGTAGGCCTATTATTCCCTCAACATGTTACTCAAGTAAATGTAACTGAGTAAATGTAGCATGTTACTACCCACCTCTGTGTAGAAGTGTAACTATTTCAGTGGGTTGTAGAGTTACATATTTAGTAATTGTTTACTATATTGAAGTTGTTGTTAACTGTGTATGATTGTAAAATGTTTCATGTATGTTGTCTGTAACTATGATTAGATACATTTTTTAGGTGTACACTATAAAATTCTATACTGAATGTGTAGGTCAGGTTTTATCCCTTACCTGGAACAACCTTATTCCATGTGAAGACTGAAATCCTATGTTTTAGACTATTCCTGGGAGTGTGGTACGAAGTTTCTCATTTGATTATAATTTTTTTTTCAATTTTTCATCTGATTCAGAGAAATAGTTTTTTTCGATTATTGAGTAATTTTGCAACAACGTTTGTTGTGCAAAGATTACTATATTTTTTCCTTCCGGGATACATATTTCCTCATCTACAATAGTTGAACAACTGATAATTGAATTACTGAACTTTGAAAACCTGATACTTGAACTGTTGACATTGGAATTGCAGATATTGAACTGTTAATAAATAATTTTGTGTTTCCTGATACTGTAAAAGTGTGTATGATAAAGGGTATTTGCCTAATAGTTGATGCACCCATAGTTATTTACATTCATGCTGTTGTCTGTTGTATCAGAATCAGCTTTATTGCCAAGTATGCTTACATATACAAAGAATTTGTCTTGGTGACAGAAGCTTCCAGTGCACAAACAATACATATATATATATATATATATATATATATATATATATATATATATATATACACTGTAACGGGAGCTTCATGCCCTGTATGTGCATCCCACAAATCTCCATCAACTGCAAGATGCTATCCTATCAATATGGGCCAACATTTCTAAAGAATGCTTTCAGCACCTTGTTGAATCAATGCCACGTAGAATTAAGGCAGTTCTGAAGGCGAAAGGGGGTCAAACACAGTATTAGTATGGTGTTCCTAATAATCCTTTAGGTGAGTGTATATATATATATATATATATATATATATATATATATATATATATATATAATTATACATATATGTACATACACACAGACACATACCTTCATACATACAAACGCATACGTAGTGCAAATCTAAAACAAATCCGTTATATAAAGTACAAAAATAACAGTATGTTATATACAGTAACATTTTTTTTCTCTTTGTATGTAATGGCAGAAGAGGATATATTACATAATATAAATAGAATAAACAGTGTATTGCACATAATTATTGCTCAATGGGGCAGTTTTAACTGTTTATGAGATGGATCGCCTGAGGGAAAAAACTGTTCCAGTGCCTGACGGTTCTGGTGTTCAGTGCTCTGAAGCGCCGGCCAGAAGGCAACAGTTCAAAAAGGTAGTGGGCTGGGTGAGTAGGATCCAGAGTGATTTTTACAGCCTTATTCCTCACTCTGGAAGTGTACAGTTCTTGAAGGTGGGGGCAGGAGGCAACCAATAATCCGCTCAGCAGTCCGAACTGAATTTGTAGCTGCACCAAACCAGACAGCTATTGAAGTGCAGAGCACAGACTCAATGGCTGCTGAGTAGAACTGTATCAACAACACCTATGGCAGGTTGAACTTCCTCAGCTTGCAAAGGAAGTACAACCTCTGATGGGCATATTTCACAATCAATGTGTGTCTCCCACTTCAGGTCCTGTGAGATGGTAGTGCCCAGGAACCTGAATGACTCCACTGCTGCCACAGTGCTGTTTAGAACGGTGAGGGGGGTCAGTGTTGGGGTGGTCCTCCTAAAGTCCACAATCAACTCCACCGTTTTGAGCATGTTCATTTAAGTCTGTATACTTTCTTTCATATTGAGTACCAGACAATTCAATTTCACAGTGTTCAATGGAAACAATTGTTTATTGACCAATCAATACACAAATACAAAAGGTACAATTGTTTAAATACAATACAACCTTTGTTACTTGCTTGAGTTGTCCTTTGTCACTTATGCATCCGTAGTTGAACCTAGTTAAAGTGAAAATACACGCAAAGTGTTACAAATTCATAGCTATTACTTGCTGTTGTGCATGCGAAAATATCCCATGACATGCAAGCCAATCAGATGGAAAAAGAGAAGCCTGTTTACATTTAATATGGCTCAGCCAGTTTTTTTTAGGAGTGTCTGCTTGAAAGGTCCCATCTCTGGTGCATTCCTCTCTGTTCATTAATGAGTGTAATAGGGAATCAAAATTATTTATGATGTTTGCAATAATATCAGCATTCATGCATTTTCAGTGTATGATCTCAGAGGTTGTGCTCTAAATTCAACATCAACCCCCTGATGGAGTGGTGGTGGCTTAGTGGGCTAAAGCACTGAACTGGTAAGCAGAAGCTTGTTGCTGGTTCGATCCCCACAGCCATAACCATTGTGTCCTTAAGCAAGGCATTTGCTCTAGGGGCCTTGCTCTCATATTTTCTCCTCACAGAACCTTCCATTACACATTTCTCACCTTTTTACATAGAGATTATAACTTTCACTTGCAGATGTGTGACATAGAATATCCTCAAATATGCAGTGATGATCACGGTACAAGGAAACATGGAACTGGTCAAATCAGTGAATATCCAAGCAGAAGTAATCTTACCAATACACTTGCCAAAATAAACGTATTTTCTCTATAAGGCATAATATCTGTTACTAATTACAATAGCACTGTTGTAAGCTGATCAGCAAGACCAGCAAATACAGATGCTCAATATAGTTTTAGTGGTAGTTATTTTCTGTGGATACAGTAAAGGGTGACACACAGCCACATAACGATCAACAGAGATTCAGAGAAGAGCAACCCAGTGATCATCATAAACAGTCCACAAACAGTGTCTCCATGGATTATTAGTTTATTTTAAGTGGTCCAACCTTGATGTGATACTTTTTGCACAAAATAGATAAGGCCTGTTTTCTGTTTATTATTATTACTTATTTGTTTCAAGTAGATTTAGAAACTGTATCTAGGCCTCTCCAAACACTGGAGGATTTATCTATGCCAAAATACTGATGTTGTTGCTGTATTGTTTCTGTCAAGTTGTCCATTAGAGCTTTAATGCGGTTAAGCAATGACATATTTAGAATTTATTTGGAAGAACTAGAGATGAGAACACACACAGCTGAAGGCCTTTGTGTTCCTGATCCTAAAAATAGGAGCATGCACATTCTTTAAAATTTCTCCTTTTGTGTTCCACAGGGGAAAAAAAAGATAGTGTATGGGTTTGGACCTACATGAGCTTGAATGCATCTAGACAGAATTTTAAAGAGGTATTCCTTTAAAAAAGGTTGGACACAACATATTCATTTAGACTTACAATGCTACTGCAGAGTAAGAGCATCACTGTCTTAGGCTATGCCATTTTTCTTTGAGAACTGAAAACTGTCAAGAATTGCAGTACAATCCAGCTGAATTTAGTTTGTTTTGTAAAGACAATTTATATTTACCATACCACCAGCATCCCTCATTTCCCACTAGCAAACTGTAAAGTTGAGGGAAAAGAAGGTATTGGCAAATGCTTTTGCTGAAAACCCCTGCCATAGAGCTATAAACAATACAGCTTCTGTACAGGGGTGAGGCATGTACACATAATGTTAGGTCAGCCATCCAGACCACCTTAATGGAAGAAATGTACATGATTTGAAGAAATATACAGCATGCGTCATTTGATACTCTGAGGAAAATACAGTGAACTTTGTCCTCTCTCAACTTGAAAAGTCACGTGGGTAGACATACATACAAAGTGACATTTTTAAGTTTGTTTACTCTAACTGAAGTTAGAAAACATGTGAGAACTCAAGGGCCCAATTATAATTGTTATGATTTGTTATGCTCTGATCCCACACTGAAGACTCCATTAAAGGTGTGAACTGTTCATTAAAGGTGTAAAATAAACACAGGAATACACACAATAAACTGATGCAATAGTCTCTCTTCTTAGGGGTCTTTGGCATTCTGTTTTGTTTTGATGTCTTGTGATGAAAGAGAAATTGAATAATTTGTCCTACCTTTAAACTAATCCAGAAGCCAAATGGAAGTGTCATAAAAGTGTCAATGACCATACTGATAACACTAATAAACACAATGATCATGAATTCATGGGTATGACAATAATTCCAACAAGCAAGTCTGCTACAGCCAGAAAGAATATAAACAGCAGAGTTTTTTCAAAAATCATGAATAATCTGTAAAATGTTAACTAGTATTCTGGCTCAGAAATGTCAATATAAAGATATGATTTAAACATCCTACTTTAAACCAGGGGTGCAACAGACCATTTAAGGGGATTTAGTTAGATTGACATAATTATTTTCTCGCTGAGAGGTGTCAGTATAAAGCACAATAATATTGCTGTTTTGTACAATGCACACAATGTACAAGCAAAAAATTACTTTGAGCAACTTTAAGCCCTGGACTTTAATACTGAGTGTCTGTTTGACTGTATTACAAAACTACACTGTCTGCCAAAAGGTTGGAGTAATGTACAGATATTCCTCTTATGGAAAGAAATTGGTACTTTTATTCACCTGAACTTTATTCAGCTGATCACAATGTATAGTCAGGACATAGTTACTATTAGAATTACTATTAAAATGTAGAAAATTAAGAAACTTCTTAAAATACTTCTAAGAGTTCTCATCAAAAAATACTCCATGTGCAGCAATGACAGCTTTGCAGATCCTTGGTATTCCAGCTGTCAGTTTATCCAGATACTCAGGTGACATTTCACCCCAGCTTCCTATATATATAATCCTTTATTTTTTGGTCACACATTATACACACAGTTTTTTTGCATATATACAGTGAAATTTATTAGTTTTCACATATCCCAGAGTGCAGGGTCAGCCATGATACAGGGTTAAGGGCCTTGCTCAAGGGCCCAACAGTGGCATCTTGGTGATGCTGGGGCTTGAACCCCCAACCTTCTGGGCAGTAACCCTGAGCCTCAACCACTGAGCCACCACTGCCCCATGTGTGTGTGTGTGTGTGTGTGTGTGTGTGTGTGTGTATGTATGTATGTATGTATGTATGTATGTATGTATGTATGTATGTATGTATGTATGTATGTATGTATGTATGTATGTATGTATGTATGTATGTATGTATGTATGTATGTATGTATGTATGTATGTATGTATGTATGTATGTATGTATGTATGTATATCTATAGATATATATATCTATAGATATATACATGTGATCATAAATCCTTTGATGACAGTTCATAGCCTTTTGGAATGAGGTAAACACTACAATTTGTCATCTCTACAACAATCAAGCAAGTCTTTCAATTTGCATTTACATTTAGTCATTTAGCAGACACGTTTATCCAAAGTGACTTACAAATGAGACACATAGCAAACAATTTGTCATACAAAGTTTAACATCATCTGCAGTATAGGACTGCCAAGTTCTCACGGCTGGAGTATTAAAGAAAGAGACAGACAAATATTTTTTTCAGAACAGATGTGTTTTCAGTTGTTTCTTGAATGTTGAGATGGTATTAGCAGATCGTGTGGAGGTTGGAAGTTCATTCCACCACAGAGGAGCACAGAAAGTGAACGATTGTGAAATTGAATTTGAGCCTCTTTCTGATGGGACCACCAGGTGTCACTTATTCATAGAACTGAAAGTCAAAGTCAAAGCCTTGAATTTGATGCGGGCCTCATGCATGATTTATATAGCTGACACTATGCATACTAAATGTTTGAATTTTTTTTACCATGATATAATCGTATGCTAAGCATAGGACAAGATTGGCTGGTTTATTTATGTCAGCTTATATGTATTTATTTACTTTTATTTAAATGTGAAACATATTTTAGTTTTCCTGTTAATGATCTTATGACAATTAAACAAAATCAGTACTTAATATGTTTACACCCAGTCTACGAACTTAGACTAAATAATAATTCATACTAATAACCTAATATTAAAATCAACATAAAACAAAAATCATTAATCATCTGTAAAAATGTCCACTAGAGAGGATGCTGGCCCCAATATTATAAGAGTGAACTGATACTTTAAAGCGGTTAAAGAGAGCATATATATATAAATACATGGGAATTCAGAGTTAAAATACAAGATCCATGTGAGAAAATGCACTAGAATGAAAGTGTTTCCTATGTTTTCAGTTACAGATGAGAAATAGCATGAAATCCTACAAAGCATTAAAACTGTCACGCTTCCTTATGTTAGCGCAGACTTGCTCTCAGATCTCCTCCATGTCTCTTCAATTACACATTTTTCCAGCTTACATTTGTGAATTCTTAACTATCACTTGCTGTTGTGCATGAGAAAATATCCCATGACATGAAAGCCATTCGTATGGAAACAGAGAAGCCTTTTTACATTTAATATGGCTCAGCCAGTTTTTATTTAGGAGTCAATCTTTTTTTCTGTTTCTCTCTTAGCTGCTTGAAGGATCTCATCTCCATACATTCCTCTCTGTTCATGAATATACATAAAAGGAGTGCAATAGGGAATTTAATACATTTCTGATGTTTGCTATAATATCAGCATTCATGCATTTTCAGTGAATGATGGAAATGTCAACCCCCTGAAACAATCATGAATGGTAATCTGTTAAAATATTCATTAGGGACGATGCGGTTTGAAATATTTTAAGAGTTAAGATGTGTTTAATTGACATTTTAAACCAGTGATAAAAAAATGCATAAATAAGAGGATTTAAGCCAGAGTTAATATACAAGGCCCATGATAGAACTGATATTGTAGTGGTAGAGATTACTGTACTTTCTGTTAGAGATAATATATAGTATGGAATCCAGCAAAGCAGATACATTGCCACAATTATTCCTAATGTTAGAGCAGCCTTGCTCTCAGATTTCCTCCTCACAGAACCTTCCATTACACATTTTCCACTTTTAAACAGAGAGTTTATAACTTTCACTTGCTGATGAGCGACATAGAATATCCTCAAATATACAGTGATGATCACAGTACAAGGAAACAAGAAGGAAATTGTCAAATCAGTGAATATCCAAGCAGAAGTAATCATACCAATACACTTGCCATAACAAAAGTCTTTTCTATGTAAGGTATAATATCCGTTACTAATTACAATAGCACTGTTGTAAGCTGAACAGCAAGACCAGCAAATACAGATGCTCAATATAGTTTTAGTTGTGGTTATTTTCTGTGGATACAGTAAAGGTTGACACACAGCCACATAACGATCAACAGCAATTAAAACTAAATTACTAAGAGATGCAGAGAGGAGCAACCCAGTGATCATCATAAATAGTCCACAAACAGTGTCTCCATAATACCAACATGTCTCAATCAACTTGATGGCCTCTATGGGCATGATAATTAGTCCAACAAGCAGGTCGGCCACAGCCAGAGAGAGAATGAGCAGGTTGGTTGGAGTGTGGAGCATCTTGAAGTGAGAGATGGAGATGATCACCAACAGATTTAGAAACACAGTACATGCTGACAGCAATGAAAAAAACAAATACATGACATTGTATTCATATATAGAGCGCCTCTCCTTGATACATGATGAGTTAATGGCTGGAAAGCAGTATTGAGCATCATGATCCTCAGTCTCATAGGCCATGAGTATGTCTCCTCCAGTTAGGAGTGTGTTCTGCTCTCTTTCTAGTCCTTTCATTTATACAGTGTCTTCATCAGTGTGGCCAACCCATCTACCGCCCACTCTAACGATGCATAATTACTTTTCTTTAAAAACATTTTTTTATTAGTTTCTTTTGAGCACTCCAAACTTGATGAGATATTTTAACACAATGAATAAGGCCTGTTTTCTGTTTATAATTATTAATGTTGGTTTCAAGTACATATAGTAACTTTATCTAGGCCTCTCCGAACACTGGAGGATTTATCTATACCACAATACTGATGTTGTTGCTGCATTGTTACAGTCAAGTTGTCCATTAGATCTTTAATGGGGTTAAGCAATGACACATTTAGAATAAATATGGAAGATCTGGTGATGAAAACAGCCACAGCAGAAGGCTTTGACAATGCAAATATTGTCTTGTGTTCCTGATCGTAAAAAGAGGAGCATGCACATTCTTTAAAATTTCTCCTTTTGTGTTCCATAGAAAAATAAAAAAATTATAGCATATGGGTTCAGAACTGCATAAGCTTGAGTACTCTAAACATTATTTTAAATTCTCCTTAAAACAGGATTGACACAACATATTCCTTTAGACTTACAATGCTATTACGGAGTAATTTGTCACGATTCACTGTTGTCTGCTCTGTGTTTTATCTCTGTCATCTGTTCCTCATGGACTACACTTCCCATCATGCCCTGCTCTGATCACCTCCAGCTGTTCCTTATTGTTCCTCACCTGTGTTTAATGTTCTCATTTGTCTTTGTGTATTTAATTCCTAAACTGTTCAGTATTCATCAGTTGTTGAATGTATGTTCTTGAATGTGTTTGACCTACCGTGTTCTGCCCGTGCCCTTCGTGGATGTTTTCTCTTGTTTATGTTTTGTTTCCCATCGTGGACCTTTTATTTGTTCCTGGTTTACCCGTTATTTTGTATTTGATTATTATTTCATTAAAATCCTTCGCTGCATCAGCTCTCTTGACTTTTTCCTTGCATTACAGAGATTAGAGCAGGGGATGATGGGAAGTGTAGTCCATGGGGAACAGATGACAGAGGTAAAACATAGGGCAGACAACAGTGAATCGTGACATAATTAGGCTTAGGCTAATTAAGAACTGTTCAGCATTTGCAATTTCTCAGGGCCAGCAAAGCCTTCTCTGCTGGTGTAACATGCTTAATAAATCAATATTTTTTCATCCTTACATTCTTTTTAACCTTTTTTCCTATGTATTTTCAATCGCTTTTCACTCCTAATAATTCAACTACAAACAAATAGCAAAAAAACAAAACATTTATTTGTTGTAGATTTTTTTCTGCAGTTTTGCAATGATGGATGAGCAACACACACACACACAAATACTGTTACAATGTTTGCTATGTGCTATAATGAAACAACACACACAAACAAACATTTTGAAAATGTTGCGTAATGTTCACTTATTAATTGGTGTACAGGTGTGGCAGTGTCAATCAACAGTCGTGGGCAGGGCCTGTACAAAGTGACATCACTTTGATGTCACTTTTGGCTTGATCTGTGACAGTGCTTATGATTAATGGGGATTAAAAAAAAGAAGGACAGGGTGGATTTTTATCATTATAGAGTGGTTGTGTACACACACTGCCAACACATATATTCAAACACCATGCAAAAGTGAATTTTGCACAATAGGTCCCCTTTAAGTGATGTACGTAATTTGAAATCAAAGAGCGCAAGATGCTGATGAGTTGGCTGTCACTGCTGTCATCATCATTGAGAACGAGATCCTTATGGATTTAAAAACCTGAGATGTTCTGCATGATCATACGACTGATTAATTAAACAGGAAAGGAGGACTGATTTTCACTTCATTGCACTCATGTGTAACCACCTTCTGGCATCAACAGAAATGGTCACTGAATCATGGATCTTTATGAATTTTGGTGAACACTGTCAAAACACTCGAGCCATTGTTGTTGGAAAGCAATACTGGATTTCTCATCTGTTGTCCTCCATTATGCTCTTCTCAAACATTTTCACATTTGATTATATCCTCATATTTACCGGTAGCCTGCCTCTGTTGTTCACTCCACATGCTTCATCAAAAGACCACTGATGCTGTGAAAGTATCTTCAAGCATTTATAAACTCATGATAGTCTCTTGAACCACTTCATAAAGTGTGAGTGCCACATGCTTGTAGTCATTGAAGCAGAATACACTTGACTTATTCAGCACCAGTGGATTTAAAGCAAACAATGCCAGGTTCCAGGTATATGTGATGTCTGTTAGAACATCAATCAATTGGTTTGCTACTCCTTGAGCATGTTGCATTGCATTTGACCTTTGAATAAGTTTAATTCATAGATAAATTAATGCATTCATTTACGAGTTCTTCAAAATACAGAAGACAAAGAAGTGCGTAAGCCTGAGTAAAGCATAGAAACTATTGCATCAGTTTATTGTGAGTGTTTGCCTGTGTTGTTTCACACTTTTAATGAACTGTTCATTGGATGATCATCTGGGAATTCTGCAAAGTTGTTAACAGGACCCTCAGGTGTACATTTCCTAAATAACAAAGCATAACAACTATAATTAGTCTTCAGAGTTAACAGTAATTGATTTCTCAGATGGTCTGTGTCTGTCTGATAGGAGTAAATAAACAAATAACATGCTTGCCACTACATCTATGACAAATATGCCCATGCTGTCATTTGCAAAGCCCATTGTATTTACATCAAATTATCACTAATGTAGCCTAATGTTGTAGCCTATTTGTAAAGAATTCGATCTGTTAACAAATGATTGATTGATGTGTGTTCAATCATATACACCAAGATGAAAATCCTGGTTGATTAAAGTCACTTATCCCCCAGGCTATTTTAAAGATTTATGTTCATCCTTAAAATTAATACAAAATAAATAAATTATGAAGTTCCTCATATCTGCACAATAAACTACTTGTTGCAGTTAACCTTCATTTGCATATGTAGTCAGATTTATTTAGTTTTGAGTTACATGGGAAGCCAAGCACTCATAGATGACCTACTAATGCATCTCATATCAGTTATGACTGGGGCTGTCATGATTACTCGATTTAATTTGACTCCTCAATTTAAAAAAATTCCTCAATTAGAAAACTGCCTAATCGACAAATCCAAAACAAGGCGGAAGTAATGCAGTCTGCAGATAAGGCTGTCAGCTCGTAATGACAAGAGGTGTCAACTGTGTGAGATTTTTCACTTTAGATTTGAAAAACAATGTAGTTCATTTTTTACGTAAAATACCATAACATAATTTAATCTTTTCACAGACCGACTTGTCACCGCACTGTAACTTCACTACTATAGATAGACTGCGATTTGCAATACTGCGTCCAGAAGAGAAATAGTAGTTGAGCCCTTCATTACCTCACAGACACATTGAACTCACCAAAAGAAATACTGAAAACCACTCTAAACCTATTTCTCTACACAATTGTTTGCAGTAAAGGCTTTCATGAAGGAACATAAAATAATGTAATGAAAAAGGCATCTGTTGGACTTGATGAAAGTTCCACACACATTAACGGACGCACAAACACTTTCTGCTCAGTAAATCTGACTGAATCCAGACAATCCAAGAAGGTTATTTTCAGATGATTATGAACTGCTGCAGCTCAACGCAAGAGAGTAAAATCATCTCTAAATGACACATGTTGCATGTGATTGTTAAAATAAATAAATAAAATTGCTTTTTTTCTCCATAAAATTATTTAACCACAAATATAAATTATCTTTAATAAACGTGATTGGTGGACAGACATGTTTTATTCGAAAAATAAAATATTTTATTTACATGTTCTGTTTTCCCACATTAGAGTTCAAAAATGAAATAGGTAAACTGCATTAAACTAGTTAGTGACTACGTTTACATGGACACAAGAAAGCCAGTTATTGCAAGAAAGCAGTGTTCCAGTTTACATGCACTGTATAAGTGGTGTACTCTTCTGTATTCATATGGCTTGGTCAGTAAGCAGCTTTCTCCACAGCAACGTAGTTTCCCCTACAACGCTTGTGTAAATAACAAAAATGGTTTACAAGGAAGACTTCACTATTTTTTCTCTGTTGCTTCACTGTATTTCCAGATATTACAGAGTTGTTGCTGTGTTTGTTTCTTTACCTTTCTTTCATGACCTGCAGCAGAATTGCACTTCAATAGGGGTTTCATTTACATAAAACTACTGGATACCCTCAGTGTAGGAGTGCATATATGCAAAAGTGAGGGACCATCAATATTTTACAGCTGCATTTATGAATGGGTATCGAATAGTCATAGTGTATGTGCTTCGCCACTGTACTCCCAGACTGTGTTCCACTTCATATTTGTATGCCCTTCCCTCACTTACTTCCCTCTGTCTCATAGACTCGGATGTACATCATTGCTCACGTTGTGTGAGTGCCCGCTTCTGGTGGAACCTGTGCAGTGGGTTTTACTGGAAAACCCTATACCCGTGATCACTTGAAGCACGTTGAAGGCTGATGTCAGTTTGTGAAATTAAGTGATTAAAGTGATTTTTGCACCTGAGAAAACAATGGTTCCCCGTCTGTCGCTCACTTCGACGTCGTGTCGAAGAAGCGACACTAGGGGTCTCTCTTGAGCGCCGAAAGATACCTCTGATCTATGAAAAAAGGCCAATGAGAGTTGGTGAACAGTATTTGCATACTCCGCCTCCGGATAAGGATATAAAGGCGAGAGAAATACGCTCGTTAATTCAGTAATTTTCTTCGGAGCCGATGGTCGTGTGAATGCTGTCTGCTGTGCTACACACAACTTACCCTGCTTCTGATCCTCTGACGCGCTGCTGGATTTACGGCGCACCTTCAGCGGCTTTTCTCTTCTCTGCCGGCGTGCAGTTTGCCCCTGAGCGCTTCGACAGCGCAGTGTCTAAAAGAGTTTATAAAGAGCAATTTTCTCGTAAAGAGTGTATTTCTCTTAAAGAGCAATACACAGTGGTGTTGAACGCCCTTTTCAGGGCGCGTCTTTATAAAGATGCCATTCAAACCCTGTGTAGTTCCTGGATGCGGTAGAGTGCTCTCCGCTTCTGACGGCCACAGGCGCTGTCTCGTGTGTCTGGGCGGCGATCACACCGAGGCAGCGTTTGTGGACGGTTCATGTTCTCATTGCGAGAATATGACCGTGGCAGCGTTGCGGTCGCGGCTTGCTTTCAACAGAAAGCACGCCACTCCTGCTGCCCCCCGTATCGCTCCTTCTTCCAACGGGATTGAGGACAATGTGGTTGGCGCTGGAGGCGATTTGGGGAGGGCAGCGGGTGCAGCTCCGCCGGGTACGCCCCCTCGGACCACCCGCCCCCCGACACGCTCGCTGACCTCCGTCCAGTCTCGAGGTAATGGCAGCTCGCCTCCGGGCTGGTTTGCCTATCCTCTAGAGCTCGAAGCCGATGAGCTTGCCGCTCCATCGGAGAGCGCGGTGTCTGACGCTGACTCCTCCCCTGGGCTGCCGCCTTCGGGCCAGCACGCCCAGGTTGAGGCGGATGCGCAGATGTCCGACATGCTTGCCCGGGCCGCCGTCAGGGTGGGGTTGGACTGGAAACCTCCACCCTCCCCACACCCATCATGGTTGGACGACTGGTTCCTGGGGTCTGGGTGCCGCTCACAGCCACACCCCCCCCCCGGTCCCGTTTTTCCCGGAGGTGCATGACGAGCTGACGTCATCATGGAGAGCCCCGCTCTCTGACCGTCAAAAGGCCCACGTGGACACGGCGATTCCCCAGGTGGATAGGGCGGTTGCAATCCATCTCTGTCCCGGTGAGCCTACCACCAGCGCCCTGTACCCCCTTCCAAGGCCTGTAGGACTGCGTCCTCGTTCAACCACAAAGCCTACAGTGCCGCGGGACAGGCCGCCTCCGCCTTGCACGCCATGGCCCTCCTGCAAGTCCACCAGGCCAAGGCACTCAGAGATCTGCACGAGGGTAGCCCTGACCCCGATGTGCTGCAGGAACTGCGCTCAGCGACCGCCCTCGCCCTCAGAGCCATGAAGGTCACCGCGCAGGCACTCGGGCAGGCGATGGCCACCCTAGTGGTCCAGGAACGTCACCTTTGGCTCAACCTGGTCGAGATGCGCGAGGCAGACAAAGTTTGCTTCCTCGACGCCCCTGTCTCCCATTTTGGCCTCTTCGGCGACACCGTCGAGGACTTCGCCCAGCAGTTCTCCACGGTGAGGAAGCAGACGGAGGCCATATCACACATCCTGTCTCGCCGCAAACCTGCCGCCAAGGCCACTGCCCCGTCTGCTCGCCGAGGGCGTCCCCCTGTGGCTAATAAACCTGCTCCGCCTCAACCCGGGCCCAGCTCTCAGCTCCTGCGTCGAGCACACCGCAGGAAGCCGATGCCCCCCGTCTCTCGGACTCCCTCGAGGACCCGGAAGGCTCCCAGGCGGTCCTGAGACGGACGACCCAGCGACACAGACATTAGCTCCGGAGGTGGTAAGACCGCTCCGTCCCCCGGTGGAGGGCCAGGAAGAGAATCTTTTGTTGTTAAACAATTTTTTTTTCCGCCCCCCCTTAGATGGGGTTGCGGTACCCACATTCTCAATAACAGAGCTATTTCCTGTGTCTCTGAGTCACCTGGCCCGCACGGCGCTTTGCCCACAGATCTCAACAGTCCTGGCCCCCTGGACACGGACCACCCGTCTTCAGCCCCACGACTGTTCCCCGGCCGGCCGGTTCCGACGAGTCCAGAGGACGCCTACCCAGGACCTCCTCCTCAGTCGCTAACCCGCCCCCTGCCGGGCGTGTGGAGCAAGGTAAGTGCTTTGAGTCTCTTCTCAGCACCTCAGCCACGGGTCGCCCCGTCGCCGCCCAATGCTGCCCTACCTGCTCCGCCCCGCTGCAAAGCCCCGCAAAATTAATCGTTCCCTTGGTGCCCCTAGCACAGAGGTTGGATGCGTGGCTTTCACTTCCCAACCCGTCTCGCTGGCTGGCCCGGACCATCCGACTCGGTTACGCAATTCAGTTTGCCAGGCCCTCGCCCCCCTTCATGGGCGTCCGCTTCTCCGCAGTACACGCGAACACGCCCAGTCCCTGCGCGCGGAAATCGCAACTCTTCTGGCCAAAGACGCGATAGAGCCTGTCCCTCCAACCGAGATGAAGGAGGGTTTCTACAGCCCGTACTTCATCGTGCCCAAGAAAGGCGGCGGCTTACGACCAATCTTGGATCTGCGAGTTCTCAACCGAGCATTGCACAAACTCCCGTTCAAAATGCTCACGCAGAAGTACATTCTAACCTGCGTCCGGCATCTAGATTGGTTTGCAGCGGTAGACCTGAAGGATGCGTACTTTCATGTCTCCATCCTGCCTCGACACCGCCCCTTCCTGCGGTTTACGTTCGATGGCCAGGCGTATCAGTACAAAGTCCTCCCCTTCGGCCTGTCTCTGTCCCCTCGCGTCTTCATGAAAGTCGCAGAGGCAGCTCTTGCCCCGCTCCGAATAGCCGACATCCACATACTCAACTACCTCGACGACTGGCTCATTCTGGCCCACTCGCGAGAATCACTATGCACTCACAGAGATCAGGTGCTCAGGCACCTCAGCCACTTGAGGCTTCAGGTCAACTGGGAAAAGACCAAGCTCACTCCAGTTCAGAACATCTCTTTTCTCGGGATGGAGTTAGACTCGGTCTCAATGACGGCGCGTCTCACCAAGGAGCGCGCCCAGTCAGTGTTGAACTGCCTCGCCGCCTTCAGGCCGGGCACAGCGGTCCCTTCAAAACTTTTCCAGAGGCTCCTGGGGCATATGGCATCCTCCGCGGCGGTCGCGCCGCTGGGTTGATGCATATGAGACCGCTCCAACACTGGCTTCAGACCCGAGTCCCTAGACAAGCATGGCGCCACGGCACGCACTGGGTAACGATCACCCCCGCCTGCCGCAAAGCATTCAATCCCTGGACAGACCTCTGTTTCTTACGGGCTGGAGCACCCCTACAGCAGGTTTCCAGACGTGTCCTGGTCATGACCGACGCCTCCAGATCGGGTTGGGGTGCTGTTTGCAACGGGCACGCAGCCTCAGGCCATTGGAAAAGGGCCCAGCTGCATTGGCACATCAACTGCCTGGAATTGTTGACCGTCCTTCTAGCCCTGCGGCAGTTTCTCCCGTTAATTCGGGACGAACATGTCCTGGTCAGGTCGGACAGCACCACTGCGGTCGCGTACATAAATCGCCAAGGCGGCGTACGCTCCCGCCACATGTCGCAACTCGCCCGTCGTCTCCTCCTTTGGAGCCAGCACCGACTCAGGTCGCTGCGTGCCACTCACATCCCCGGCAACCTCAATGTGATGGCGGACTCGCTGTCACGACAACGCTTGCCTGGAGGAGAGTGGAGGCTTCACCCCAACTCGGTTCAGCTTATTTGGGAACGGTTCGGCAAGGACCAGGTAGACCTGTTTGCCTCCCGAGAGACCTCCCACTGCCTGCTCTGGTACGCCCACTCAGAGGCTCCCCCAGGGGCAGATGCACTGGCACACAGCTGGCCGGTGGGGCTGCGCAAGTACGCATTCCCCCCAGTGAGCCTTCTTGCACAGGTGCTGTGCAAGGTCAGGGAGGACGAGGAGCAAGTCACTCTCGTGGCTCCTTACTGGCCCACCCGGGCCTGGTTCTCGGACCTCGTACTCCTTGTGACAGCCCCTCCCTGGCGAATTCCCCTGAGGAAGGACCTTCTTTCTCAGGGACGGGGCACGCTCTGGCATCCGCACTCAGACCTCTGGAACCTCCACATCTGGCCCCTGGACAGGACGCGGAAGATCTAGCTGGGCTACCACCCACGGTCGTAGCCATGATCAACCAAGCCAGAGCCCCTTCTACCAGGCAACTCTACGCCCTGAAATGGCATCTGTTTGTGAATTGGTGTTCTTCCCGGGCAGAAGACCCACAGAGGTGCGCAGTTAGGTCTGTGCTCCTGTTCCTACAGGAGAGGTTGGAAGGGAGGCTGTCCCCATCCACCTTGAAGGTGTATGTTGCCGCTATTGCAGCTCACCAGGACCCAGTAGACGGAAAGTCCCTGGGTAAGCACGACATAATCGTCAGGTTCCTAAGAGGTGCCCGGAGGTTAAATCCCTCCCGGCCAAACCTGTTACCCTCCTGGGATCTCTCGGTGGACCTCGCCGGTCTTCAGAGATCCCCTTCTGAGCCGCTAGGATCAGCTGGACTCAGGGCTCTCTCTTTAAAGACGGCCCTGCTGATCGCGCTCGCCTCCATCAAGAGGGTCGGGGACCTGCAAGCGTTCTCTACCAATGACACTTGCCTGGAGTTCGGTCCGGCAGACACTCATGTGATCCTAAGACCTCGACCGGGCTATGTGCCCACGGTTCCTACCACGCCCTTCAGAGATCAGGTAGTGAACCTACAAGCGCTGCCCCGGGAGGAGGCAGACCCAGCCCTCTCACTGCTGTGTCTGGTACGTGCCTTGCGTGCCTACCTGGAACGCACCCAGAGCTTTAGGCGCTCTGAGCAGCACTTTGTCTGATTTGGAGGACAGCAGAAAGGGAACGCTGTCTCCAAACAGAGGCTGTCTCACTGGGTGGTGGAGGCCATTCAGTTGGCCTATCACACCCAGGCCATGCCACCCCCTTTGCGGGTTCGAGCCCACTGTACCAGGAGTGTGGCGTCCTCATGGGCACTGGCTAGAGGCACCTCGCTAGCAGACATCTGTAGAGCTGCAGGCTGGGCAACACCTAACACCTTTACAAGGTTTTACAATCTCAGGGTTGAGTCAGTCTCGTCCCGTGTTCTCTCAGGTCCGAGCCCGTAGAACTCGGTACACGCCAACGATCTGACCGGGTGAATCGCTTGTTTCCAGCGCCGTTTCCCTCTCCGAGGCAGAACAGTGCACTTCTTTCCCAGAGGGCTTAGGTCCCTGGTTGATTCCTCCCTAGCCCTCTCGGGCCCGCAACAGTTCAGCGGAGGAACTTGCCGGCCCAGTCCACTACGGGTACCTCCGGCTACCCCTACTGGAATAGGTGCTCCACAGATCAGGCCTCCTACGGGACTCCTCCTGTGTGTATTTTCGTGGTACGGTCACCTTGCGAGCTGACCCGCGTCTCCCTTAGGCAGTCCTTCGCTGCCCTCCGGTTGCCGTGTTGTAGCAACTCCCCCCTCCTCGAGGTTGGATCTACCACCGCGCCATTTCTTCCCACATGCCCAAAGTGGCCATGTGATGTATTTTGCCACCTTCACCTCCCCTGCTGGGGGGGTGTGGCCTCCGCAGGGTCTTTTCCCCCTGAAAGAATAGGAATTTGGGTAAGACCCCCATTCCCTTGATGCTATAAGGGTCCTGGCTGCTCTTGCTCTATGCCGAGAAAACATAGAGAGAAAAGAGGCCCAGCCAGGCTTGGCCCGTTCCCTAGTTGGGAGCATCACCTTGTTCCCCCCTAGGGTGACCAAAAGGATTCTGACGACTCTTTCGGGGCATTGGGGAAGAGTACGTGCAGTCTGAACACAGTTGGTCGCTGTGCACGTAGAAATACCTGCCCGCTTCTGTGTAAGCAGTACACGTACACGGCTCAGCGCATAGCGAGTTTTGAAGTGGACCCCTAGTGTCGCTTCTTCGACACGACGTCGAAGTGAGCGACAGACGGGGAACGTCTAGGTTACGTATGTAACCTCCGTTCCCTGATGGAGGGAACGAGACGTCGTGTCTTCCCACCATGTCGCTGAGCCGAGCCGCTGAGGTGCCCGGTACACTCCCGGCTCCTCAGAAAAATCCTGAATGAACGAGCGTATTTCTCTCGCCTTTATATCCGGAGGCGGAGTATGCAAATACTGTTCGCCAACTCTCATTGGCCTTTTTTCATAGATCAGAGGTATCTTTCGGCGCTCAAGAGAGACCCCTAGTGTCGCTTCTTCGACACAACGTCTCGTTCCCTCCATCAGGGAACGGAGGTTACATACGTAACCTAGACGTTTCGGAGATTGAACCAACCTCAGATTCAGGTCAAGTTTAGGTGTAATTTCAGAGGCTTGTATAAACCTCACATGTTTCATTTTATTTTTATTAAAATTCATTGTTAGAAAGGTTTAATCAAGTTTTACGAAAATGGAAACATAACAATGAACACATAGGCTATTACTGTTGACAAGATAGTTTAAGGTAGCTACAAGTCTTATGCCGTTAAATCTGAATATAATTTTTCTAAACTGCTTAACTGACCTAACTTCACTTTCATTAGACATTAGAATTGTGTGGGGGTGGAGTTGATGAAGCTCGATATGCTGTCACGTTACAATTGAGTTGCATTGTTGAATATGGAGCTGACTTAAGTGTACATCATCAGAGTAGGCTCGCTCCCTCGGTCAAAATCTAGGAGTTGAGGGTCTGTCAGTAGAAACTTCCATTGCTCACTGAACGAAGTGGAACGGACTTCCGAAAATGTGGTGGGGATTCTCCTGAGGCAAGTGCTTAGTGGAGTTAGGGAGTCAATGTTAAAAGGGAAATGGAATTCAGCCCCAGAAATGTTTTGTTGACTTGTTGTTGGGCTCCATCCTATGACGTTTGTTATTCGGTCTGTTCCACGCACATGCGTACTCTTCAAAAACCTGCTGGAATGCTGCTTATGTGTTTACATGGCAACATAAGCAGCAGCATTCTCTGTGAGAAACCTAGGTGTGTTAAACTGCTTTGTCTTAATCCCTTAAAGGGCATAAGGAAATCGCTGTTCTCGTTTACATGACATTTCATAATGCCGCTTTCTAAAAAGAAAAGCCTGGAATGACCCGCTTTCTTAAGTGCATGTAAATGTGGTCAATGAAAAAGTGATTTTGCATTAAAAAGATGTTGGGAAAACCTGGATGTCATTTTACATTTTAATACTATAGATCTGCTTTGCGTGTCTGTTGGCTTTAGATATTGTTTACACCGTAATTTTGTTGTTGTTATCTTTGAAACATAGTGTACATCAAAACCTAGGCTAATGAACACATTTTAGCCAAAAGTGGCTTCACTTCAACAATCTGAGCTATTAAATATTTTTTACGATTACTATATTAATCATCATAAAAATCGTCAGATTTATGGATAACCAAAAATATTGACAGTGATAGCCTTAGTTACAGCCACACAGCAATGTCAAAAGGCTTTTATTGCCCCCTGCTTAACATCATGAGCACCTTGTGCATGCAGCAGCAAATAGAGGACACAGGTGCTTTGATAATGTAATCTTGGAGCAGAGATTCATTCACATGCCTTCACAACAAATATCTACATACATGATGCTACATATATGCACCATTAAAATCCACAAAAAATAAAGACCATCTGTATATGTGGTAGATGAAGGCCAGAGGTCATAAGGTCAGGTCACAGCTACCTCAACAACAATGTTGACATAATTACTGAAACTAAAACGTAGATTAATAAATTAATGTTGAGGTAAGTGAGTATCACTGTACATGAGACCCCAATAACAGAACAATCCAGAGATCATCTATTCATGGCCAATAAGAGTATCACAAGACTGCTTTCCTGCCTTTAACTCATCATGCAAAATGGGAATTAATACAATGTAGAATATACTGTAACACATTCAGCTGAAGTGTTCATCATTTTAAACATTTAAAAAGTACTTGGCCAATTAATTTTTGTTTCAATTAAAAAGAAAATGCAAATTCTGTAGCATCAGTGGGTGGGTGGTAGATGGGTTGGGTAGTCTGATCCAGATATTGTATAAAAGATGGAGAAAAAAGTCCTAACAGAAGGAGGCTTACTCATGGCCTATGAGACAGAGGATCATAAGACTCAATACTGCTTTCCTGCCATTAATACATCATGTATCAAGGGAAAACGCTCCACACATGAATACAATATCATGTATGTGTTTTTTTCATTGCTGTCTTTATGGACTGTGTTTCTGAACCTGCTGGTGATCATCTCCATCTCTCACTTCAAGAAGCTCCACACTCCAACAAACCTGCTCATTCTCTCTCTGGCTGTGGCTGACCTGCTAATTGGACTTATTGTTATGCCCATTGAGGCTATAAAACTGATTGAGACATGTTGGTACTTTGGAGACACTTTCTGCAGACTGTTTTTAATAATGATTGGTCTGTGTTTCACAGCATCTCTTAGTAATTTAGTTTTAATTGCTGTTGATCGTTATGTGGCTGTGTGTCACCCTTTACTGTACCCACAGAAATTTACCATGACTAGAACCTTAATTATTGTATACATTTGCTGGTTTTGCTCTTTTGCTTATGCCATTGCAGTAGTTATCAATATATTAAACAGAAAATATTCATGTTATGGAGCATGTACAGTTATGATTACTTTTGCCTGGAAAATCACAGATTTGTTCATGTCTTTCTTATTTCCCTGTACCATCATCATAACTTTATATTTGAGGATATTTTATGTTGCACATAAGCAAGTGAAAGTTATAAACTCTCTGTTTAAAAGTGGAAAATGTGTAACTGAAGGTTCTGTGAGAAGGAAATCTGAGAGCAAGGCTGCTCTAACATTAGGAATCATTGTGACAGTTTATCTGTTTTGCTGGATTCCATACTTTATTTTGACTTTAATAGACAACACAGAAATGGCTTCAACTATAGCCTATATTCTATTATGGATTGCTTATATTAATTCAGGTCTGAATCCTCTTATCTATGCTTTATTTTACCCCTGGTTTAAAATGTCAGTTAAACAAATTCTAACCCTTAAATTATTTAAGACAACATAATTTATGTTGGACTTTACCTTAATAATAATTATAACTCATGATTTACGGGCATTGTTTCCTCACTGATGTTTTTCAATGTGTTTACTACGAATTATGATTCATTCAAGAAGCCTAAATCCTTTTTAGAAATTCTGTGTCTAAATTTGGAATGGTTTCAAATTGTTGTTTGGATAGTTATTGATAAACCCATAGCATCATGAGAACTGCAGGCCAAACAGAGATAAATTATAGGCAAGATAAATAGGTAAACAGTATATAATCATTGATTTCTGGCATTTGTAATATATATGTAACAAAATAAGAACTTCAACAGTAAAAGTAGTGTCAGTTTTCTCTGATATCAGGAATTTTCAACCTTTTTTAGGCCAAGGAACCCTTGGTGGTATTTGTATTATTTGCAGTATTTGTAACAAATTTTTTTCACATTTTTCTATGGTATACTGGAAAACAATGATAAGCATTTATAAGTTTTAAAGGCTTTTATTGGCAAAAACTGCCAATATTGAGCAAGCTCTGCACTGGTGGTGACACGATTCCATAGCTGACTCCTCAGGAGGAGACGATCCTTGCGCTTGCTGGACACTCTGGGACGTCCTGAAGCCTTCTTCACTGCAGTTGAACCTCTCTCCTTGAAGTTCTTGATAATCCGGTAAATGGCTCTTTCAGGTGCAATATTCTTTGCAGCAATGTCCTTGCATGTGAGGCCATTTTGATGCAAAGCAATGATGGCTGCACGTCTTTCTTTAGAGGTAACCATTGTGAACAAGAACACAATGATTGGAAGCAATTTTTCCCTCATTTTATAGCAATCAGTCTGCTCTTATAATCCAGTCAGAATGATAGAGTGATTTCACTTGACTTGTACTCGTTCACACTTTCCCAGGTGCTGCTGACATGTTAGTGAAATTATGTTAGCTGGTAATTTTGTGCCAGGACCAAAAAAACGTGAAATTTGGGTTTTTGTGATTAAGTTTATTTTTTGGGACAATTAAGCTTTTTGCAATTATTTAAAATGCATTTGATCACTCTGCATAATAACCTAGAAACAACGTGAATCAACACCACAACAATTGAAGCAGAAAACGTTGTAAAACACAAAATGCATGTCACTGCCTATACTTTAGGCCAAGGCTGTACTTCATTTTCAATTTGTCCTTTCAATTTAGTTTAGGTTTAACTAAAATTAACCCTATCTCAAGAAATAATAACCTATACTGGGATTCCTTTATGAGTGTCTATCTGCTAACTGTTTTGGGAAAATACACACAAAGGAGTCAACACAGTAGAAATAATTACAAGCTAAGGAGTTACATCTCAAGTTTTGACACTGGAAAAGCCCATTGCTAATATTAGAGTCATTTAACATGGACATAGTTGATTGGTGGAAAACAGCACAACGAGAGGGAGTTCTGCACATTCCTACAATTCGAATGTGTCATTGAGCATCTCGCAGCAGCAGATGCAGAAGATACAAAATATTTGATATTGGCTTGAGTGGCTGTCTTTCCTTCTACAGCAGAACTGAAATGAAGATTTTTATAAGCACATTTCAGTTCTATATGTTCATACAATGCAAGTGAATGTGTTCCAGCTATTTGACAGTCCAAAGGGCATATTTTGGCAGCATAAATGTAATCCACATGACTCCAGTCTATCAATTAATGTCTTCTGAAGCAAATCGATAGGTTTGTGTAGAAATCAAATCGACAATAAAAACTTTTAAAAAATGCTTCCTGCCAGCAGTCGATGCATCATGAAGTGCGGGAAGTCAGAAGCATTCCAACAGAATAGGTAGTTAGGTCATTTCAAAAAGTATCCCAGCACTGGCCAGAAGAAATGATTTAAAGTTTAAAAAAAAACATTTTAATTATCGATTTCTTTCTTAAACAAGCCTATCGATTTGCTACAGAAGACATTAAATGAACAACTAGAGTTGTGTGGATTATTTTTGTGCTTGGATGCCTTTTGGACAGCCAAACAGCTGGCACCCATTCACTTGAATTGTATAGACATACAGAGCTGAAATGTGCTAATAAAATTCTTCATTTCTGTTCTGCTGAAGAAGGAAAGACACACATCTGTGGTGGATTATGGAGCTGCGGGCTGGGCAACACCTAACACCTTTACGAGGTTTTACAATCTCAGGGTTGAGTCAGTCTCGTCCCGTGTTCTCTCAGGTCCGAGCCCGTAGAACTCGGTACACGCCGACGATCTGACCGGGTGAATCGCTTGTTTCCAGCGCCGTTTCCCTCTCCGAGGCAGAACAGTGCGCTTCTTTCCCAGAGGGCTTAGGTCCCTGGTTGATTCCTCCCTAGCCCTCTCGGGCCCGCAACAGTTCAGCGGAGGAACTTGCGGCTACCCCTACTGGAATAGGTGCTCCACAGATCAGGCCTCCTACGGGACTCCTCCTGTGTGTATTTCCGCGGTACGGTCACCTTGCGAGCTGACCCGCTTCTCCCTTAGGCAGTCCTTCGCTGCCCTCCGGTTGCCGTGTTGTAGCAACTCCCCCCTCCTCGAGGTTGGATCTACCACCGCGCCATTTCTTCCCACATGCCCAAAGTGGCCATGTGATGTATTTTACCACCTTTACCTCCCCTGCTGGGGGGGGGTGTGGCCTCCGCTGGGTCGTTTCCCCCTGAAAGAATAGGAATTTGGGTAAGACCCCCTTCCCTCGATGCGGTAAGGGCCCCGGCTGCTCTTGCTCTATGCCGAGAAAACATAGAGAGAAAAGAGGCCCAGCCAGGCTTGGCCCGTTTCCTAGTTGGGAGCATCACCTTGTTCCCCCCTAGGATGACCAAAAGGATTCTGACGACTCTTTCGGGGCATTGGGGAAGAGTACGTGCAGTCTGAACACAGTTGGTCGCTGTGCACGTAAAAATACCTGCCCGCTTCTGTGTAAGCAGTACACGTACACGGCTCAGCGCATGGCAAGTTTTGAAGTGGACCCCTAGTGTCGCTTCTTCGACACGACGTCGAAGTGAGCGACAGACGGGGAACGTCTAGGTTACGTATGTAACCTCCGTTCCCTGATGGAGGGAACGAGACGTCGTGTCTTCCCACCATGTCGCTGAGCCGAGCCGCTGAGGTGCCCAGTACACTCCCGGCTCCTCAGAAAAATCCTGAATGAACGAGCGTATTTCTCTCGCCTTTATATCCGTATCCGTATGCAAATACTGTTCGCCAACTCTCATTGGCCTTTTTTCATAGATCAGAGGTATCTTTCGGCGCTCAAGAGAGACCCCTAGTGTCGCTTCTTCGACACAACGTCTCGTTCCCTCCATCAGGGAACGGAGGTTACATACGTAACCTAGACGTTTCGGAGATTGAACCAACCTCAGATTCAGGTCAAGTTTAGGTGTAATTTCAGAGGCTTGTATAAACCTCACATGTTTCATTTTATTTTTATTAAAATTCATTGTTAGAAAGGTTTAATCAAGTTTTACGAAAATGGAAACATAACAATGAACACATAGGCTATTACTGTTGACAAGATAGTTTAAGGTAGCTACAAGTCTTATGCCGTTAAATCTGAATATAATTTTTCTAAACTGCTTAACTGACCTAACTTCACTTTCATTAGACATTAGAATTGTGTGGGGGTGGAGTTGATGAAGCTCGATATGCTGTCACGTTACAATTGAGTTGCATTGTTGAATATGGAGCTGACTTAAGTGTACATCATCAGAGTAGGCTCGCTCCCTCGGTCAAAATCTAGGAGTTGAGGGTCTGTCAGTAGAAACTTCCATTGCTCACTGAACGAAGTGGAACGGACTTCCGAAAATGTGGTGGGGATTCTCCTGAGGCAAGTGCTTAGTGGAGTTAGGGAGTCAATGTTAAAAGGGAAATGGAATTCAGCCCCAGAAATGTTTTGTTGACTTGTTGTTGGGCTCCATCCTATGACGTTTGTTATTCGGTCTGTTCCACGCACATGCGTACTCTTCAAAAACCTGCTGGAATGCTGCTTATGTGTTTACATGGCAACATAAGCAGCAGCATTCTCTGTGAGAAACCTAGGTGTGTTAAACTGCTTTGTCTTAATCCCTTAAAGGGCATAAGGAAATCGCTGTTCTCGTTTACATGACATTTCATAATGCCGCTTTCTAAAAAGAAAAGCCTGGAATGACCCGCTTTCTTAAGTGCATGTAAATGTGGTCAATGAAAAAGTGATTTTGCATTAAAAAGATGTTGGGAAAACCTGGATGTCATTTTACATTTTAATACTATAGATCTGCTTTGCGTGTCTGTTGGCTTTAGATATTGTTTACACCGTCATTTTGTTGTTGTTATCTTTGAAACATAGTGTACATCAAAACGTCTCGGTTTCGTATGTAACCTGCGTTCCCTGATGGAGGGAACGAGACGTTGTGTCGAAGAAGCGACACTAGGGGTCTCTCTTGAGCGCCGAAAGATACCTCTGATCTATGAAAAAAGGCCAATGAGAGTTGGCGAACAGTATTTGCATACTCCGCCTCCGGATACGGATATAAAGGCGAGAGAAATACGCTCGTTCATTCAGGATTTTTCTGAGGAGCCGGGAGTGTACCGGGCACCTCAGCGGCTCGGCTCAGCGACGTGGCCGGGAAGACACGACGTCTCGTTCCCTCCATCAGGGAACGGAGGTTACATACGTAACCGAGATGTTCCCCGTCTGTCGCTCACTTCGACGTCGTGTCGAAGAAGCGACACTAGGGGTCCACTTCAAAACTCGCCATGCGCTGAGCCGTGTACGTGTACTGCTGACACAGAAGCGGGCAGGTATTTGCACGTGCACTAGCGACCAACTGTGTTCAGGCTGCACGTACTCTTCCCCAATGCCCCGAAAAAGCGTCAGCATCCTTTTGGTTACCCTAGGGGAGAACAAGGTGACGCTCCCAACTAGAGAACGGGCCAAGCCTGGCTGGGCCTCTTTTCTCTCTATGTTTTCTCGGCATAGAGCAAGAGCAGCCGGGGCCCTTACCGCATCGAGGGAAGGGGGTCTTATTCCCGAATTCCTATTCTTTTAGGGGGAAAAGACCCTGCGGAGGCCACACCCGCCCAGCAGGGGAGGTAAAGGTGGCAAAATACATCACATGGCCACTTTGGGCATGTGGGAGGAAATGGCGCGGTGGTAGATCCAACCTCGAGGAGGGGGGAGTTGCTACAACACGGCGACCGGAGGGCAACGAAGGACTGCCTAAGGGAGACGCGGGTCAGCTCGTAAGGTGACCATACCGCGGAATACACACAGGAGGAGTCCCGTAGGAGGCCTGATCTGTGGAGCACCTATTCCAGTAGGGGTAGCCGGAGGTACCCGTAGTGGCCTGGACCAGCACGTTCCTCCGCTGAACTGCTGCGGGCCCGAAGGGCTAGGGAGGAATCAACCAGGGACCTAGGTCCTCTGGGACAAAAGCGCACTGTTTTGCCTTGGCAGAGGGAAACGGCGCTGGAACAAGAGGTTCACCCGGTCAGATCGTCGATGTGTACCGAGTTCTACGGGCTCGGACCTGAGAGAACACGGGACGAGACTGACTCAACCCTGAGATAGTAAGGTGTTAGGTGCTGCCCAGCCCGCAGCTCTGCAAATGTCTGCTAGGGAGGTGCCCCTCGCCAGTGCCCATGAGGATGCCACGCTCCTAGTGGAGTGGGCTCGAACCCGTAAGGGGGGGGGCATGGCCTGGGTGTGATAGGCCAACTGAATGGCATCCACCACCCAGTGAGACACCTCTGTTTGGAGACAGCGTTCCCTTTCTGCTGTCCTCCAAAGCAGACAAAGAGCTGCTCAGAGCGCCTGAAGCTCTGGGTGCGTTCCAGGTAGGCACACAAGGCACGTACCGGACACGACAGTGAGAGGGGCTGGGTCTGCCTCCTCCCAGGGCAGCGCTTGTAGGTTCACTACCTGATCTCCAGAGGGCATGGTAGGAACCATGGGCACATAGCCCAGTCGAGGTCTTAGGATCACATGAGTATCTGCCGGACCGAGCTCCAGGCAAGTGTCGTTAGTAGGGAACGCTTGCAGGTCCCCGACCCTCTTGATGGAAGTGAGCGCGATCAGCAGGGCCGTCTTTTCAGGAGAGGGCCCTGAGCCAACTGATTCTAGCGAATCGGGGGGGGATCTCTGAAGACCGGCGAGGACCACCGAGAGATCCCAGGAGGGGAACAGGTTTGGCCGGGAGGGGTTTTAACCTCCGGGCACCTCCTGGGAACCTGACGATTAAGTCGTGCTTACCCAGAGACCTGCTGTCTACTTGGTCGTGGTGAGCTGCGATAGTGGCAATATACACCTTCAAGGTGGATGGGGACAGCCTCCCCCCCAACCTCTCCTGTAGAAACAGGAGCACAGACCTAACTGCGCACCTCTGTGGGTCTTCTGCCCGGGAAGAACACCAATTCACGAACAGACGCCATTTCAGGGCGTAGAGTTGCCTGGTAGAAGGGGCTCTGGTTTGGTTGAACGTGGCTACGACCGTGGGTGGTAGACCAGCTAGATCTTCCGCATCCCGTTCGGGGGCCAGACGTGGAGGTTCCAAAGGTCTGGGTGCGGATACCAGAGCGTGCCCCGTCCCTGAGAAAGAAGGTCCTTCCTCAGGGGAATTCGCCAGGGAGGGGCTGTCGCGAGGAGTACAAGGTCCAAGAACCAGGCCCGAGTGGGCCAGTAAGGAGACACGAGAGTGACTTGCTCCTCGTCCTCCCTGACCTTGCACAGCACCTGTGCAAGAAGGCTCACTGGGGGAATGCGTACTTGCGCAGCCCAGCCGGCCAGCTGTGTGCCAGTGCATCTGCCCCGAGGGGAGCCTCTGAATGGGCGTACCAGAGCGGGCAGTGGGAGGTCTCTCGGGAGGCAGAGGGGTCTACCTGGGCCTTGCCGAACCGTTCCCAAATCAGCTGAACCGAGTGGGGGTGAAGCCTCCACTCTCCGCCAGGCAAGCGTTGTCATGACAGCGCGTCCGCTATCACATTGAGTTTGCCAGGGATGTGAGTGGCACGCAGCGACTTGAGTCGGTGCTGGCTCCAAAGGAGGAGACGACGGGCGAGTTGTGACATGTGACGGGAGCGTACGCCGCCTTGGCGATTTATGTACGTGACCGCAGTGGTGCTGTCCGACCTGACTAGGATATGTTTGTCCCGAATTAACGGGAGAGACTTCCAAAGGGCCAAAAGGACGGTCAACAACTCGAGGCAGTTGATGTGCCAACGCAGCTGGGCCCCTTTCCAACGGCCTGAGGCTGCGTGCCTGTTGCAAACGGCGCCCCAACCCAATCTGAAGGCGTCGGTCGTGACCAGGACGCGTCTGGACAGCTGCTGTAGGGGTACTCCAGCCCGTAAGAAACAGAGGTCTGTCCAGGGGTTGAATGTTTGTTGGCAGGCGGGGGTGATTGTTACCCAGTGCGTGCCGTGGCGCCATGCTCGTCTCGGGACTCGGGTCTGGAGCCAGTGTTGGAGCGGTCTCATATGCATCAACCCCAGCGGCGCGACCGCCGCGGAGGACGCCATATGCCCCAGGAGCCTCTGGAAAAGTTTTAAGGGGACCGCTGTGCCTGGCCTGAAGGCGGCGAGGCAGTTCAACACTGACTGGGCACGCTCGTTGGCGAGACGTGCGGACATTGAGACCGAGTCTAACTCCATCCTGAGAAAAGAGATGCTCTGAACTGGAGTGAGCTTGCTCTTTTCCCAGTTGACCTGAAGCCCCAGACGGCTGAGGTGCCTGAGCACCTGGTCTCTGTGGGCGCATAGTAACTCTCGCGAGTGGGTCAGGATGAGCCAGTCGTCGAGGTAGTTGAGTATGCGGATGCCGGCTTCTCAGAGCGGGGCAAGAGCTGCCTCTGCGACTTTCGTGAAGACGCGAGGGGACAGAGACAGGCCAAAGGGGAGGACTTTGTACTGATACACCTGGCCCCCGAACGCAAACCGCAGGTAGGGGCGGTGTCGGGGCAGGATGGAGACGTGGAAGTACGCGTCCTTCAGGTCTACCGCTGCGAACCAATCTAGATGCCGGACGCAGGTTAAGCGTGAGCATTTTGAACGGGAGTTTGTGCAACGCTCGGTTGAGAACTCGCAGGTCCAAGATTGGTCGTAAGCCGCCGCTTTTCTTGGGTACGATGAAGTAAGGGCTGTAGAAACCCTTCTTCATCTCGGTTGGAGGGACAGGCTCTATCGCGTCTTTGGCCAGAAGAGTCGCGATTTCCGCGCGCAGGGAGTGGGCGTGTTCGCCGTGTACTGCGGAAAAGCAGACGCCCATGAAGGGGGGCGGGGGCCTGGCAAACTGAATTGCATAACCGAGTCGGATGGTCCGGGCCAGCCAGCGAGACGGGTTGGGAAGTGAAAGCCACGCGTCCAACCTCTGCGCTAGGGGCACCAAAGGGACGATTAATTTTGACGTACCCGGCGGGGCTTCGCAGCGGGGCGGAGCAGGTAGGGCAGCGTTGGGCGGCGACAGGGCAACCCGCGGCTGAGGTGCTGAGAAGAGACTCAAGCACTTACCTTGCTCTGCACACCCGGCAGGGGGCGGGTTAGCGACTGAGGAGGAGGTCCTGGGTATGCGTCCTCTAGACTCGTCGGAACCGGCCGGCCGGGGGACAGTCGTGGGGCTGAAGACGGGTGGTCCGTGTCCAGGAAGCCAGGACTGTTGATATCTGGGGGCAAAGTGCCGTGAGAACGGCATTTGCGGGCCAGGTGACCCAGAGACAAAAGGAAATAGCTCATTACAGAGAATATGAGAATGTGAAAATTAATTCGACAAGAAAAAATTCTCCTCCCGGCCCTCCACCGGGGACGGAGCAGTCTTACCAGCCTCCGGAGCTAACATCTTGGTCCCTGGATCGAACGTCTACGGACAGCCTGGGAGCCTTCCGGGTCCCCGAGGGGGTCCGTGAGACGGGGGCGTCCGCTTCCTGCGGAGTGCTCGACGCTGGGGCTGAGAGCTGGGCCCGGGTTGAGGCGGAGCAGGGTGTTTCATAGCCACAGGAGGACGCCCGTCAGCGAGCAGACGGGGCATGGCCCATGGCGGCAGGCTTGCGGCGGGGCAGGATGTGCAGTGGCCTCCGTCTGCCTCACCGCTGAGGACTGCTGGGCAGAGTCGTCAACGGTGGCGCCGAATGGACGGAGCTGGGAGACGGGGGTGTGGGAGAAGGTGTGCCTTGTCTGCCTCCCGCATTTCGACCAGGTCCAGTCCACAGGTGCGTTTCTGGACCACAAGGGGTGGCCATTGCCTGTTCGAGTGCCGGCGCTTCTGACCTCCGTGGCCCGGGGGCGCGGTTGGTCATCCAGCGCAGTTCCTGCAGCACATCAAGAACAGGACTACCCAAGGTGCAAGTTTTGAAGTGCCTTGGCCTGGCGTTGGTTGCAGGAAGGGCCGTGGCGTGCAGAGTGGAAGCGGTCTGGGACCGTTCCACCGCGAGGGTAGTGAGAGCGGAGGAGCGAAGAAGCCTTGGCTTTGCTCAACTCGTCGTGCACGTCCGGGAAGAAAGGAACGGGGGGCGTGGCTGTGAGCGGCGCACCTGCCCGCGGGACCGATCAAGTAGCCCGGGAAAGCATAGCGGATCTCCGTGTGTCAGGCTCAGGCTGGGCGGCAGACCCGAAGGTGGCGGCCCAGGCGAGCGATCAGCATCCGATGCCGCTGTAACGCTCTCCGATGCAGCGGTGATGTCATCCAATTCTGAGGCAAGCAAGCGTGCCGGGGAGGCGGGCGGTTCGAGGGGGTTTACCCGGCGAACAGAGCCCGTCATATTCCCCAAATCGCCTTCATCGCCCGCGGCGCCTGCGTCAATCCCGTAGGAAGGAGGCGAGGCGCGGGGGGCAGCTGAAGTGGCTTTCTCTCATTACAAAAGAAAGCCGTGCGACCGCAATGTTATAACGGCCATGTTCTCACACTGAGAAGATGAACCATTGGAGAGAATACTCATCCCGAGCTCAGACGGAAGCAAACAAGCGTGCCGGGGAGGTGGGAGGTTCGAGGGTATTTACCCGGTGAACAGAGCCCGTCACTGTCCCCAAATCGTGTTCATCGCCTGCGGCGCCTGCGTCAATCCCGTAGGAAGGAGGCGAGGCGTGGGGGGCGGCTGAAACGGCTTTCTCTCATTACAAAAGAAAGCCACATGACCGCAATGTTGCCATGGCTATGTTCTCGCACTGAGAACATGAACCATTCATAAAACACTGCCTGCGTGTGATCGCAGCCCAGGCATGCAAGACAGTGTTTTATGACCGAGAGAGGTGGGGAGAAATCACCGCATCCAGAAACTACACAGGGGCGGAAATTACATCTTTATAAAGACGCGTCCTGAAAAGGACGTTCAACGCCGCTGTGTAATGCTCTTTCAGAGAAATAAACTCTTTTATGGAGAGAATCACTCTTTCATCTCTTTTAACTCTGCTCTGTCGAAGCGCCCAGGGGCAAACTGCACGCCGGCAGTGAAGAGAAAAGCCGCTGTAGTGCGCCGTAAATCCAACAGCAAAGCAGAGCGTCAGAGGATCAGAAGCAGGATCAGTTGTGTTACTCGCAGCTGACTGCATACACACGACCATCGGCTCCGAAGAAAATTACTGAATGAACGAGCATATTTCTCTCGCCTTTATATCCGTATCCGGAGGCGGAGTATGCAAATACTGTTCGCCAACTCTCATTGGCCTTTTTTCATAGATCAGAGGTATCTTTCGGCGCTCAAGAGAGACCCCTAGTGTCGCTTCTTCGACACGACGTCGAAGTGAGCGACAGACGGGGAACCTAGGCTAATGAACACATTTTAGCCAAAAGTGGCTTCACTTCAACAATCTGAGCTATTAAATATTTTTTACGATTACTATATTAATCATCATAAAAATCGTCAGATTTATGGATAACCAAAAATATTGACAGTGATAGCCTTAGTTACAGCCACACAGCAATGTCAAAAGGCTTTTATTGCCCCCTGCTTAAAATCATGAGCACCTTGTGCATGCAGCAGCAAATAGAGGACACAGGTGCTTTGATAATGTAATCTTGGAGCAGAGATTCATTCACATGCCTTCACAACAAATATCTACATACATGATGCTACATATACACCATTAAAATCCACAAAAAATAAAGACCGTCTGTATATGTGGTAGATGAAGGCCAGAGGTCATAAGGTCAGGTCACAGCTACCTCAACAACAATGTTGACATAATTACTGAAACTAAAACATAGATTAATAAATTAATGTTGAGGTAAGTGAGTATCACTGTACATGAGACCCCAATAACAGAACAATCCAGAGATCATCTATTCATGGCCAATAAGAGTATCACAAGACTGCTTTCCTGCCTCTAACTCATCATGCAAAATGGGAATTAATACAATGTAGAATATACTGTAACACATTCAGCTGAAGTGTTCATCATTTTAAACATTTAAAAAGTACTTGGCCAATTAATTTTTCAATTAAAAAGAAAATGCAAATTCTGTAGCATCAGTGGGTGGGTGGTAGATGGGTTGGGTAGTCTGATCCAGATATTGTATAAAAGATGGAGAAAAAAGTCCTAACAGAAGGAGGCTTACTCATGGCCTATGAGACAGAGGATCATAAGACTCAATACTGCTTGCCTGCCATTAATACATCATGTATCAAGGGAAAACGCTCCACACATGAATACAATATCATGTATGTGTTTTTTTCATTGCTGTCTTTATGGACTGTGTTTCTGAACCTGCTGGTGATCATCTCCATCTCTCACTTCAAGAAGCTCCACACTCCAACAAACCTGCTCATTCTCTCTCTGGCTGTGGCCGACCTGCTAATTGGACTTATTGTTATGCCCATTGAGGCTATAAAACTGATTGAGACATGTTGGTACTTTGGAGACACTTTCTGCAGACTGTTTTTAATAATGATTGGTCTGTGTTTCTCTGCATCTCTTAGTAATTTAGTTTTAATTGCTGTTGATCGTTATGTGGCTGTGTGTCACCCTTTACTGTACCCACAGAAATTTACCATGACTAGAACCTTAATTATTGTATACATTTGCTGGTTTTGCTCTTTTGCTTATATCATTGCAGTAGTTATCAGTATGTTAAACAGAAAATATTCATGTTATGGAGCATGTACATTTATGAGTCCTTTTGCCTGGAAAATCACAGATTTGTTCATGTCTTTCTTATTTCCCTGTACCATCATCATAACTTTATATTTGAGGATATTTTATGTTGCACATAAGCAAGTGAAAGTTATAAACTCTCTGTTTAAAAGTGGAAAATGTGTAACTGAAGGTTCTATGAGAAGGAAATCTGAGAGCAAGGCTGCTCTAACATTAGGAATCATTGTGACAGTTTATCTGTTTTGCTGGATTCCATACTTTATTTTGAGTTTAATAGACAGCACAGAAATGGCTTCAACTATAGCCTATATTCTATTATGGATTGCTTATATTAATTCAGGTCTGAATCCTCTTATCTATGCTTTATTTTACCCCTGGTTTAAAATGTCAGTTAAACAAATTCTAACCCTTAAATTATTTAAGACAACATAATTTATGTTGGACTTTACCTTAATATTAATTATAACTCATGATTTACGGGCATTGTTTCCTCACAGATGTTTTTCAATGTGTTTACTACGAATTATGATTCATTCAAGAAGCCTAAATCCTTTTTAGAAATTCTGTATGTCTAAATTTGGAATGGTTTCAAATTGTTGTTTGGATAGTTATTGATAAACCCATAGCATCATGAGAACTGCAGGCCAAACAGAGATAAATTATAGGCAAAATAAATAGGTAAACAGTATATAATCATTGATTTCTGCCATTTGTAATATATATGTAACAAAATAAGATCTTCAACAGTAAAAGTAGTGTCAGTTTTCTCTGATATCAGGAGTTTTCAACCTTTTTTAGGCCAAGGAACCCTTGGTGGTATTTGTATTATTTGCAGTATTTGTAAATAATTTTTTTCACATGTTTCTATGTTATACTGGAAAACAATGATAAGCATTTATAAGTTTTAAAGGCTTTTATTGGCAAAAACTGCCAATATTGAGCAAGCTCTGCACTGGTGGTGACACGATTCCATAGCTGACTCCTCAGGAGGAGACGATCCTTGCGCTTGCTGGACACTCTGGGACGTCCTGAAGCCTTCTTCACTGCAGTTGAACATCTCTCCTTGAAGTTCTTGATAATCCGGTAAATGGCTCTTTCAGGTGCAATATTCTTTGCAGCAATGTCCTTGCATGTGAGGCCATTTTGATGCAAAGCAATGATGGCTGCACGTCTTTCTTTAGAGGTAACCATTGTGAACAAGAACACAATGATTGGAAGCACTTTTTCCCTCATTTTATAGCAATCAGTCTGCTCTTATAATCCAGTCACAATGATAGAGTGATTTCACTTGACTTGTACTCGTTCACACTTTCCCAGGTGCTGCTGACATGTTAGTGAAATTATGTTAGCTGGTAATTTTGTGCCAGGACCAAAAAAACGTGAAATTTGGGTTTTTGTGATTAAGTTTATTTTTTGGGACAATTAAGCTTTTTGCAATTATTTAAAATGCATTTGATCACTCTGCATAATAACCTAGAAACAATGTGAATCAACACCACAACAACTGATGCAGAAAACGTTGTAAAACACAAAATGCATGTCACTGCCTATACTTTAGGCCAAGGCTGTACTTCATTTTCAAATTGCCCTTTCAATTTAGTTTAGGTTTAACTAAAATTAACCCCATCTCAAGAAATAATAGCCTATACTGGGATTCCTTTATAAGGAATCATATAAAGGAGTCAACACAGTAGAAATATAAAGGAGTCAACACAGTAGAAATAATTACAAGCTAAGGAGTTACATCTCAAGTTTTGACACTGGAAAAGCCCACTGCTAATATTAGAGTCATTTAACATGGACATAGTTGATTGGTGGAAAACAGCACAACGAGAGGGAGTTCTGCACATTCCTACAATTCGAATGTGTCATTGAGCATCTCGCAGCAGCAGATGCAGAAGATACAAAATATTTGATATTGGCTTGAGTGGCTGTCTTTCCTTCTACAGCAGAACTGAAATGAAGATTTTTATAAGCACATTTCAGTTCTATATGTTCATACAATGCAAGTGAATGTGTTCCAGCTATTTGACAGTCCAAAGGGCATATTTTGGCAGCATAAATGTAATCCACATGACTCCAGTCTATCAATTAATGTCTTCTGAAGCAAATCGATAGGTTTGTGTAGAAATCAAATCGACAATAAAAACTTTTAAAAAATGCTTCCTGCCAGCAGTCGATGCATCATGAAGTGCGGGAAGTCAGAAGCATTCCAACAGAATAGGTAGTTAGGTCATTTCAAAAAGTATCCCAGCACTGGCCAGAAGAAATGATTTAAAGTTTAAAAAAAAACATTTTAATTATCGATTTCTTTCTTAAACAAGCCTATCGATTTGCTACAGAAGACATTAATTGAACAACTAGAGTTGTGTGGATTATTTTTGTGCTTGGATGCCTTTTGGACAGCCAAACAGCTGGCACCCATTCACTTGAATTGTATAGACATACAGAGCTGAAATGTGCTAATAAAATTCTTCATTTCTGTTCTGCTGAAGAAGGAAAGACACACATCTGTGGTGGATTATGGAGCTGCGGGCTGGGCAACACCTAACACCTTTACGAGGTTTTACAATCTCAGGGTTGAGTCAGTCTCGTCCCGTGTTCTCTCAGGTCCGAGCCCGTAGAACTCGGTACACGCCGACGATCTGACCGGGTGAATCGCTTGTTTCCAGCGCCGTTTCCCTCTCCGAGGCAGAACAGTGCGCTTCTTTCCCAGAGGGCTTAGGTCCCTGGTTGATTCCTCCCTAGCCCTCTCGGGCCCGCAACAGTTCAGCGGAGGAACTTGCGGCTACCCCTACTGGAATAGGTGCTCCACAGATCAGGCCTCCTACGGGACTCCTCCTGTGTGTATTTCCGCGGTACGGTCACCTTGCGAGCTGACCCGCTTCTCCCTTAGGCAGTCCTTCGCTGCCCTCCGGTTGCCGTGTTGTAGCAACTCCCCCCTCCTCGAGGTTGGATCTACCACCGCGCCATTTCTTCCCACATGCCCAAAGTGGCCATGTGATGTATTTTACCACCTTTACCTCCCCTGCTGGGGGGGGGTGTGGCCTCCGCTGGGTCGTTTCCCCCTGAAAGAATAGGAATTCGGGTAAGACCCCCTTCCCTCGATGCGGTAAGGGCCCCGGCTGCTCTTGCTCTATGCCGAGAAAACATAGAGAGAAAAGAGGCCCAGCCAGGCTTGGCCCGTTTCCTAGTTGGGAGCATCACCTTGTTCCCCCCTAGGATGACCAAAAGGATTCTGACGACTCTTTCGGGGCATTGGGGAAGAGTACGTGCAGTCTGAACACAGTTGGTCGCTGTGCACGTAGAAATACCTGCCCGCTTCTGTGTAAGCAGTACACGTACACGGCTCAGCGCATGGCAAGTTTTGAAGTGGACCCCTAGTGTCGCTTCTTCGACACGACGTCGAAGTGAGCGACAGACGGGGAACGTCTAGGTTACGTATGTAACCTCCGTTCCCTGATGGAGGGAACGAGACGTCGTGTCTTCCCACCATGTCGCTGAGCCGAGCCGCTGAGGTGCCCAGTACACTCCCGGCTCCTCAGAAAAATCCTGAATGAACGAGCGTATTTCTCTCGCCTTTATATCCGTATCCGTATGCAAATACTGTTCGCCAACTCTCATTGGCCTTTTTTCATAGATCAGAGGTATCTTTCGGCGCTCAAGAGAGACCCCTAGTGTCGCTTCTTCGACACAACGTCTCGTTCCCTCCATCAGGGAACGGAGGTTACATACGTAACCTAGACGTTTCGGAGATTGAACCAACCTCAGATTCAGGTCAAGTTTAGGTGTAATTTCAGAGGCTTGTATAAACCTCACATGTTTCATTTTATTTTTATTAAAATTCATTGTTAGAAAGGTTTAATCAAGTTTTACGAAAATGGAAACATAACAATGAACACATAGGCTATTACTGTTGACAAGATAGTTTAAGGTAGCTACAAGTCTTATGCCGTTAAATCTGAATATAATTTTTCTAAACTGCTTAACTGACCTAACTTCACTTTCATTAGACATTAGAATTGTGTGGGGGTGGAGTTGATGAAGCTCGATATGCTGTCACGTTACAATTGAGTTGCATTGTTGAATATGGAGCTGACTTAAGTGTACATCATCAGAGTAGGCTCGCTCCCTCGGTCAAAATCTAGGAGTTGAGGGTCTGTCAGTAGAAACTTCCATTGCTCACTGAACGAAGTGGAACGGACTTCCGAAAATGTGGTGGGGATTCTCCTGAGGCAAGTGCTTAGTGGAGTTAGGGAGTCAATGTTAAAAGGGAAATGGAATTCAGCCCCAGAAATGTTTTGTTGACTTGTTGTTGGGCTCCATCCTATGACGTTTGTTATTCGGTCTGTTCCACGCACATGCGTACTCTTCAAAAACCTGCTGGAATGCTGCTTATGTGTTTACATGGCAACATAAGCAGCAGCATTCTCTGTGAGAAACCTAGGTGTGTTAAACTGCTTTGTCTTAATCCCTTAAAGGGCATAAGGAAATCGCTGTTCTCGTTTACATGACATTTCATAATGCCGCTTTCTAAAAAGAAAAGCCTGGAATGACCCGCTTTCTTAAGTGCATGTAAATGTGGTCAATGAAAAAGTGATTTTGCATTAAAAAGATGTTGGGAAAACCTGGATGTCATTTTACATTTTAATACTATAGATCTGCTTTGCGTGTCTGTTGGCTTTAGATATTGTTTACACCGTAATTTTGTTGTTGTTATCTTTGAAACATAGTGTACATCAAAACCTAGGCTAATGAACACATTTTAGCCAAAAGTGGCTTCACTTCAACAATCTGAGCTATTAAATATTTTTTACGATTACTATATTAATCATCATAAAAATCGTCAGATTTATGGATAACCAAAAATATTGACAGTGATAGCCTTAGTTACAGCCACACAGCAATGTCAAAAGGCTTTTATTGCCCCCTGCTTAACATCATGAGCACCTTGTGCATGCAGCAGCAAATAGAGGACACAGGTGCTTTGATAATGTAATCTTGGAGCAGAGATTCATTCACATGCCTTCACAACAAATATCTACATACATGATGCTACATATATGCACCATTAAAATCCACAAAAAATAAAGACCATCTGTATATGTGGTAGATGAAGGCCAGAGGTCATAAGGTCAGGTCACAGCTACCTCAACAACAATGTTGACATAATTACTGAAACTAAAACGTAGATTAATAAATTAATGTTGAGGTAAGTGAGTATCACTGTACATGAGACCCCAATAACAGAACAATCCAGAGATCATCTATTCATGGCCAATAAGAGTATCACAAGACTGCTTTCCTGCCTTTAACTCATCATGCAAAATGGGAATTAATACAATGTAGAATATACTGTAACACATTCAGCTGAAGTGTTCATCATTTTAAACATTTAAAAAGTACTTGGCCAATTAATTTTTGTTTCAATTAAAAAGAAAATGCAAATTCTGTAGCATCAGTGGGTGGGTGGTAGATGGGTTGGGTAGTCTGATCCAGATATTGTATAAAAGATGGAGAAAAAAGTCCTAACAGAAGGAGGCTTACTCATGGCCTATGAGACAGAGGATCATAAGACTCAATACTGCTTTCCTGCCATTAATACATCATGTATCAAGGGAAAACGCTCCACACATGAATACAATATCATGTATGTGTTTTTTTCATTGCTGTCTTTATGGACTGTGTTTCTGAACCTGCTGGTGATCATCTCCATCTCTCACTTCAAGAAGCTCCACACTCCAACAAACCTGCTCATTCTCTCTCTGGCTGTGGCCGACCTGCTAATTGGACTTATTGTTATGCCCATTGAGGCTATAAAACTGATTGAGACATGTTGGTACTTTGGAGACACTTTCTGCAGACTGTTTTTAATAATGATTGGTCTGTGTTTCACAGCATCTCTTAGTAATTTAGTTTTAATTGCTGTTGATCGTTATGTGGCTGTGTGTCACCCTTTACTGTACCCACAGAAATTTACCATGACTAGAACCTTAATTATTGTATACATTTGCTGGTTTTGCTCTTTTGCTTATGCCATTGCAGTAGTTATCAATATATTAAACAGAAAATATTCATGTTATGGAGCATGTACAGTTATGATTACTTTTGCCTGGAAAATCACAGATTTGTTCATGTCTTTCTTATTTCCCTGTACCATCATCATAACTTTATATTTGAGGATATTTTATGTTGCACATAAGCAAGTGAAAGTTATAAACTCTCTGTTTAAAAGTGGAAAATGTGTAACTGAAGGTTCTGTGAGAAGGAAATCTGAGAGCAAAGCTGCTCTAACATTAGGAATCATTGTGACAGTTTATCTGTTTTGCTGGATTCCATACTTTATTTTGACTTTAATAGACAACACAGAAATGGCTTCAACTATAGCCTATATTCTATTATGGATTGCTTATATTAATTCAGGTCTGAATCCTCTTATCTATGCTTTATTTTACCCCTGGTTTAAAATGTCAGTTAAACAAATTCTAACCCTTAAATTATTTAAGACAACATAATTTATGTTGGACTTTACCTTAATAATAATTATAACTCATGATTTACGGGCATTGTTTCCTCACTGATGTTTTTCAATGTGTTTACTACGAATTATGATTCATTCAAGAAGCCTAAATCCTTTTTAGAAATTCTGTGTCTAAATTTGGAATGGTTTCAAATTGTTGTTTGGATAGTTATTGATAAACCCATAGCATCATGAGAACTGCAGGCCAAACAGAGATAAATTATAGGCAAGATAAATAGGTAAACAGTATATAATCATTGATTTCTGGCATTTGTAATATATATGTAACAAAATAAGAACTTCAACAGTAAAAGTAGTGTCAGTTTTCTCTGATATCAGGAATTTTCAACCTTTTTTAGGCCAAGGAACCCTTGGTGGTATTTGTATTATTTGCAGTATTTGTAACAAATTTTTTTCACATTTTTCTATGGTATACTGGAAAACAATGATAAGCATTTATAAGTTTTAAAGGCTTTTATTGGCAAAAACTGCCAATATTGAGCAAGCTCTGCACTGGTGGTGACACGATTCCATAGCTGACTCCTCAGGAGGAGACGATCCTTGCGCTTGCTGGACACTCTGGGACGTCCTGAAGCCTTCTTCACTGCAGTTGAACCTCTCTCCTTGAAGTTCTTGATAATCCGGTAAATGGCTCTTTCAGGTGCAATATTCTTTGCAGCAATGTCCTTGCATGTGAGGCCATTTTGATGCAAAGCAATGATGGCTGCACGTCTTTCTTTAGAGGTAACCATTGTGAACAAGAACACAATGATTGGAAGCAATTTTTCCCTCATTTTATAGCAATCAGTCTGCTCTTATAATCCAGTCAGAATGATAGAGTGATTTCACTTGACTTGTACTCGTTCACACTTTCCCAGGTGCAGCTGACATGTTAGTGAAATTATGTTAGCTGGTAATTTTGTGCCAGGACCAAAAAAACGTGAAATTTGGGTTTTTGTGATTAAGTTTATTTTTTGGGACAATTAAGCTTTTTGCAATTATTTAAAATGCATTTGATCACTCTGCATAATAACCTAGAAACAACGTGAATCAACACCACAACAATTGAAGCAGAAAACGTTGTAAAACACAAAATGCATGTCACTGCCTATACTTTAGGCCAAGGCTGTACTTCATTTTCAATTTGTCCTTTCAATTTAGTTTAGGTTTAACTAAAATTAACCCTATCTCAAGAAATAATAACCTATACTGGGATTCCTTTATGAGTGTCTATCTGCTAACTGTTTTGGGAAAATACACACAAAGGAGTCAACACAGTAGAAATAATTACAAGCTAAGGAGTTACATCTCAAGTTTTGACACTGGAAAAGCCCATTGCTAATATTAGAGTCATTTAACATGGACATAGTTGATTGGTGGAAAACAGCACAACGAGAGGGAGTTCTGCACATTCCTACAATTCGAATGTGTCATTGAGCATCTCGCAGCAGCAGATGCAGAAGATACAAAATATTTGATATTGGCTTGAGTGGCTGTCTTTCCTTCTACAGCAGAACTGAAATGAAGATTTTTATAAGCACATTTCAGTTCTATATGTTCATACAATGCAAGTGAATGTGTTCCAGCTATTTGACAGTCCAAAGGGCATATTTTGGCAGCATAAATGTAATCCACATGACTCCAGTCTATCAATTAATGTCTTCTGAAGCAAATCGATAGGTTTGTGTAGAAATCAAATCGACAATAAAAACTTTTAAAAAATGCTTCCTGCCAGCAGTCGATGCATCATGAAGTGCGGGAAGTCAGAAGCATTCCAACAGAATAGGTAGTTAGGTCATTTCAAAAAGTATCCCAGCACTGGCCAGAAGAAATGATTTAAAGTTTAAAAAAAAACATTTTAATTATCGATTTCTTTCTTAAACAAGCCTATCGATTTGCTACAGAAGACATTAAATGAACAACTAGAGTTGTGTGGATTATTTTTGTGCTTGGATGCCTTTTGGACAGCCAAACAGCTGGCACCCATTCACTTGAATTGTATAGACATACAGAGCTGAAATGTGCTAATAAAATTCTTCATTTCTGTTCTGCTGAAGAAGGAAAGACACACATCTGTGGTGGATTATGGAGCTGCGGGCTGGGCAACACCTAACACCTTTACGAGGTTTTACAATCTCAGGGTTGAGTCAGTCTCGTCCCGTGTTCTCTCAGGTCCGAGCCCGTAGAACTCGGTACACGCCGACGATCTGACCGGGTGAATCGCTTGTTTCCAGCGCCGTTTCCCTCTCCGAGGCAGAACAGTGCGCTTCTTTCCCAGAGGGCTTAGGTCCCTGGTTGATTCCTCCCTAGCCCTCTCGGGCCCGCAACAGTTCAGCGGAGGAACTTGCGGCTACCCCTACTGGAATAGGTGCTCCACAGATCAGGCCTCCTACGGGACTCCTCCTGTGTGTATTTCCGCGGTACGGTCACCTTGCGAGCTGACCCGCTTCTCCCTTAGGCAGTCCTTCGCTGCCCTCCGGTTGCCGTGTTGTAGCAACTCCCCCCTCCTCGAGGTTGGATCTACCACCGCGCCATTTCTTCCCACATGCCCAAAGTGGCCATGTGATGTATTTTACCACCTTTACCTCCCCTGCTGGGGGGGGGTGTGGCCTCCGCTGGGTCGTTTCCCCCTGAAAGAATAGGAATTTGGGTAAGACCCCCTTCCCTCGATGCGGTAAGGGCCCCGGCTGCTCTTGCTCTATGCCGAGAAAACATAGAGAGAAAAGAGGCCCAGCCAGGCTTGGCCCGTTTCCTAGTTGGGAGCATCACCTTGTTCCCCCCTAGGATGACCAAAAGGATTCTGACGACTCTTTCGGGGCATTGGGGAAGAGTACGTGCAGTCTGAACACAGTTGGTCGCTGTGCACGTAGAAATACCTGCCCGCTTCTGTGTAAGCAGTACACGTACACGGCTCAGCGCATGGCAAGTTTTGAAGTGGACCCCTAGTGTCGCTTCTTCGACACGACGTCGAAGTGAGCGACAGACGGGGAACGTCTAGGTTACGTATGTAACCTCCGTTCCCTGATGGAGGGAACGAGACGTCGTGTCTTCCCACCATGTCGCTGAGCCGAGCCGCTGAGGTGCCCAGTACACTCCCGGCTCCTCAGAAAAATCCTGAATGAACGAGCGTATTTCTCTCGCCTTTATATCCGTATCCGTATGCAAATACTGTTCGCCAACTCTCATTGGCCTTTTTTCATAGATCAGAGGTATCTTTCGGCGCTCAAGAGAGACCCCTAGTGTCGCTTCTTCGACACAACGTCTCGTTCCCTCCATCAGGGAACGGAGGTTACATACGTAACCTAGACGTTTCGGAGATTGAACCAACCTCAGATTCAGGTCAAGTTTAGGTGTAATTTCAGAGGCTTGTATAAACCTCACATGTTTCATTTTATTTTTATTAAAATTCATTGTTAGAAAGGTTTAATCAAGTTTTACGAAAATGGAAACATAACAATGAACACATAGGCTATTACTGTTGACAAGATAGTTTAAGGTAGCTACAAGTCTTATGCCGTTAAATCTGAATATAATTTTTCTAAACTGCTTAACTGACCTAACTTCACTTTCATTAGACATTAGAATTGTGTGGGGGTGGAGTTGATGAAGCTCGATATGCTGTCACGTTACAATTGAGTTGCATTGTTGAATATGGAGCTGACTTAAGTGTACATCATCAGAGTAGGCTCGCTCCCTCGGTCAAAATCTAGGAGTTGAGGGTCTGTCAGTAGAAACTTCCATTGCTCACTGAACGAAGTGGAACGGACTTCCGAAAATGTGGTGGGGATTCTCCTGAGGCAAGTGCTTAGTGGAGTTAGGGAGTCAATGTTAAAAGGGAAATGGAATTCAGCCCCAGAAATGTTTTGTTGACTTGTTGTTGGGCTCCATCCTATGACGTTTGTTATTCGGTCTGTTCCACGCACATGCGTACTCTTCAAAAACCTGCTGGAATGCTGCTTATGTGTTTACATGGCAACATAAGCAGCAGCATTCTCTGTGAGAAACCTAGGTGTGTTAAACTGCTTTGTCTTAATCCCTTAAAGGGCATAAGGAAATCGCTGTTCTCGTTTACATGACATTTCATAATGCCGCTTTCTAAAAAGAAAAGCCTGGAATGACCCGCTTTCTTAAGTGCATGTAAATGTGGTCAATGAAAAAGTGATTTTGCATTAAAAAGATGTTGGGAAAACCTGGATGTCATTTTACATTTTAATACTATAGATCTGCTTTGCGTGTCTGTTGGCTTTAGATATTGTTTACACCGTCATTTTGTTGTTGTTATCTTTGAAACATAGTGTACATCAAAACGTCTCGGTTTCGTATGTAACCTGCGTTCCCTGATGGAGGGAACGAGACGTTGTGTCGAAGAAGCGACACTAGGGGTCTCTCTTGAGCGCCGAAAGATACCTCTGATCTATGAAAAAAGGCCAATGAGAGTTGGCGAACAGTATTTGCATACTCCGCCTCCGGATACGGATATAAAGGCGAGAGAAATACGCTCGTTCATTCAGGATTTTTCTGAGGAGCCGGGAGTGTACCGGGCACCTCAGCGACTCGGCTCAGCGACGTGGCCGGGAAGACACGACGTCTCGTTCCCTCCATCAGGGAACGGAGGTTACATACGTAACCGAGACGTTCCCCGTCTGTCGCTCACTTCGACGTCGTGTCGAAGAAGCGACACTAGGGGTCCACTTCAAAACTCGCCATGCGCTGAGCCGTGTACGTGTACTGCTGACACAGAAGCGGGCAGGTATTTGCACGTGCACTAGCGACCAACTGTGTTCAGGCTGCACGTACTCTTCCCCAATGCCCCGAAAAAGCGTCAGCATCCTTTTGGTTACCCTAGGGGAGAACAAGGTGACGCTCCCAACTAGAGAACGGGCCAAGCCTGGCTGGGCCTCTTTTCTCTCTATGTTTTCTCGGCATAGAGCAAGAGCAGCCGGGGCCCTTACCGCATCGAGGGAAGGGGGTCTTATTCCCGAATTCCTATTCTTTTAGGGGGAAAAGACCCTGCGGAGGCCACACCCGCCCAGCAGGGGAGGTAAAGGTGGCAAAATACATCACATGGCCACTTTGGGCATGTGGGAGGAAATGGCGCGGTGGTAGATCCAACCTCGAGGAGGGGGGAGTTGCTACAACACGGCGACCGGAGGGCAACGAAGGACTGCCTAAGGGAGACGCGGGTCAGCTCGTAAGGTGACCATACCGCGGAATACACACAGGAGGAGTCCCGTAGGAGGCCTGATCTGTGGAGCACCTATTCCAGTAGGGGTAGCCGGAGGTACCCGTAGTGGCCTGGACCAGCACGTTCCTCCGCTGAACTGCTGCGGGCCGAAGGTCTAGGGAGGAATCAACCAGGGACCTAGGTCCTCTGGGACAAAAGCGCACTGTTTTGCCTTGGCAGAGGGAAACGGCGCTGGAACAAGAGGTTCACCCGGTCAGATCGTCGATGTGTACCGAGTTCTACGGGCTCGGACCTGAGAGAACACGGGACGAGACTGACTCAACCCTGAGATAGTAAGGTGTTAGGTGCTGCCCAGCCCGCAGCTCTGCAAATGTCTGCTAGGGAGGTGCCCCTCGCCAGTGCCCATGAGGATGCCACGCTCCTAGTGGAGTGGGCTCGAACCCGTAAGGGGGGGGCATGGCCTGGGTGTGATAGGCCAACTGAATGGCATCCACCACCCAGTGAGACACCTCTGTTTGGAGACAGCGTTCCCTTTCTGCTGTCCTCCAAAGCAGACAAAGAGCTGCTCAGAGCGCCTGAAGCTCTGGGTGCGTTCCAGGTAGGCACACAAGGCACGTACCGGACACGACAGTGAGAGGGGCTGGGTCTGCCTCCTCCCAGGGCAGCGCTTGTAGGTTCACTACCTGATCTCCAGAGGGCATGGTAGGAACCATGGGCACATAGCCCAGTCGAGGTCTTAGGATCACATGAGTATCTGCCGGACCGAGCTCCAGGCAAGTGTCGTTAGTAGGGAACGCTTGCAGGTCCCCGACCCTCTTGATGGAAGTGAGCGCGATCAGCAGGGCCGTCTTTTCAGGAGAGGGCCCTGAGCCAACTGATTCTAGCGAATCGGGGGGGGATCTCTGAAGACCGGCGAGGACCACCGAGAGATCCCAGGAGGGGAACAGGTTTGGCCGGGAGGGGTTTTAACCTCCGGGCACCTCCTGGGAACCTGACGATTAAGTCGTGCTTACCCAGAGACCTGCTGTCTACTTGGTCGTGGTGAGCTGCGATAGTGGCAATATACACCTTCAAGGTGGATGGGGACAGCCTCCCCCCCAACCTCTCCTGTAGAAACAGGAGCACAGACCTAACTGCGCACCTCTGTGGGTCTTCTGCCCGGGAAGAACACCAATTCACGAACAGACGCCATTTCAGGGCGTAGAGTTGCCTGGTAGAAGGGGCTCTGGTTTGGTTGAACGTGGCTACGACCGTGGGTGGTAGACCAGCTAGATCTTCCGCATCCCGTTCGGGGGCCAGACGTGGAGGTTCCAAAGGTCTGGGTGCGGATACCAGAGCGTGCCCCGTCCCTGAGAAAGAAGGTCCTTCCTCAGGGGAATTCGCCAGGGAGGGGCTGTCGCGAGGAGTACAAGGTCCAAGAACCAGGCCCGAGTGGGCCAGTAAGGAGACACGAGAGTGACTTGCTCCTCGTCCTCCCTGACCTTGCACAGCACCTGTGCAAGAAGGCTCACTGGGGGAATGCGTACTTGCGCAGCCCAGCCGGCCAGCTGTGTGCCAGTGCATCTGCCCCGAGGGGAGCCTCTGAATGGGCGTACCAGAGCGGGCAGTGGGAGGTCTCTCGGGAGGCAGAGGGGTCTACCTGGGCCTTGCCGAACCGTTCCCAAATCAGCTGAACCGAGTGGGGGTGAAGCCTCCACTCTCCGCCAGGCAAGCGTTGTCATGACAGCGCGTCCGCTATCACATTGAGTTTGCCAGGGATGTGAGTGGCACGCAGCGACTTGAGTCGGTGCTGGCTCCAAAGGAGGAGACGACGGGCGAGTTGTGACATGTGACGGGAGCGTACGCCGCCTTGGCGATTTATGTACGTGACCGCAGTGGTGCTGTCCGACCTGACTAGGATATGTTTGTCCCGAATTAACGGGAGAGACTTCCAAAGGGCCAAAAGGACGGTCAACAACTCGAGGCAGTTGATGTGCCAACGCAGCTGGGCCCCTTTCCAACGGCCTGAGGCTGCGTGCCTGTTGCAAACGGCGCCCCAACCCAATCTGAAGGCGTCGGTCGTGACCAGGACGCGTCTGGACAGCTGCTGTAGGGGTACTCCAGCCCGTAAGAAACAGAGGTCTGTCCAGGGGTTGAATGTTTGTTGGCAGGCGGGGGTGATTGTTACCCAGTGCGTGCCGTGGCGCCATGCTCGTCTCGGGACTCGGGTCTGGAGCCAGTGTTGGAGCGGTCTCATATGCATCAACCCCAGCGGCGCGACCGCCGCGGAGGACGCCATATGCCCCAGGAGCCTCTGGAAAAGTTTTAAGGGGACCGCTGTGCCTGGCCTGAAGGCGGCGAGGCAGTTCAACACTGACTGGGCACACTCGTTGGCGAGACGTGCGGACATTGAGACCGAGTCTAACTCCATCCTGAGAAAAGAGATGCTCTGAACTGGAGTGAGCTTGCTCTTTTCCCAGTTGACCTGAAGCCCCAGACGGCTGAGGTGCCTGAGCACCTGGTCTCTGTGGGCGCATAGTAACTCTCGCGAGTGGGTCAGGATGAGCCAGTCGTCGAGGTAGTTGAGTATGCGGATGCCGGCTTCTCAGAGCGGGGCAAGAGCTGCCTCTGCGACTTTCGTGAAGACGCGAGGGGACAGAGACAGGCCAAAGGGGAGGACTTTGTACTGATACACCTGGCCCCCGAACGCAAACCGCAGGTAGGGGCGGTGTCGGGGCAGGATGGAGACGTGGAAGTACGCGTCCTTCAGGTCTACCGCTGCGAACCAATCTAGATGCCGGACGCAGGTTAAGCGTGAGCATTTTGAACGGGAGTTTGTGCAACGCTCGGTTGAGAACTCGCAGGTCCAAGATTGGTCGTAAGCCGCCGCTTTTCTTGGGTACGATGAAGTAAGGGCTGTAGAAACCCTTCTTCATCTCGGTTGGAGGGACAGGCTCTATCGCGTCTTTGGCCAGAAGAGTCGCGATTTCCGCGCGCAGGGAGTGGGCGTGTTCGCCGTGTACTGCGGAAAAGCAGACGCCCATGAAGGGGGGCGGGGGCCTGGCAAACTGAATTGCATAACCGAGTCGGATGGTCCGGGCCAGCCAGCGAGACGGGTTGGGAAGTGAAAGCCACGCGTCCAACCTCTGCGCTAGGGGCACCAAAGGGACGATTAATTTTGACGTACCCGGCGGGGCTTCGCAGCGGGGCGGAGCAGGTAGGGCAGCGTTGGGCGGCGACAGGGCAACCCGCGGCTGAGGTGCTGAGAAGAGACTCAAGCACTTACCTTGCTCTGCACACCCGGCAGGGGGCGGGTTAGCGACTGAGGAGGAGGTCCTGGGTATGCGTCCTCTAGACTCGTCGGAACCGGCCGGCCGGGGGACAGTCGTGGGGCTGAAGACGGGTGGTCCGTGTCCAGGAAGCCAGGACTGTTGATATCTGGGGGCAAAGTGCCGTGAGAACGGCATTTGCGGGCCAGGTGACCCAGAGACAAAAGGAAATAGCTCATTACAGAGAATATGAGAATGTGAAAATTAATTCGACAAGAAAAAATTCTCCTCCCGGCCCTCCACCGGGGACGGAGCGGTCTTACCAGCCTCCGGAGCTAACATCTTGGTCCCTGGATCGAACGTCTACGGACAGCCTGGGAGCCTTCCGGGTCCCCGAGGGGGTCCGTGAGACGGGGGCGTCCGCTTCCTGCGGAGTGCTCGACGCTGGGGCTGAGAGCTGGGCCCGGGTTGAGGCGGAGCAGGGTGTTTCATAGCCACAGGAGGACGCCCGTCAGCGAGCAGACGGGGCATGGCCCATGGCGGCAGGCTTGCGGCGGGGCAGGATGTGCAGTGGCCTCCGTCTGCCTCACCGCTGAGGACTGCTGGGCAGAGTCGTCAACGGTGGCGCCGAATGGACGGAGCTGGGAGACGGGGGTGTGGGAGAAGGTGTGCCTTGTCTGCCTCCCGCATTTCGACCAGGTCCAGTCCACAGGTGCGTTTCTGGACCACAAGGGGTGGCCATTGCCTGTTCGAGTGCCGGCGCTTCTGACCTCCGTGGCCCGGGGGCGCGGTTGGTCATCCAGCGCAGTTCCTGCAGCACATCAAGAACAGGACTACCCAAGGTGCAAGTTTTGAAGTGCCTTGGCCTGGCGTTGGTTGCAGGAAGGGCCGTGGCGTGCAGAGTGGAAGCGGTCTGGGACCGTTCCACCGCGAGGGTAGTGAGAGCGGAGGAGCGAAGAAGCCTTGGCTTTGCTCAACTCGTCGTGCACGTCCGGGAAGAAAGGAACGGGGGGCGTGGCTGTGAGCGGCGCACCTGCCCGCGGGACCGATCAAGTAGCCCGGGAAAGCATAGCGGATCTCCGTGTGTCAGGCTCAGGCTGGGCGGCAGACCCGAAGGTGGCGGCCCAGGCGAGCGATCAGCATCCGATGCCGCTGTAACGCTCTCCGATGCAGCGGTGATGTCATCCAATTCTGAGGCAAGCAAGCGTGCCGGGGAGGCGGGCGGTTCGAGGGGGTTTACCCGGCGAACAGAGCCCGTCATATTCCCCAAATCGCCTTCATCGCCCGCGGCGCCTGCGTCAATCCCGTAGGAAGGAGGCGAGGCGCGGGGGGCAGCTGAAGTGGCTTTCTCTCATTACAAAAGAAAGCCGTGCGACCGCAATGTTATAACGGCCATGTTCTCACACTGAGAAGATGAACCATTGGAGAGAATACTCATCCCGAGCTCAGACGGAAGCAAACAAGCGTGCCGGGGAGGTGGGAGGTTCGAGGGTATTTACCCGGTGAACAGAGCCCGTCACTGTCCCCAAATCGTGTTCATCGCCTGCGGCGCCTGCGTCAATCCCGTAGGAAGGAGGCGAGGCGTGGGGGGCGGCTGAAACGGCTTTCTCTCATTACAAAAGAAAGCCACATGACCGCAATGTTGCCATGGCTATGTTCTCGCACTGAGAACATGAACCATTCATAAAACACTGCCTGCGTGTGATCGCAGCCCAGGCATGCAAGACAGTGTTTTATGACCGAGAGAGGTGGGGAGAAATCACCGCATCCAGAAACTACACAGGGGCGGAAATTACATCTTTATAAAGACGCGTCCTGAAAAGGACGTTCAACGCCGCTGTGTAATGCTCTTTCAGAGAAATAAACTCTTTTATGGAGAGAATCACTCTTTCATCTCTTTTAACTCTGCTCTGTCGAAGCGCCCAGGGGCAAACTGCACGCCGGCAGTGAAGAGAAAAGCCGCTGTAGTGCGCCGTAAATCCAACAGCAAAGCAGAGCGTCAGAGGATCAGAAGCAGGATCAGTTGTGTTACTCGCAGCTGACTGCATACACACGACCATCGGCTCCGAAGAAAATTACTGAATGAACGAGCATATTTCTCTCGCCTTTATATCCGTATCCGGAGGCGGAGTATGCAAATACTGTTCGCCAACTCTCATTGGCCTTTTTTCATAGATCAGAGGTATCTTTCGGCGCTCAAGAGAGACCCCTAGTGTCGCTTCTTCGACACGACGTCGAAGTGAGCGACAGACGGGGAACCTAGGCTAATGAACACATTTTAGCCAAAAGTGGCTTCACTTCAACAATCTGAGCTATTAAATATTTTTTACGATTACTATATTAATCATCATAAAAATCGTCAGATTTATGGATAACCAAAAATATTGACAGTGATAGCCTTAGTTACAGCCACACAGCAATGTCAAAAGGCTTTTATTGCCCCCTGCTTAAAATCATGAGCACCTTGTGCATGCAGCAGCAAATAGAGGACACAGGTGCTTTGATAATGTAATCTTGGAGCAGAGATTCATTCACATGCCTTCACAACAAATATCTACATACATGATGCTACATATACACCATTAAAATCCACAAAAAATAAAGACCGTCTGTATATGTGGTAGATGAAGGCCAGAGGTCATAAGGTCAGGTCACAGCTACCTCAACAACAATGTTGACATAATTACTGAAACTAAAACATAGATTAATAAATTAATGTTGAGGTAAGTGAGTATCACTGTACATGAGACCCCAATAACAGAACAATCCAGAGATCATCTATTCATGGCCAATAAGAGTATCACAAGACTGCTTTCCTGCCTCTAACTCATCATGCAAAATGGGAATTAATACAATGTAGAATATACTGTAACACATTCAGCTGAAGTGTTCATCATTTTAAACATTTAAAAAGTACTTGGCCAATTAATTTTTCAATTAAAAAGAAAATGCAAATTCTGTAGCATCAGTGGGTGGGTGGTAGATGGGTTGGGTAGTCTGATCCAGATATTGTATAAAAGATGGAGAAAAAAGTCCTAACAGAAGGAGGCTTACTCATGGCCTATGAGACAGAGGATCATAAGACTCAATACTGCTTGCCTGCCATTAATACATCATGTATCAAGGGAAAACGCTCCACACATGAATACAATATCATGTATGTGTTTTTTTCATTGCTGTCTTTATGGACTGTGTTTCTGAACCTGCTGGTGATCATCTCCATCTCTCACTTCAAGAAGCTCCACACTCCAACAAACCTGCTCATTCTCTCTCTGGCTGTGGCCGACCTGCTAATTGGACTTATTGTTATGCCCATTGAGGCTATAAAACTGATTGAGACATGTTGGTACTTTGGAGACACTTTCTGCAGACTGTTTTTAATAATGATTGGTCTGTGTTTCTCTGCATCTCTTAGTAATTTAGTTTTAATTGCTGTTGATCGTTATGTGGCTGTGTGTCACCCTTTACTGTACCCACAGAAATTTACCATGACTAGAACCTTAATTATTGTATACATTTGCTGGTTTTGCTCTTTTGCTTATATCATTGCAGTAGTTATCAGTATGTTAAACAGAAAATATTCATGTTATGGAGCATGTACATTTATGAGTCCTTTTGCCTGGAAAATCACAGATTTGTTCATGTCTTTCTTATTTCCCTGTACCATCATCATAACTTTATATTTGAGGATATTTTATGTTGCACATAAGCAAGTGAAAGTTATAAACTCTCTGTTTAAAAGTGGAAAATGTGTAACTGAAGGTTCTATGAGAAGGAAATCTGAGAGCAAGGCTGCTCTAACATTAGGAATCATTGTGACAGTTTATCTGTTTTGCTGGATTCCATACTTTATTTTGAGTTTAATAGACAGCACAGAAATGGCTTCAACTATAGCCTATATTCTATTATGGATTGCTTATATTAATTCAGGTCTGAATCCTCTTATCTATGCTTTATTTTACCCCTGGTTTAAAATGTCAGTTAAACAAATTCTAACCCTTAAATTATTTAAGACAACATAATTTATGTTGGACTTTACCTTAATATTAATTATAACTCATGATTTACGGGCATTGTTTCCTCACAGATGTTTTTCAATGTGTTTACTACGAATTATGATTCATTCAAGAAGCCTAAATCCTTTTTAGAAATTCTGTATGTCTAAATTTGGAATGGTTTCAAATTGTTGTTTGGATAGTTATTGATAAACCCATAGCATCATGAGAACTGCAGGCCAAACAGAGATAAATTATAGGCAAAATAAATAGGTAAACAGTATATAATCATTGATTTCTGCCATTTGTAATATATATGTAACAAAATAAGATCTTCAACAGTAAAAGTAGTGTCAGTTTTCTCTGATATCAGGAGTTTTCAACCTTTTTTAGGCCAAGGAACCCTTGGTGGTATTTGTATTATTTGCAGTATTTGTAAATAATTTTTTTCACATGTTTCTATGTTATACTGGAAAACAATGATAAGCATTTATAAGTTTTAAAGGCTTTTATTGGCAAAAACTGCCAATATTGAGCAAGCTCTGCACTGGTGGTGACACGATTCCATAGCTGACTCCTCAGGAGGAGACGATCCTTGCGCTTGCTGGACACTCTGGGACGTCCTGAAGCCTTCTTCACTGCAGTTGAACATCTCTCCTTGAAGTTCTTGATAATCCGGTAAATGGCTCTTTCAGGTGCAATATTCTTTGCAGCAATGTCCTTGCATGTGAGGCCATTTTGATGCAAAGCAATGATGGCTGCACGTCTTTCTTTAGAGGTAACCATTGTGAACAAGAACACAATGATTGGAAGCACTTTTTCCCTCATTTTATAGCAATCAGTCTGCTCTTATAATCCAGTCACAATGATAGAGTGATTTCACTTGACTTGTACTCGTTCACACTTTCCCAGGTGCTGCTGACATGTTAGTGAAATTATGTTAGCTGGTAATTTTGTGCCAGGACCAAAAAAACGTGAAATTTGGGTTTTTGTGATTAAGTTTATTTTTTGGGACAATTAAGCTTTTTGCAATTATTTAAAATGCATTTGATCACTCTGCATAATAACCTAGAAACAATGTGAATCAACACCACAACAACTGATGCAGAAAACGTTGTAAAACACAAAATGCATGTCACTGCCTATACTTTAGGCCAAGGCTGTACTTCATTTTCAAATTGTCCTTTCAATTTAGTTTAGGTTTAACTAAAATTAACCCCATCTCAAGAAATAATAGCCTATACTGGGATTCCTTTATAAGGAATCATATAAAGGAGTCAACACAGTAGAAATATAAAGGAGTCAACACAGTAGAAATAATTACAAGCTAAGGAGTTACATCTCAAGTTTTGACACTGGAAAAGCCCACTGCTAATATTAGAGTCATTTAACATGGACATAGTTGATTAGTGGAAAACAGCACAACGAGAGGGAGTTCTGCACATTCCTACAATTCGAATGTGTCATTGAGCATCTCGCAGCAGCAGATGCAGAAGATACAAAATATTTGATATTGGCTTGAGTGGCTGTCTTTCCTTCTACAGCAGAACTGAAATGAAGATTTTTATAAGCACATTTCAGTTCTATATGTTCATACAATGCAAGTGAATGTGTTCCAGCTATTTGACAGTCCAAAGGGCATATTTTGGCAGCATAAATGTAATCCACATGACTCCAGTCTATCAATTAATGTCTTCTGAAGCAAATCGATAGGTTTGTGTAGAAATCAAATCGACAATAAAAACTTTTAAAAAATGCTTCCTGCCAGCAGTCGATGCATCATGAAGTGCGGGAAGTCAGAAGCATTCCAACAGAATAGGTAGTTAGGTCATTTCAAAAAGTATCCCAGCACTGGCCAGAAGAAATGATTTAAAGTTTAAAAAAAAACATTTTAATTATCGATTTCTTTCTTAAACAAGCCTATCGATTTGCTACAGAAGACATTAATTGAACAACTAGAGTTGTGTGGATTATTTTTGTGCTTGGATGCCTTTTGGACAGCCAAACAGCTGGCACCCATTCACTTGAATTGTATAGACATACAGAGCTGAAATGTGCTTATAAAATTCTTCATTTCTGTTCTGCTGAAGAAGGAAAGACACACATCTGTGGTGGATTAAAGGTGAGTAAATCATGCATGAATTAACATTTTTGGGTGAACTATTCCTTTAAGTTTAACACAGTAGTCCTTTAAAATGTCAGTGATTCGGGCTAAAAACAATATGTGCATAAATTACCCGGTGGTAAAAATAAAATAAAAACTTTACAATAAAGATGTCATAACCAACTAAATTCAACTTGTTGCATGAAGTAGCTACATACATAAACTCTCGAATAATACATTTTACAGTATATGCTTTGAATGCTTTGAAAATAGTAAATCAATAATAAATAGTTGCTGTTTATCTGTTTAGAGTTGCTGTCTGCGTAACAGTGGCTCGGTTCAGCGACGTGGCAGAGAGGACTCAAGTCTCGTTCCCTCCATCAGGGAACGGAGGTTACAGTTGTTACCTAGATGTTCCCCGTCTGTCACTCACTTCAACGTTGTGTCGAAGAAGCAACACTAGGGGTCCATATTTAATCACGCCATGTGCTGAACCGTGTATGTGCGTTGCTGATGCAGAAGTGGGCAGGGGAATTCGCCAGGGAGGGGCTGTTGCGAGGAGCACGAGATCCGAGAACCAAATCTGAGTGGGCCAGTAGGGGGCCACCAGAATGACTTGTTCCTCATCCTCCCTCACTTGCACAGCACACGAGCAAGAAGGCTCACTGGGGGAAATGTGTACTTGCGCAGCACCCAGGGCCAGCTGTGTGCCAGCACGTCTGTCCCCAGGGGAGCCTCCGTTCGGGAGTACCAGAGCGGGCAGTGGAAGGTCTTTCGGGAGGCAAACAGGTCTACCTTTGTCTTGCCGAACCATTCCCAAATCAGCTGGATGGACTGGGGGTGAAGCCTCCACTCTCCGCTGGGCGTACCTTGTCGCGACAGCGCATCCGCTGCCATGTTGAGGCTGCCCGGAATGTGAGTGGCGCGCAGCGACTTGAGTTTAGATACAATAGCATATGCTCTTTTTAGAGACGAAGTGAACAGTCTTGTGAATGTAGCTCGCTGATCACACAACTGCTCGGCTCCGAAGAAAAATTCTGAATGGACAGATGCACTTCCTTCCCTTTATACCCGTATGTCCGGGAGTGGGACATGCAAATTCTGTCTACCAATTTCTCATTGGCCTCAAGTTCAGATATGCGCGAGGCTCTCAAGAGAGACCCCTAGCGTTGCTTCTTCGACACAACGTTGAAGTGAGCGACAGACAGGGAACCACAATGCGAGCACTGTCTAGGCTGCACAAATGATGTGTTCGATTTGACCAGTTGTCAGGTCCTGTGCCACACAAAACAGCCTTGTTTAGTTCCAAGTGCATTGGCTACATACCTGTCTTTATGTTTTTGTCTTGCCATCTACCTCGGTAATCGATGTTAAACACAATTCTCCATAGTATCATTCATGCGTATTAGTTGACTGATGAGTCTTACTATGCATGTGCCTATGTGTGTGTGCTTGCTTAAACATGATGAAACAAACTCTGGCTACGTCTATGACATCCAGGGTTGGGAGGGTTACTTTTGAAATGTATTTCCATACAGATTACAGAATACATGCCGTAAAATGAAATTTGTAACATATTCTGCTAGACTACTCAAGGTCAGTAACATATTCTAAATACTTTAGATTACTTCTTCAGGACTGGTAGATTTTTTCCAGTTGTTTTGACTATATAAAATCTGCCAGTACAGTAAGACAAAATACACATGTTAAAAATACATTCTCTGAAAAACCCAAATATCTAATGCAGTGTTGTCACATCGCAGTAAATCAAGATAAATCAAACTTATTTTCAGTTTTATACTATACAAACATTATTATCAAGAATGCAATGTTTTCCCTAATATCAAAGGTCTTACTAGAAAAAAAAAAGAAATGATAATTCAACCTGAATTTTCTGGATAAAAAATATGATCGTGTCTGGTAACATCTGCATGTAAAATGGCTAGAAATAGCATTTTAGCTTAGCATAAAGCTGACAAACTACATAAGGTTAATTTCTATTTCTTCTGCTCCAAACTTACTTCAAACTTATTTCTCTCTCTGCTCGTATGAATGTAACACATCATAAGAAAGTGTTTCACTGCTGTTCAAATGCACTTTGGATCGCATCATTTATATGTATAAATCTAAAAGGACTAAATAATAAATTATACAAATTACAATAAAATGCAAAGTAATCTCTTAAGTAATCAAAATACTTTTTGAATGTAACTGAATTCTAATGACCAATTATTTCAATTGTAACTGAAGTGTAACACATTTATTCATATTTTGTATTTTAAATATGTAATTCCATTACTTGCATTCCATTACTCCCCAACCATCAGACACCAGGGGGTGCTACAGCTGCATACAGACATACATTTCGTTATTTCAGTTATAACTCAGCTGGAATCTGCAAAAAACCCAGCATCCTAAAGGCTCGAGTCCGAGTCAAGTCGGAGTAAAAATGCATCCGAATCTTTGACAAGTCCAAGTCCATTAAAATTGGACTTGTGACTTGAATACACCAACTCTAGCACATGCTATTATACATTTCATATACATTATACATAAGTTATTAATAAAATACAGTGGCAAGAAATGGTATGTGAATGGAATTACCTGCTTTTGTGTATAAATTTATATTTAAATCTGATTTGATCTGCATCTAATTTACAATAATGAACACACACAAACTGTTTTAATTAATTACCCACAAATTACTGTATTGTTCTTGTACATATCAACAAAAGCTAATTAGAGTCAGGAGTTGTCAAACCTGGCATCCAATTAATGTAATGAGATTGGAGGTGTGGGTTAGAGCTACTTTGACTTATAAAGCACACAAACACTTTGAGTTTGCTATTAACAAGAAGGAAAGAGTTACAAAGTTTTCACAAAGAGCTTGGATATTCGTCTGTCCACAGTTAGTTTAATAAATTAAGACGATTTAGTACTGTGGTTACTCTCCCCAGAAGTGGCCATCCAGCCATGATGAATCGATTTTATCAAGATACCCTACAGGATAATGTCAGCGTGGCTGTGTGCTATCTGTAGCTCAGTAGAAGCTGGGTGATGCTGCAGGACAATGACCCTAAACATCAAAGTAAATCAAATACAGAATGGCTTAAAAAAAAAAAGGAAAATCCACCTTTTGGAGTGGCCCAGTCAGAGCCTAGACCTTATATCAATAGAGATGCTGTGGAATGACATCAAGAGAGCCGTTCACTCTATAAATACTAAGTATATGGCTGATCTGAAGCAGTTCTGTATGAAAGAATTGTCCAAAATTCCTTCTGAACATTGTAGAGGTCTAATCTGCAGTTACCAAAAAAGCTTGATTGAGGTTATTGCTTAAATATCAATTAAACTACAATTATATATAATTTGCAAATATGCAGATATTTCTTTTGATCAGATGTAATTCACAAACCGCATAAAAATCCAGTGTTTTCTTCTCGGTGAGCACTCATCTAATATCTTCCTCTGAAGCATGTATTCTATCATCCAGAATCAAAACTTCAGGATCAAAAGTTCCTCTGATTCACAAATCATGACAGTCAGTCCATGACAATCCAAGCAGGCAATTCAGGCCATTTAAACTGTCAAGAGATTGCTGTTCACACTGGATCCGCAAAACTGCATGAGTACAACTTCAAAGTAAAAGCACTTCATATGTGCTATAATAAATGTCTTATTCACTGTGCACTGTATGCACAATTGGTTTGATTCTGTATTTTTTGAGAAAATATATGGATATGCCATCTATGGTTGCTGGACTATTGTGTGTACTGTTATTTCCTTCTTCCTAATGTATTAACAATTAATTCTTGTGTAAATGAATTACTAAAATCTGACGACTAACTGCTATCTACCATTTAAAATACAATAGTATTATTTTAGATTATTTTCTACAAAGTTAAACTTTTGTGTGAAACTGAGTAAATATAGAACTAAATAAGAGTTTATTAATTATTTTTTTAGAAATGTTATGCTTATGCTATTTACTATATTTAATTGTGTGATATATCGGCATTGTATTGGGCAATCGACCACCCTGCTCTCTGGATATTAGCACCCTGGCCATTACAAAACACATATCGGTTGATCACTATTACTATGCATCAGATTGGGCATTAGATGGGTTGGCCAGCAAAACCTAAACACTGCATTAATGAAAACCCATAAAGGTGAGCTGGAAAAGAAAATGCTGAACAATAAGCAATGGTAACATACTGTACTTGTGTTTTTAATGTTTGTTTGACACAACGTCATAGTGAGCGACAGACGGGGAACGTCTAGGTTATGGATGTAACCTCCATTCCCTGATGGAGGGAATGAGATGTTGTGTCCTCCCGGCCACGTCACTGAACCGAGCCACTGTTGCAGCCGAACCTCATTGTCGGCTCCTCAGAAAAATCCTGAATGAAACAGACGCATTTCCCTCGCTTTAACCTGCATGTCCGGGGGTGGGACATGCAAATTCTGTCTGCCAATTTCTCATTGGCCTTTTCTCATAGATCAGAGATGCAAAATACCCTCAAGAGAGACACCAAGTGTCGCTTCTTCGACACAACGTCTTGTTCCCTCCATCAGGGAACGGAGGTTACATCCGTAACCTAGACGTTATTGTGAGTGTACACAAATAAAAGTAGACCCTTTATAGTCTCTGATGATATCTTATAATATGCCCCAAATATGCTTATAGTATGCCCCAAAATGAGGGAGAATTTTAGTTGTTTCCGCTGTAATGACGAAAAAATCCAACAGGACGCACCGGTTCGTCCGTCGACCCCAGAGGGTTTTAAGCCATTCCATGTCTTCTTTGGAGCACAAAGGAGATGTTCAGCTGACACACTGGATGCTTTTTTGTTTACATACATTGACAGTGAATCGTTACTGAGGCTGTATAGCTTTAAAAAAGACAAAAAACACCATAATAATAGTTCATTTCACTTGTGTGCAGGACTGAAATTTAAGTCATTCTCAGAAAATCTTCCCTTGTGCCATAGTTCTAAACTCTTAAACATCAATCCAGATTTGACTTCAATGGTATAAAAACATGTTTCTGGTAATTATTGGAATTGGCTGACCAAGACAGAATCTGCAAAATCTGCTTTGTTGGTGTATTTATCTTGGAAATTAAACTACATGATTAAAAAAATATTATGTCATTATGTTGAATCAAAGTGGGTGTGAGATAGGTGGGCTAAAGATTACATAAATGAAAGGATAAAAAGGAGAGCACAACAAACTTCTAGTAGGAGACTTACTCATGGCCTATGAGACTGAGGATCATGAGACTCAATACTGCTTTCCTGCAATGAACTCATCATGCATCAAGGGACAACGATCTATACATGAATACAATAGCATGTACTTGTTTTTTTCTTTGATGTCAGCATGGACTGTGTTTCTGAATCTGCTTGTGATCATCTCCATCTCTCACTTCAAGAAGCTCCACACTCCAACAAACCTGCTCATTCTCTCTCTGGCTGTGGCCGACCTGCTAATTGGACTTATTGTTATGCCCATTGAGGCTATAAAACTGATTGAGACATGTTGGTATTTTGGAGACACTTTCTGCAGACTGTTTTCAATCATCTTTGGGCTGTGCTTCTCAGCATCTCTCAGTAATTTATTTTTAATTGCTGTTGATCGTTATGTGGCTGTGTGTCACCCTTTACTGTACCCACAGAAATTTACCATGACTAGAACCTTCATTATTGTACATATTTGCTGGTTTTGCTCTTTTGCTTATGTCTTTGCAATTGTTATCAGTGTGTCAAACAGAACATTTGCATGTTATGGAAATTGTAACATTCTGATTCCTTTTGCCTGGAAAATTACCGATTTGTTCATGTCTTTCTTATTTCCCTGTACCATCATCATAACTTTATATTTGAGGATATTTTATGTTGCACAACAGCAAGTGAAAGTTATAAACTCTCTGTTTAAAAGTGGAAAATGTGTAACTGAAGGTTCTGTGAGAAGGAAATCTGAGAGCAAGGCTGCTCTAACATTAGGAATCATTGTGACAGTTTATCTGTTTTGCTGGATCCCATACTTTATTTTGAGTTTAATAGAAAATTCAGAATTGGCTTCAACTATAGCCTATATTCTATTATGGATTGCTTATATTAATTCAGGTCTGAATCCTCTTATCTATGCTTTATTTTACCCCTGGTTTCGAATGTCAGTTAAACATATTCTAACTCTTAAAATATTGCAGCCAGCATAATTTTGGTTGGACTTTACCGTAATAAAATTAAAAAGTAAAAAAGTAAAAAAGTAAAAAAAAAAAAACAAACAAACAAAAAACAGGACACATGATTTATATATTCATTAATTTATTTAATTGTTTATGTATATGTACCAAAATAAAATAAACCACAGTAAAATATTGTCAGTTTTCTTATATGGGGGTTTAGTTTTTTTTTTTGCTGTGAAATTCAGCTAATTTATAACCTATGCACATACATTGGCAATTTGTCAATCTGTGAAAAAAAACATATATATGTGTTTCTAACGTTAAGGTTAGGATATCTTTTGAAAGACTTTAAGTTTATTGTACTGCTGAATTTAATTTCAAATATGAATGTTTCATTTGCATGAATTACTACTGGTTAATTAAATAAGCAAGGCATATCATTATATGTCTATGCATTTGTATGTTTGTTTTACACTTTTCATGAATGCTGCAGTGAATGTATCATCTTTGCATGCTGCACAGATGTTTAGAGGACATTCTGGTTCATAACCTGAATGACTACAATTGAACTTGATAGTTTGCTGTAATTGATTACTCAGATTGTTTATTTCTGTCAGATTCTGTCAGTAGGAGGGAACGAACAAGAGGTGAAATTAACAAAACACACAATCAGATCAGCTGCTCTTTCTCTCTGATAGGCCCACACTGTTATGCATTTATGTAATTTGGTTGTAAAATATATAAAAGCAGAGTAAGAAAGTTTACATTTATAAATTAACTGAATATGATGGTGAGGGCGCTGGGCGATTCTAGGATTTACATTTTAGCGGGGCTCAGTCCCCAACTACAGCATAAGATGTGCACATTGAATGTATTCCACTCTGTTGCAAAGATGTTTTGTCTTTTTAAACAGTTTTTACATAATTCAAGACAGCAAGATAATATTCATTCAGAATATGTTTTTATCATAAACATTTATAAAGTTATAAATAACCAAAACAGCTTTAAAAATACAGACAAACCATATAGTTTGTTTAACTGTCTATTTATTGGAAATAACTATTTATTATTTTATATCCTAATCTTAATCATTCCTTTTTGTTCTCCATATATTGAAAAAGATTATTGAACATGAATCAATTATTTTGCAACTTTTACAGTTTCCAGTTATATCAAACACCACAAAACCTATTGCTACAATAAATGTTACATTTATTAAGTGGAGTGAATAAACTCTAGATGATGTTTCTCTTTCACTAACTTTTGACTCAAGCCTTTTCAATTAATTTACCAAAAATATTAGTTCAGATTCGTTCACTGATGCATTCAATGAAAATATTTGTAAATCACACCATAACTAGTAGTTGGCAGCAAATTAATGTCTTTTATGTGTTTTGTGTAGGGCTGCATTTTGATAATAAATTAATCTTTGATTTTTATTTTGATTAATCAGACATTTATTATAAAACATTTATTAATATTATTTAATATTTGTAATTTTATAAAATGTTATTTCCTGTATATTATTAAAATGTGATTTAAAAAAAAAACTAAAATGATCAAGCACTCGAACAATATCAGGAAGGCTATTCCAGAGTTTAGGAGCTAAATGTGAGAACGCCCTCCCTCCATTAGTGGACTTAGATATCCTAGGTATGACCAGAAGCCTCGAATTTAGTGATCTTAAAGAGCGCGATGGATTGTATGGTGATAGAAGATCCGTTAAATACACCGGAGATAAACCATTTAGGGCTTTATAGGTCAGTAGTAATACTTTGTAATTGATACGGAACTTAATAGGTAGCCAGTGTAGAGATGATAGAATTGGTGTTATATGATCATATTTTCTTGACCTAGTAAGAACTCTAGCGGCTGCATTTTGGACTAACTGTAGCTTGTTTATTGAGGATGCAGGGCAACCAGCTAATAAAGCATTACAGTAATCTAGTCTCGAGGTCATGAATGCATGAACTAACTTTTCTGCATCAGAAACAGATAGCATGTTACGTAGCTTAGCAATGTTTCTAAGGTGGAAAAAGGCTGTTCTCGTAACAGATGAAATATGATTTTCGAAAGTCAAGTTGCGGTCTAGTATAACACCCAGGTCTTTTACTGTAGTGGATAATGTAACAGGACATCCTTCTAAATTAAAGTTGTATTGTAAGCGATTTTGTGGGTAGTTTTTTGGACCAATAAGTAATACCTCCGTTTTATCGGAATTTAATAACAGGAAATTACACGTCATCCAGCATTTTATATCTTTAAGACACTCTGTCAAGTTAGATAAGTTAGTTTTTTCATCTGGTCGTGATGAGATTTATAATTGAGTGTCATCAGCATAACAGTGGAAATTAATTCCATGTTTTCTTATAATTTTACCAAGTGGCAGCATATATATTGAGAATAATAGAGGGCCTAACACAGATCCTTGTGGCACTCCATAGTCTACTGACGTTATTTTCGATTTTTCCCCATTTAAACAGACAAAATGGTAACGGTCTGATAAGTACGATCTAAACCAGCTTAATGCCTGTCCCTGAACACCAGTGTAGTTTTGTAGTCGATCCAAGAGTATTTTATGATCTATAGTGTCGAATGCAGCGCTAAGATCGAGTAGAACTAATATGAGATGCAGCCTTGGTCAGAAGCTAAAAGTAAATCATTTGTAATTTTAACTAGCGCAGTTTCTGTGCTATGATGCGGTCTGAATCCTGACTGAAATTTTTCATAGATATCATTTTCTTGCAAGAAAGAGCACAATTGAGCGGACACAACTTTTTCTAATATTTTAGACATAAATGGAAGATTTGAGATGGGTCTGTAATTTGCTAGGTTATTTGGATCTAATTGTGGTTTCTTAATGAGAGGTTTTATAACTGCCAGCTTAAATATTCTTGGAACATGACCTAAAAATAAAGACGAGTTAATAATATTGAGAAGAGGCTCTTCCACTACAGGTAACACTTCTTTCAGTAGTTTAGTGGGTATTGGATCTAGTAAACATGTTGTTGTTTTAGATGCAATGATAAGTTTATTTAGCTCTTCCTGTCCTATAGTTGTAAAACGGTGTAGTTGTTCTTGAGGGGCGATAATTGAGGCTGAATCATAAGACACCATAAAAGATTGGACATTAACAGTTGTGTTTACAATTGTGTTTCTGATGTTTTCTATTTTCTCAGTGAAGAAATTCATAAAATCATTACTACTAAACTGTAACGGAATATTTTGCTCAGGTGATCTCTGTTTATTTGTTAGTCTAGCCACGGTGTTAAATAAGAACCTTGGATTATTTTGGTTATTTTCTATTAGTTTGCGGAGGTGCTCAGCCCTGGCTGTTTTTAGAGCCTTTTTGTAACGTGACATACTGTCTTTCCATGCGATTCTAAAGACCTCTAAATTAGTTTGTTTCCATTTACGCTCCAAGTTACGAGTTTCTCTCTTGATAGCATGCGTAGCACTGTTGTACCATGGTGCTCTAGTTTTTTCTCTAAACTTTTTTAATCTAATTGGTGCAACAATTTCTAATGTACCAGAGAAAATGGTGCTCAAACTGCTAGTCATTTCCTCTAGTTCATCTGTTTGTTTGGGTTCACTGAGCAGCTGAGATAGATCAGGTAGGCTATTTGAGAATCTATATATTGTGGTTGGAAGGATTATTCTGATTGGTCGATAACGTGGCTCAATATGACAGATTTCAGTGGTACGTAGTATGCAAGTTACCATGTAATGATCAGTGACATCATCATTTTGCGATATAATATCTATATCGGTTGGATTGGTTCCATATGATATAATTAAATCTAGCGTATGATTTAGGCGATGAGTGGGACCACTGACGTTTTGCGTGACCCCGAAGGAGTTTAACAAATCTGTAAACGCAGCCCCTAACGCATCATTTGTGTTATCTACGTGTATGTTAAAATCTCCAACAATTATTGCTTTATCGACATTGACCAATAGATCTGATAGAAAGTCTGCAAACTCTTTTAGGAAATCAGCGTAAGGCCCTGGAGGTCTATATACGGTAGCCAAGGCTAGAGATAATAGGGATTTTTTTCTTACATCTGAGAGTGTAACATTTAGCACAAGTACTTCAAACGAATTAAACCTGTGACCTATTTTCTGAGTAACATTAAGAATATCTCTATAGATTGTTGCAACACCGCCGCCACGACCAATCAGACGGGGCTCATGCTTATAACAGTATCCTGGCAGAGTAGACTCATTTAGACCGAAATAATCATTTGGTTTAAGCCAGGTTTCAGTAAGGCAAAATACATCAAAACTATTATCTGAGACCATTTCATTTACAATAACCGCCTTAGGTGTGAGCGATCTAATGTTTAGAAGACCTAGCTTTAGAAATTGTTTTTGTTCACTGATATTGAGATTTTCTGGTTTAATTACAATTACATTTTTCCTAGATCCTACAGTAGATGTATTGTTTGGCTTTACTAAACGAGGAATAGACACAGTTTCTATATAATGTTCTACATTGGTACTTCTATCAATTAAGTTGGGACAGCAAATACTGTGATTTGGACTTTGACTTACTAGTCATATGGTGTGTAGCGTCTTGGAGATGTTGTCCGACAGAACAGCCGCTCCGACTCTGCTGGGGTGAAGGCCATCAGGACGGAAGAGCCTAGGTCGCTCCCAAAACAGATTCCAAATATTAACAAAGAGCAGTCTCTGTTCATTACACCATGACATTAACCATTCTTTTAGAGCAAATAATCTACTGAACCTTTCTTGTCCTAGTCGGTACGTGGGAAGCGGTCCAGACACGACGATCGTTGTTTCTGGCGAAGTGCTGCGTACCGTCTCGATCAGGCTCCTGTAGTCCTTCTTCAGTACCTCCGTCTTCCGCAGCCTGGTGTCGTTTGTTCCCACATGCAGCACGACAGCTCCGACGCGCTCGTCACCATTCAGGATCTTGGGAACCTGCGTAGAGACATCAAGAACACGAGCACCAGGAAAGCAGTGAGTGCGCACCTTACCTTTGCCAGAGATAGCGTGGACATGACGGACGGTGGAATCGCCGATGATCACGGCGTCGTCGCGCTCCGACTCGCGAAGAGGTGAGAAGCGGTTCCGGGTGGAGATCTCGAAAGCCGGGAGGGGCGGGGAGGTCCTTGCTCTGGTCCTGGCTCGCGTCTTCCGCCGTGGAATCACCCAGGTTCCGTGGTGATGTGTCGGTGCCGGAGTGAATGAAGCCAGGGAGGATCGCGTCCTGGTTGCTCGGGACCTGTGCAGAGAAACACACGGAGTAGACGAGGTCGGAGTCAAAAAATTATTAACCACTGACCTGTGAGCATCGGCGCGTGATGCTTCAAGCGCGGACCGCCGATCTCGCAGCTCGGCCTGTCTCTCTAGCAGGTCGTGGATCTGCCTCTCGACGGATTCCAGCTCCAACTGCACCGAATGTAGTTCAAAGGTGTCTTCACCTGCACACAGAGGCAGCGTTAGACACACATCCGCTATATTCGCCATTATAGCAGATGTGCTATAATGGCGAATTATAGCTTTCAGTTATACAGGTGTAAGTAAGACGATCGATAGGCGAGAGACCACGCGTGCAGTGCTAGCGGGCTAAGACTAGTAGCGGAAGTTCGGAAAGTTGGATATAAGTAGCGATATCAAAGAAATCTGATTGTTTTTTATAAAGAGTAGTATCGGAGATATGTTCACACGTTTGTAAAGTTTAAAATTTAGGTTTATGAACAAATGTGAAAGAAGAAAATCAAGGATTGGGGATCAATTCGACGGAGTTATCCCAGTAAGCTTTTGTGAAGGTTTACGCATGCGTCATTGCTTGCATCTGAGAAGTGCTGGCAATGGACTACACCCAGCTGGAAATGTCCTCAGGAGGGTATGAAAATGTACTGGTTCTTACTGATATGTTTACCCGGTTTACAGTTGCCGTCCCAACCAAGAACCAAACAGCGAGTACCACTGCGAAGGCCCTCATCAAACATTGGTTTGTCTACTACGGGTGCCCAGCGCGTCTGCATTCGGATCAGGGAAGATGTTTCGAGGCGCAAGTGATCAAGGAACTATGTAAAGTATATAGTATTGGAAAAAGTCGTACCAGTCCCTATCATCCTCAAGGAAACGCTCAGTGCGAGCGGTTCAATCGCACCATGCATGATATGCTGAGAACGTTGACACCTGAGAAGAAGAAAGACTGGAAAACTCACCTACCCGAGCTAGTGCTGGCATACAACAATCACGTCCACTCATCTACTGGCTATTCTCCCTTTTACTTGATGTTTGGGAGGGATGCGTGACTTCCATTAGATGTCTTGGGTGGAAAGGATTTGGAGGAAAGTGATGCAGAAAACTTGGATAATTGGGTGAAGAGTCATCATAGCCGACTAAAGACTGCCGTAGAAATCGCAAATACAGTCGCACAGGAAGCCTCTAAGAGACGGAAGAGAGTGTATGACCGCAAGTTCTCTGGAGCGCTTGTAAGACCTGGTGACCGTGTGTTGCTACGTAATCACAAACACAGGGGCAGAAATAAGATTCAAGACAAGTGGGAGCATACACCCTATATTGCAGTAAAGCAGAATCATTCAGACATACCCGTATATACTATCAAACCTGAAAAGGGGGGTCCGTCCAGAGTAGTACACAGAGATCAGCTCCGTCACTGCACATTTCCTTTGTCACCATCTAGTACGCCATGTATAACCACATGTAGACCCGTAAACCAGTCAGACTCTGAAACAGAATTCCCAGATCTTGTGTGTTTTCCAGCCACTGCACATAGACAGAGTAGAGATACAGGGGTGGTACAGATGGAAACCAATGATGTAGAACAAAGAGGAAGTGTAATGCAAGAACAGGAGAATATAGTAGAAAATGTGGTCCCTGAATTACAGTGGGAAGTACAAGAAGTCTCTGATGATGCTGAAGTGTCAGATGTTGAATGTGAAAATGTTTCAGAGCTCAGACAAAACCGTGGTAAATTACCTGTGAGGTATAGAGATGATTATCTGATGAGATAAGGTTAAAAAAGGTTAAGTACTAAGGTTGTGTTGAGAAATATTTATGAACCTGTTTGAAATTGAAAAGAATGTATTTGGTAAAATGTTGCACTTTTGAATTGTGTTCTGTTTATGTTACAGGGGCAGGCTGTCTGGAGATGTCGGTGGTATGGCAGGGTTTAGCAGCGGGGAATGTAACAGAGGTATTTTTCATTATGGGAACTTTTATTTTGACGGGTTTCTTTCTCCGGCGTGTTTGAGGGAGATAAAAAGACGTCTGGGAAGAAGAAGAGTGAGCAGTGTGACGAGAGACACGCCATGATCGCGGTGTGAGAGATCGACAGCTTGTTCGCTGAAACTGTAACGTAGGCCTAAGGCAGTGGCCCACAGTCAGATTAAGTTAACTGGTTTGGTGTACATTGATATTGTTGTGTGAAACGGATGACGAAGTTAAAGCAAAAGTTCGGTCGATTGCGTCATTGAACAAAGGACGGTGTTGGAGACTGGCCAAGAGCGCGTGAGAGAAATCGCTGGAGCCGTGAGTTTTGTTCAGAACACTGAGTGTTTTTGCCGTAATTCTGACTGTAGGAACTTTTGAGAGTCATACGTTGCCTGAGTCATCCATTAACCTTTGTCGGAGCGAGAGACATTGATTTTTTTTTTGTCGGTGAATCATTTAAGTGCACTTGTTAGTGCGCGAGAATGAGTTCGTGAGCTGAACAATCGGTTTTTGAAGGAGTGATTCGTTTTTTTTTTGTTTTTTTGTTGTTTTTTTAGAGACTGATGAACGTCCAGGATCGAGATTTGTTTTGAGAATTTTTTTTTTTGTATTCAGATCGTTTGGTCTATGCGTGCAGCGTTCGAGCTGCGCCATTTTGTTCCGGAAAGTTCCTGAGTTTTCTGGGCCGTGCTGAAACTTTTCTTGTGTTTTTTATTATACCCTGCCATCCTTACGACATCTCATTGACAGGGGCGTGTCTAGAGCATTTTCAGTGGGGGGGCCATGCTGGGGCACTGCCTCCAAACGGGGTGGCGCCAGGGACCAAAAAAAAGCTAAATTCTACAGTATATTACATAAATGTTTGTTTTTTTATTTTTTTTACTTGAATAACGTTACTTGTAAACAAATGTAGTAATAAAGCACATTTTTTGATTAATTTAGTTTTTTATCATCCCTGTATATATCCATTGTTAAATTTGAGAGCCAGTGTTTATTATTTTTAGTGTTTTCATAAAACTAACAAGTTTATAAAGTAAATGCAATTTTAATAAGAGCAATTTTAAAAACCCAGAAGCAGAAACGATGTCAACTATTTTCTTTTAATTAGTTTGGCCATTACAGTATACAGTAGTTTTATTCACAATCTCTTTCAAATAATAATAATAAATAATAAAAAATAAATTTTCCCCACTGTAATAATTCAAATTGTTTGGCCAAAACATCACAGTGTTTCATTCAACATTTCTTTCAGATTTCAGACATATTATAGGGGGGGCACCTGGGGTGGCCAATCGAGTGTCAGGGGGGGGCCGGTGCCCCCCCTGGCCACCACGTAGACCCGCCCCTGCTCATTGACCTGTCCCAGCAGCTGTTACTAAAGTCATCGCAAGCCGACGCAAGACATCGCATCAAAGTTGTCCTTACCACGGACTGGTACAACAGTTGTTTTACACACACACACACACACACACACATGAACACTTTCCTGATATAAAGTGAACTGAGTGTTTGAACAAACTGAGGGTTTCAATTGTCGATGTGAACTGTGTTGATGATAATTGAGTCAATTGGAAGCTGAAACATTTCTTAGATGTTAAGTGTTTTAGAGTGTTAACCATTTATTGTTGTCACTGTTTGTTATTTTCTTGTACTGAAATAAGTCCTTTTTGAAACATATAATTTACTATAAGAAGAAAATAAATGACTAATTGTTAAAGTTAAAATACTTTACAGTTTTTTTTTGTGAACTTACCTCGGGGTAGGGGCATCTCACTTACACTATTGAGGTTAGGTGGGTGGGGATGTGAATTTTAGTTTTTCACTACATGCACTTCAGGAAGCCACCGTATAGACATAGTCGCCTGAAGCCTACACTACTTATTCCTCCAGTATATTCTAAAATAGTGTAAGATAAAACATATATACATAACGTGTATACTGAGACTCAAAGCACTGGAGTGGGGACTAAGATCCTTTCACTCTTAAGTCTTCCAGGGTAACGTTTTAATTTTCCCCTACGAGGCGAGACTTACAGTCCCGTTACATATGGAAGTGTATGACTGAGTACGAATATGAGCCCTAAAAACTAAAGGAACAAAAGTGACTGTTTCATGAGCCATAAATCATAAATGGACACTGAATGGAGTAAATGTTCTCTAATAAAGAAGGTTTGTCTTTTATATGTTGAATGAATGTGAAATGTCTCATGTGCAATTTTGGAAAGGAATTCTGTTTTCTTTTTTTAACACAAAGAAAAGTAAAAACATTCCGAGATATTGATTTTGTAGGTTGTTTGGTCATTCTTCAAATTGTAGAATTTGTGATCCAGATAGAGATACTCAACCTTTTCTGCATAACTAATGAGGATTGTATATGTAGTTTACTGAAAAAAATCAATTTAGGCCTATTCTCAACCTTCCATCAATATATGAGGTAGAAGAGATCTGACCATAAGAGGCAGACAGGCGTCCGTCGACCCCAGAGGGTTTTAAGCCATTCCAAACCTATTCAATGTCTTCTTTGGAGCACAAAGGAGATGTTCAGCTGACACACTGGATGCTTTTTTGTTTACATACATTGACAGTGAATCGTTACTGAGGCTGTATAGCTCTAAAAAAGACAAAAAAAACACCATATTAATAGTTCATTTCACTTGTGTGCAGGACTGAAATTTAAGTCATTCTCAGAAAATCTTCCCTTGTGCCATAGTTCTAAACTCTTAAACATCAATCCAGATTTGACTTCAATGGTATAAAAACATGTTTCTGGTAATTATTGGAATTGGCTGACCAAGACAGAATCTGCAAAACCTTTGTTGGTGTATTTATCTTGGAAATTAAACTACATGATTAAAAAAAGATTATGTCATTATGTTGAATCAAAGTGGGTGTGAGATAGGTGGGCTAAAGATTACATAAATGAAAGGATAAAAAGGAGAGCACAACAAACTTCTAGTAGGAGACTTACTCATGGCCTATGAGACTGAGGATCATGAGACTCAATACTGCTTTCCTGCAATGAACTCATCATGCATCAAGGGACAACGATCTATACATGAATACAATAGCATGTACTTGTTTTTTTCATTGCTGTCTTTATGGACTGTGTTTCTGAATCTGCTTGTGATCATCTCCATCTCTCACTTCAAGAAGCTCCACACTCCAACAAACCTGCTCATTTTCTCTCTGGCTGTGGCCGACCTGCTTGTTGGACTTATTGTTATGCCCATTGAGGCTATAAAACTGATTGAGACATGTTGGTATTTTGGAGACACTTTCTGCAGACTGTTTTTAATAATTTTTGCTCTGTGTTTCTCAGCATCTCTCGGTAATTTGGTTTTAATTGCTGTTGATCGTTATGTGGCTGTGTGTCACCCTTTACTGTACCCACAGAAATTTACCATGACTAGAACCTTCATTATTGTACATATTTGCTGGTTTTGCTCTTTTGCTTATGTCTTTGCAATTGTTATCAGTGTGTCAAACAGAACATTTGCATGTTATGGAAATTGTAACCTTCTGATTCCTTTTGCCTGGAAAATCACCGATTTGTTCATGTCTTTCTTATTTCCCTGTACCGTCATCATAACTTTATATTTGAGGATATTTTATGTTGCACATCAGCAAGTGAAAGTTATAAACTCTCTGTTTAAAAGTGGAAAATGTGTAACTGAAGGTTCTGTGAGAAGGAAATCTGAGAGCAAGGCTGCTCTAACATTAGGAATCATTGTGACAGTTTATCTGTTTTGCTGGATCCCATACTTTATTTTGAGTTTAATAGAAAATTCAGAATTGGCTTCAACTATAGCCTATATTCTATTATGGATTGCTTATATTAATTCAGGTCTGAATCCTCTTATCTATGCTTTATTTTACCCCTGGTTTCGAATGTCAGTTAAACATATTCTAACTCTTAAAATATTTGGTTGGACTGTACCTTAATAAAATTAAAAAGTTAAAAAGTAAAAAAAAAAAAAAACAAACAAACAAAAAACAGGACACATGATTTACATATTCATTAATTTATTTAATTGTTTATGTATATGTACCAAAATAAAATAAACCACAGTAAAATATTGTAAAATATGCTGCACAGATGTTTAGAGGACATTCTGGTTCATAACCTGAATGACTACAATTGAACTTGATAGTTTGCTGTAATTGATTACTCAGATTGTTTATTTCTGTCAGATTCTGTCAGTAGGAGGGAACGAACAAGAGGTGAAATTAACAAAACACACAATCAGATCAGCTGCTCTTTCTCTCTGATAGGCCCACACTGTTATGCATTTATGTAAATTTGTTGTAAAATATATAAAAGCAGAGTAAGAAAGTTTACATTTATAAATTAACTGAATATGATGGTGAGGGCGCTGGGCGATTCTAGGATTTACATTTTAGGGGGGCTCAGTCCCAACTACAGCATAAGATGTGCACATTGAATGTATTCCACTCTGTTGCAAAGATGTTTTGTCTTTTTAAACAGTTTTTACATAATTCAAGACAGCAAGATAATATTCATTCAGAATATGTTTTTATCATAAACATTTATAAAGTTATAAATAACCAAAACAGCTTTAAAAATACAGACAAACCATATAGTTTGTTTAACTGTCTATTTATTGGAAATAACTATTTATTATTTTATATCCTAATCTTAATCATTCCTTTTTGTTCTCCATATATTGAAAAATGTTTTTGAACATGAATCAATTATTTTGCAACTTTTACAGTTTCCAGTTATATCAAACACCACAAAACCTATTGCTACATTATAAATGTTACATTTATTAAGTGGAGTGAATAAACTCTAGATGATGTTTCTCTTTCACTAACTTTTGACTCAAGCCTTTTCAATTAATTTACCAACAATATTAGTTCAGATTCATTCACTGATGCATTCAATGAAAATATTTATAAATCACACCATAACTAGTAGTTGGCAGCAAATTAATGTCTTTTATGTGTTTTGTGTAGGGCTGCATTTTGATAATAAATTAATCTTTGATTTTTATTTTGATTAATCAGACATTTATTATAAAACATTTATTAATATTATTTAATATTTGTAATTTTATAAAATGTTATTTCCTGTATATTATTAAAATGTGATTTAAAAAAAAAAAAACTAAAATGATCAAGCACGTAAGGATTTGGTTTGATTTACGGTACTGAATTCACAATTCTTTACCCACAAATCTTTGAACAAAGCCTAAATCATGAAAAGTTAAATTAGATTATTATTATTATTACTTTCATGACGTAAGCAAAACAATTAATTTCCTTTCTTGTAAATCTTAGTTACTTTTCTGGTAAAACTTACTTTGAGTTAAATGATCCATGGGGGTGGAGCGGGACTAAATATCAGCCCAGCAGAGGGCAATAGTGACACCAGAATAGAAATATTAATAATCTGCCCAGCTAGAAATTACATTATTATGTTAAATACATACCGTATGCTTATGCACTGTCACTGATTACATACATTTTAACTATTTTAAATTATTATTTGAAGTTTTAAAATAGTATTGTCACTGATTACATGTTCCTGAACTATTATTTAAAAAAAAAAAAAAAAAAATGTAATGGTAGTGTATAATTATGGAGTAAGATAATGTTTTCCATATACATTTATTGGTGAAATCAATCATTACATTTGGCACTATGAAGACTATCAAATATCAGGACCCTGAGCATTATTATACATTTTATTCAGCATTATATAGAGTTTGATATAGTATGATCACTGTAAATACAGAGTAGATTCACTCTTGCAAAATGTTGCATTCCGGTGCTCATTGTATTACATGCATTTACATGATGAGGAGAAACCATCTAAAACACTTTAAAATCCGACAACACTTTAAAATCAGTGTGATATCCATAAAAGCTGCACAACTGATTACATAACTGAGTTTTAATCAAAGATTAATCAAGTTTAATCAAAATGATTACACTCCCTTTCTTTCTTGTGATTGTTTTGATTGGCGTGGATGTGCACGCTCGCTTGCTCAGTGATGTTTTACGGAGACTCGCTTGTGGTAAAGACAAACAGGGATGTAAATATGCACCTGATTTTGAATTCTTAACCTATTTTCATTATAAAAAAGATAATAGTGGTAAAATTTAAGTTATACGCTGGAGAAAAATAACTATCAAGCACTTCAAACAGCACAAGCACTCTGCCAATGTGTCATATGGAGAGACTATGGTCTATTTTATGTTATGTGTGTATTTGGCACTGTTTTCTTTTTTTTCTTTTGATTTGGTGTTTTTTTTTTGTGATTTTTGTTTTTTGCACGTTTTATTTTTGTGACACTTGATCATGATTTAGAGTGTGGGGTCACGCCCCTGTAATTTTCGGAAGCCTGGATCACAGCTGATTAGTAGATGGGCAGCTGTTGGTAATTGCCATGTTAAATCACAGATGGTTCAAAAAGGCGAAGGAACTGACAACAGTGTGCCTGTGACCCGTGACCTTTGTGCAGCTCTGTTCGCCACATTTTATTGCTGGATGGTAGTCGCGATTTGTTTTTGTTTTTTTATTTTATTGTTCCGACTGTTTCATGGACCATTGTCTGCCGCGTTGAAGCTGAAGTGTTGGTCCTGCTGTTAATCCGGTGGCTGTGCTGGACTTCTGCCGTTCTCTGCTGTGCTGGACTTCTGCCGTTCTCTGCTGTGCTGGACTTCTGCCGTTCTCTGCTGTGCTGGACTTCTGCCGACTTCTGTCGACTTCTGCTGCGCTGGATTGTTGCCGCCTCTGCTGCGTTACGGATCGCTGCTGTTCTCTGCTGTGCGACCCGGAGCCCTGCTTCGTCTGTCCTGGTGTGGTGGAGCATTGTTCAACAAGACTGGGAGTTAGATTCGTCTACTGTTTATTGGTGAGTGACGCTCTTTTAAATTGTGTGCCTTGCCTTGTTCGGAATTAAGATCCTCGTCTCACCTAAATGGGAGACCTCATGATAAAATCAGGTTGCTGCTGGAAGAGGTGTTGTGAGACCTGCAGGGGGTGCTCTCCCTGTGGTCTGTGTGGGTCGTAACGCCCCAGTATAGTGACAGGGACACTATACTGTAAAAGAGCACCGTCTTTCGGATGAGACGTTAAACCGAGGCCCTGACTCTCTGTGGTCATTAAAAATCCCAGGATGTCCTTCGAAAAAGAGTAGGGGTGTAACCCCGGTGTCCTGGACAAATTTGCCCCTTGGCCTCTGTCCATCATGGCCTCCTAATCATCCCTGTATACTGATTGGCTTCATCACTCTGTCTCCTCTCCACCAGTAAGCTGGTGTGTGGTGGGCGTACTGGCGCAATATGGCTGCCGTCGCATCATCCAAGTGGATGCTGCACATTGGTGGTGGTTGAGGAGATTCCCCCCTTCCTTGTAAAGCGCTTTGAGGTTACTGATAAAGCGCTATATAAATGTAACTAATTATAATTATTATTATTAAATTGGAGAGTCAGCCTGTCTACTGTCACCGTTATTTATATGCATATTCACGAACTGCAGTGATCTAATTGAGTGTTGCACGATTAATAGTTATTTCATCGTTGTTTGTGTTTATGCTGTGTTTATTTACTGTGGAGATATTGGCGGCTCTTCCTCTGTTTGTGTGAGTGTGTTGATGTGCATGAGTGAGTGTCAGGTGGCTGCTGTGTAGACGCCGCTGTTTGGTGCGAGACGGACTTGGTGCGAGGAACCGCTTATGGACTTCCAGTGAATTTGCGAATGTATTCTTCTGTCCAGTTTTTTTTAAAAGTTTGAGAGTGCGCGAGTGCACGGCGTGCCCTTTTCTTTTTATCTTTGAAATCAGAAATTGTAATTTTTTTTTTTTTGTATATACTTAAACTGTTGTTTGGGTAATTCTGTGGTGTTGCTCCCGCCGAATTAAGAGAACTTGCAAGCTAAAATCATTTAATTTAATAGAGTCCCAGCTCTTCAATTGGGTGGCGTAGTCTGGCTACATTATCTATCACAAATGCACCCAATGCATCAATTGGTTAATATTAAACTGAATGCGTATTATGATCTTTTTAATGATATTATAAAGTGCTTGTGCGCTGGACAACTTGGACTCCATTGTTTTTTCAAACAAGTTATCATTAGGCTGTACCTATATTGACTGACTGGAGCTAATTGATTTTAACGATGCATGAGCAGGGCTGGATTGTCATACCGGGCATTTTCCCGGTGGGCCGATGCACTTTGGCGCCAACCATGGACGGACTGGCCATAGGGAGAACCGAGTGGGCCGGTTGGTCGGCCGTGAAACGTGCTGAATGGGCCGCAATAAGCTAAAATGAGCCATCGCGTTATGCAGAACTGATAAAAAACGGTGCCGCGATATGCAAAAAGGACAGCATACACCACCACCCAACCCCCCCCCCCAGTTCGCTTTCGACGGCCAGGCGTATCAGTACAAGGTCCTCCCCTTCAGTCTGTCCCTGTTCCCTTGTGTCTTCATGAAAGTCACAGAGACAGCTCTTGCCACGTTAAGGGAAGTGGGCATTCGCATACTCTACTACCTCGACGACTGGCTAATCCTAGCACACTCTCGACATTTGCTCTGTGCACACAGGGACTTGGTGCTCAGGCACCTCAGCCGTTAAGGGCTTCGGGTCAACTGGGTAAAGAGCAAGCTCTCCCCAGTTCAGAGCATCTCTTTTCTCGGTATGGAGTAAGACTCAGTCTCAATGACAGCGCACCTCACAAGCAAGCGTGCACAGTTGGTGCTGAACTACCTGAGTACATTAAGACCGGGCACAGCAGTTCCACTGAAACAATTTCAGAGGCTCCTGGGACATATGGCATCCTCAGTGATGGTCGCGCTGCTCGGGTTGATGCATATGAGACCACTTCAGTACTGGCTTCAGACACGAGTTCTGAGATGGGCATGATGCCACGGCACATACCGTGTGACCCTAACCACTTCCTGCCTTCACTTATTCAGCCCTTGGACAGACCTCTGTTTTCTACAGGCAGGAGTCCCCCTACAGCAGGTGTTCAGACATGTCGTAGTTACAACAGATGCCTCACAGTCAGGCTGGGGCACAGTGTGCAATGGGCACAGAGCCGCTGGCTCCTGGATAGGGACGCGGCTGGGTTGGCACATCAACTGCCTAGAGTTGCTGGTTGTATTTTTTTGCCCTGTGCAGATTTCTGCCGCTGATCCACGGCAAGCACGAGTTGATCTGCTCAGACAACACAGCAACAGTAGCATATATAAATCGCAATGTCGCAACTCGGCCGCCATCTCCTCCTTTGGAGACAGCAACGGCTGAGATCGCTGTGCGCCACTAATGTCCAGCCGAAACATCACAGCGGACATGCTGTCATGGCAGGTAATGCTCAGCGGAGTGTGGAGACTCCACCTTCAGGCGGTCCAGCTGAATTGGGGTCGGTTTGGCAGAGCATAGGTAGATCAGTTTGCCTCAAGAATCCACTCACTGTCCGCTCTGTTACTCTCTAACAGAAACCCCCCTCGGCACAGACGCGCTGGCACACAGCTGGCCCCGGGGGCTGCGCAAGTACACATTTCCCCCAGTGAGTCTACTTGCACAAGTGCCTCCATGTCCGACTGGATGCGTCCACTCTCTGATGCTGCTCTCGAGAGCTCATCACCTTCACGGGTCCCGGATCAAGGTAAGGGAGGACGAGGAACATGTCATTCTCGTGAAGGTCCTCTCTGCCCCCCGGTCCCTGTGTTTGTAGTTTCCCTATATTGTGATCATAACTTTATATTTGAGGATATTTTATGTTGCACAGCAGCAAGGAAATCTGAGAGCAAGGCTGCTCTAACATAAGGAATCATTATGACTGTTTATATTTTTTGCTGGATTCCATACTTTATTTTGAATTTAATAGACAACACAGAAATGGCTTCAACTACAGCCTATATTCTATAATGGATTACTTATACTAATTCAGGTCTAAATCCTCTAATCCATGCTTTATTTTACTCCTGGTTTAGAATGTCAGTTAAACAAATTCTAACTCTTAGAATATTTAAGACAACATATTTTTTGTTGGACTTGACATTAATAAAAATAATAACTAATGATTTACAGACATTGTTTTCTCAAGAATATTTGTCAGTGTGTTCTTTACAAACTATTATTCATGCTAAAAAATGTTTTAATAATGATTAGAAATTCTATAAGCCATAATCTGGCAGGGTTTAAAAATGTTTGGACAGTTATTGATAAACCCATGGCATTTAGAGGCAAGATAAATAGGTGTGCAGTATATACTGTATTCAATAATTTGTCTAATTCATAAATTATATTTAACAAAATAAAAACACCAACAGTAAAAGAGGTGTCAGTTTTCTCTCACACAAAAATGTCTTGAATACACTTAGTTTCAGAATCAGACTGCCCTGTATATCATATTCAGCTCTGCAATTAGTATTTCAGCTCTGTTGCATTACATTTGAAATACGAATGTTCCATTTGCATTATTTACTGGTTATTTAAATAACCAAGACACATCATTGCACATCTATGTATTTTTGTGGTTGTTTTACAATTGAAATGTAAGCTTCAGTAAAGTATCACCTTTGAATGCTGCACAGATGTTAACAGGAAACTTTAGGTGTGCATTTCCAAAATAAAAACAAATACTTATTATTAAAATTGGATGCCATAATTTGTGTAAATAATTATTGTTTCAGGAGTGAATTCACAAAAGGTCAAGTATAAAAAGACACTTGTCACTGCGTCTATGACAAAACCCACGTGGCCTTTCTTTCTGAGAATATCTGACCTTTTATTTTTATATCTATTATACATTTCTGCAAGTTGGTCATAATATATTTAAAAGCAGAGTGAGACAATTTAAAATGTTTTGATGATTGATTGAATATGATGATGAGGGAAAATTGAATCTGATTGAGCCATCTGTAGTGGAATACTACAGTTGTGTCCAAATAATAAAGCAACCTAGTATCATAGAATCACCTTACAATAGCTACATTTTTGCTAAATGAGCCATGTTGTACATATCGCTTCAGTTTTCTGGTAAAATAAACTCTAGAGGCAACTAAAATGAGTTTATTTCCTATCATTAAAACCACAAGTAAAATGGCAGATTTTTAATTCATAAACACTTATTTTTCGCTCTGTTCCCCTCACAATACTATCTTCTGAAAACAAAATGCTTATACTATAATGCATGATCTCAAAGACAACACATTTTATCACTTGCATTTCACAACCAATTACATTTATAAGCTTATGCTAGCATGACTAATGTTGTGCGGTGGTGCAACTGATAGAGTGTTTAACCTTGAACATGGAAGACCTGAGTTAGAAACCAGCAAATCATGTGAGTTGGCAAATGAGCTGAAAGTGTCAGATGCGGCACGTAATGATATGGTTGCTTCAGCCAGGGGCTTGGTAACCATTATCACTGAGGGGGACATGTCTCCCTCACTTTTAGAAATAACTAAATTATTACATTTGTATATGTTTATTGTACTTACTTGCCTGTTTGGTTTGTCTGTACATGTACGTGTTGGCTGTGTTGAGTTCTTTGTAGGACTGACTGCATTGTTTATATGTATTGTCTGTATTAACTGTATTAACTGTGCTGTGCTTATACTGACTGCGCTGTATGTGTATGAGATCAGACTGTGAGTGTGCGGTTGAGAGCGCTGGTATACACTACCAGTCAAAGGTTATAAACATTAATTCTTTATTATATATTTTTTTTTTCACATTTTATTGAAGTCATCAAAACTATGGAATAACATAAATGGAACTATGGGAATTGTGTTGTGACAACAAAATCCAAAATAATTCAAAACTGTTATATTTTAGCATCTTCAAAGTAGTGACACTTTGCCTAGATTTTGCAGACATGTACTCTTGACATTTTCTCAACCAACTTCTTGAGGTATCACCCTGGGATGCTTTTTAAACAGTATTGAAGGAGTTCCCATCTATGTTGGGCACTTATTGGCTGCATTTCTTTATTTGGTCCAAGTCATCAATTTCAAAAACTTTAAGTTAAATTCTAGTTTAATAATGAAATAAACTAATATGGTGGCACAATTATATTTTTGTCTACAAAACTAATTTCAAACATTTCCGCACACGCCTTCAGCTCAATAGATTTATAAAATCATGAGAAACATTTCAGTGAAGTTTTTCAAAACTTTTGACCAGTAGTGCATACCCATGTAATTATTTATCTTGTGAGAACTGTGGTATAAAGAAATGTGTATTAGGCTCAATATTTGATTATTGTAAAATGAATGATGAAAAAAGTGTGAAAGAAGTTAGAAACATAATTCCAAGAACTAAAAACTTTCCAAGATATTAGATTTGTTGATTTATTTGGACATCATCCAAATGATGATCTGATCCAGATAAAGAAACAATTTTTAATAAAGAAATGAAATTAAAGAACAAGCACCTGTTTCTCTCTCTCTCTCTTTCTCTCTTCCACACAGCGAGAGTGAAAACTGCAAGGCTGATTGTGTAGTGAGGACCTGTGACAGAGGAGGGCAGGAAGGGAGGGGCTGTCAGTAGACATCTTGTAACCGTTGTTCTCTGATGGAGGGAACGAGACGATGACAGTGACACTGGGGTTCACACTTGGGAGCCCCAAACAGCTCTGACATTTGAGAAAATGGCAATTAAAATTAGCGAGTGGAATTTCCATGCCACTCCCCCAGACACTCATTCAGGTTTGTGCTGAGGAGCCGAGACAGAGGCCCGGCCATTTCAGGGGATATTTCAGTGTTGTGGCAGGAGGAACACAACGTCTCGTTCCCTCCATCAGGAAACAGAGGTTACAACAGTAACCAAGAATTTCCCTATCTGCCACTCACTCGACGTTGTGTCGATGTAGTGACACTAGGGGTATATACAAAATAGCACAACCAGCTGAACACTGTTACATAGACTGGCCACTGTGTGCCTAACAGCAAGTGCACTCGGCCACCACATAACCTACCCAATGCCCAAGAATGTTGCAAAATCCCTTGTTCCCAGAAAGGGGTGGGGGGGGGGGCATGACGTACTTACAATGGGTACAGGACGCACCAGCCGCTCTGGGTCCGTACCCGGATCATATATTATGGTACAATGGAACACAGTTTTCAGGCAGGTTTGATTCACAAAGCTGTTCTTTGATCTAAGATGGCGCCGAGTATGGCTGCTGCGTTGCGAGATCCGATACAACACTGCAGTTTACTGTTTTTGTTTACAGTTTTTGTTTTTTTTGTCTTGGATGTTGTCTGCCTTATTTTTTATGACAGACAAGCGCTTTTGGACATTGGTTTGGCAATTACACACCAAAAACCTGACTTCCAATGCAAACAAATTCCTCAATGCTGACCTGCTGTTTACAAACACAAGCGGAGCCCTTTGTCTGGGCTGCCCGGCTGCGGAAATGCAGATGGAAAAGGGGAAAAAGAGCCGGCGTTCTCATCAGAGTAAGATGTCGCGCAAATCAGCCCCCGCTACCCAGTATGTCCAAATGTTCAGTCTCTGGACATGAGAGCTGAAAGCGCAGCTCACTTTCCAACGAGAGACGAGAGATTGCTGTGTTATCTGTCTTACAGAAACCTGGATGTCTTCGGAGATTCCAGACTCGGCCTTCGAACCCACGGGTTTCTCCGTGCACCGAGCGGACAGATCGAAAGACATCTCATGTAAAAGCAGAGGTGGTGGTGTATGTTTTATGATCAACAAATCATGGTGTGATCAGAGGAACATTTTATCAAGTCTTTCTGCTCTCCTGATCTGGAATTTCTCATGCTTCTGTGTCAACCATTCTGGCTACCGAGGGAATTCACAGCGGTCATTATCACAGCTGTGTACATCCCCCCACAAGCTGACACAGACCGGGCACTCAAGGAACTGTATGGGAGCATAAGTGAGCAGGAAACCGCGCACCCTGAGGACGCGTTCATTGTTACCGGGGACTTTAACAAAGCCAATTTTAAAACAATTGCTCCAATACCACCAACACACCAATTTCAACATACGAGGGGACCGGGTTTTGGATCATTGCTATTCTCCTTTTCGGGATGACTACAAATCCCTCCCCCGCCCACCATTTGGCAAATCAGACCACTCTTCCATTCTGCTTCTGCCCACTTACCCATTACAGGCAGAAACTAAAACGGGAAGCACCCACCCTCAGAACGATCCAGTGCTGGTCGGACCAATCAGACTCTATGCTACAAGACTGTTTTGATCACGCGGACTGGGAGATGATCCTGTCCGCCTCTGATGACGACATCGAGGTTTACGCTGATAGCGTAACGTGTTTCATCAGGAAGTGCGTAGAGGACGTTGTGCCAACCAAAACAATACAGATCTACCCCAACCAGAAACCACGGGTTAACGGCGATGTTCGCGCGGCACTTAATGCGCGGACCTCCGCTTTTAATTCCGGGAATGCGGAATGATGATAATTCCCTGCCACATACTTCTAGTGTCGGTAGTGTTCAAATTTGTGCCTGTACTGGCGTTTGGATGCACTGATAGAGTTACGGAATTTAGTTATGTGTTAGTTATTTCATGTTTTTATGTTTTGCATGTTTTGTAAGTTCCCCGTGGTTTTCTCTCTTGTTTTGGATTAAATAAAGCTGCACATAGATCCTCTCTTGTTGCCTGTCATCACAGAATAACACAGGAAACAGGGAAACCAAGGACTTAAATACATAAAGGGACTAACAAGGGAATGAGGAACACCTGGTTAAACAATCAGGGAAAGAGAACTAATCAGGGGAAAACCCAATCATAAAATAAAACTACAAGGGACTACAAAAACCAAAAGGGAAACAGGAACTTCAAAATAAGAGCACAAAAACAAAAGACAACGGTGAACATGACATGGTCTCTCTGTTTTTTCAGTTTATCATCCAATAATCTTTTTGCCTGTCTTTCAATTCTTAGGCATTTTATCCCACGGTTTTTGAATAAATTCAATACCTCTTCTTCTTTGTCCCTTTTTCTTCCCTTTTCTTGCCTTTATATTTGGCTTTATGATTTTGTCTCTTTCTCTACACACATAAAATGTTCCCTCTACTGGCCATTTTGTATTTATACTCTTTGTTGTTGTGATGTCTTTACATATTGGATATTCTTAACGCATCAGCTCTACTGGTGTTGCTGCCATTGTTGCTTGAAATTATTGTCACAATATGTGTTAAGTTAATTTAACGTACCTCTCTAACAAATGTCAAATGTTTATTCACTACAGCTTGCCAATCCATACATTGCCATTCCTGTTCTATTTCCCTTAAATTTGTGATTGTAGTTAATTTTTTATTACTTCTAACTTCTGTCAATTCCCTTGTCTGTCCAATATAATATATGCACTCAATTTCTTTCCCAAAATGATTACTAATCCCTCTTGTCTCTATTAATATCCTTTCTAATTCTCTCTCATCTTCTGCTTCAGCTATTCTAGCCGTGCATACTCTCAAACTCGGCAATTGCCTGGGTCCACATTAGATTTTAGATAGGAGGAAAACAGAGAAAAATGTCCTCTGTGTTTATCAAGATGTTATTCAATCTTTGCTTCATCAGAAACTATGAGTTCTGAAGTTGTGGAACAATGCCCAAGCAGTCAATCTTGTTTCTGCCTTGTGTGTTAACGTGACATAATTTAATCAAAATTAAATAATCATATGACGATGCAAGATGATATGTTAATTTTTAGATGTATGATACATTTTCTGATTAGTCTCATCATTACATTTTTAACAGTATCATGGTCAGTCTTTTATGGGGTATAAGTGTTAAATCCAATGTTGGAGAATAATGCTGCTTTACCATATTTTTGGTCAGTTACACAGATAATTGCATGTAATAATGATCAGCTCTTTTTATCAGCATTATAGAGATGATTGTTTCAATTGACAGCTCTTCATTCAGCAGATTGCCGAGGATTCTGACAATGAAGAGGAATTAAGGCTAACAATATTATATTATGATAATTTCATATGTTTAGTTTGTTCACTGATGTCGTGACTGAACATCTAGTCAGCATCAGAATCTTTGATAATTTTTATGACTATTAAATTGTATTTATTGTATTAGTTTAGATGATGAATAAATTAGAATATAAACTCATTAGCTCATCAAAAGACATCAAAACAAAACATCACTGAGCCATGACTCAAGAGCAGAGAGTAGCAGCTATTGCATGAGTCTGTTGAGAGTGCTTGCTTGTGTTTCTTTAACACCTTTAATGAATGGATCAGCAGAGGATTGTCTATGCTTACAGCACAGGTGTTAACAGGACTCTCAGGAGTACATTTCCAAGCCAAAACGACTATAATTGGCCTTCAGAGTTTTTACTGTGATGGATTTCTAAGAAAAAAAAAAAATCACATGAGATTTAATATCATCTGGTTATGCTCTGTTGACATCAACAGGCATGTGTACATTATTACTAGTGGGGATTTCTTTAAGACTGCAAGGGAAGCTCGGCTTCCCCTATAATGTCAAAACAATAATGGTCAAATATGTACTATTGTGTAAAAAATGTATTGACTAAAAATGTGTTAGAACATGTTCATCTCGAAAACGAGTTCGTTCAGAATCAGCTACATATAGCAGGTCGGCTGACTCGATTTCATTCTCATACATTCCCGTAGCGTCACAGTGCATTTCCCTGTTGAAGCCGAGCGTCCATTGACTTCAATGGGGCTGTTTGAACAGTTTTTTCAGTGCTCCAAAACTAGACGGTCATTGGATAAATGCTGCGATTATGTCCCGCCCACGGACGCTCAGCGTCTCTGGGGGTAAATGAGGAGTGGGCTGGTCCGGACTCCGGGCCTCCGCGTAATGATTGGAGGATCTGTCGAAAGACTGCATCTCCTTTTGACTGACAGGGAATCTGTACAATAAGAATTCGCTGAAGCTATACGCGCTCAGTCTCATCGCGGATTTCTCAAGTGTAGTCGAAAGACAAACTGCTGCAACCTATTTCTTGATATTTGTTTGGCGAAATTGCTAGTCAATTTGCATAATACATTTCACACAATTATACACCACATTCCTTGTTTCAGTTTTACCAAGTTTAATATTTTTTTTTAGATCGTTCGTTCATTCGTTCATTCATTCATTTATACAGTAGTCTAGGCTAGCGTCGTACGGGTGAAATTGCGCACGATGGCAGACAGTGCTAATATTGTCGACCTGATTTTGGCGAAGCCATTTGAAAGTCTTCCTTACGAGGAAAAAATTATAATTAAACAGCAGGGCAGATCAACACCTAAGATTGATTTAGTGCAGAAGATAGGGAAAAATAACAGGTCTTTTCAGCTCTCCTGGTATGACAAAGTTAGCTGGCTGACTGGAAGTGTTGTGACAAATAAAATGTACTTTAAGCAGCCTAGCTCTGCTGGCCATTGAGAAGACACTGGTCAAGTCACTGGAAAAGACGCCTAGCTGGTACGACATGGTCACAGTGCATTTTCTTGAAAAGGAACGTAGGGCAGAATTTACTTTTAAATAAATGGACAAGTTTATAATGTAGGCCGAAAATGAGCTTCCCCTCTTTGAAAGACCAGCAGCCGCCACTGATTATTACCGATTCCACAATTATGCAAGATTGAACATAAATCTTGAATCTCACATTAAAGTATTATGTTGTGTAGCCTATTAACCAAATAAATGAATAAAGATTAAACTATGTTAATGAACACAGATGCTTAGGTAAGTTTCATACTTGGCATCAACACTAGTGGTTTGTGTCGTATTGCAGCTGCTAAGATCTCTCTCTCTTCATTTCCCTCAACCAATGCTGTGTGAGTATAGTGTAGGACAACATTTCTACAATGGCATCTGCAACTGAAAACTTCTGATTTTAAATTATGCTGCATCCATGCCGCTAAGTGTCAGTCCAATATGACACAAAGACAAAAGTTAATTAGTGAACTTTTAATGCCTAGCTCATTATTGTTTGTTTGTTTTGAAAAATTTAGTTTTTAGCAATCAAAGAAATTAGCTGCACACAGTCTTCTCAGGCAATCTTCCACAAGTTCCTTCTGAGGAGAGAGTATATACAGTATGCAGTTGAGGCAGGCCTGAGGTCGTGAAGTCAAGTGAACTTTCACAGCTGCATGAACAACAGCATTAACAAGCAATAATGAGCTAGGCATTAAAGGTGCATTGATTAACTTTTGTCTTTGTGTCATATTGGACTTACACTGACACTTAGCGGAGTGGATGCAGCATCATTTAAAATCAAATGTTTTCAGTTGCAGATGTCATTGTAGAAATTTAGTATTCACAGTCAGCCAAGATTATTTTAACCAATGAGAGAAATGTCGAATAACAGGACAGTTACTGAGATTAATCGAGTAGTATTCGACTAGTCATTTGATTCTAACATGATCGCCCCATGTGCAGACCCTCTCCATGTAGAACAGGTTTTATAAGGTTACTGATATGACTGGAGTCTTCATTTTAATGTAAGTGGTCATGTTTTCCTACATATACTGCAAAATTACAATTCATGTCTTTAGGAGTTAAACTTTTTCAGAAAGGAAAAAATTACTGACTGCACCTTTAACAGCACAAAAATCCTTAACAAATTGGTTGCGTGTTTTTTTTTTTTGAGAGTTGGAAATAAATGGATTGGACACTCCTCTACATGTATAAATGTAAGGATAAGATAGTGCAAAAAAAAAAACTTTTAACAGTATACTTACTCATGGCCTATGAGGATCATGAGTCTCAATACTGCTTTCCTGCCATTAACTCATCGTAAATCAAGAAAAATACACTCCAAACATGAATTCAATATCATGTATGTGATCTTTTCATTGCTGTATTGTGTCTCTAAACTTGCTGGTGATCATTTCTATTTCTCACTTCAATACAATTATTCTTTCTCTGGCTGTGGCCAACCTGCTGATTGGACTTATTTTTAAAAACCATATAGGCAATCAAACTGATTGAGAAACATTGGAAATTTGGAGATACTGTTTGTTCACTCTTTCTAGGGACTCTGGACTGCTCCTCTCAGCATCTCTATATAATTAAAATTGCTGTTGATTATTATATGGCTGTATGCTAGGGCTGGGTATTAATACAGATTTCCCGATTCGATTCTGATTCACTATTACTTGGTTAGATTCCAATTTAATATCATTTCAGATGGGTTTATAATGTTTTTTTTGCTTAAATATGAAATAAATGTATACTAATGCTGTACAGCAGGGATGACCAACCCTGCTCCTGGAGAGCTACTTTCCTGCAGAGTTTAGATCCAACCCTAATCAAACACACCTGAACCAGCTTATCAAGGCCTTTAGGATTACTTGAAAATGACTAGCAGGTGTGTTGGAGCTAAACTCTGCAGGAAGGTAGCTCTCCAGGAGCAGGGTTGGTCACCCCTGCTGTACAGTCTTCTCTAGCACTCTTGATAGTGTCACCCCCCTTGAATAAAGAAAATTTATGAAAAAAACACCACACCATGGTACAATGATTACACTCATGCCCTCAAGATAGCAGATTGGAAAATGGAGCTTAAGTGGAAGAATACAAAACTAGAGGTATTTTGTGGCGCATGGAAGGACATTGTCTGTAGCTACAGACAGGAACTAAAAGCTTCCAGGTCAGGATATTTTAGTCAACTCATAGAAAATAACCACAACATTTCTAGGTGTTTATTCAGTGCTGTGCCTAAATTGGTTAAGAATAAAGCATTGATTGAACCGGACATTCCGTCGCAGCACAATAGTAATGACTGCATGAATTTCTTTACTGATAAAATTGAAATAATCAGAAATAAAATCAGAAATATGCAATCAGCTGTCACATCACCTCAGAAAACAGTGTCTCATAAAAAAAAGCCACAACATGCATGTTAAATCCAATACCAACTAATCTCTTAAAAGAGGTATTCCCAGTAATCTCAGAACCTCTTCTTAATATTATTAACTCCTCGCTATCCTTAGGACATGTCCCAAGAAACTTTTAAATGGCAGTTATCAAACTGTTTATCCTAGAGAATTGTCTAATTACGGACCGATTTCAAATCTACCATGTATGTCGAAAATACTAGAAAAGGTAGTGTCCACCCAACTAATTTAATTTCTGCAGAAAAAATTTAATATATGAACAGTTTCAGTCAGGATTTAGGCCCCATCACAGTACAGAGACTGCACTTATCAGAGTTACAAATAACTTTTTTTGATGCTCTTATCATCTGATCGCAGCTGCATTTCTCTTTTAGTACTTTTAGATCGTATTGCTGCCTTCACTGTGATTGATCATGACATTCTCTTGAATACGCTGGAGAATTAGGCTGGCATTAATGGACTTGCATTAGCATGGTTTAGGTCCTATTTATCAGACTGCTACCACTTTAAGTGTAAATGAGGAATTTTTAAATCATACAAAATTTAAGTATGTAGTGCCACAGGGATCAGATTTAGGACCTCTTTTCTCTTATACATGCTTCCCCTGGGAGATATTATCAGGAATCTTGGAATAAGTTTCCACTGTTATACAGACGATACCCAACTTTATATTTCTTCTAAACCCAACGAAAATTCATAATTCTCCAAATTAGCAGAGTGTATCAGTGAAATCAAAGATTGAATTGCCAGAGATTTCCTTTTACTCAATTCCGACAAAATAGAGGTACTAATGATTGGACCAAAAACCTCTAAAAATAAGCTAGTAAAATACAATTTGACTCTGTACTGGTTTGTCGTCTTCTTCAGCAAAGAACTTAGTTGTTATATTTGATACCAATCCGTAAATAACATTTCCAGTGTTTGTAGAGCATACCCCCCCCCCCCCCCCCCCCATTTAATTTTTTCTGTTTCCCTCCACTTGTCCCCTCCCTCGTCCAGGTAGACGGGGATGACCTGCTGGCAGATGGCGCGGAAGGCATGCCCCTCCCCAGGAAGGGGGGGGGGGGGGGGGGGGGTACATCAGGCCTGGGACGCCCCAGCCTGAAAGAACGCGGGAGGAATGTGGCAGGGCGGAGGGTGGGGCCAGGGTGTGATGATACACACCCTTGTCCCGTATCAGGTTATTCAAGCCTCCAAGAGGGATAAAGGCCAACTGCGGAAGATGGTGCGGGAGAGAGAGATCGTTTACGTCGTGTGTGTGTTTTGTCTTCTGTTTCAGTTTATCATTAAAACTATTATTTATATCGTCAAGCCGGTTCTCACCTCCTCCTTTCCCTTAAATCCCTTTACAAACTGCAGTACACCTCATCACTTATCTCTGCCTGCATCACCTTTGTCTACTGATGGACTCTTGAAAAGGAATACATTGACTATAATTGAATTGCCAACAAATGTCTCCATCGCCCAAATAACAAAGGACAATACATCCATGTAAACTTCTGCAGTTAATCCTGGATGGAAATCAAAGACATAAGTCATTAATCTTCATAAAAAATCTATTTATTTTTAAAACACTGGACCTTAACGTTTACTTAATTTACAATTTTTAAACCATGACTTGCACTGCACACAAATAACTAATATTGTGTTATTTGCATTATATTCATGTTGTTTAGCCAGAGGGGAACTGGCCCCCACAGTAAGCCTGGTTTCTCCTAAGGTTATTTTTAACCAACATCTTATGGAGTTTTGTGTTCCTTGCCACAGTCGCCTTCAGCTTGCTCTCAGGTGTTCTAAGTGTATTTATTATTTAATTAAATTTATATTCACATTTTACAATTATATTTAATCAAACTACACAATGATAACTGTAAGACATTATAAATATTACAGTTCTCTTCTGTCACTCACTCAACGTTGTCGATGTAGTGACACTAGGGGTCCCTCTTGAGAGCCCTAAAACACCTTATATCTTTGAGAAGGCCAATGAGAATTGGCAATTCGAATTTGCATGACACTCCCCCAGACATACGGGTATAAAAGGGAGCTGGAATGCAGAGTTAATTCAGATTTTTTCTTCAGAGCCGAGCGGTTGTGTATCAGTGAGAGGTTGTGTACTTCTGTTCCATTCACCTCTTCAAGAAGTGTTTGCGGATATACGGTGAATTCCGGCGGCTTTCTCTCCATCTGCATGCTCAGTGCAGAGTGTGCCCCTGGGTGCTTCGACAGCGCAAAAAGCATATATTCCTCTAAATAGTATATTTCCAATATTAGAGCAAGCAAATTGACGCGACCGTTTTTTTAAAGACGCACCTTTTTAATGTAGTTCCTGGGTGTGGCCGTTACCTCTCCACATCTGATGTCACGATCACTGCGAGAACATGACGATTACCGGGTAATCCCCACGGACCACTCATTTCCCGACACACTCACTTGCTCCCTTCCAGTTCGCTACCTTCCAGTTCTGGGATGAGACAGGCAGCTCGCCTCAGTGCCAGCCTAGTGTCTCTTTTGGAGCTCGTGGGTTGGATGAGATGTCGATTGCTGCATCGGAGAGAGCCTTGGTGATGTCAGATGCCGAGGACTCGACCGAGCTGGCCGAGGGTTATGCCGTGATACCCCAGGTAGATAAGGCGAAAGCGGCATACCTGTGCCTGCTGAGTTCCACCACCTGGTGGAGTTGCCTGGCACCCCCTTTCCGCCGGCGCGGTTCAAGAGTATGCACCCCGTTTGTTTGCCAAGGATGTCCCCCTGCAGTGAGAAGTTCAAGCGGTTCTGCCCCAACCTGAACCAAGCTCTCAGCCCCGGTGTAGAGCCACCGCCTCTCGACCCACCGCTAAGACCCCAAAAGTGCTCATAAGAGCTCCTGAGATGGACGACCCAAGGAAGGAGATGACTGCTGGAACACAGGAGCTGGTGAACAGATCATTCCATCCCTGGTGGAGGCTAGAAGGAGAATCTTTTGTTCCCCTTTTCTTTTATGTTCGCCACATTGTCAAAAATAGAGTAGTCACACCACCAGTGCCCATGGTCACCATTACCATGGCGACCGGGCACAGAGCGCTTGCAGTCAGTGCCTCATGAATGCGGATCCCCGCCTTCATGTGCCCCGCTGCACCACGTAAACCACACCCCCTCGTGGTGACGAGTCTGAAGGACGGTCCACCTTATGCAGGGGTCCCTCCGGCCTTGAGCCCATGTGACGTATTTGCAACATGTTTAGGTCTCCACGGGGTCTTTTCCCCCTGAAGGAATAGGAAAGGAAAAGAACACCTTCCCTGACGCATTTAATGAGCATTAATAGTCCCCAGCTGAATATAATACTCAAAAATAATAATTTTCGAATAGAAAAACTTCCATACTAGATACGTGTCTTCCCCTCCCCCCAGCCCACCCCCAGGGTTGTGGGGAACTATACAACATTTTTTCGGGTGTCTGTGGAGGCTACGTGTATCTGTTCCGACGCTTGCAGTAGCCAGCTTACACTTCATGTAACACAGTTCAGCCATTGTGGCGTTTCATATAGGGACCCCTAGTGTCACTACATTGACACAACGTCGAGTGAGTGACAGAAGGGGAACGTCTCGGTTACTGAAGTAACCTCAGTTCCCTGATGGAGGGAACGAGACGTTGTGTCCCTCTTGCCACAGGCTGTACTACCTGCTGGAATGTCTCAGCTCCTCAGCACAAAACCTTAATGAACTCTGCATTCCAGCTCCCTTTTATTAACTAAACCTAGTTAAGGGGAGGTTCGCTCGGCTCAGCTGGAGGAAGATTGCTGCTAGATCCATGTTTTCGGTTAGTTATTCTGTGACGACAGGCAACGAGAGAGAATCAAAGTGCAGCTTTTATTTAGCACAAAACCAGGGAAAACAAGGAACAAGAAAAACCATGGGGAACATAGCGCAAACTATATAAAACATGAAATAACTAACACAGGAAACAGGGAAACCAAGGACTTAAATACATAAAGGGACTAACAAGGGAATGAGGAACACCTGGTTAAACAATCAGGGAAAGAGAACTAATCAGGGGAAAACCCAATCATAAAATAAAACTACAAGGGACTAGAAAAACCAAAAGGGAAACAGGAACAAAACAGGAACTACAAAATAAGAGCACAAAAACAAAAGACAACGGTGAACATGACAATTTCTGTAAAAAGCATCGGTAGAAGAGAACATGTTAACGAGAGCGGCTTTATCTCATCTGTGCCATGCATGATTTTAAATAAATATTTATTTTATTTTGCTTTTGATCAACAACTGACTGTAGAGAACAGAAAGGGTTTTAAAAGAGATATTAATCAATATCAAATGGGTTGCATGGATCTCATCTTAGGACACATTCATGACAACTTTTACTCTCAACATGCCGTGTAAGGATCTCGCTTTACTCTATCCGCAGAAAAAATTGTATTAAAAAAAAAATTATAATAATTAAAACTGACCTCATTATACAGCATCAAAGTGGGTGGTAGATGGATTGACTAATCTGATCCAGATGCTATATAAAGTGAAGCACAAGAAAAAGAGCAGGACATAATCCTGACTGGAGGAGACTTATTCATGGCCAATGACACAGAGGATCATGAGACTCAATACTGCTTTCCTGCTATAAACTCATCATGCATCAAGAGAAAACGCTCCACTTATGAATACAATTTCATGTTCATGTTTTTTTCATTGCTGTCAGCATGGACTGTGTTTCTGAACCTGCTGGTGATCATCTCCATCTCTCACTTCAAGAAGCTCCACACTCCAACCAACCTGCTCATTCTCTCTCTGGCTGTGGCCGACCTGCTTATTGGACTTATTGTTATGCCCTTGGAGGCTTTCAAGCTGATTGAGACATGTTGGTACTTCGGAGACAATATCTGTGGACTGTTTATGATGATCACTGGGTTGCTCCTCTCTGCATCTCTTAGTATTTTAGTTTTAATTGCTGTTGATCGTTACATGGCTGTGTGTCAACCTTTACTGTACCCACAGAAAATAACTACAGCCAAAACTTTAGCATGCATCTGGCTCTGCTGGATTTGCTCTTCAGCTTTCAATGCTGCTCTTGTGATCAGCAGCAGACATTTTGACACACACAAAACAGATGTATGTAAGGGAGAGTGCTATTTTGAGGTTAGTTTTGCCTGGAGAGTCACTGATCTGTTATTTTCCTTACTGTTTCCATGTACTTTGATAATAACATTATATTTGAGGATATTCTATGTGGCACAACTTCAAGTCAAAGTTATAAACTCTCTGGTGAAGGGTGGAAAACATGTAACAGAAGGTTCTGTGAGAAGAAAATCTGAGAGCAAGGCTGCTATGACTTTAGGACTCATTGTGACAATTTATCTGATTTGTTGGATTCCATACTTTATTTTGTCTCTATCAAAAAATGCAGAAATGGCTTCTGCCACAACTATTCTATTATGGACTTTGTATGCAAACTCTGGTCTGAATCCACTGATCTATGGTTTGTTCTACCCCTGGTTTAAATTGTCAGTTAAACACATTCTAACTTTTAAAATATTGCAGCAAGGATCATCTCTGGTGGAATTTTTTAATTATTAGAAATCAATTTAGTTTTTTGTTTTTCAAGATGGATATGATCAAATCAATTTCTTATGTAATCTACTATTGTAGATAAAACATTCAAAATGTTAGAAACAAATTTTGTATTAAAATTGTTTTGTACTATTGCACAGTAATTCAGATTTATTTTTAACAATGTATACAAATTACTTGTTGCCAGTCTCCTGATCTCCTGAGGCATAACTGGAGCTGACTCTGGCATGGCTGTGACATGGCCTGAAGCTGACTCTAGCTTGGCGGCCATGACGTGGAACTCAGGCTTAGCGGCCATGATGTGTGCAAAGTCGTGGAAGGCGAAGCCGTGGGATGCTCGGGAACGACATTTAGGGTCGTGGGCATATACAGAGACTCGGGAATGACCTCTGTGGTCAGGGGCAAGGGCTGTCGTGGGCTGCTGGGTTCATTGTTGTTAGTCAAGTATTCAGTATTGTAGCTGGCAGGACACATGAGCTGACAAAGATGAAGTGTGATCATCCCAAGTGCAGTTTTATTTGAAGATGTGAAAATCCAAGAACCCTAACTGTACATGTGAACATGAACATGAACTTGACACAAACTAAAAAAGACATAAACATGAAACTTGACTATAAACCTGACATGACTTGAACTCAGTTACAATAAACACATCTAGACATCACACAATTGAATGGACATCAATTTTGACAGTCCAAAAAGCATATTTATGCAGCATCAAAGTAATCCACAAGATTAATCCAGTAGATTAAGTAATGTCTTCTGAAGTTAATCGATACATTTGTGTGAAAAACAAATCACTAATTAAATTTTTTTTTCTACTTTAAATCAGCTCTCTGCAGCTGTTTGAACTGACTTAACTCTTGCGTGAAGTACTTTGCTCTGTGGTAAACAGAGCTGAACTTCTGAATTCTCACATGAATGCACCAACATGATGATGTCACATGACAGCACCATCAGTGTTTACAGGAAGCTAAGTTAATAAAGTTTTAATTAGCTAATAGTTTTTCACACAAACGTATCAATTCACATCAGACAACATTGCTTGTTCGGCGGATTTCGTGTGGATTACTTTGATGCTGAAGTGTGCTTTTTGGACCTTCAAAAATTGGATGCACTGGATGAAGCTAAAAAGCAGGGATACTTTCCTAAAAATCTTAAATCCTGTTCTGATGAAGAAAAAAGGTCATATACATCTTGGATGGCCTAAGTGTGATGCAATTATCAGCAAATTTTCATTTTTGAGTGAACAATTAATTTAAGGTATTTTAATGATTCAAGTATAAAAAATTATCTGCACAATTGTGCTGAATTAGCTGCATAAATAAAAGGTATTTTGCTGTGGCTTGCTTCTGTTTCACAAATTTGTTCAGTTTCATTAACTGATTAGTTTAGTGACCCATTCTGGAGATGCCACTTGGTCTTATGTGCAATGAGTGAGTCAGTGAATCATTTTGAGATGTTCACGACCAAAATCTGCCAAGAGACTTTTTAGTATTTAAGCATTATAAGAACAAAGCAGGTCTATAATTTCCATTAAGTTTGTGAACTGCCAAGCATGACTTTTCATCCCAAAAGAGAACAATACAAGTATAATAATAATAATAATGAGTATCAATAACGTCCTGATCTTCACTTTATTAAAATGTGCATGCCAGATCTACTGACTTCAGTTGAATGTTTAAGCATGATAAGAACAAAGCAGATGTACTGTTTAATTTCCTACATCATTTAAAATGCTGAGCATGACTTTATTATAAAAGACAACAAAGATAGCCTAATAATAATAATTTTGAGTTTCAATAATGTCCTTTGGTCATTGTAAAGCACATTTCAAATGAGTTGAGTTGAGGCGTAAACACTCCGCTTGACGCTGGCGTTGAGCGGAGTGTTGACACCTCCACTCAACTAATATGAAATGTGCTTTGCCCTCCAAATGACAAGTGTTGCAGAAAGCATCACCGAGGGGTGAAGCTTTCCATGCAATAAAGCGGGAGCTGTGCACAATAAACATTGAAAACATTTATTTGGAAGAGAAAAAAATTGCAATTGCTTTTATTGCAGAAAGTAAAAAGAGGACTTGTATATATTTAGGTCTTAGCATTGTTTTGTTTTGTATTTTGGTGAATGTAATTACTGTAGTTTAATAACTGGGTTCTCTGGATACTCGGAAACAACTAGGCAATAATTAATTAAAATTAATTATGAGAATATATATATATATATATATATATATATATATATATATATATATATATATATATATATATATATATATATATATATATATATATATATATATATCTTCATAAATTTGGACAGTTTTAAAATATTTACTGTAGATTTGTTCTCTCAAAGACATCATTTGTGTGAGGCAAAAAGTGTGTGAAAAACACTTTGGTGTGAAGTTGGAACCCGAGGTTGCGCTGACACGTCAATTCATAGACTTCAATGTATTAGTCAGAGCTGACGCTAGTCAAGTGAAAGCACCTCAATGTGTATAAACATCAGTCACTTTTAAACATTAATAGCTCTTCCACCCTTTTCTCTCTGTGATGAACAATGTAGGCTCACAAGACGATTCTGAAGTTAACGAACAGCATGCCCCACTCATTCAGTCGCTTGGTACTTGTACCAGTTCATTCAGTATGTTTAGAAATGAGAAGTTTCACAAGTGCCTCACTGTGCACATGCTGCTGTAGCCAAGCACGCGATTGGCTGTAGCTGTAACTTATCAAATGATCTGCCACGATTGGACTGTAATTTCCAAGCACACGATTGGCTGCAGCTGTAATCAACCATGAGGGTGGAAGTATCCTTAACCACAGATGTTGTTTCATAATGTGCAGCCGCTGTGAGTATTTGACTCCAATTCCGAGTCCCAATCGTTAATATGCTATGCTGAAATATTTTCAAGGACAAATCATTATTTTCCACAACAGTTCCATGACTGGAAAAATGCACTGAAAAATTCCAGGATTCCCAGGACACATGGGAACCCTGCAGATTTACAGATATCTGTGAGTTAGGAAGAATGTTAATAATGTTACAATTGCCCCAGGATTCCCAAAAGTAGTTTAGCCAAATAAAAAGATTAACTTTGATTAAATGTGGAAAGATGTTGCATATGAAAGGGCTTTAGATGGGTTGGTGAACCTGACTGAGACTGTATAAATGGAAGCACAGGAAAAAGAGCAGAACAATCTCCTAAAAGGAGGAGACTTATTCATGGCCTATGAGCCAGATGATCCTGATACTTTCTTTGAATACTGCTTTCCAGCCATTAAATGCTGTATCAAGGAGAGGCGCTCTAGATATGAATACAATTTCATGTACTTGTTTTTTTTTTATTGCTGTCAGCATTGGCTGTGTTTCTAAACCTGCTTGTGATCCTTTCCATCTCTCACTTCGAAAAACTCCACATTCCAACCAACCTGCTCATTCTTTCTCTGGCTGTGGCCGACCTGCTTATTGGACTTTCCATCAAGCCCTTCGAGGCTCTCAAGATAATTAAGACGTGTTGATACTTTGAAGACACTTTCTATGGACTGTTCCCTTTCAAAAAGCTACACTTATGATGCTGCGCTAAAATAGCGCTTTGGGAAATAGCAATAGCAGGCCGTTAGAAAGGGTCCCCACTGCGTTGGCACATCAACTGCCTGGAGTTCTTGACTGTCTTTTTTGCTCTGTGGAATTTTCTCCCGTTAGTTCGAGACAAACATGTCCTGGTCAGGTCAGAGAGCACCACCAGGTAGTGAACCTGCAAGCGCTGCCCCGGGAGGAGGCAGACCCAGCCCCCTCACTGTTGTATCCGGTACGTGCCTTGCGTGCCTACCTGGACCGCACTCAGAGCTTTAGGTGCCCTGAGCAGCTCTTTGTCTGCTTTGGTGGACAGCGGAAAGGGAACGCTGTCTCCAAACAGAGGCTTTCCCACTGGGTGGTGGATGCCATCCTTCTGTCCTATCACACCCAGGCCGTGCCACCCCCCCTACGGGTTCGAGCACACTCTACAAGGAGTATGGTGTCCTCGTGGGCACTGGCTAGGGGTGCCTCCCTAGCAGACATTTGTAGGGCAGCGGGTTGGGCAACACCTAACACTTTTGCGAGATTTTACAATCTCAGGGTTGAGTCAGCCTCGTCCCGTGTTTTCTCAGGTCCTAGCCAGTAGAACTCGGTACATGCCGATGGTCTGACCGGGTGAATCGTTTGCGTCCAGCGCCCTTTCCCTCGGCCGAGGTAAAACAGTGCGCCTTCTTTCCCAGGAGATCCCTGTAGGTCCCTGGTCGATTCCTCCCTAGCCCTCTTGGGTCCGCAGTTCAGCCGAGGAACTTGCCGACCCAGCCCACTATGGGTACCCCAGGCTACCTGTACTGGAATAGGTGCTCCACAGGTCAGGCCTCCTACACAGACTCCTCCTGTGTGTACTTCTGCCATACGGTCACCTTACGAGCTGACCCGCATCTCCCTTAGGCAGTTGTTCGCTGCCCTCCGGTCGCCGTGTCGTAGCAACTCCCCCCTCCTCGAGGCTGGATCTACCACCGCGCCATTTTTCCCACATGTGACCGAAGAGGCCATGTGATGTATTTCGCCACCTTACCTCCCCTTTTTGGGCAGGTGTGGCCTCTGCAGGGTCTTTTCCCCCTGAAAGAATAGGAAACCGGTAAGACCCCCTTCCCACGATGCGGTAAGGGCCCCGGCTGCTCTTGCTCTATGCCGAGAGACATAGAGAGAAAAGAGGCCCAGCCAGGCTTGGCCCGTTCCCAGGTTGGTAAGCGTCGCCTTGTTTCCCTCTAGGGTAACCAAAAGGATTCCGACGACTTTTTGGGGGCATTGGGGAAGGGTACGTGCAGTCTGAAACACAGTTGGTCGCTTGTGCACGTGAAATACCTGCCCACTCCTGTGTCAGCAGTACACGTACATGGCTCAGCGCATGGCATGATTTAAAGAGGACCCCTAGTGTCGCTGAGGGTCGCGACCCTGCAAGCAAGGGTTCGAGCACACGACCAGGTCGTGAACCTGCAAGCAAGCTGCCCCGGGAGGGGGCAAACCCAGCCTTCTCTTTGCTGTGTCCGGTATGTGCTGTGCGTGTCTATTTGAAATATAGAAGTGTGATTTACAGACATTCTGTGCAAGTTTGATTATCCCCCGGTTACCCAATAGTTGTTTGGCCAAATAACAAAATAAAAATGTATTATGTGTTGCAGCATGTTGCATCAGAATGGGGCGGTAGATGAGTTGGTGAACTTGACTGAGACACTGTATAAATGAAAGCACAGGAAAAAGAGCAGAACAAACTCCAAAAAGGAGGAGACTTATTCATGGCCTATGAGACAGAGGATCATGAGACTCAATACTGCTTTCCTGCCATAAACTCATCGTGTATCAAGAGAAGACGTTCTAGATATGAATATGATTTCATGTACTTGTTTTTTTCATTGCAGTCAGCGTGGACTGTGTTTCTGAACCTGCTGGTGATCATCTCCATCTCTCACTTCAAGAAGCTCCACACTCCAACCAACATGCTTGTTCTCTCTCTGGCTGTGAATGACCTGCTTATTGGACTTATTGTGATACCCATAGAGGCTTTCAGGCTGATTGAGACCTGTTGGTACTTTGGAGACACTTACTGTGAACTGTTTCAAATTACCCTTGCACTGCTTTTCTCTGCATCTCTTAGTAATTTAGTTTTAATTGCTGTTGATCGTTATATGGCTGTGTGTCATCCTTTACAGTACCCACAGAAAATAACCACAACTAAAACTGTGACGATAATCTGTCTCTGCTGGATTTGCTCTTCAGTTTACAACACTGCCCTTGTAAGCACTAACAGACATTTTAACACTACAAACAGAACAGTTAAGTGTTATGGAGAGTGCATCTTTATGACTCATTTTATCTGGACAGTTATTGATGTGTTGCTGTATTTTCTGTTACCTTGTATTCTGATCATAACTTTATATTTGAGGATATTCTATGTTGCACACAAGCAAGTCAAAATCATTAACTCCCTACTGAAAGCTGGAAAATGTGTAAAGGAAGGCTCTGTGAGGAGGAAATCTGAGAGCAAGGCTACTCTAACATTAGGAATCATTGTGACAGTTTATCTGCTATGTTATATTCCATACTTTATTTTGTCTCTATCAGGAAAAACAGAAATGGCATTAACCTCAACCATTATATTATGGCTTTTGTATGTTAACTCAGGTCTGAATCCTCTTATTTATGCTTTATTTTACCCCTGGTTTAAAATGTCAGTGAAACACATCCTTACTCTTAAAATATTTGAACCAGCATCTTCTCTGGAGGATTTTTTTTAGAGTTTAGCATTGATAAACTACAAATACATTAAAACTATTTTATATCAGTTGCATTTCTCATGTAATTTACTACTGCTGATATGACACATGCCAAAGGTGAGAAACAAAATTTTTCTATGAAAATGACTGTAGGAAATGTGCATTTTTTAAACAATGTATATAGACCTTATTCAGGCTAGCACCTTATTTAATTTTTGACAGGAATGAAACAAGGTTGTGAGGACCAGACTTAGTCTCTTCAATGTCATGCACTGTATGATGTTCCTATATCTTATTTTCACAACTCGTGTTTTCTGGAGTTTTCTGTCTACTGAAATTCTTTGGAAAGATTTATTTTTAATTTTTCATCAGCTGAACTATCAACAACAAAACTAACCAATGGTACAACCCCTTTAAGGGACTGTAGGTCTATCTCTCACAGATACCACAAAGATATTTTTGAGAGTTAGTAAAAAAAATGTTTTGCATTTGAACAAGAAAGAAGCATTTATACAGTGTATTTATACAGTATCTCACAAAAGTGAGTACACCCCGAACATTTTTGTAAGTATTTGATTATACCTTTTCATGTAACAACACTGAAGAAATTACACTTTGCTACAATGTAGGTTAGTGAGTGTACAGCTTGTATAACAGTGTAAATGTGCTGTCCCCTCAAAATAACTCAACACACAGCCATTAATGTCTAAACCGTTAAACAAGCTGTACACTCACTACTTTACATTGTAGCAAAGTGTCATTTCTTCAGTGTTGTCACATGAAAAGGTATAATCAAATACTTACAAAAATGTGAGGGGTGTACTCACTTTTGTGAGATACTGTACATTTTATTTTTTTCAAGCACATTATGAAGTGAGACAATCAAAACTATTAAAATTAAATGATAATTCTGACTAAAATATTATGACATTTATTAAAACTAATAAATAAAAACAACATTCAAAAATGTGTTGAATGAAATATGTGCGGATGGGCCCAGCACGAAGGTTATTAGATGTGAAATGTGTGATGCTTTGGCAAGGGAAGCGGAGCCAGAGTCGTCTTCGTCAGCTCCACGTTGGGGTGATGTGGGGGGTATGGCTCCCACCACATCGACACCGAGCCAAAATCTGACAAAAAAAATTGTGAACTTTAGAAAAGTTTTTAAACTTGTTTCCTCTTTGAAATAAGTTGACGTATTTCCCCGCTTTTATACCCGTATGTCCAGGGGCGAGGTATGCAAATACTGTCTGCCAACTTCTCATTGGCCTTTTTTCATAGATCAGAGGCATATTCGGCGCTCAAGATAGATCCCTAGTGTCGCTTCTTCGACACAACGTCGAAGTGAGCGACAGACGGGGAAATGCATTGTTTATCCACCTCACAGGTGTGCACCATTTCTAGAACAACATATGTCATGGCTGCATATCTTAGGGACTCTTTATTTTCACTTTATATTATACATTTTTCAGAAAGATTTTCTGAGAAAAGTAAACACTCACTACTTTTATATATTATAAGAGCCACATTTTTGAGGTTGCTTCATTTCAGTGCTGTGTCACATCTGTAATGTTTTAGAGGTTATGTTTATATCACTTTAACAATATTCATTCAAATAAGAATGGTACTTACTGAACAAAGCTAATTTACATCAATGTTAAAGTATAATAAACTGATATATAATGTATAATAAAATGAGACATAATTGCATTACAGAAATCTGTATTGTATTGTCGGAGATTTTATGTCCAGAATTAGTCCGCTCTTCGGGCTCACAGCATTCTACCTCGCCATCTTCTTTGTCTATTAACTCTTTTCTTGCTGATATGAATTTGGTTGATCTTTGGCGCCTTAGCTAGAATAGAATGTGTAGGCCTTCACGTTATCATTTCTGTCATGTCTCCTCGTCCAGAAAGGATTATATCTTTGTTAGGCCTTGTTTGATAAATTATATATCCCATATTTATAAGTTCCTTATCTTAATATCTGATCATGTTTTGGTGGTTTGTACTGTAGTGCCATTTACTGAATATCATAAAGTGCCCCGATGGAGATTTAATGATTCTTTACTTACTAATATAAACTATATATCCCTGATGGAACAACAACTTATAAAACATTCTAAAACTACCATAAGAGGCATAAATATCATTTTCGCTTCTAAATTAAGTTCAGATCGTAATAAGCGATTACAGGAAATTAAATACAAAATAAAGAAATTGGAGTGCACTCAACGAGGAACCATTTCTAAAGCTAGCGTTAACATAATGCATTGAGGGGAGAATATAGAAATCTATCCCTGCATAAAGCAGAATCAATTTTACATGGAACAAAATAGAGATATTATTATGAGGGGGATAGACCAAGTAGATTTTTAGCCCTGCAACTAAGACATAATGAATCAAAAGCTGTTATTTATGCTGTTAGTACAGCACAGGGCAGGGTGGTCTTATCTCTCATTGCTATCAATGATGCTTTTAATTCCTATTATAGTAATCTGTATATGCCAGACCATCCCTCTGACATTCAGAAGTGTACTTTATTTCTTAAAAATGCAAGTTGACCAACTTAGATAATTCACAAAAATTTATATCACTAAAATGTCCTTCCTATATCACTAGAAGGACTTTATGCTGCAGTAAAATCACTCTCAAGAGGCAAGTCATCTGGTTTAGACAGCATACCTCTTGAATTATTTCTAGCTTTATAGGATCAGGTGGGTCCACTGATACTAGGCTCTATAAATGTAGCTATTAAGCAGGGATCATTCCATAGGGATCAAAGAAATGCAGTTATTACTGTTTTACTTATAGACAAAAATCCAATTGAAAACTCAAGTTATCATCCAATTTCCTTGATTTGTAGGGATGTGAAGCTGTGTGCAAAAGGTATTGGTTACTTCTATGGAGTCGATGAACACATATATACAGTACTTGGGCAGGGGTCATTATGATAATAGCTGGTTGACAGCACTGACAGGCACTGACGTCCTGCAGCATATCGCCCCTCCCGTTCCCTTGAAACATAAGTGAAATGCAAGGCTGTAAACATATGATTTTAGACGTAGATGCTTGCAGAGGTTTGTTTTTTTATATGGTACAACACTGTCCTCATGCTATTACTAAACTTTAATTTCCTGTTTTACAATTTGCAACGGAACACGTCATCTTGGTCCCACAGCTCATGCTTAATTCCTTGTCATTCAGACTCTGGAAGACAGCAGTTTATGTGTTAACAGCACCCTCATGTGTAAAGCTGGTTTAAGCCCTTCATCCTTAGAATTAAGGGTGACAGGGGAAGTGCAATTTATATTCAGGAGGAAAGGGCTAAGAATCTATTACACAACCCCAAAACTAACCCTAACAAACCAGGAAGAACTTTCATCATTAACATAAATGAGTCTTCCCTTACCATCCTAAGTTTCAGAAATGTACTGTAATTTATCTTACCTGCCCAGTAGGTGGCGATATGCACGAAGAATGTGAATTGCAAAAAAAAAAACAGAAGAATGTGAAAGTGTGGACATCAATTTTGACGGTCCAAAAAGCATATTTATGCAGCATCAAAGTAATCCACAAGATTAATCCAGTAGATTAAGTAATGTCTTCTGAAGTTAATCGATACATTTGTGTGAAAAACAAATCACTAATTAAATTTTTTTCTACTTTAAATCAGCTCTCTGCAGCTGTTTGAACTGACTTAACTCTTGCGTGAAGTACTTTGCTCTGTGGTAAACAGAGCTGAACTTCTGAATTCTCACATGAATGCACCAAAATGATGATGTCACATGACAGCACCATCAGTGTTTACAGGAAGCTAAGTTAATAAAGTTTTAATTAGCTAATTGTTTTTCACACAAAGGTATCAGTTCACATCAGACAACATTGCTTGTTCGGCGGATGTCGTGTGGATTACTTTGATGCTGAAGTGTGCTTTTTGGACCTTCAAAAATTGAATGCACTGGATGAAGCTAAAAACCAGGGATACTTTCCTAAAAATTTTAAATCCTGTTCTGATGAAGAAAAGTCATATACATCTTGGATGGCCTAAGTGTGATTCAGTTATCAGCAAATTTTCATTTTTGAGTGAACAATTAATTTAAGGTATTTTAATGATTCAAGTATAGAAAATTATCTGCACAATTGTGCTGAATTGGCTGCATAAATAAAAGGTATTTTGCTGTGGCTTGCTTCTGTTTCACAAATTTGTTCAGTTTCATTAATTGATTAGTTTAGTGACCCATTCTGGAGATGCCACTTGGTCTTATGTGCAATGAGTGAGTCAGTGAATCATTTTGAGATGTTCACGACCAAAATCTGCCAAGAGACTTTTTAGTATTTAAGCATTATAAGAACAAAGCAGGTCTATAATTTCCATTAAGTTTGTGAACTGCCAAGTGTTGTTTAAGCATGATAAGAACAAAGCAGATGTACTGTTTAATTTTCCTACATCATTTAAAATGCTGAGCATGACTTTATTATAAAAGACAACAAAAATAGCCTAATAATAATAATTTTGAGTTTCAATAATGTCCTTTGGTCATTGTAAAGCACATTTCAAATGAGTTGAGTCGAGGCGTCAACACTCCGCTTGACTCCCTTTGATTTTAAAATTTGCATTACATTTCCCGAGATACATTACAAAAGTTTCTTTTGATATAAACTTTTGTAATGTATCTCGGGAAATGTAATGCAAATTTTAAAATCAAAGGGAGTACATTTTTACTGTCGCCAATGGCGACCTTGACAGAAATTACACTCGCAAATAAATTTATTTGGTCATAAATGCGACCATTTTTAGTCGCAGTTTGGAGCCCTGCACAAGGATGATGATTTATCGACTTTATAGACATTACATTTTTATCGTCTGTTAATGCTGAACTTCTGTAAAGCTGCTTTGGAACGATGTGTGTTGTGAAAGGCGGTATACAAATAAAATTGACTTGACTTGACGCTGGCGTTGAGCGGAGTGTTGACACCTCCACTCAACTAATATGAAATGTGCTTTGCCCTCCACATGACAAGTGTCGCAGAAAGCATCACCGAGGGGGGAAAAGCTTTCAATGCAATAAAGTGGGAGCTGTGCACAATAAACATTGAAAACATTTATTTGGAAGAGAAAAAAATTGCAATTGCTTTTATTGCAGAAAGTAAAAAGAGGACTTGTATATATTTAGGTCTTAGTGTTGTTTTGTTTTGTTTTTTTGGTGAATGTAATTACTGTAGTTCAATAACTGTGTTCTCTGGATACTCTCTCAAAGACATCATTTGTGTGAGGCAAAAAGTGTGTGAAAAACACTTTGGTGTGAAGTTGGAACCCGAGGTTGCGCTGACACGTCACTTCATAGACTTCAGTGTATTAGGCAGAGCTGACGCTAGTCAAGTAAAAGCACCTCAATGTGTATAAACATCAGTCACTTTTAAACATTAATAGCTCTTCCACCCTTTTCTCTCTGTGATGAACAATGTAGGCTCACAAGACGATTCTGAAGTGAACAAACAGCATGCCCCACTCATTCAGTCGCTCGGTACTTGTACCAGTTCATTCAGTATGTTTAGAAATGAAAAGTTTCACAAGTGCCTCACTGTGCACGTGCTGCTGTAGCCAAGCACACGATTGGCTGTAGCTGTAACTTATCAAATGATCTGCCTCGATTGGACTGTAATTTCCAAGCACACGATTGGCTGCAGCTGTAATCAACCATGAGGGTGGAAGTATCCTTAACCACAGATGCTGTTTCATAATGTGCAGCCGCTGTGAGTATTTGACTCCAATTCCGAGTCCCAATCGTTAATATGCTATGCTGAAATATTTTCAAGGACAAATCATTATTTTCCACAACAGTTCCATGACTGGAAAAATGCACTGAAAAATTCCAGGATTCCCAGGACCCATGGGAACCCTGCAGATTTACAGATATCTGTGAGGTAGGAAGAAAATAAATATAAATATCTAATAATTTTACAATTACCCCGTTACAATTGCCGCAAGATTCACAAAAGTAGTTTAGCCAAATAACAAGATAAACTTTGATTAAATGTGGAAAGATGTTGCATATGAAAGGGCTTTAGATGGGTTGGTGAACTTGACTGAGATTGTATAAATGGAAGCACAAGAAAAAGAGCAGAACAATCTCCTAAAAGGAGGAGACTTATTCATGGCCTATGAGCCAGATGATCCTGATACTTTTTTTTAATACTGCTTTCCAGCCATTAAATCATGCATCAAGGAGAGGCGCTCTAGATATGAATACATTTTCATGTACTTGTTTTTTTTATTGCTGTCAGCATTGGCTGTGTTTCTGAACCTGCTTGTGATCCCTTCCATTTCTCACTTCGAAAAACTCCACACTCCAACCAACCTGCTCATTCTTTCTCTGGCTGTGGCCGACCTGCTTATTGGACTTTCCATCAAGCCCTTCGAGGCTCTCGAGATAATTAAGACATGTTGGTACTTTGAAGACACTTTCTATGGACTGTTCCCTTTCAAAAAGCTACACTTATGATGCTGCACTGAAATAGCGCTTTGGGAAATAGCGCTTTGGGAACAACTTAAGGTGTGACCAGCTGTGAATATGTGTGCAACATGTCAGTGAACATTGACCGGAATTTATAGCCTCTGCCGGTGTAATCATTGGATGCAACTGGGGCAAGGCTATAAATAGATGCGTCACAGGAGCATCGTCAGATCTTTTGTCTTCAGATCACTCTGTGTGTGTGTGTGTGTGCTTCATGAGCCTGTCAGAACTTTCTTTCCTCTGTTAGGAGTTAGAATTTGTTAGGCAGTGCGCAGAAAACCTCTCCTCTTTCTCTAAAAAAAAAAGAAAGTAAAATAATGACTGAAGGACAGACCAAGCGGTGTGTGTTCCCTTGTCTACGCTCTATGGTTGAGAAGGACACACATCAGTTTTGCGTTGTATGTTTGGGGGAAGAGCATGCTGCTCTTGCGTTGGGGCAGGGTGGGTGCGAACTTTGCGATCTGCTTTCGGTCAAAATGCTTTTTTTTCCGAGAGTCGGCACCCACACTTCATTCACGGGGCTCTCATATGGATCTGGCTGAGGAGCAAGAGACGGGTCCATCCCTATCGCTCGCTCTCTCCCCAGACCCAGCTGGTCCTTCCCGCTATCCTGAAGCGTGCTCCGGCGCCTCTTTGGTTCATGAGGGGGACCTTGAATCTCTTGAGTCTGCGGACTTTGAGCTACCCACCCCCGAGCATTACGGGCATGATAGTAAATCATTGGAGGCATTACTCGAGGTGATTACTCGTGCGGTGGCCAGGCTTCAAATAGACTGGCCACGCGAACAAGAGAACCCCAAAGGCTCCAAGTTGGAGGACAGATTTCTGTCTGGTGGCCAGGGGAAGGGAACGCCTCATCAGTCCCTTCCCTTCTTTGATGACCTCCATGATGAGATCTCTTGTTCCTGGAGGAAGCCTTATACTTCCCGTGTCCACGTGCCCTCGACGTCGATATATTCGACTACCGTGGGTGCTGAGAAATGGGGGGTATTCGATGATGCAGCCGGTTGAAGAGACACTTGCGGGTCATCTCTCGCCGGGTTCGGCATAATCGCTAAAAAGACCCTCTCTCCCCATAAAGCTGTGCAGGACTACCTCCACGCTAGTAGGGAAGGCTTATCAGGCAGCGGGTCAGGCTGGTGCTGCCCTGCACATTATGGTGGTGTTATAGGCATACCAGGCTGATCTGCTGACGGACCTGAGTGCGGGTACCACGCTCGATGAGGAAGCTTTCTCCGAGCTTTGTCGAGCCACGGATCTATCTCTCCATGTCACCAAACAGACGGGCCGTACCATTGGCCGGTCTATGTCTGCTTTGGTCAGCACGGAGAGACACTTATGGCTCAAACTATCAGGAATCAGAGATAAGGACAAAGCTTTCCTTCTTAATGCCCCAGTTTCACCTTCTGTCTTATTGAGGACGCTATGAATGTAGTTATCACAAGGTTCCAGGAGGCGAAAAATCACAAGGAAGCATTCGGGCAGTATCTTCCTCACCACACTCAGGGGGTGGGTCCGTCGGCCACCCAGACCCGCCCCGGTCCTGCTAGAAGGGAGGCTCAGAAACAAAGCGTGGCTAGTCGTGCTCCCCCTTGTAAAGACTGGGGACAGGCTCGTCGCCCTCAGCAGCTCCCAAAGCAAGACCACAGGGGAGAAATTTCTAAGAGGAAGAAACCCTGATGGTCTTGCACCCAGCGTTGTGGGTGTAGCCCACCTTGTGGGGGTAGACGGGGCATGTGTATCATCCACTTCGGCCCTCCCGGTACCCCTATGAAACCTCTCCATTCCCGCCACCTCTGGTGTTTTGGGAGTTAGAGGCTTCCAGTGAAATGTTGGGTGCTTCCTGCCTTAGTCCAGGACGTAGAACCCTCAACATCCCCTCAACAGGAAGTGTCAAAATTAATACCCATCTCAGAGAACCTGGCAGCGTGGAAACTTCTTCCAGGTATCTCTATGTGGGTCCTAAGAACAGTAGAAAAAGGCTACAGAATTAAATTTGTTCGCCATCCACCGTGTTTCAACGGCGTGGTTCCCACTACCGTGAAACTGGAGCAAGCATGTTTACTGTGGAAAGAACTGCAAAATCTCTTGGATAAAGCGGCCATAGAACATGTTCCCCTTCCAGAGAGAGAGTTACTACAGCAGATACTTGCTGGTTCCCAAGAAGGATGGGGGGTTGCGTCCGATCTTTGACCTTTGAAACTTGAATCACTCCAAGGGCGTTCAAGTTCAAGATGCTAACCGTCAAGACGGTCGTGTCTCAAATCCAACATCGCGATTGGTTGGTCACGATCGATCTCATGGATGCGTACTTTCATATAGAAAGTCTGCCACAACACAGGAAGTTCCTGAGGTTCACTTTCGGGGGCGAAACTTTCCAATATCAGGTTCTTCCTTTTGGCCTAGCCCTATCACCTCGCACATTCACGAAATGCATGGATGCAGCACTGGCTCCTTTGCGACTCCGGGGCATCCGCATTCTGAATTACATTGACAACTGGCTGATACTAGCACAGTTACAAGTACTGGCATTACAGCACAGGGATATAGTCTTAGCTCATCTGGTTTCTCTGGGGTTGAGGCTCAACGCAAAGTCAGGCTAAGCCATGGTTTCACTGTTCGTCAGCATCAACGACTACTAGGTCTCATGGCAACTGCGTCCTCGGTGATCCCTTTGGGCCTTTTTGCACATCAGACCGTTTCAGTTGTGGCTCAAAGCCAGGGGATTTCATCCAAGGGCCAATCCTCTAGGCTAATAAGGGTTATGTGCCGCGTGCTACGTACCCTTTCTATGTTGTTCAGACCCCGGTTCCTCACTTTGGGTCCCACTCTAGGTGCGTCTTCCCGTCGCAGGTTGCTAACAACAGACGCCTCCCTGATGGGCTGGGTAGTGGTCGTCCAGCTCAAGGGGAATGGGAGGGTCGTCAGCTCGATTGTCACATTAACTGTCTCCAGTTGATGGTTGTATTTCTGGCCCTGAAATATTTCCTCCAGAGGCTGCCATGCCTTGGTGCGTGTGGACAATACAACGGTAGTCTCTTACGTAAACCATCAAGGAGGTCTATGTTCACGCCAGCTGAACAGACTGGCACGGCAGATTTTTTCTTTGGGCCCAGGGCAAGCTCCTGTTAACACTAACTACCACGGCGTTCATTTTGACCGTTTTTAAATTTTGCAATGTAATAACTTTTTTGAAATAAAACCCATATAACTATAGGACCATGACTTTTCTTAAATGTGTGTATATTTTATTCTAACATTGTTATTATATTAAAATTTCAAAACAAAAAAGAGTTCTGAGTATTTCTACCTTGAATGGCCATAACGGTCATTTTGACCACACGCATTTCAGTGTTTGCTACGTAAAGGAATAAAGGGCGCTGTTCACCATGGAGGTGCTGAGAAGTGACAATGCAAAGCTCACAGTCTATCAGTGCAAAAGAAGGAAAGCACTGTCCACACAGCTGTTGCCATCACAAGTGGCCAAAACGCTAAACAAGAGACACATACTACAACAGAACCAAGTTCGGAGTAGATGTGCTAGATCAAATGGCGAGGAAATACTCTGTGAAAGCACCCACACGTAGATGGCCAGTGGCTGTATTTTTTTTTTTTTTGTAATATCCTTGACCTGGATGCGATAAATGCTTCCATCATGTTCAAGAAATGCACAAATAAGATGGAGGAACTTCATAATGCGACAGGCAAATGAACTTCGCTACGGCCATATGAGAGCAAAAGCCACACAGCTGATGGTGAGATGACCCAGGCAGGAGCAGCTGTAGATGGAGAGGGGAAGGCAGTGCCAAGTGTGTAGAAACTGCAAGAAAAACAAAACTAAGGCCACTTGTGACAAATGTCAAAAGGTAGTGTGTGGGAGCTGCACATGGAAGGTAGAGTGTACCTGTGTTGACTTTGAGTAATCGATCCACAAGCGTGAATGATGTGCAGTGTTTGCCCCCAAAACAACCAAAAATTTGTTCATAATTATTTTACAGCATGATAATTTTGCTCACTGTAAAACAAATATTGATTTCTAAATCAGTTCGTTTTCCCACAGTTTAGCGAATGTTCATATTCTTTATTAACCGTTTTGGCCATTTTGGGTTAGGCCTATATGTGTTTCTTACATGTCTAAGGTTTTTACTATGCCTTGAAATACACACTGGTGATGTTTTTACAAGCTATTGTATTGATTTGTTTTTATTTTACAAAGAAAATAATAGAATATAAATAATAAAATTTGTATCTGTAATTAGCTAATAGCAAGTTCTGTGGTTGTCGATGAACTAATACATTTTCACATTCATTAGAATTCAAATTTCGTGCCCTAGTGTTTATTATTAATATAACAGATTCATTTATTCATGGATTTTGATTCCAGTGGTGGCTGCATAGGATTGTTTCCGATTCCTGCTCAAACATTTCCAATCACCCCAGAGCGTTGTAAAGTCCAAAAGTCAACATGTTTTGAAAAAAGATAGATGTAATAATTTCCAAAATCCACAACATGTTTTTATCTAACGAAATATTCTGCCTCAATCCATGTATTTTGGCGTTTAGACTTTCAAAATCATTTTCACTGTGGTGAAAAAACTTACTGGACACAAAGCGAGGCACGCACCTTCCGGGGCAGTCTAGCAGCTAATATATATATATATATATATATATATATATATATATATATATATATATATATATAATTTATTTAATTTTTTTGTATAGTCTAGCACTATTATATATTACAAAAAAGATCATATTATGTAGGCCTATCTGCGTTCGCTTAACGCTCCATGCTCTATTTAATCCATATTATTCTATTTTATTCAAATTGAGGATTTTGTTTGAAGATTTGTAACTTTTTTAGGGTGATGACGTCATAAAATATGACGACAGACATTAGAAGCTTCATTCTGATACCTCAATGGAAGTTTCGAATGTAAACATGTCATTGACATTGACAAATGACATTTGGTACAGTCTAGTATGAATGGTCAGAATGACCGCTATGACCATTCTAGTAATTATAGAATTCCGGTAGTTCTAGTGTTAATCAGAGCAGCTTTTATCCCTGGATGCCTGAATGGGAGTAGATTTACTGTCAAGACAGAAAATACCGACAGGGGAGAGGAAACTCCACCCCGATGTAGTGGAACAAATCTGGGTGAGATTTTACAAGAGCAGAAGTGGACCTCTTCGCCTCCCAACAGATAGCGCAATGCTGGGTCTGGACGCAATGGCTCATACATGGCCCAGAATGCGCCTGTATGCTTTTCCTCCGGTTTCTCTTCTCCCGGGAGTCTTGGCCAGAGTTTGCCAGCTAGGGTCCTGCCTCTTACTGATAGCGCCACGCTGGCCGAACAGGGTATGGTTCTCGGAGATAATGTCTCTCCTCGACGGCTCGCCTTGGGCAATTCCCGACAGGAGGGACCTTCTGTCTCTGGCGCAGGGGACAATATTTCATCCTCGGCTCGATCTGTGGAACCTTCAGGTTTGGCCCCTGAAGGGTACCAACTGAAGGACACTGGGTTTTCACCTGAAGTTATCGAGACCATTCTAAGTGCTAGGGTTCCCTCCAACAGAAGAAGTAAAGCCAATAAATGGGGTGTCTTTGAAAGATGGTGCAGTGCACATAATGCAGATCCAGTTAACTGCCAGATTGCTTCAGTTCTGGACTTTCTGTAGGAAAAATTGTCAGCAGGCACATGCCCCGCCACTCTCAGGGTCTATGTGGCTGCCATATCGGCTTGCCACGCCTTGATTGACGGGGTGCTTTGGGGGGACATCCTCTACTCGCTCGCTTCATTCGTGGAGCTATGTGACTGAGGCATCCTGCTAGGACCAGGACCCCTTCATGGGACTTAGCAATAGTCCTTGAGGGTCTGGTTGAGACCCCCTTCGAACCTCTAGAGTCAGCGTCTGATAAACTTCTGACTCTCAGGATGGTTTTTCTCTCTAAAAAGAATTGGGTATCTACAGGCTCTGTCTGTCTTGCCAGCCTGCTTAGATTTTGCCCCAGGAATGGCTAAAGCAATTTTGCACCCTCACCCTGACTACCTGCCTAAGGTTTCTTTCTCGACCTTACATCAGGTCACTCTTGAAGCCTTCTGCTCCAGGAAAGACTTCACAGACTTTGTCCAGTCTGTGCCCCTCAGACTTATGTCCACCGCACTAGCCAGTGGCGTAAGTCAGGGCAACTATTCATTTGCCATGGAGGCCACAACAGGGGGGTGGCCGCCACCAAGCAGACTATGTCACATTGGGTGAGGGACGCTATTGTCCTGGCCTATGAGGTGTGCGGTCAAGCTTCACCAGTAGGTATCAGGGCTCACTCTACCAGAGGGGTCACCTCCTCTAAAGCCTTGGCTAGAGGTGTCCTTTTGCAGCATGTTTGTGATGTGGCAGGCTGGTCCTCTCCGCACACACTCATTAGATTTTATAGTTTGGATGTTCATGCCACTCAGGGCAATACATTTGTCCTTGAGTCGACATAACAAGCTCATGTCCGAGACCTCTCACACTCTTGTGAGCACACTACACAACCATAGGGGGTCCGGACATCCACAGTGCGGCGGCATGGGTATTCTCGTTCACAAAGCGCTATTTCAGCACAGCATCATAAGTGTAGCTTTTAGAAAGGGAACGTCTTGGGATATTGACTGTAGCCCTTGTTCCCTGATAAAAGCGGAACGAGATGCTGTGCTTCATTGCCGCACTGGGATGCCCAAGGACTGATCTTAAGAAAAAACACCTGACAATGCTCCTGTGACGCATCTATTTATAGCCCTGCCGCAGGTGCATCCAATGATTACACCGGCAGAGGCTAAAAATTCCGGTCAATGTTCATTGACGTGTTGCACACATATTCACAGCTGGTCACACCTAAAGTTGCTATTTCAGCTCAGCATCTTGTTCCACTTTTATCAGGGAACAAGGGTTACAGTCAAGTAACCCGAGACATTTTTATTAATCTCTGCACTGCTCCTTACAGCATCTCTTAGTAATTTAGTTTTAATTGCTGTTAATCGCTGCATGGCTGTGGATCACCCTTTACTATACCCAAAGAAAATAACCATGACTAAAACTAGAGCATGCATTTGTCTTGGCTGGTTTTGCTCTTCAGATTACAATACAACCATTGCAAGCAACAGCAGATATTTTGACTCGCACAGAACAGATGTGTGTTATAGATTGTGAACTTTTGTGAGTAGTTTTGCCCGGAAAGTCACTGATCTGTACTTTTTCTTACTGTTCCACGTACTGTGATAATAGCTTTATTTTTTTTTATACAGAATTTATTTAAGGATATTCTATGTGGCACAACTGCAATTCAAAATCATAAACTCTCTGGTGAAAAATGGAAAATGTGTCATAGTAGGTTCTGTCAGGAGGAAAACCGAGAGCAAGGCTGCTATGACATTAGGACTCATTGTGACAGTTTGTCTGCTTTGTTATATTCCATTATTTTTTCTTTTTTTTTATCTAACAGAAAATACAGATACATCTACCACAAATATTCTATTGTGGCCTGTGTATGTTAACTTGTGTGTGTGGAAGGGGAATCCTGTGTTGATTAATTTTTAATTTTTATTTCAATTAATGAGGCAAAAACAAATTAATAATATACAACTGACAATGTACTGTAACACATGTCAAATGTGAGACAACACTAATCTATTCTAAATGTAATCTATTTAACTGTTTAGCAATTGTGTTGCTAAATTAATTGTTATTTTCTCCACTGTGTTTGTATTTAACAAAGTGCTTTTATAATTGAGATCCATTTTAATATATTGATGCTCTAGAGTCTGTATACTGTTTCCTGTTGAGGTCAATGACCTCAAACAAGCCTGATATTAAAAATCGCAGCTGCCTTGATTTAAATTGCCACTTCAAACAGAGAAACATCTGTTATTAAATGTAAATACAACATTTGTCATATTCCAGATAATTCAAGCTAAAAAAATTATGCTTGGGAAATACTTTTTAATCATTAAGAAATGTTTCAAATCTAGATCCAATACTGCAAAGGCATTTAATTGCTATTTGCTCCACTGTGTTTGTATTTAACAAACTCCACAAAGATGACACTCAAAAGCAATAAAGATAAAGAGATGTATGATAACATAAGTTTCTTCAAACAAGTTTTGATAGTTTAAATAAAAAATTACTCCATGGCCTAAAATGTGAATGAGATTAACAAACACCATCAAAATACTTACCACCATAGTTTTCAGCATTGTAATCATCTGCTGGCAGAAAAAAAATATTCATTTGTTTGACTATTTTCTGCAAGATTTTTGAGAATCCCCAGATGAGATATGAAAATGTATACTTAAAGGATGCACATGGTGCAATGTAAACAATACTGTCAGTGCGATAAGTAATAAAGTGCCAAAATTCCAATTAATACTAACAGTAATCCAGAATGTAGAGCAACATCACCCAATAAACCATTGGCTGCATCTGAAAATTAAGGCAGCTGGCCCCCTTCGATTTTGGAAGTATAGCAGTGTGATTTACAGACATTCTGTGCAAGTTTGATTATCCCCCGGTTACCCAATAGTTGTTTGGCCAAATAACAAAATAAAAATTAATTATGTGTTGCAGCATGTTGCGTCAGAAAGGGGCGATAGATGAGTTGGTGAACCTGAATGAGATACTGTATAAATGAAAGCACAGGAAAAAGAGCAGAACAAACTCCAAAAAGGAGGAGACTTATTCATGGCCTATGAGACAGAGAATCATGAGACTCAATACTGCTTTCCTGCTATAAACTCATCATGTATCAAGAGAAGACGTTCTAGATATGAATATGATTTCATGTACTTGTATTTTTCATTGCAGTCAGCGTGGACTGTGTTTCTGAACCTGCTGGTGATCATCTCCATCTCTCACTTCAAGAAGCTCCACACTCCAACCAACCTTCTAATTCTCTCTCTGGCTGTGAACGACCTGCTTATTGGACTTATTGTGATACCCATAGAGGCTTTTAGGCTTATTGAGACCTGTTGGTACTTTGGAGACACTTACTGTGAACTGTTTCAAATTACCTTTGCACTGCTTCTCTCTGCATCTCTTAGTAATTTAGTTTTAATTGCTGTTGATCGTTATATGGCTGTGTGTCAACCTTTACTGTACCCACAGAAAATAACCACAACTAAAACTGTAATGATAATCTGTCTCTGCTGGATTTGCTCTTCAGTTTACAACACTGCCCTTGTAAGCACTAACAGACGTTTTAACACTACAAACAGAACAGTTAAGTGTTATGGAGAGTGCATCTTTATGATTAATTTTATCTGGAAAGTTATTGACGTGTTGCTGTCTTTTCTGTTACCTTGTATTCTGATCATAACTTTATATTTGAGGATATTCTATGTTGTACACAAGCAAGTCAGAATCATTAACTCTCTACTGAAGACTGGAAAATGTGTAAAGGAAGGCTCTGTGAGGAGGAAATCTGAGAGCAAGGCTACTCTAACATTAGGAATCATTGTGACAGTTTATCTGCTATGTTATATTCCATTTTTTATTTTGTCTCTATCAGGAAATACAGAAATGGCATTAACCTCAACCATTATATTATGGCTTTTGTATGTTAACTCAGGTCTGAATCCTCTTATTTATGCTTTATTTTACCCCTGGTTTAAAATGTCAGTGAAACACATCCTTACTCTTAAAATATTTAAACCAGAGTTTAGCATTGATAAACTACAAATACATTAAAACTATTTTATATCAGTTGCATTTCTAATGTAATTTACTACTGCTGATATGACACATGCCAAAGGTGAGAAACAAAATTTTCTATGAAACTGACTGTATGAAATGTGCATTTTTAAAATTCACATCTATTTTAAACAATGTATATAGACCTTATTCAGGCTAGCACCTTATTTAATTTTTGACAGGAATGAAACAAGGTTGTGAGGACCAGACTTAGTCTCTTCAATGTCATGCACTGTATGATGTTCCTATATCTTATTTTCACAACTCGTGTTTTCTGGAGTTTTCTGTCTACTGAAATTCTTTGGAAAGATTTATTTTTAATTTTTCATCAGCTGAACTATCAACAACAAAACTAACCAATGGTACAACCCCTTTAAGGGACTGAAGGTCTATCTCTCACAGCCTCGATTTCAAACTGTCACTTACCATAGAAAAGCCTGATATTAAACATCACAACTCCCATGATTTAAATAGTTACCACAAAGATATTTTTGAGAGTTAGTAAAAAATGTTTTACATTTAAACAAGAAAGAAGCATTTATACAATGCATTTATACAGTATCTCACAAAAGTGAGTACACCCTGCACATTTTTGTAAGTATTTGATTATACCTTTTCATGTGACAACACTGAAGAAATTACACTTTATACAAGTTATACACTCACTAATCTACATTGTAGCAAAGTGTCATTTCTTCAGTGTTGTCACATGAAAAGGTATAATCAAATACTTACAAAAATGTGAGGGGTGTACTCACTTTTGTGAGATACTGTACATTTTATTTTTTCAAGCACATTATGAAGTGAGACAATCAAAACAATAAAAATTAAATGATTATTCTGACTAAAATATTATGACATTTATTAAAACTAATAAATAAAAACTACATTCAGAAATGTGTTGAATGGAATATGTGCGATGGGACCAGCACGAAGGCTGTTAGATGTGAAATGTGCGATGCTTTGGCAAGGGAAGCGGATCCAGAGCAGTCTTTTTCAGCTCCACGTTGGGGTGATGTGGGGGGTGTGGCTCCCACCACATCGAGACCGAGCCAAAATCTGACAAAAAAATGTGTGAACTTTAGTTCAAAAGCGACACTAGGGGTCCAATTTAAATCATGCCGTACGCTGAGCCATGTACGTGTTCTGCTGACACAGGAGCGGGCAGGTATTTTACGTGCGGAGGCGACCGGCTGTGTCAGACTGCACGTACCCTTCCCCAATGTCCCACAAAATTCATCGGAATCCTTCTGGTTACCCTTGGCAGGGGAACAAGGCGACGCTTGCCAACCTGGGAATGGGCCAAGCCTGGCTGGGCCTCTTTTCACTTGATGTTTCTCCGCATAGAGCAAGAACGGCCGAGGCCCTTACATGCATCGAGGGAAGGGGGTCTTACCCAGTTTCCTATTCTTTCAGGGGGAAAAGACCCTGTGGAGACCACCCCTGCCCTGAAGGGGAGGTAAGAGTGGTGAATACATCACATGGGTTTTTTAGGCGGCATGTGGAAATGGCGTATTGGTAGATCCAACCTCACTAGGAGGGGGGAGTTGCTACAACATGGTGACTGGAGGGCAGCCGTGACTGCCTAAGGGAGACGCGGGTCCACTTCATAAGGGGACCGTACTGCGGACAATACACACAGGGGGAGTCCACGTAAGAGTCCTGACCTGTGGAGCACCTTTTTCCAGTATGTGGTAGATTAAGTACCCGCAGTGGATTGGGACAGCGAGTTCCTCCACTGAACTGCAGACCCAAAGGTCTAGGGAGGAATCATCCAGGGATCCGAATGAGTGGGATCTCCTGGGAGAGAAAGTGCACAGTTTTACCTCGTCTGAAGGAAAGGGCGCTAGGTGCAAGCGATCCACCTTGCCAGACCGTCAGCGTGTTACCGAGTTCTACCAGCTCGGACCTGAGAAAACACGGGACGATACAGAAGCCTCTGTTTGGAGACAGCGTTCCCTTTCCGCTGTCTGCCAAAGCAGACAAAGAGCTGCTCTGAACATCTAAAGCTCTGCGCGCAGTCCAAGTAGGTACGCAAAGCACGTACCGGACATAGCAACGAAGGGGCTGGGTCTGCCTCCTCCCAGGGCAGCGCTTGCAGTTTCACTACCCATCTACTGCGTTGTGGTGGGCCATGATGGCAGCGACATACACCTTTAGGGTGGAAGAGGACAGCCTCCCCACCAGCCTCTCTTGCAGAAATAAGAGCACTGACCTAACTGCGCACCTCTGTGGGTCTTCAGCCCAGGAAGAACACCAATTTGCGAACAAGTGCCACTTCAGGGCATAAAGATGCCTGGTAGAAGGGGCTCTGGCTTGGCTGATTGTGTCTACGACAGCAGGTGGTAGACCAGCTAGATCTTCCACGTCCAGCCCCGTGTAGGGGGGGCGGCAAATGAAATAAATTCAACAAAAGATTCTCCTCCCGGCCCTCCAACGGGGGACGGATTGGTCTTACCAGCTCCAGAGCTAACATCTCAGGCTCTGAGTCGAACATCTCAGGAGCACCTGGGAGCCTTCAGTGTCCTCGAGGGGGTGTCTGCTTCCTGCGGGGTGCTCGGTGCTGAGAGCTGGGCCCAGGTATATGTGGAGCAGGGTGCTTCATAGCCGCAGGGGACGCCCTTGGCGAGCAGACGGGGCTTGAATCGTATTATGATTGATTCACAAGCAATCCACAACTATATGAGCCGAAAAAACATGCAGTCTAAGTTGAAATATAATGAAGACACATCCACATGATGCACACACATAGTCCAAAGAATGGTGTGAACTAGATGCACACATACAGCATCAAATCGCCGGAAACACATAAAACATTCAAAGACGTCAAACTAGCGGATGTTTTCATACTCCAGCAATTAAAAATAGCACAGGTGGGTGAAAGATTGCATCCATGACTCTTACGTGTGATCCAAAAAACAAGAGTCACAGCAGTTGAATGAAATCAAATAGCTTCTCCTTTTCAGAGTTGTAACTTGACACTGTCTTTTAAAAGTGACCCAAGAAATGTATTAAACAGTCAAATATGTCAGTATAGTGCATGTGTTGCCCTAAAGGAATTTGTTTAACTTTTTTCAAATGGCTTATTTAAAATTTGCTAGTACCTATTTTTAGTTTAAAATAAGTTTATAATTACTTTTCAGTTTTAACAAACCTGTTTGTAAAATTGATATTATTTGTGTCACGCGATGACGTCACTCCCTGTTAAGCACTTCCCGGTTCTGTGGAAAAGAGAAGAGACTGTCATGGTGTGCTCACTCCAATAACACATTTGCATTCGCTATGAAGCATCATAGAGACAATGTCGTAAGTTCATTTATTTGACATCAGACATGTTGAAGATCGTATGCTAGTATGTTTTCGTTAAAGAAAAATAATGTTCGTTAAGGAATTAAAAGAACGGTTTGTTTACTATTGTGTACTAACTAACAGCAATTCTAGTAGCCATGATATCATGGTACTTATGGTGCGTTCAGGTGCTATGGTAAATATGATATTTTCCACTTGTGAACTGGTATTTACCAGTGTGTTGCGTTCAAGTGCTTTTGTTGTCGTAATGTGGTAAAAAGATGGAGATATACACACACACACACACACACACAATTGCAATCTTGACATCACAGCCTGTTCATTATGCTGCGTTCACACCAAACGCGAATAGAGCGTAGTATAATAGTATCGCTATTTAGAGTTTTATTTATTTTTATAACGTGTATTCTCCGTGTAAATTCGTGCACCGGACCGCGCCGTTTCGATTCAATACGAATGTACCGTTCCACCCCTAGCTAACAGTAGCAAAAAAGGTTTGGTTTTGTACAATGCTTACCATTCAACACTCTCGCGATGCTCTCCGCCATTTTGAAAAGGTCAAAGGTTATCTCATCTCGGCAACTCGGGCATCAAAATATTCTACGAGTTGCCCAGTGGAAAATACCACATGAGGGGGTGTTCATGTGCATTTTCCACGTCGGCTTTTGGTATTTACCATAATTACCATAGCACGTGAACGCACCATTAGTACCTCAATTGTTGCTTATAGTGCAAGTATTTCTTATTTACAGCTATTTACAATGTAATGTTTAGTCAAGAACATGGACACTGAATATTTTATATTGTTTTTATTTACAGTTTTCACCAGCATGTTAATGAGGAAGTGTGACAGTAAATGGTCAAACTTACTACGACTATGTCTTCATTAGCTATGGTTTAACTTGATGTTTTGTCAGAGTTTCGACACACTGCACAAGAACATTACAGTGCATGAATATATACAAAAATAATCCAAAATAGTCCAGATGTGTCCCCTTTGGTGTTCAGGAATAGTGAGGCCACAGTAGTCCTATTTGTCCTGCTCTCTCTCATTGAGTACAAACTGAGTGCCAGTGGGCAGGGCCAAGGGTGCAATGATTTTAAGTAGCGTTAATTACTATCGTATATATTTGTCATCTTTATCAAAGTACATTTGAGCCATTCGTCCCCACATCCACTGCCGTGTTTCAGAAATGTAGGATGTAGGGATGCAATTTCTTTTAACCAAGTAACCACCAGCATTAACTGATAATTAACCGGTTAAACATTAAGCAAACAGACCATGTCCAAACAGTTATGACAAAGGTCTATGCTGGCTGTAACAAAACAGGGTAAATTTCTTTCATATATTTCGTACTAAACAAATATTGAATGGATTGCTTGCATGCCCAATTTACCCATGATGAGAAAACTTTTGGCAGTTTAACAATGGAAGAATACAAATATAGCCCAACCACCAATTGTGCTGCTAGTCAATCCTAATCATTATTGTTTAGAAGAATAAACACATATATATACACAGTACTTGGGCAGGGGTCAGTACGATAGTAGCTGGTTGACAGCACTGACGGGCACTGACGTCCTGCAGCATATCGCCCCTCCCGTTCCCTTGAAACATAAGTGAAATGCAAGGCTGTAAACATATGATTTTAGACGTAGATGCTTGCAGAGGTTTGTTTTTTTATATGGTACAACACTGTCCTCATGCTATTACTAAACTTTAATTTCCTGTTTTACAATTTGCAACGGAACACGTCATCTTTGTCCCACAGCTAATGCTTAATTCCTTGTCATTCAGACTCTGGAAGACAGTAGTTTATGTGTTAACAGCACCCTCATGTGTAAAGCTGGTTTAAGCCCTTCATCCTTAGTAGGGTGACAGGGGAAGTGTAATTTATATTCAGGAGGAAAGCTAAGACAGAAGAAGAATGTGAAAGTGGAAATTGATAGTAAAGAAGGACTTAAATATTGATCTGTTTCTCAACCACACCTATCATATTTCTTCAGAAGAGATAAGGGTTAGGGATAGGAGTCTTATGGTCAGTTTTGGTCACTTTTCACGAATGGAGCAACAGAGCTGATAAATTGTTCTAAAATCTTAGTTCGTAGACAAGTGCACTTTCAGCATGTTAAAGAGATGATTCAGGTCTGGATGACAATAGTGAATCGATGCTGTACAGTCACAGCAGTGTGAGCCAGGATGCTGCCCGCACCCTCCAAAAAATAATGCTCAGAACCATTCCGCAAGATTGGAATTGCAGCATGCAAGTAGCGTTCAGCACAGATTTTGTGGGCAAATTGGTGCCGTTGCCTTATCTGCAGAATTTATTTAGCGAATCATGTGCTAAACCTGACAGGACAAAACAGTCAGGACAGGCAAACAAACAGTGCTTTCACCAGGTGCAAAGTATTCCCCCGTGGTTTCCATGCTGTGTGGCCAAAAAATAAAATAAATTAAAATTGATTGAACCAATATGTTGCATCAGAGTGGGTGGCACATGGGTTGGTGAGCCTGACTCACACTTTGTATAAATGAAAGCACAAGGAGAGCAGAACAAACTCCTAACTGGAGGAGAGTTACTCATGGCCTATGAGACAGAGGATCATAAGACTCAATACTGCTTTCCTACCAATAACTCATCATGCATCAAGGCAAGGCGCTCTAGATATGAATATGATTTCATGTATGTTTCTTTTTCATTCCTGTCAGCATGGACTGTGTTTCTGAACCTGCTGGTGATCATCTCCATCTCTCACTTCAAGAAGCTCCACACTCCAACCAACCTGCTCATTCTCTCTCTGGCTGTGGCTGACCTGCTTATTGGACTTATTGTCATGCCAATTGAAGCTATCAAGCTAATTGAGACATGTTGGTACTTTGGAGACACTTTCTGCAGGCTGTTTTTAATAATCTTGGGGCTGCTCCTTACAGCATCTCTTAGTAATTTAGTTTTAATTGCTGTTGATCGTTATGTGGCTGTGTGTCACCCTTTACTGTATCCACAGAAAATAACCACAGCTAGAACATTAATTACTGTCTGTCTTAGCTGGATATGCTCCTCAGTTTATAACTTTGCAATTGTAATAATTATCTCACACAGAACAGACATGTGTTATGGCGAATGTATTGTAATGCTTAGTTTTGAAGGGAGAGTTGCTGATATATTTATTTCCTTCCTGTTTCCTTGTATACTGATCATAATTTTACATTTGAGGATATTTTATGTTGCACAACGACAAGTGAGACTTATTAACTCTCTAATGAAGGGTGGAAAATGTGTAACAGAAGGATCTGCGAGGAGGAAATCGGAGTACAAGGCTGCACTGACTTTAGGAATCATTGTGGCAATTCATTTGCTTTGCTGGATTCCGTACTATATATTGACACTAACAGACAACACAGTGATCCCACCCAATACAGCATATTTTCTAATATGGGTCTTGTATGTTAATTCATGTCTAAATCCGATTATTTATGCTTTATTTTACTCCTGGTTTAGAAAGTCGGTTAAACACATCTTAACTCTTAAAATATTTCTGCCAGCATCCTCTCGAGTCAAATTTTTTACAGATCATCGTTAATTTAGCACAATTTGTATTTAAAACTTGTAAAGTCCCAAATCTGAGCAATTATTTATGAAATTGCACCATTGCATATGCTGCTATTTAGATTGTATTGTAGATTTAATTCATAATAGATAATACACAATAAATCTATTTGGTCATTTACAGAAAATTAACTTTCATTGAATTGAAGTAAATCAGTAGAACTAATTTTAAGTTGAGTTTGCTGTGTAACGGTCACATGTCAGCCAAAAGGAGACAATATTATCGAGCACAAACCACACAACCCTGACAGTGAAACCCTAGATATGACTTTTAAGCAACAATGAGGCAAAAACAAATTATTCTCTCAAAAAAGATGTTATTGTGATAATTAATAATTACAGGAAAAGTGTGATACAAATGTGTGAACATGAACTTGAGTCACATACACTACCAATTTAACTACAATGTAAGACAGTGGCGAAGCCCAATTACTCTCAGAATGCATTGTAGTTGCCTTTAACTTATAATGTAGTCATGTTTTAACACCAGAGATGAAAATGTCTTTGTCATTACTAATTCAAAATAAAATGTAATTTTATCAATCATCTCCATTCTGTTTATCCCCGATTGCTGAGGTCATGCAGGTCTGTTTAACTCATTACATTTGTGGTCACAATAAATCTATGTCATTCCATCATAATAAGAAAAAAATCACAAAAAAAGGAGGACGGTCTTGATGGATGATTTTATTACCTTGACAAAATGACCTTGCTGCTTTAAAATCTGCCATCTATGACAAGTTAAGGACGTGGTCACATGGGAGGCTCAATTATTTCAATTAGGTAAAGGTGCATTTTCGCCCCCGCAGTAAGTAAAAAAGACATACTGGGAGAGCTTTCTGATCAGAGCATGTATTCACAGACCTGTATTCAGAGAGGCTGAATGCTTGTCCAAAGAGGAACTTACTGTAGATGATAAAGTACATACAAATGCAAACTTCACACTTTAATTAATTTGAAAGACACTTGAATTTGTGCATTTTTCTAGTCTGGATATTTTGCCAATTTTCCTGTGCTCCAGCCATTACCATCTCCTCCATACACGGGATCACTCACCCCCATTTCTATTTGCTCCAGCCACCGCCATCTCACACCACTCCTTAGAATATAATAAATAAATAAATGTATCAATTGTCACACATTATACATACATTTCTGCATATATACATTTTGATCACTTACCTCTGTTTCTATTTGCTCCAGTCACCGCCATCTCACACCACTCCTTGGAATATAATAAATAAATAAATGTATCAATTGTCACATATTATACATACATTTCTGCATATATACATTTAAGCAACAAAATTAACAGTAATTTCAGTGACAGTCTAGTACTGTAGAAAAGAATCCTGTTCTCATTGCATATTTCAAAGTTCTCTTTTAAACGTGTATCTATTTTTAGTTCACATTAGTTATAATAGGATACAATTCCACTTTTCTGGAACCCAGTCAACTTACATATTGTCATAATTTATGACAAATTACAACTTGGCCAACTAAATTAAGATTTAGTGATTACAGAGTTACTCTTATAATGGAATACATAGACTATCAAGGAATTGCCAACAAAACCCTTCATCAGCCAACTAACAAAGGACAATGCATCTATGTGAACGTCTGCAGTTAATCTATGATGAACTTCAAAGACATTAGTCATTAATCTTACAGTTCTTTGTTAAACACTTACCCTTAACTTGGTCTGTTTAGACATCTTTGGTCCATGCTGCGTTCATATATCAGTCGAACCACACCAGAGTTCGTTTGGAAGCGGACTGAGGCCAACTATTCAGGGGGTCTCGGTCCGCTTGTTTGGTGCACACCAAGGTTCGGATGGCAGCATTCACAGTTGTTCAAATAAACCGCACTAACCGAGCAATTGCACCAGACTTCGTTTTAATCGAACCAACCCTGTCAAGTGTGAACTCACCCTAAGAGAGGAAATAGAAATGGATATAGTGTCAATCCTAAATATTCATGCTTCACTGTGAACGGACCTCGTCATTAAACACATTATTAAAACATTTTAAACATATACCGTATGTGTTACACAGAGATTGGTATTGTTGTATGTTTGGTTACACTTTGTAATAAGGTTGTATGTCTTAAAATTAAGTAATGCAAAATGTAACATGAAAAAAAAAGTAAAATACTTTTCCAGCATTTATTAATGTTGCTTAATTACAATCTCTATGTCACGATTCCCGGTTGTCTGCCTTGTGTTACTCCCTTGTCATCTCTCCCGGACTTCAGTTCCCATAATTCCCTGCCCTCATCACTGCCATCTGTCTGTCATTGTCTTCACCTCTGCTGGCCTTCACCCCAGCAGAGTTGGAGCGGCTGTTCTGTCGGACAACATCTCCAAGACGCTACACACCATATGACTAGTAAGTCAAAGTCCAAATCACAGTATTTGCTGTCCCAACTTAATTGATATAAGTACCAATGTAGAACATTATATAGAAACTGTGTCTATTCCTCGTTTAGTAAAGCCAAACAATACATCTACTGTAGGATCTAAGAAAAATCTAATTGTAATTAAACCAGAAAATCTCAATATCAGTGAACAAAAACAATTTCTAAAGCTAGGTCTTCTAAACATTAGATCGCTCACACCTAAGGCGGTTATTGTAAATGAAATGGTCTCAGATAATAGTTTTGATGTATTTTGCCTTACTGAAACCTGGCTTAAACCAAATGATTATTTCAGTCTAAATGAGTCTACTCCGCCAGGATACTGTTATAAGCATGAGCCCCGTCTGATTGGTCATGGCGGCGGTGTTGCAACAATCTATAGAGATATTCTTAATGTTACTCAGAAAATAGGTCACAGGTTTAATTCGTTTGAAGTACTTGTGCTAAATGTTACACTCTCAGATGTAAGAAAAAAATCCCTATTATCTCTAGCCTTGGCTACCATATATAGACCTCCAGGGCCTTACGCTGATTTCCTAAAAGAGTTTGCAGACTTTCTATCAGATCTATTGGTCAATGTCGATAAAGCAATAATTGTTGGAGATTTTAACATACACGTAGATAACACAAATGATGCGTTAGGGGCTGCGTTTACAGATTTTTTAAACTCCTTTGGGGTCACGCAAAATGTCAGTTGTCCCACTCATCGCCTAAATCATACGCTAGATTTAATTATATCATATGGAACCAATCCAACCGATATAGATATTATACCGCAAAATGATGATGTCACTGATCATTACATGGTAACTTGCATACTACGTACCACTGAAATCTGTCATATTGCGCCACGTTATCTACCAAGCAGAACAATCCTTCCAACCACAATATATAGATTCTCAAATAGCTTACCTGATCTATCTCAGCTGCTCAGTGAACCCAAACAAACAGATGAACTAGAGGAAATGACTAGCAGCTTGAGCACCATTTTCTCTGGTACATTAGAAATTGTTGCACCAATTAGATTAAAAAAGTTTAGAGAAAAAACTAGAGCACCATGGTACAACAGTGCTACGCATGCTATCAAGAGCGAAACTCGTAAATTGGAGCGTAAATGGAAACAAACTAATTTAGATGTCTTTAGAATCGCATGGAAAGACAGTATGTCACGTTACAAAAAGGCTCTAAAAACAGCCAGGGCTGAGCACCTCCGCAAACTAATAGAAAATAACCAAAATAATCCAAGGTTCTTATTTAACACCGTGGCTAGACTAACAAATAAACAGAGATCACCTGAGCAAAATATTCCGTTACAGTTTAGTAGTAATGATTTTATGAATTTCTTCACTGAGAAAATAGAAAACATCAGAAACACAATTGTAAACACAATTGTTAATGTACAATCTTTTATGGTGTCTTATGATTCAGCCTCAATTATCGCCCCTCAAGAACAACTACACCGCTTTACAACTATAGGACAGGAAGAGCTAAATAAACTTATCATTGCATCTAAAACAACAACATGTTTACTAGATCCAATACCCACTAAACTACTGAAAGAAGTGTTACCTGTAGTGGAAGAGCCTCTTCTCAATATTATTAACTCGTCTTTATTTTTAGGTCATGTTCCAAGAATATTTAAGCTGGCAGTTATAAAACCTCTCATTAAGAAACCACAATTAGATCCAAATAACCTAGCAAATTACAGACCCATCTCAAATCTTCCATTTATGTCTAAAATATTAGAAAAAGTTGCGTCCGCTCAATTGTGCTCTTTCTTGCAAGAAAATGATATCTATGAAAAATTTCAGTCAGGATTCAGACCGCATCATAGCACAGAAACTGCGCTAGTTAAAATTACAAATGATTTACTTTTAGCTTCTGACCAAGGCTGCATCTCAATATTAGTTCTACTCGATCTTAGCGCTGCGTGCGACACTATAGATCATAAAATACTCTTGGATAGACTACAAAACTACACTGGTGTTCAGGGACAGGCATTAAGCTGGTTTAGATCGTACTTATCAGACCGTTACCATTTTGTCTGTTTAAATGGGGAAAAAAATCGAAGATAACGTCAGTAGACTATGGAGTGCCACAAGGATCTGTGTTAGGCCCTCTATTATTCTCAATATATATGCTGCCACTTGGTAAAATGTTAAGAAACATGGAATTAATTTCCACTGTTATGCTGATGACACTCAATTATATATCTCATCACGACCAGATGAAAACACTAACTTATCTAACTTGACAGAGTGTCTTAAAGATATAAAATGCTGGATGACGCGTAATTTCCTGTTATTAAATTCTGATAAAACGGAGGTATTACTTATTGGTCCAAAAAACTACCCACAAAATCCCTTACAATACAACTTTAATTTAGAAGGATGTCCTGTTACATTATCCACTACAGTAAAAGACCTGGGTGTTATACTAGACCGCAACTTGACTTTCGAAAATCATATTTCATCTGTTACGAGAACAGCCTTTTTCCACCTTAGAAACATTGCTAAGCTACGTAACATGCTATCTGTTTCTGATGCAGAAAAGTTAGTTCATGCATTCATGACCTCGAGACTAGATTACTGTAATGCTTTATTAGCTGGTTGCCCTGCATCCTCAATAAACAAGCTACAGTTAGTCCAAAATGCAGCCGCTAGAGTTCTTACTAGGTCAAGAAAATATGATCATATAACACAGATTTTATCATCTCTACACTGGCTACCTATTAAGTTCCGTATCAATTACAAAGTATTACTACTGACCTATAAAGCCCTAAATGGCTTAGCTCCTGTGTATTTAACGGATCTTCTATCGCCATACAATCCATCGCGATCACTAAATTCGAGGCTTCTGGTCATACCTAGGATATCTAAGTCCACTAATGGAGGGAGGGCGTTCTCACATTTAGCTCCTAAACTCTGGAATAGCCTTCCTGATATTGTTCGAGGCTCAGACTCGCTGTCCCAGTTTAAAACTAGATTAAAGACGCATCTCTTTAACCAAGCATTGACATAATGCTACTTTTTATACTACTGCTGAATCAGTTATAATGCATTAATATTATGAACATCAGCTATGCTAATTATTTCCCATCTGCTTTTTTGCTGTTATCTCGGGACGCCAGTCCCGAGGTAAATAGCGTTCGTCAGCTCCAGTTTGTATCCAGCCTCTCACGGAGACTTCAGATGCCCCATCACCATGGACTACGATCTTGAAATGGGATACATAGACTAACTATTGCCAACAAAAGCCTTCATCAGCCAAACAAGGACAATTGCATCTAAGTGAACTTCTGGAATTTAATCAAGGATGGACTTCAAAGACACTGGTCACTAATCTTGCAGTTCAAACACAATCACTGTCTAAATACTGACCCTTAACACTTAATAAGTTTAATAATTTTTTAAATCATGTTTTTTAACTATAAATAATTCTTATTTACATTATTCATGATGTTAGCCAGAGGGGAACTGGCCCCCCACAGTGAGTCTGGTTTCTCCCAAGGTTATTTTTCTCCATTAACCATCATCCTGTGGAGTTTTGTGTTCCTTGCCACAGTCGCCTTCGGCTTGCTCACTGGGGTTATTAATACAATTATTATTTAATTATTTTTAAACACGATAAAGAATCATCTCAACTAATTCCACAACAGGGCTCCAAACAAAAAATCAATTAAGGAGCCACTGGCTCCTATAGGGGGAAAAACAGGAGCCAAATATTTTCATTTTTAACTCCTTCCATTCCTTTTCATCCCGCAGCTCGCATGCAAGAAAAACTGCACGTGCTAACAGTGTAGTCTGTGGAGCATTCTTCGCAATTATGTGATCACGTGCATTTTTTTATGCTTGTTACTGTCACCGTGTTTTCTCACAGTCTCTTTTTTGAAATGGTTAGTTCCTGCAATGAACTCCGTTTTCCCCGCTATTTCTTTGATATAAACTTTTGTAATGTATTTCGGGAAATGTAATGCAAATTTTAAAATCAAAGGGAGTAAATTTTTACTGTCGCCAATGGCGACCTTGACAAAAATTACACTCGCAAATAAATTTATTTAGTCACAAATGCGACCATTTTTAGTCGCAGTTTGGAGCCCTGCACAATGATGATGATTTATCGACTTTATAGACATTACATTTTTATCGTCTGTTAATGCTGAACTTCTGTAAAGCTGCTTTGAAACGATGTGTGTTGTCAAAGGCGCTATACAAATAAAATTGACTTGACTTGACTTGACTTGTGACTAATTTAATCATCATTTCCTTGTGTATTTAAGCCCTGTTGTTTTATCAGTCTTTGTCAGTTGTTGAATGTCGTCTCTGCCTGTCACCGTGTTCTTGCCTCTACCCCTCGTGGTTATTTTTATAGTGTTTTCCCATCGTGGATATTTCTTGGTTCCAGTGTTTTACGTTTAATAAAAGGCTGCATCTAGATCCTCACTCTTCGTCGGCTCATTCGTAACACTCTACATATACTAATAAATGTTTAACATTAAAAGTAGTGGATGTCAACATCAGCATTATTATCAACATGTGCTTGCAATGAACAATAATATATTTGTGAATTATAATAAGCTAATATTAATACTGTAAAATATTGCAGTTCTATTTTCGTTTTTTAATTAAGTGCTTAAGACAAGGAACTGTACAACAAGAGGATCCTAAATACATGTGCGCTATTGCGAAGCCTTTGATTAAGTGATCATTTAGCTTCTGGAAACAGATTAAAGAATTCTGATGAAGGTTCAAATATTTGAGAGTCAAAATTTATTTTTCTGATATTCTAAACCATTGATAAAACATTGCATAAATAAGCAGATTCATACAGGAATGCATGCATGTGTGTTCTCCACGTATCTTTACGTCTCTACCTTTTTTTTTAATCATATTTTCTTTTCTTTTGTTACCTCCCCTCCAGACCCCTAGACTGGGAGGAGAACGTAACACATCCAATACATGATATTAATAACAAGAGAGTCACCTGTGTCTTGCCCAAGAGTAAGATCAGCTATATAGTATGGTCTCCAACAAAGAAGATAAACTATTACTACAACCCCTAAGGTTCTTCAGATCAGCCACAATTAGATCAGCCACTGCCAGAGAGAAGATCAGCTCATTGGTAGAAGTGTGGAGCTGCGTGTAATGAGAGATAGAGATGATCACCAGCAAGTTGAACATGGAGACTGCAGAAATTAGAATGTACATAATAATGTACCCCACTCCAGGCTTGGTATTTCTGGTACATGACAAACTGTTGTTTGGAAAGCAGTATTTCCACAATCGATCGATCTTGAATAACAGACTCTGTGTAGGAGCCTATTTCAATTACAATGTTTTTGTTGTGCAATGGGTGGCATTGTAGAAAAATAGAGCACTTGGGTAATGATAGTCAGGCATGTTGGTACTAAGGGAAGCATACAGTTTTTGCCTTGCTTGAGCTTGCAACAGGAACTTGAACTTGCAATGTGCACCATACAATATGATTGTTCAAGTCTACAATGTCTGCCACATGTTGATGGTATGTGTACATGTTATGTTTCATTGACATGTAGGAATATGGAAATAAGGAAATTGAACTGAGATGATGTTTTATCCCTTTGTTTCTGAAGACAGTGTCTCAAATGTTTCAACAGTTTCCACTGCCTGTAGTAAACACAGTTCAAACAGCAGTAGAAGATCTTCTACTGTATCGGCATGCATACAGGCTGTGGTAGAAAGATTTGCGCTAATGGCAGGCACTGCTGCGCTATAAGCTACACACAATTGAAGCACAGAAGCTGAAATTGATAAAGAAGATGGAACAACCGAAAATAGATGCTAAAATTGCAGCATCTACTACGTTCTGAGTACATCTGACAATCATAGCAAATTTTTACGCACCGGCAGTAAATGTTCTAAAGGAAAAAAATTGACAGAGGATCAAAACTCAAAAGATATAACAGGAAATGTAATTCTTGTTTCCACAAGGTCAAAAGTACAGAATCATCGAGCTATTGAACATGTGCTAGTGAGACACACCAAAGGATACAGCTGGAGCATCTTGCATCATTACATCACAATCAGCATCAATGCAACAGACAAATGGATTGAACATCCAACAAGGAAATAGTACAACATGACTTGTATTATTCTGCACAAAATTCATGTGGCAATATAACAATATCTCAAGCTAAAAACCCTCTTCCATCTCAAGGTGAACATCTGTGTGAGATTCTGAAAAGGCAGGAGGAATTAACAGCATATATTGTACAGCAAGCTCAACCTTACACTCTTCCCAAAAGAAATTTTCCAGTTGTTGATGGTGATCCACTACTATACACCATTCATCAGAGCTTTTGAGCATGGTGTTGAGGAAAAAAAAACCTCACAATAATATGGATTGCTAGTGTAAGTTCACCACAAGGCAACCTAGTGAATTGGTTCGAAGTTGCCAGCATTTAGCTCCAGGAGGTGGTTATGCATTAACTAAAAGTCTTCTGAAGGAAAACATTGGTAATTAATTCAAAGTGGCTGCTGCATACATGGAGAAGGTCTTAGGCAGGTCCATGATAAAGACTGAGGATGCACAAGGTTTGCATGCATATTCATTGTTTCTGCATTCATGTTGTAACAGCATGGATGATCTTTCATACACTCACCTAAAGGATTATTAGGAACACCTGTTCAATTTGGCTGGTGGTGGTGGTGTAATGGTGTGGGGGATGTTTTCTTGGCACAATTTAGGCCCCTTAGTGCCAATTGGGCATCGTTTAAATGCCACGGCCTACCTGAGCATTGTTTCTGACCATGTCCATCCCTTTATGGCCACCATGTACCCATCCTCTGATGGCTACTTCCAGCAGGATAATGCACCATGTCACAAAGCTCGAATCATTTCAAATTGGTTTCTTGAACATGACAATGAGTTCACTGTACTAAAATGGCCCCCACAGTCATCAGATCTCAACCTAATAGAGCATCTTTGGGATGTGGTGGAACGGGAGCTTCGTGCCCTGGATGTGCATCCCACAAATCTCCATGAACTGCAAGATGCTATCCTATCAATATGGGCCAACATTTCTAAAGAATGCTTTCAGCACCTTGTTGAATCAATGCCACGTAGAATTAAGGCAGTTCTGAAGGTGAAAGGGGTTCCTAATAATCCTTTAGGTGAGTGTATATGCAAGAACATAACATGCCAAGTAATATGAAAACTGTTGTGATAAAGTTACCCTTCAAGCTGAGAGAACGTTGGAGAAAAAAGGCTTGTGAGATGCTGGAACTGAACCGATGTAGAGCCAACTTCTCATATGTTGTGGAGTTTATTGAAAGACAGGCAAAAATGGCATCTAATCCTGTATTGGATACATTCAAGATAAACAACAAGGTGCATTTAAAACTAGTAAGACACAGAGGAAACAGTTTTGCCACAAATGTTGTTGCCTCAGTTCTGGTTTAAGACTCAATACAACAGGGGAATATTTCTGCGCACAAGCCCAGTGGAAAAAAAGTCTTATTTGTTCGGTCAAGGCAATCATGTACTAGAAAAGTGTTATGTTCTCAAGAAGTCACAATGAGAGAAGATCAACTTCTTGAAAGATAAAGGAATCTGTTTCAGTTGTTTGAAGTCAGAACATATAAGCAAGGAATGTGGCAACTGCCTTGTTTTTGAAGTTTGTGATCATGCACATCCCACAATCTTACACATACATCGTAAGGTACCATTTGACAATTCAAAGGTGGAGGATACGGAAAAAAGGAGCAGCCTAGTTTCTGCCCAAAATAAGGTGGAGGATACGGAAAAAAGGAGCAGCCTAGTTTCTGCCCAAACTTGTGGACATACAGGGGCCGGTAATGAGAAGTGTAATGTCAGTCCTACCAGTACAAGTAAAGTCTGTTAAAGGTGAAAAAATAATACAAACATATGCCTTTCTAGACCCTGGGAGTTCAGCAACGTTTTGCTCAGAACAGTTAATGAAGGAGCTGAACATGAAAGGACTATTTCTTCCCCCTTCCTGAAGTATACATGCAGAAGAAAATGCCTGTCAACTCAGAAAACATTGTAGGACACAAGAGGAGTTATCCAGAAAAAGAAAAAAAGAAGAAAAAAAAGTGAACCTGAAATGTGTTTCAGTCTCATCTTATTACTCACACATGCCCCCGGAAATCAATTCAAGGGGAAAATATTGCCCCTTAATGGAAAAATGTATTTCTGATTCTGACGTGAATCCATTTGGACGTGTTCGACTGGCCACTTCGTCATATACTTTTATTACTGTCAATGGAAAGCGCATGTGTAGACAACGACCACAGACATGTAGCAGCACACAGAAGATGGAAAGTATACTTTGTCCTTAAGATAACTGATTGCAGCAACAAGTATTATCTGCCAAGCAAACAACCTACAATACAACCTACTGTATATTTTTTTCTTTTTTTTTATACACTTTTGTGGCACGGTGGAGGGCGGGGCCGGGTCGTGACTCAACACGGCCGGTCCCGTATTAGGCTAATTAAGCCTCCGAGAGGGTTAAAGGCCGATTGCGGACGACGTGTGGGAGAGAGAGATCGTTCACGGACATATCCATTGTCTTATGTGTTTGTCTTTTGAGTTCTTCATTAAACCTATTATTTTATATGTCAAGCCGGTTTCTCGCCTCTTCCTTGCCCGTGAACTTGATCTGTTCTACAACTTTATATACGTTTTTTATTATAATTATTATTATTATTATTGTATGTGTATTCTATATTATGTGTATTCTACATTGTGTGTATTGTTTACTGTACATTGTATATCATTGTGTTGAGTAATTATGTGTACACATAATATCTTATTACACTTGTGTTTGTTTTATTCGAAGTTTGGAGAAGTTTTAAGTGTTTTGGGGTCATGTTGAGTGACCCACTCCCAAGGGAAATGGATGTAACAGCTCTGGTTGCATCAGCATAAGTCTGTTTATCAACACCTTTGATTGTTAGGCTTATACCAAAGGTCTTTAAGTGCTAATAGACTCTGTGGAGAGTTATAAATTGTGTTAGATAAATAACACGGTGAAGGGAAAGTGTTGATTGGTCACAAAAGACTTGAACACAAAATTACATAATTTGTAAACCACAGATGTCACTGGAGACTAAATTGAACTTTGACTCTTTTTCTCTCTCTCTTTTTTTTTTCTTCAAACACTTACCTTCATGTTGAATTAGTTTGTTCAGTTGATTCAAACTTTACTTTTAAATTGTGATGATAAATTCTTGCATGTTTATTTGACCTATTTTACTTATGCTAAGTGCACACTACATGACTTAAAAGTCGGTGCCCTGTGACAAGCAGTCTTTTGATTTATGTCGCATTGGTGTGCACCAGTGGTGTATTCAGGGCCATACGCACATATGCTTACTTTTGTTCCAGGGTTGTTTGCGTATAATGAATACTAAGGATCAATATTTTCATATACCCTCGCCCCTGGGCGCTTCGGCAGAAACCAGAATATATTCTAAAAGAGTATTTTTCCAAAACTAAGAGTATATTCTAAAAAGAGCGGCACACAACGGAATGTCTTTTTAAAGACGCATCTTTAAAGATGCCCGTTTGTGAGTTATTCCTGGGTGCGGTCGTTATCTCTTGCCTTCAGACAGCCACGATCGCTGTCTCTCGTGCTTGGGCGCAGGACGTTCAAACCCAGGAAATGCAGTGTACCCAAGTTTCTAACTACGCCCATCTGAGCACAAGTGGTTCACCTTCAGGCCTTCTACCCACGTCCATTTAATTCAGATGAGGAACAATCATTGCATTGTTATTCCCTGTGTGGGCACTACATGCATATGTTGGACATACTTTTCAGTTCAGACTGTCTGATCAGCTCTTTATATGCTATGGAGGATGCACAAAATGTATGTCCGTCTCCAAGCAAAGGCCCTCTCACTGGACTGTCGATGCAATCACACTGGCTTATGAGTCGCAGGGTAAGACTTGCCCAATTGGTGTTAAAGCACACTCAACTACAGGCATGGGCTCCTCATGGGAATGAACAAATGATGTATCATTACAAGACATATGTTTTGCAGCAGGATGGTCCTCTCAAAACACATTCGCAAGATTTTACAACCTAGACGTATCATCTCTTTTGTCATTTATTAGCTATATATATATATATATATATATATATATATATATATATATATATATGCACACACTTATACCCTTCCCTTTAAGTATGGGCTCGCCATCATTTGCACAACCGCCGGCAGTCAGGCCGTTATAATTTAACATAAGGTTGCAAGCACTTTCATTGCGAATGCTAGCCGCACTACAAGACTCAGAGTTCTTGAGGTACGTTCTCAGTCAGAAACTGGAAATGTAAAAGTGCACCTGTTTTTATAGCATACAGTTTCATGCCAAAACATGCAGGGCTCAAACACCATAGCCAATATTAGAATGTTGCCATTATTATTGAGAGGTTTCAACTAGGTCTTATATGAAGGCACTCTTCATATGCGTAGCTACGCAATGTCTTGTTCCCTTCGTCTCAGGGAACTGAGGTTAAGTAAGTAACCAAGATGCCATCAATAATTACAATTACATACAGCCTTGATACTATAATTTTACTTTAATATAAAAAAAATTACTTATTGCAATATTTATAGTTATAAATCATTTGATGACAAAATAGGTGGCATTTTATTTACGTACAATCACTTACATGATATATACAGTAATCACCTTGTAGATGCAGTGACTGAGCTGAAGTTGTGGGTGGCATTATTCTACTTTTACTGGCACATTTCGCACCACTTCTCATGTGTGTAAAATGCCTGTACAAATGAGAAGTGGCCAAATTGCAAGCAACGCCTGCCGCCCACCATGTCCCGTCTAAATCCACCTTTACAGCAGTCTTTAGCATCGTCCTTATTTAAACTGATCTATGTTTTATATGGCCATGTTTATATATTTAAAAAATATATATTCTATGGTGATTAATTGTCTGTTTTATGTGTTTCAGGAATATGACAATTAATTACCATACAAACTCACTATGTATGCTTCATGCTCACAACAAAGTCATTTATACTAAATTAGCTTGGGTCATAATAAAATATACAGTCAAATATAAAAGTATATTTGTACATTTATAACATTTTAAATAATATTTTAGTTATCAAAATATGTCTAAATAACTAAATATATATCTTATTTGTCTGATTTAATTTTGATCCATTGGACTTTCAATGTTTTGTTTTCTTTTGCTTCTTTTGTAACCCAGCCAAAATATATCACTTTTATATTATATTATATTATATTATATTGCATAATATAATACAATATAATATATCACTTTTATATTATATTAGATTATATTATGCAATAGTAACATACTTCTGCCTTAAATTCTTCACTTTCACACATTATTTTAAGTCTCTCGGATTAACTCACTAGCCCTTATTTCTCATGAAGAATGACTTTAAGATTCTGTGTCTTGCATTTTATCATCTTCACAGAAATAGAGCAGGGCATCTCCTCTGTCTCACTGCTACACTGTAACACTGCGTGAATAAACCCACAATAACCACGGGCATTTGCCATTACATGGACATTAAGCGAAACTGGAGCGATTTGCGTTCATACAATTAATACGTTAATACCTAGGCCTACATATTTTCGCTGGAGTTTGGCGCAAGTCTCTGTAGACGGTGTGAACATCAGAGCGCTTGAGAAGAGAGCTGCTCTTGTGAAACGAATGCGGTGCGGTTCCCTGACATGCTCAGAATTCGACTGAATGAGACACAAATGCTTTTTCCTGTGCTCATGAGACAGCATGCAGGGAAAAAGTAGGCTGAATCCAGCTTCTTAATCAACTGCTTTTTATTCAGTAAAAGGGACTCTGTTTCGAAACAACTCTATCACTGGCCAGTGTTAATATTTACTTGTTGCCAGTGACTAATAACAGACGTTTTTTGGTCACAAAGTGCGAAATTTTCTCGCATATGCGAGTGACTTACTTTCAATGTAGAGGGGTGGACATTACTTACCTCAAAGATTTGTCGTCCTCCTCAAACAAATAATGTTGGACGGATCCAGGAATACTCCAGTGCATATATCTGCGAGTGTGTGTGCCTGTGTGAGTTTACAGCAATGGGTGAGGAGCTGACTGGCGCACGCAAGAGAGCACAAAACACAACCTTTTATTTGATGTTATTATGAGATTGAGAAGTACAAAAATATTTTAGATGAGAAGTGTAAGAATGCTTTCGGTTCATTTTAAGACCGTAGCGGGGCTAATTAGACTGTGGCAGCCCAGAGTCAAGTCAATTAATGGGAAACAATGCATACTTCGCACGTGCGTGTTGACATCATATCCATACACATACAACAAGATCAGCTACTGCTGTGCATGTGTAGTGTGAGAGTAGCTGAAAGCTTATTGTCAGAACAAACAAGAAAAATTTGTCATGGATTATTTTCTTTATAACGGCAATAATTTATATAAATAAATCCTTTAGTCCTTGGCTTGCCAAGGACATGTGAGTCTTGAAATTATGTTGGCCACTGGTTAGTAACAATGACAATCTATGAATTAGTTCCTATCATGCCTATTTGTCCAGAGTAGCCTGCAGTTCTAGAAATGTTACAATGTTTGAATTTATCAGACTAGCAATCGTTATGTCTAATGTTAATGAACGTTGCCTAACTTTTGTAAAGTAATTTATTTCAAAACATCAATGTTTCCAAAAAGTCAAAACAACAGCATAAGAAATGGCACTTACCTGCTCAGATGACATGTTTTCAGATATCCGTCTTTTCCTTTCTTTCGTTATTTATTTGTCCATTTGCTCTGATAAGATGTCCTGTATCCATGTGTAAACTGGTGCCTCAAACCACATTCACCCATGCAGGTGTAAGAGGAGCAGAGCTGAAGCACAACCAAAAATATGTTCTTCCGCAATATGCATGCAGTTTTATTATTTAACCGCTAGAGGGCCAAATGTTACATAGTGTAGCTTTAACTAATGTGAACAAATGGAAACTTATTATAAAGTGTTACCCATTATATCTTATTATAGTTACAATTAACTATTAATATCTCTTCAGAAACACTCCAACACAGCTTCACACTGTATTCCCCCTTTTTCCCATACAAATAATTTACAAGTAGAGCTTCCATATTTAAATGTACAAGTGTATAATTTATAGAGATTAACCTTAAGATTTATAAATTAATTTTAAACATATTTCCATACATTGAGTTAAACTGCAGGTGCAGGGACTGTCCAAGGAGTTCCTTTTACTGTCACTCTGACAGACTTAAATGAAGTAATTCGACATAAATGTCCAAAATTTGCTATTAAATGTTCTTAAAACATGTAAACATATCCATAGGTAAGTTTTGACTGTATACACTGTGTTTAAAAAAAAATGTGTCTGTCAACATGTAAAATTTTTAGTCAATCAAAAGCTGAGATGATCGTCAGAGATTTTGCTCTCTTGAAGAAATGTAAACCGCCGCGAGCGCTCCACTTACTGACTAAATTAATCGACGAACAATATGCTGATTACCTAAAGATTCCCAAAGTATTTTTCCATTTAAAAAATATTTACTCCAAAAAATAAATGAATGAAGCTTTTTAAAAAGTGTAAAAAGAAAAAAAAACTATTATGACTAAAAGGATGGCTCCAATTATATCAGTGGCCTAGGAAAGATGTTCTACAGAAGCCTATATAATGGACCCTTTTTGCAGAGTTTGACGAAAGGCCTATTTCTGTTTCAGTGTAGCCAAAACAGTAAATCTTGCAAGCTTTTTTTGGTAATGACGTTTCTTGCTTACTGTATTTACGTATATAACTACTTTGTTATAGTCCCATGGCATTCATTAATATCGGTTCACTACCGGTCAAAAGATTTGAAACACTTATTTTTTGTATATATATTATTATTATTTCTTATTTTTTTTTTCTGCATTTAGAATAATAGTAATGTCATCAAAACTATGGAATAACGTAAATGGAACAATGGGAATTAATCAATGGGTGACTAAACAAAATCCAAAATAAAAAAAAAAAAATGTGTTATATTTTAGCATCTTCAAAGTAGTCACACTTTTCCTAGATTTTGCAGATATGTACTCTTGAAATTTTCTCAACCAACTTCTTGAGGATCACCTTGGGATGCATTTTAAACAGTATTGAAGGAGTTCCCATTTATGTTGGGCACTCATTGGCTGCTTTTCTTTATTATTTGGTCAAAGTCATCAATTTCAAAGCTTTTTTGTTTTATTATATTTGTTTTATAATTAAATAAATATGGTGGCTCGATTATATTTTTGTTTACAAAACTAATTTCAAACATTTAAGCACACGCCTTCAGCTCAGTAGATTTATAAAATCATGAGAAACATTTCAGTCAAGTGTTTCAAAGTGTTTCTTTTGACAGGTAATATATATATATATATATATATATATATATATATATATATATATATATATGTGTGTGTGTGTGTGTGTGTGCGCGTGTGTGTGTGTGTGCGCGTGTGTGTGTGTGTGTGTGTTTGATGTTTACAATTGTTGACGTTTACATTTGAAATAAACTTGCAAACCACATTTCAGGATTGCATAATTTTTTTCTGTTTTGGAGTCACCACTGTGCAAAATGTAAAGCCAATCAGCTCTAAAATGAGGCATATGTTCATGGTTAAAGATAACTGCAAATCTAACATCCCAATTTGATCTCACATGGGCGAAGATTTCAGTGTTCAGTGTGCCAAAAATAGGCTACATTCAAAGTGACTACTCTTGCACAGTAAAAACTCTTGACTTAGTGTTTGTGATCCAACCCCTTTCACCATAAAAACAAATACATTACCTCCACAATTTCACTTTCAGTTACTGCAGTTACTCAAGACTCTTAAAGAATGAAATGTCCCTGACGTTGTCTGTAATCTGTTAATTGTGTACATTTGTTTTTCTGTTTGTGTGTTGATTTCAGTATGTCAGGTGGTAAGTGTTTATGCTTTTAAATTTACAGAAGAGAAATCTTTTTGGGGGAAAAAGTAGAGTTAAACTACAAATGTATACTTTGAATGCACTGTAATTTTCTTTGGAAAAAATGTTTGTCTAATGTAGTAATGTAAATGTAGCACTATTTTTAGCAACATTTTGAAAAAATCTGACGAGTTTACAGTTCAGTCTTGAAGTTACAGCTATAGCAGATCATACTATGAAATGCTGAGAGTGTTTTACAATGCTTTTGTGGACTTTATTACAGGACATATCGGCACTAAGGAGCTTTATGGTGATGTTGATATCATAATCTTTCTGCTGGGGACAAACAGCAGGTGTAAGAGTCTGGTGGGAAATAAAATTCTTGAGTTTGACCATTTCCAGCCAGAACGGTCCACACATGATGAGATATCATTTGAGATAGGGGTCAAATGGGTTACTGTTATTAATATCCAAGGTTCTCAGAAACAATCCATAACTAAGATTCAGAGGTATATGGAGACATCATGGCAGCCATGCATAAATGCATTTGTCCTGCAGCGTGACCAGGTTTCTCAGAGGGATTTGGACACCTTTAAATCACTTAAGGAGATATTCGGAAAGAAATTTGAAGAAAACTTTGTTGTAGTTTTGGTCAGCAGTGAAAATGATAAATCAGCAAGGCCGAAAAATGGAAGCGATGATAACTTGAAAAGTATTCTCCATCAATATCAAAGGAAAGTGTGTTATTTTAACAAAAACACAAAGCAAAGTGACTTGATCAAAAAAATTACAAAATGTTGGAAACGTGTGCCTGAGATGCCTGTACCAAAGCATGAAAGGTAAGACTAAACATCTGCATTTAGCTCTTTCGTCTGAGTTTGGACAGATCTGATATCATATTAAGGTTTTTATTGTATGAAGACCTTGATCTAGTCTGTTATCTGTTTAACCAAAGATCACATATGGACACAGTTGAAGAGTGGGAGATTAGGAAACCACAAACATTGATACAAGAGCGTATCAAAGGTAACGATATACTGTATATTATATTATATTATATTACATTATATTACATTATATATACTTTGTTTAAGGAGGGGTCCAAGCTGCAGACAGAACAGAAAAGAAAAACACCATGACTGTAGTGCTGCTCGGACAGACAGGAACTGGGAAGAGTGCTACAGGAAACACAATCCTGAAAAGGCAACATTTTGACTCTTATGCCAGTTCTGTGCCAGTAACACAAAAGTGCCAGATGGCAAAAGAAACTGTTTTTGGCATAAATATCAGAGTCATAGACACTCCAGATTTTTTTGATGAAGACATAAAAAACCAAGAGGAGCACATAAAGAAGTGCAAAGAGCTTGCTCAGCCAGGGCCTGATGTGTATTTACTGGTCATGGAGCTTGGACGATTCACAGATGGAGAGAGAGAGATATTTCAGAACATACAGAGGGAGTTTGGTGAGTCAGTATTAAGAGAAACCATAATTCTGTTCACTGGCAAAGAGAAACTACGAGGAAAAACTTTATCAGAGTACATAAAAAACACCAACACCCAACTGCAGGAGCTTATTAGAACCTGTGGGTCAAGATGTCATGCAATTAACAACAATGAACGCAACGATGCCCAGGTGGAGAGACTACTAGAGATGATTTGGAATATGATGTGGAAAAATGGAAATACTGACATAGAACAATACCCGTATAAGGAATCACAAAAAAAAGATTGCAGAATCCAGTAGAATTATCAAATATTCCTCTGATAATTGTGCCATTGTTCATAACTAATCCAATGTCTCCTGTCCTGTGCTTGTACTTTTATTTAAAACAAAAAATACAACTTTAATTTTCTACATTCAAATGAATATACTTACGGTGCACTCAGTAACTTTTGTATTTGTGTCATTTGGACTTGAGCTGACACCTAGCGGCTTGGATAGCATCATTTAAAATAAATAGTTTTCTGTTTCAGATGCTGTGGTAGAAATTTAGTATTCACAGTCAGCCATGATTGTTCTATTATTATTATTATCAATGAGTGATTACAACATGGCAGCCCCATGTGCGGACCCTCTCCACGTACATTTACATTTATGCATTTGGCAGACGCTTTTATCCAAAGCAACTTACAGAGCCCTTATTACAGGGACAATTCCCCTGGAGCAACCTGGATTTAAGTGCCTTGCTCAAGGACACAATGGTGGTGGCTGTGGGGATCGAACCAGCAACATTCTGATTACCAGTTATGTGCTTTAGCCCACTACGCCACCACTGCTTCATGTAGGATAAAACAGGTTTTATAAGATTACTGATATGAATGGAGTCTTCATTTTAATGTGAGTGTTCATAATTTCCTGCATAAATTACAAATTACAATGAATGTCTTCAGCATTTCAACTTTTTGATGAGGAAAAAATTACTCAGTGCACCTTTAATAGTTTGTGTAACATTATTATTACATGTATTATTTTTATAAATTTGATCAGATAACAATAATAAACTGTTTAACTTTGTAAATTGTGTTACAGTGTAACCATACAATCAAATAAGTTATTTGTTCTGGGACACATAACTTTAAAAAAATGTCACTTGCATATCAAAATGCCATTTTACTGTTGTAAGGGTAAAAATGTGGAGAATGTAGTCGTACAAGGCTGCATACTTTTTTATTTTCATGTCATGAGAATGTAAACGGTAATAGGCCTATAATTAATGAATATCTTAAATATCTTAAAAGAATTTCTTCCTTCTGTGAAACATCTTAAAGAATTTCTTCCTTCTGAGAAACATCTTAAAGAATTTCTTCCTTCTGAGAAACATCTTAAAGAATTTCTTCGTTCTGTTAAACATCTTAAAGAATTTTTTCCTTTTTTTCTCATAAAAGTGATTGTATAAATTGTGTATTGCATTGAATGTAGAACAGTAACAGGTATAATCAGCCAGGCCGATTAAAGAAATAGTTCACCCAAAAATGAACATTCTCTTATCATTTACTCACCTTCACGCCATCCCAGATGTGTATGACTTTCTTCTGCTGAACACAAATGAAGATTTCTAGAAGAATATCTCAGCTCTGTAGGTCCATACAAGGCAGGTGAATGGTGAACGAACTATGTAGTTCCAAATGTATATAAAGGCAGCATAAAAGTAATCTATATTACTCCAGTGGTGTTATTCATGTCTTTTTAAGTGATCGTGAAGGCCCTGTGGTCCATTCCTTATATGTTGTGTTCTTTGTGTTTTTGCAGGTGATTGGCTAATTGGCTTATTGGGAACACCGGTGCACATGTGTTACTCTTTCATATAAACTTGCCCTCTTTTCTTTGAGAGAGGGCCCTGATTCCATCGCTCCCTTCTGCTATTAGGTTGTAGCACTGGCTTGAACCCTCTCGAAATCTCTTCGTTTTTCATGATCATTTTTATATTATGTGTGTTTATTAAAATATGCAAATGTTTCTACTGATTCAACTGGTCCTCTCTATTATTCAGGAAGAATGTTGAAAAAGCAGCATATTTTTTATTGAATGTGTTGAGTTTGTTATTTTAGTTTATTATATTTGAGTAGTGTCAGCGGTTAGAGAATTAATTCTCAGGAGCATGCCCTAAGTTTGAAGGAATCGCCAATTTATTGGTTGTTCTCTTTTGCTTGTGAGACCACCATAAGACTGCTTGAAGATTAGGGAAAACTTGGTAGATTTTGGTGTGTTAGAGAGGGTTGATAAATGCTTAATCATGAGGGACATATTATATTCTTTTGTACTGTTGTCTGGGAGGGTGAAGAAATGTAATATTGTGTTAAACTGTCTAGTATTGTTAGGAAAATAGGTAGGATGTTGACTAATATTGAAATTATGACTTTGGAAATTTAAGAATTTTTAAAAGATCCTTCTGGTATTTTTTAAACAAATTGTCCAAAGAACAATTGGTGGAAGCTGTGCCACACTTTCGTGTTGGTATAACTACCAAGGATACACGTTTAAAAGAGGGGATCAGGATTATAGTTAGGTCTGTTCTTCTAGACCAAGGGATTTTGCCTGCCGAGTTGGAAAACTCACCCGTTTCCATGTCACTCTCTACAATTTTTACTTTTGAAGAGCAGAGAGAATCTGTTATTCAAATGGAACAATGTAAAATGTTTCAAATTGTAATTAAGAAACAAAAAATTGAGTAGGAAACAGTTTTGGCTCAACAAGTTATAGAGAACAAAGAAATTGGACATTTAACAACAGCGGTTAGGGGTATGGGGCTTTTTTAGTGAGGGTGATCACTTTTTCTTAACTGTATATTGAAATCCAATGATTTAGCATTTATTTTTGTCAAAAATGTTTGATCTGCAGTTTTTGCCAAAAAAAGGCGAACTTGCCAAGCTGAGATGGAGCTTTTGGATGAGGAAGTGGCACAGTGCAACAAAAAAGGATTTCAATTATTTAAAAATTAACTTTTCAGTCCACAGAAGTGTGCAACATTATAAAAAGTCTTTATTCTTTTTAACAATCCTATTCAAATTGTAATCGGGGGAAATTAAACAATATAAATACCACACACACTTGTAATGGGGACTTAAATGTCAATGAATTGTATTAATGACCCAAATTTACAGGCGTTCCTGCATGAGATGCTGCTTAACATTGAAAAACAGTGTGGACAGATGCAAAAAAAGTGTTCAGTATGAACATCCACTACTAATTTTTAAATGAAAACTGCTTTAATACAACCAAGAGGAAGAGAGAAAGGGGGAGAGAAAATAATTAACTTGAAAATAGTGCATTTCTTATTGGATTAGTGATGTTGTTTTGTCAGTAAATAGTGTTTATCATAAGGGAAATGTAAGAAAACTTGTGCTACTGTACGTTTATGTTGAATTAATTCAGTAATGCAGTTTTATTTACCTCTCTCTCTTTTCTAGAACAAGCTCTGACATATGCAATAAAATGTAATGGCATGTCATGAATAGGTGCGTTAAATGTTGTTTTAAAATCTCAATATGATTTTCACAAATTTATCTTGGTTCTGACAAAAAACATGACAGAAGATGTCCACTGATTGTCATTGATCTTTCCCTCAACTGTTTCTGTCAAGTGTAGCACCTGCGTAAAGCAACATCCGATATCTCACACAACTCACATGAAAGGTGTGTGTGTTTCAGGTCAATTTCTCTTGATTTGTGAAACACTTTTAGCAGTTTGGGTGTGTGAGGCTAAAATACGGGACAAATTGCATCGCGAATGGATTTCATACGTAACGTAATTATTTCCCTTAATTATGGAACAATTCTTTATTTTACAGGACGTTAGCCATATTTCGTGAAACAATTTTACCTGACACTGCTTCAGCATGAGGGTGACACTCTCTCTCCACTCACTGTCATAAATTCCCACAGCCGATGATGCCGGTGTCAGTGACAACAGTTGGTAGGGGCATGGAATGGTAGCATCCAAGTAATAATACAGCAATTACAACAAACAATCTCCAGTTTCACAAAACAGCATCCTATACAGTCAGGGACACATTGTCTGTCAGTCATCACCCTATATTTACATCAGCGTCTCCCATAGAACATGTTTACATATGCCCTTCTGAGAACGCCGACAGGACAATACCGCAACTTGGCCATCTTCCCGGGAGTTTGGGGCCCCCTGCTTCTGCAGGCCCTGGGCTTAAGCCCAAGAAAGCCCATAGTTATGTCTTGTCAAATGTAATCATTTAAAATTCGCACTGAACGTCGAGCTGAGTGGCTGTTTGTTTTTCTGCAACTTATACGAAATGATGCCCCTCTGTTTGTGGTTACTGAAGGCTAGATGAACGACTTCTTAACTGCTCAGTCGCAGACCGCTTGTAATTAGCTCTTAGTAGCCAATCCGAACGCAGGAGCAGGACATACCAGAATACGTGTAGGGGGGAAAATTATGCAAACCATATGCTAATGTTAGGGAAGTGTTCTTTGTTTGCTGGGTCCTTGTCAAAGACTATACACCTTTGACTTGCTCACTGGGGTTTTGCAAGACACTATTTTATTCTCTGATAAGCTGCTCTTTGTTTGTGAAAAGAAGGCCTATTACACAAGTAAATTATTGAGAAAAAAAAACTGCTGTACTTATTTTCCTTCAGTGAGAGCTTACAAATAGCGTATAGCACCAGTCGCTCCCCCTCTAGCTCCTGCAAGAGCACTGCCCCCAGCACTCTGTAAGATTCATCTGTCTTCAAAATATAGAGGGGAGAGTAGTTTGGAGCATGTAAGTGCGGTCCCTTTAAAAGTGATTTCACTTTCAGAAAAGCCTGTTGGCATGGCTCCATCCACTGGACCGGACTGGGAGCCCCATTTTGAGTAAGATCACTCAAAACTTCAGTAGTAGCCAGCCAGCCCCAGAAACTGTCTCATCTCCTTTTTGGTCTTGGGCACTGGGCAGGCCGCAATTGCTGCGGTACCGAACTTCCACACGCCCAATTGCGCACTTCTTCGGGTTGGCCGTGAGCCCCTCCCACCACAGCGATCTCAAGACGGCTCTCAGGTTTTGCATGTGCCGCTGCCAATCATTGCTATAAATGATGATGTCATCTAGATAAGAAGCGGCTTATGGCGTATGTGGCTGGAGAATTTTGTCCATGAGAAGTTGGAATGTGGAGGGGGCCCTGAACAAATCGAACGGATGGGTCACAAATTGGTGTAAACCGAACAGTATGGAAAACAAAAAAGAATTCTCGGGAAATTGAGTTAAGGGATCTACCAATAACCCTTTGTTAAATCCAGTGTCAAATAAAATTGAGCCGTGCCCAACCAATTGAGCAATTCGTCAATCATTGAGGATTGGGTATGGGTCAGATTTAGACACTGCATTAAATTTTTGATATTCCACACAGAATCAGACAATCCCATCACTCTTAGGTACCAGAACCACCGGGCTGGCCCAATTGCTGTGTGACTCTTCTATTATGCCCATCTCGAGCATTGCCTCTAATTCTTTCTGAACTACCTTTATTGTGTTCAGGAAGGCGATGGGGCGGCTACGAACTACCACCCCCAGGGTGGTCTCGATGGTGCCCCGACTTGCACCAGACTTTGGTGGATGAAGGTTTGAAGACAGCTGGAATCCTCCAAAGCTTGATATGGATCCCCCTGGGTACAACCCAGCTTGACTGGGGAGAACCTGTGGAGTGTCGGGAATCCGGACCAGAGTGCCTACCTCCATTACAGGGCAACTGTCCTGGAAATGCCTTAGATCCCGTAGCTTCAACAGACCGGCCCAGCCCTCCCCTGGGCATCGCAAGCCTGGGCATCGGACCACCCAGCATCCTGGGGGAAGGAATGGGATGGAAAGAGGAGGGGCAGAAGTGGGGTTTGGGGGTAGGAGAGAGAAAGATAGAGAGAAGAGATCACTGCTTCCCGGAAACGCCCTAATGAATTCCTCAGCCAGCTGGTTCGCTTCCTCTAGCAATGCCAGATGGTGTCACTGGACACACTCGGCCATTCTACAGGGCAGCTGGGTGACGAACTGCTCCAGTACAACCTTGTTCACAATGTCCTGGGTGCCGCAGGGCTCCCCCACCAGCAATCATTTCCGTCAGGCATCCCAGAGCTGCTGTTCGAAGGCAAATGGGCAGCCGTGTTTTGGCACTTCAGGGCACGGAATGCTGTTGGTTCTGTACGGGGGTCTGGCCAACCCGTTGCAGAATGACTCTCTTAAATTCGATGTAAACGAGGAGGTTGGCTGCGGGGAACTTTTGAGCTGCAAGCTGTGCTTCCCCGAGGCAGGGTCAGGAGGCCTTTTTTTATAAAACCTTGATTAATTAAAATGTATTTGCCTATGGCAGTATATTTCATTTAGTCATACTTAAAAAGTTTATGCATTTCACAGTTTTCTATTGATGTGCTGTGAGTCCAAGATGTCATTAGCCTACACGTGTCATTGACCAGAAAGTTATTTTTAAAAAATGCTCCATTTTTCAATTCACAATGTAAAACATAAGGCTATCAGCACATCAGCATTTGCTCATGGTCAAAGATATTGCATCTGAAAATTAACCATTAACTATTTGATTTCACTTGGACAAAGATCTGTATTTATTGTGCCAGAAATAATCAACATTAAAAATCACTAAACTGTGCTGTAAAGACTGCATTTGTCTCTGATCCACCCCTTTTACATAAAAACATACAACCCCTCTCACTATAAAAAAGTATCACCTGTCCTCATTTTTACTTTCAGTTACTGCAGACAAAAAGTGCCTGATGTTTTGTTATTTGTGAATTTTCTTTTCTGTGAAATTGTTGAATTGAGTATGTCAAAAGATAACCATCTCAAGTATAAATGATGTTTTAAATCCACATAACCAAGACATAATAGTGAGTAGGTCTTCACAATTAACTGAAATAAAATATAAATCATGATATGACCTTGCACGATTATTAAAAGGGGCCATGGCATGAGCAATACAATTTACTTAATCTTTTGAAATATATGTGTTCATTGAACTACAAAAACACACTGTAAATTTCAGAATACAAATTACTAATTGCAAAAAAAGCAAAATTCTAAATTTATTGCAAAAATCAATATCACCTCACTATCTACTTCCGCAACTTTGTGACCTCACATGGGGGCTCAATAATGTATGGTCGCCTACTTTTATAGCATCACACTCTTGGCCCACCCACTGGCATTTAGTCGGAAGGTGAAGTGAAAGCAGTACAGATATTCCTACTATTCCAGCACACCAAAGAGGACTTACACAAGGCATCTTCTTGAGCCCATCTGGACTATATAAAAAAAACAATCTATATAAACATGCTCTAGACAGACATCATATACCATTGTCATGCATCTCGCACCACTTTTAAAAGAGTCAAGATCAGTCCCAAAAAAGGGCTGTGAATTGAATAAAAAAAATTATAGAATCAATTACATATGCCGATCTATTAACCAGATTAATCGCAATAATCACATGTATTATAGTTATTTGAGGGGATTTCACATCTGAGAAACACTGATGATATCAGATTATATATCTGTATCTTTGATAAGAATGTTTATGACATAATTTCCTCTTGATGTCAGTGAATCACAAAGTTAGCTGGTAAGGCTAAACTGCACATGCAAGATAGCTTATAGGCAAAACACCAGTCAAGAAATGTATTCAAAAAATGTATTATACTTTCCCCTCTAATAATTATCATTAATGATGTTCAAGAAAGGGTTGTGCTTTGTTCTGTTAATAGATAGTAAGAGGTAAATGTTTGTCAGCTTTTCTTTGTAAAATTATATCTGAAAATAATTTTAAAATAGTGTCAACAAACTTTCAGACTTCTTATTTTTAATGTAAAACATTTGTACTTTAATTTTTACATTGCATGTTAGCTGTTCTCTATTTGACAAATTACTGTTTCTGATCAAATTGTAATAAATGTATATTGTGAACTGTTATATTTATATACATACATGAGTAACTATTTAAGTGTGTAACCTTCAGGGAGAAAGAATGGCAAAGAAAGAGATCCATTTATGTCTACTGGTATTATACAGTTTTTCTTTGTGTGATTTGTGCAGTTTGATGCAGATATTTGCAGCACATTCGTCATAAAATCAACTATACCTTCACTATATAAGTTTGTATTGCACTTTTTCACATATATTTATGCATAAATAAATGCAATCTGTCATGAGACATTCAGTAGTTTACACATCACATGACTGAAAAAAAAGAATATTGTGCCTTAAGTGAAAAATCATCTTCTAAAATGTTCTCATTCTGCTATGTGTTACAAGGTCAAATTAAACTATATTTAAATTACAGTTGTTGTACCACCCCCAATGTTCAGTTGTAATAATGCTACATTGAATTTAAATGTATATTCTGCAGAAAATCACATAAACAACTATAATAAATGTAAAATATAGACCCATGGTTTCACATTTATGACTCCTGTTCAATGATAAATGTCTGTGTTATAAACTTCCAACAGTATTTGTTGGAACAAAATGACTCTTTCATCAAGAATCCCAAGAAAGCTAAATTCATACTCCAGAAGCTCTGCTACCTCTCTCTCCGTGTTCTGTTGCTGAATTTTCTCTTCAGCTTCTTCATACATTTCCTGAGTGAAGCAACCTCCCCCATTGGCTGCCACCATTTCATCAATTTTCTGAATTAACTTCTTTACTTGAGCTCGATCTGTCATTTTTGTGTTATCAAAGGCAACATATCTAGAACCACAGCTCTGGATCAGTTTACGGAGTTCCGTGTGACCTTTTTTTACATAGTTTTCTATTGTTTGACCATTGAGGGAATCTGCATGGGTGAAGACCACTATCATGTATTTAGAAGCTTCTTCACCAAAGAGCTCTTGCAGGGCTTTGACAGAATTTTTCTCCTCCGTTGTGAAACGGCCAATCTGTATCACCAGCAAGAACACATGAGGGCCTGGCGCTGATACCTGAATGCATCTCACAATTTCTTTTTTTATGAAATCTGATCGTTTGCTGGTGTCCATGATTCCAGGTGTGTCAATCACATAAATGTCTCTTTGGTCATGTACCTTTTTTTTTTGGCACAAGTGAGTGACAGAATTTGCAGAAGGGGATGACTTAAAAGCGTTTCTACCAAGGATGGTGTTTCCCAGAGCGCTTTTTCCCACTCCTGTTTTTCCAATCATTACTATACGAAGTGTTTGATCATTCAACACAACTAAATGAAAAAAGAAAAGTGAACATTGAAACATTTATAAATAACTAATTTTACTGTAACAGAATATTTGACAATATACTTTCGACAGTATGTCTGTTTCAGTTGTCCATTTACTCACAAAGTTCAACTTTCAAAACATTTTGAACACTGTAACTTTTACTGAATCAGCAGAACATAAAAATGTATTTAACCAGTTTATTAGAAACCTATAGGCAATCAGTCAAAGTGAAAAGTTTTATCACACAACTCACTTTGAGAGGAGAAAGATCTGGAACAACAGCACCATCCACAAGCCATTTCCTCCAGAAACCGTTTGCCTCAACAACGACTGAATCAATATGGTTGTGTGACTGTATTAGTACCAGCTTTTCTTGTGACGCCCCTGTACTGTTTATTTTTTTTATTTAAATGTACAGAGTTAGCTTTTAGTTTCACTGTTATTTACCTGCATCATCAGATGACATATACAACCAGAGGAGTTTCTAGAAACCTGATAGCCTAACAGACTGGAATTTCAACATGCCAAGTACAACCTTAATTGTTAACTTGGTTTTATATCTGCCTTTTAAAATGGTGTTCTTACGCTGAACTTGGGTGGCTGGAAAATCATGGCATTACTTTCTGATAATTCTCTACCAGTGACTTTGAACATTTTTCACAGACATTTCATAATGATGAAACTGTTTTAATCCTCCTTAAGAGAATGAAAAATGCTCAAGTGTTGATGAGACTGTAAACACAGTGCTGCTGGGAAAAACAACACAGATAAAGAGTCTGATAGAAAATACTATTTTTGGATGGAGCTGCTACCAGACAGGAAAGTCTACATTTGAAAAAGCTCTAGGGAGAATGCAGAAAAAGCCATTCTGTAATACTAAAGTACTTTTCCATTGACCAAGAACAAATTCAGAAAGTGACAGTATAGCAGAGATGGTCATTTTATCCAGAACTTCACTGATTTGTGTGTTTCTCCTTGTCCTGAAAGATAACAGCCCTCCCAGAAATAGATGGACATGTTCACACAACCAATGGTGCAAATACAATTGTTGTGGTGGTTGATAGCAAAGAAACATTTAGAAATGACTGTATTTCCATTTAACTACAGATTTCATTATTATTTTGAAATGATATGGGGAGAATGAAGCAGTTTCATGACTGAAAGTGGTATATAGGCCAATGTATTGAATTGTGCACAACAAGACCAGGAATGTGCATTACAATAAAGTAAATGCAGGAAAATACATTCAAATCTACTGAGAACCTGCAACAAAGCCAATCACATACTTAACATATTTTGGCCGAGCCCATTTTCCCATGTATTTAAGACAACTTGATTTTCTCTTTCATTTACACAAGATCTGTCCTGTCTAGAGAACTGGAGAAACTCAACATGTCGCAGAGTAAGTTTTGTGTTTTTTGCAACGTTTTTTCCTTTGTGATAAACTGCTTATTGGTGTTACTGCTTAATAATAGTTCTCAGGCAATGGAAAATTCTGACACCTTTATCAACCTGTGACTCAAGATCTACTGTAAAAATTATAGCAAGACTACAGAATGTATTCTATCATTCTTTCTCAAGGTCATTGGTTTTTGATAATGTTTCCGATTCCTCACATTTCTACTCTAAGCCATGCAAAGGCCAGCTTACATTTCACTAGATTTCAAAACTGAGAATAATTGATTTTTTTTGTTATAGGGGAGAATGTAAAGGTCCAGCAGTCTGTTGGAGGTGACAATCTGAACACTATGGTGCTGCTGGGAATAAACAGCAATGAAAAGTGCACGATAGGGAATGCCATTCTCAAGGAAGACCATTTTAAGGCTGCAAGCAACACATTTGTGAGGGTTGAGGGAAAAGTGGCTGGTCAGAAGTTCTGCATTATTAACACTCCAGACCTTATTCAAAGACCAAGCTGTGATCATGAAGCTAACAGTATGGAGGAAATGAAGCCATCATACACAGGTCAACGTATGTTCCTCCTGGTACTACAGGATTACAAGCTTTCAAAAGAAGAAACAGAGATGTTCACCCATCTGAAAGAGAGATTTGGAAGTAAAATGGTAGAAAACACAATAGTTGTACTGGTTACTAGCGAAGAAAAAAGATCTAGACAGCCATATAATCAAGCAGATGAGAACCTCGAAAAAGTCCTGGATCAGTGTGGAAAGAGAATTTGTTTTCATAACAAGAATCGAGACACAGAAGATACTGAGTTAATCCCACAGGTAATGGAAGAATGGAAAAGAATATGTGAGAAGCAAGCTCATGATTCAATCAACTTGACTTCTCAACCATCTGGTGGAGAAAAGTAAGACATATAGCCTACATGAGAACTGAACATAAAACATTAACAACGATCTCCATACATTTCTTCAAATTTAATTATTTTCAAACTAATACTAGATAGTTTAATCTGTAACATGTCCATTTATTCTATAGTGTATATGAGGAAGTTGATACCATAAAACAAATGATGAAAGAACCTCAAGTGTCAACAGTGTCAGAAAAAAACAAAGGTAAATCCTACAGGGTTTGCCTTCTAAATGAATGTAATAATGTCAACATGTTGATTTCGTCCTTACCTGTGCATCAAAAGAAATGGACTTGCCCTGTTTTTTTTTACCTAAATTACGTACGTTTTATGATTTCAAAGCTTTGAATTGTTTTAATTTTTCTTAGGGGAGAACATCCAGTCATCTGGAGGTGACTACATGACCACAGTGGTGTTGCTGGGAAAGAAAATCCATGACAAATGTCTAATAGGGAACACCATTCTTGGAATCGAGCATTTCAAATCAGAAAAGGCCACTTGTGAGAAGGCTGAAGGAAACATAGCTGGCCAGAAGTTCTGCATTATTATCACTCCAGACAATTTCCATAAATCAAATTCAGATCCAGAAGCTGACATTATTAAGGAGCTAAAGCCATCATACCCAGGTGCACGCATGTTCCTCTTGGTACTGCAGGAAAAAAAGTTGTCTCAAAAAAAGTTGGAGATGTTCTCCCGGCTGAAAAAGAAGTTTGGAAATAAAATGGAGGAAAGCACAATTGTTGTGCTGGTTCACAGTGAAGAGAAAAGATCCGGTCAGCCATATGACCAAGCTGATGTGAACCTCAGAAGAGTTCTGGACGAGTGTGGAAAGAGAATTTGTGTTCACAAAAAGAAACAAGATATAAAAGATACTGAGCTAATCAAACAGATGTTGGAATATTGGGGGAAAATGCAGGAGAAGCAGGCTCATGAATCAAGCATCTTTGCCTCTGGTGAAGAGAAGTGAGACATAACTATTGATCTTAAATCAATAACAATATCCTTCATACATGACTACAAACCATCTCTCCTTCAAACTCTATAATTAATTGTTATTTTATTCTTTAGAGCTTATACCCCTACACCAAAGAAAGAAAAACCTGACATTTCAATGATGTCACAAAATAACAACGGTATTTTATACAGATTTTGCCTTCTGAAATAATGTGATGAATTTAAAATTTTGATTTTGTTTTTTCTTACTTGTAGTTAAGGCAGTCTAAATTAGTCTCTTGTTATGTCACATTTAGTCAGGCAAAGTATTATCTTTGGCTTTTTTGATGAAGCTTTGACAATGGGGTTTGAAATGTTGTTTACACATTTCCAACAACCATATCCTCATGTGTGTTTGTCTGCTTCAGGGTAATGCATTAGGAATTGAATGTATGATTTATTTAAAAATATATATATATTTAAAATTATTCTTTAACTTAATCAGCAGATTTTTCTTGACTTTTCTTATAGATGCATGTCTTTTCAAATTAAGCTGGTGCATTCTAACTAAGACTAAATGAGTAGCATAGTGATTCAAGTTCTAAACTGCTAAATCAAATGTTGCAGGTTCAATCTCCTTTGAAAAGAGACCTTTGAATTTACCCTAGTGGAATTATCACCGCAGTAAATGTTCTAGATAATTTCAGATGTCCGTTAAATGACAAGAAACTTTGTCCTGCAAAGTTAGAAACTTATAGTCCTAAATGCATTGAGAAAAAGAAATGGACTTGCCTTGTTTGATTACAAAATTATGCATGTTATATGTTTTAAAAGCATTTCATTATTTTCATTTTCCTTAGAGGAGAACATCCAGCCATCTGGAGGTGACTACAAGATCACAGCGGTGTTGCTGGGAAATAACAGCCATGACAAATGTCTGATAGGGAACACCATTCTTGGGAACAATCGTTTCCAATTAGAAAGGGTTACTTGTGAGAAGGTTGAGGGAAACGTAGCTGGTCAGAAGATCTGTATTATTAACACTCCAGACCATTTCTATAAATCAAACTCAGAACCAGAAGCTGATCTTATCGAAGAGATACAGCCATCATACACAGGTCGACGTGTGTTCATCCTGGTATTGCATGAAAAAAAGGTGTCTCCAGAAGAGATGGAGATGTTCAACCAACTGAAGGAGAAGTTTGGAACGAAAATGGTTGAAAACACAATTGTGCTGGTTAACGGGGAGAAAAAGCAGTCTTCAATGGACAGACCTAAGGTGACTTTCAAGAGCGACTTCAACAGACAGATTTTGGATGAGTGTGGAACCCGAGTTTGTGTTTACAATAGAGACATGAAAAATACAGAGCTGATCAAACAACTGATGGGACACATGGAAAGCATACAAAAGATTCATACATTTAAATCTGGCCAAGAAAGGTAGGAAATATTGTGCATTAGGAGTTAAACTAATATAAAGAAAAAAACATTTATCAATAACTCTTCTGTTCCCGACAGGACATATGAAATACCACTTGGAGAGAGTCCTGTGCAGCTAATGGCAACACAAAGCAGAACAGGTAACAAACCCTTTGAGTTCAACCTTTTTAATTAGCATTTCTCTTACCTTTAGCTTAATTCTGGTCCTGTTGTTTGACATGGACTGTATCTTCTCATTAATCTTTCACATCATCAGTTAATGAGGTGCATCAGCCAGCAGCAATGACTGTCAGGGACTTCGTCATGACCATTGTGCTGCTTGGACAGACAGGAAGTGGGAAAAGTGCCTCAGGAAACACCATCCTGAAAAACCAACGTTTTGAGTCTTATGCCAGTTCTGTGCCAGTAACACAGGTGTGCCAGATGGCAGATGAGACAGTTTGTGGAATCAAGATCAGAGTCATAGACACCCCAGATTTCTTTAATGAAGACCTTAAAAACCAACATGAGCAGATAAAGCTGTGTAAAGAACTTACTCTGACAGGGCCTGTTGTGTATTTACTGGTCATGCAGCTCGGCCGATTCACAGATGGTGAGAGAGAGGTTCTTCCACACTTGAAGAGAGAGTTTGGCGAGGATGTGACTGTAAATACTGTGATTCTTTTCACTGGTAAAGAGAAACTGAAGGACAAGACTTTACAGGACTACATCAGAAAAACTGATCCAGAGCTTCAGGAGCTGATCAAAACCTGTGATTTTAGATGCCATGCATTTAACAACAATGAAAAAAGTCATCAACAGGTGAAAAAAATGATGGAGCTCATCATGGAAATGCATAGAGAGAGACACATTACCATTCCAAAATCTAGCCATCATAACAAGATAAACGAGAACAAAGACTGCAGAATCTTGTAGATAAACACAAAGTGTGCATGTGTGTTAAACAAATATCTCATATACGTAATATAGACCTAAAAAAATAAAATAATAATTATAAAATATATACATGAAACGCTTGAGTTTCTTAGTTCTTTTGTTGCAGATCAATCACTGTGACCAAAAAGCTAATTGGAATTTTACCTGTATTTACTGTTCGTTACTCTGGATTTGTTTGGATAAATGGCAAGTAATGTTGATTAATCTCGAATGAACATTTTATTATGATTTAACTATTTAAATAATATGTCTTTTATGTATTTAACAATGTTACATAATATAAGGTCTTAGGACTTTCACAAATTAGGAGTACAACTGATGCACCCTGAAGCTTTTCTGCACCCTCTAGTGGTAAAACAGGGATTGATCATTCAGTTTTAAAATGTTACATGCAAAGTTGTCATAATGTTCCTTAAAACAATAATAGTCTTAACTTAAGGCATGGTTCACCCAAGCATGAAAATTGTCATTTACTCACCATCATTTTATTCCAAACCCACATAACTAATCTATCTTACATGGAAAATAAAAATTAAGGATAAATAAAATGTCTGCCTCAGTCGTCATTCACTTTAACCATATTTATCTATACAGTTAAAGTGTAAATTGACAAAGACACAGTGTTGAATGAAAAAAATAAAATAAATCATACGAATTTAGAACATGTGAGTAAATAACAGCATTTAATTTGTTGATCAACAATCCCATTATCCATGTAGATTCATAAGGTTTATATGAATTCTCACTCACTAAGGGCTTTTTGCACAGCTACCATCCAAGATATTTCAATTTAGGAAAGACACAACAGCACATTATCATCATAGAATTATCATCACTAAAGCTTTTTTTGTTCGGGATAAAGTGTTGTGCCTAACCTATTCAGGCTATACTGTATGAAAATATGTGCAATGCAGTGATTATTCATAAGTTGATATTCATAAGAAGATATAGGAAATGAGTCATAAAATATGGCTGTGATTCAAAGACAAGGGCAAGAGTTTGCCACCTAAAGTTTTACACCTATAGAGATTAATAGAACTTTTGACAAGAAGTATAAAACTTGTTTAAAATGGTGTAATTATAAGAGGAAGACTCCACTCATATCAGTGCCCTAAAATTGTTATTCTATAATGGTCTTTATTTATTATTATTCTTTGTCGTTTCATGTTCATTTATATCATTGTTATAAAACCATGGCTTTCATAAAATTAAATATAAAATACAAATCTAGCAAACCAGTTAAAATAGCTGCGATGGATTTTACAGCATAGCTACACAAACTTTTCCTTAGCTTGCTTTATCTACATGCCCATAAGTAGCCTAATGATATTGCCCCAACTTTAAATTGAGAACAAAAAAAAGATTCCTGAAAAGTGGTATTATGTCTCTTCATTTGTGAGGGTGATTATTTTCTTCTTTATTTTGTACTTTTTTTTGTTGTTGTTGTTTAATACTTTCATCATAGGTGAAAGATATGCCTGCAAATAGAGTTGTCCATTTCTAAAATGGAATCTGTGTGTCAAATTCATTGTATTTTTAAGACCTTGATTAATTAAAATGTTTTTGCCTATAACGGTGTATTTCATTTTGTCACACTTAAAATGTTGATGCATTTCACAGTTTTCTTTTGATGTACTCTAAGTCCATGATGTCATGCATGTGGATGTATGTCATGCATGTGGATGCCTACAAGTCTCTTTGACCAGAAAGTTGTTTGAATGAGTTTATTTAAAACATTGCTCCATTTTCCATTTCACTGTGTAAAATATAAGGCTATCAGCAGATCAAAAAGGTGGCATGTGTTCATGGTCAAAGATATTGTATCTGCAAATTAACCATTAACTATTTGATTTAATTTGGTCAAAGATCTGTGTTTATTGTGTAAAGCTCAGACTTTGGTTCTTATCCACCCCTTTCACCATAAAAATATACAACCCCTTTCACCATAAAAAATATCACCTGTCCTCGTTTTTTAATTCAGTTACTGCAGACAAAAAGTGCCTGATGTGTTCTGTTATTTGTGAATTTTCTTTTCTGTGAAAAAATAATTTTAGATTTTAATATGTCAAAAGATAACCATCTCAAGTGTTAATGCTGTTTAAATCCTCATAACCAAGACATAATAGTGAGTAGGGTTTCAAAATTAACTGAAATAAAATATAAATCATGATATGACCTTGCACAATTATTAAAGGGGTCATGACATGAGCATTACAATTTTTCTTGATCTTTTGACATAAGTGTTCATAATACTACAAAATCATACTGTAAGTTTCAGAACTTCCTCCTAAATGCAAAAAAAAACCCAAGCTGAAAAAACACCTTGATATCAACTTTCATGACTTTGTGACCTAAAACGGGGCTCAATAATGTATGATTGCCTCTTCAACAAGACGACAACACCTACTTTTATACCATCACACACTTGGCCCACCACTGGTGCTTAGTTGGAAAGGTGCAGTGAAAGCAGCACAGATAGGCCTATTCCTGCACACCAAAGAGGACTTACACAAGCCATCTTCTTGTGCCCATCTGGACTATAAAAAATAAATAATCTAGAAACTATCTATATAAACATGCACTAGACAGACATCTTTTACCATTGTCATGTATCTCTACACCACTTTTAAAAGAGACTGGGTCAGTCCCAAAACTTAGTGAGCTGCCTCACTATCTCCAGCCTACATAGACAGCTGTCTTCTATGGCAGCATCCTAACTGAAATGGAGCCTCAAAATAGACCAATTTGGAACACACAACTCCAAGGGTCTTTCAAATAGCATTCCTCGCGCACAGCGCATGGGAGACTTGACTCGCTTCTAAAGAAATTTTTTAGAAAATCAATTGCATACAGTATGCCGATTAATAAATCAGATTAATCGAAATTTGTCACATGTATTATTGTTATCTAAGGGGATTTCTCAACTGAGAAACTCTGATGAAATCAGAGTCCTTATCTGTACCTTTGATAATAATATTTATGACTTAATTTGCTCTTGATGTCATTGACACTATCACAAAGTGTTTGTCAGCTTTTCTTTGTAAAATAAAATCTGAAAATAGTTGTCAAATTGTGTCAAATGTCATTAAAAAAATACAGACTTCTTATTTTTAATGAAGTAAATTTGTATTTTAATTTTACATTGCATGTTAGCTGTTCTCTATTTTACAAATTACACATGGTGTTCTCCCACTGTTTCTGATCAAATTATAATAAATGTATATTGTGAACTGTTATATTTATATACATACATGAGTAACTATTTAAGTGTATAACCTTCAGGGAGAAAGAATGGCAAAGAAAGAGATCCATTTATGTCTACTGGTATTATACAGTTTTTCTTTGTGTGATTTGTGCAGTTTGATAAAATCAACTATACCTTCACTATATAAGTTTGAATTGCACTTTTTCACTTATATTTACACATAAATACATGTCCTAAAATGCAATCAGTCATGACACATTCAGTAGTGTACACATCACATGACTGAATGCATTTGTTAAAGTCTCTAAAACAAAACTCTTTCTAAATATTACAAAAAGAATACTGTGCCTTTAAGGAAAAATCATCTTTAAAATGTTGCATTCTGCTGTGTGTTACAAGGTCAAATTAAACCATTTTTATATTACAATTGTTGTACCACTATAGGAATACTTCCGAAGCTTTGTTATCTCCCTCCCAATGTTCAGTTGTAATAATGCTACATTGAATTTAAATGTATATTCTGTACAAAATCACATAAATTAGTATTTTAAATGTAAAATATAGACCCACTTTTTTCACATTTATGACTCCTGTTCAACGATAAATGTCTGCTTTAGTTCCAACAGTATTTGTCGGAACAAAATGACTCTTTCATCAAGAATCCCGAGAAAGCTAAATTCATACTCCAGAATCTCTGCCGACTCTCTCTCCATGTTCTGTTGCTGAATTTTCTCTTCAGCTTCTTCATACATTTCCTGAGTGAAGCAACCTCCCCCATTGGCTGCCACCATTTCATCAATTTTCTGAATTAACTTCTTTACTTGAGCTCGATCTGTCATTGTGTTATCAAAGGCGACATATCTAGAACCACAGCTCTGGATCAGTTTACGGAGTTCCGTGTGACCTTTTTCTACATAGTTTTCTATTGTTTGACCCTTGAGGGAATCTGCATAGGTGAAGACCACTATCATGTATTTAGAAGCTTCTTCACCAAAGAGCTCTTGCAGGGCTTTGACAGAATTTCTCTCCTCCGTTGTGAAACGGCCAATCTGTATCACCATCAGGAACACATGAGGGCCTGGTGCTGATAGCTGAATGCATTTCACAATTTCTTTTTTCATGAAATCTGATGGTTTGCTGGTGTCCATGATTCCAGGTGTGTCAATCACATAAATGTCTCTTTGGTCATGTACCATTTCTTTGTGGCACACGTGAGTGACAGAATTTGCAGAAGGGGATGAATTAAAAGCGTTTCTACCAAGGATGGTGTTTCCCACAGCGCTTTTTCCCACTCCTGTTTTTCCAATCATTACTATGCGAAGAGTTCGACCTATCAAAAAACAACAAAAAAAGTTAGCCTATGTCCCTGTCCCAAATGGCACAATTTATTCGAATTATATTATAGGTAGTGGTGTAGTAGTGTCTGATAAGTTGTAGTTTTATTGCATAAATTATGTTTATGTAACATATGTATATACATATATTTACATATATTTACATTTAGCAGGGAAATAAATCTAGAGCACAAATTATGATTACTCATTTTGAATCAGACACTGGAAATGTCCCGCCCCTTACTGAAACAGAAATTAGTACTGGTTTGCAAATATCCAATCGCGTCTGAAACGAACGTTCTGATTGGTGGATCAGCTCATTCGGACTCTCTGTCTTGTTCGTACCATCAGTTGCGCTACCGCCTACCGCTGCTCTGTGCCCGTTTATAGAGAATCTCTGTACACTTTTTAAAATATTAATAAGAAGAAAAACACAATTCACACAACTTAGATTGAAAAAGTTCCGGGTCAAAGACGACTCATTGTTCTGGTGGCCATACGTATCTTTACTTCTTTTAGGTGGGCATATGCCGTACGCCTAGTGTGTCACATTTGACAATTTAGTGCCCTCAGCATCCTTTGCACCCTAAATGCGCCCTCCGTCTGAGACCGTACTGGTGCGAGCTTCTCAGCAGTCTACTACCCAACTCATGTCCAATCACAGGGGACTGGAGATTTGAGCTAGAGGATAAATCATGGATCATAAATCATTATTCATTTGGAACGCTTGCTTTTCTTGTGTATACAGTATCACTTTTTAATGTTATGTGTATAGCTGGTTTAAATACCAGTTTACCAGAGATGAAATTACTCTTTCAATTGAATAGTGTTTTGTTTGTTTGTTTGTTTTTTGTTTTTGCTAATGTTGTTTCAAAGAGGATTTTGGTACTGTTGTGAGTCTTACGCTTTTACTGTATGACTCATGCACTCTCATTCACCTTACTGGTCTGCATTCGCTTATGTCACTGTGGCAGGGTGAAGGGCGGTGCCGGGCCGTGATTATATATACCTGGTCCCTTATCGGGCTAATTAAGCCTCCGAGAGGGAAAAATGCCAACTGCAGAGGGTGGTGCGATGAGAGAGGGATCATTTACGGTCAGCTGACCATCATGTGTGTGTTTGTTCAAGTTTTTTATTAAACTATTATGTATATTGTCAAGCTGGTTCTCGCCTCCTACTTGCCCATTTAAATCCCTTTACAGTCCTCAAAGTCTGGGCTCGAGGAGGACCACAAGGGCTAGGGTGCTATTTGGGACAGTGCCTATGTCTCAATGTCAGCTGTCCAAATACTCAGAAAGTGTTGGAATTTTGGAACATTATTCAACTTGTCTCCAATCAGCAGAACACAAAAATGAATTAAGCCATGAGCTGCAGTTTATTATTAAAATAGGCAACTAGTCAAAGTGAAAAGTTTTAACACACAAGTCAATTTTATTTGTTTACCACTTCTCACAATACACATTGTTTCAAAGCAGCTTTAGATAAGGTCATGCCTGGATGTCTTTATAAAAAGCGACCGCGGAAACTAAAACCTGAAGAGTAAACAGACTCATCTAGAGGAGCCAGTCCTCCCTTATATGCAATTATTACTTTTGCATCATATGTATAAAACAAATAATGTATTCATTGAATAGATTTATGTGATAAAAAATTTAAATATAAGAGTAAGGCTGTTATAATTATTACATTCATAAATATAAAAAGCTATTGATTGAGATAAACAACTTACTTTGTGTCGTTGAAACAGAGGAGAAACAACACGGAAACATGCACTTTAGACACTCCATTACCTTCAGCAACAGTTTGCCTCAACTGCGATGCAATGTGTTTGCATGACTGCATTAATGTACCAGCTTTTTTGTGACAGCCCTTTTGGCCATGCCCATTTTTCTCATGCATTTAAGACAGAATAATTTTCAGTTTCATTTACTCTGTCCAGAGAGCAGGAGAAAAGTGAAATGACTTTTACTGAACTCACCATTTTTCTCTATTAATTTGTGAATCTGAAACTCAACATGTCCGAGCGTAAGTGTTATGTTTTTTGTTTTTATGTTTTTTCTTAAATTTAATTGTTTTTAGTGTTTTTCTTATGATTTACAGTAAGACAGAGAGTTGCTCATGGTAATGGTATCAACACAGACTCTGCTTGGTTAAATTCATTCATTTGCATTTATTTTCAAGCTTAAGCTCTCAGCTATCAAAAGGCTCAGTTTTCACATGACTTGATTTCACAACTGCAAATTAAAGTTGTGATTTATATATATATATAGGGGAGAGTACAAAGTTCCAGCAGTCTAGTGGAGGTAACAACATGATTGCCATGGTTCTATTGGGAAAGAAAAGCAACGACAAGTGCATGATAAGGAGTGCCATTCTCGGGGAACAGCATAAAGGAGACCCATATGCGAGGGTTGAGGGAAGAGAAGCTGATCAGATGTTCTGTGTTATTAATACTCCAGACCATTTCCAAAGCCCAGATCAAGAAACTATAGAGGAGCTGAAGCTGTCATACACAGGTTCATGTATGTTCCTCCTAGTACTGCAAGATGAAAAGCTCTCACAGGAAGAAATCGAGATGTTCGACCAGCTGAAATATAGATTTGGAAGGAAAATGCTGGAAAACACAATTGTTGTGCTGGTTACCAGTGAAGAAAAAACATCCGGACAGCCATATGACAGAGCAGATGAGAACCTCAAAAGAGTTCTAGATGAATGTGGAAAGAGAATTTGCATGTTCAGCAAGAATCAATGCACAAAAGATAGTGATCTAATCATACAGATAATGGAAAAATGGAAAAGAATACAGGAGAAGCATGAAGCTCATGAATCAAGCAACATTTCGTCTGGTGTAGAGCAGTAAGACACACAATACATTTGAAAATTAAGTTAAAATCAATTAAAATAATCTTCACACATGATGTATATATGTAACATGTCGTTTTATATTATAGCATATATGAAGAAGTTGTTACCTTTAAGGAAAAATCTCAAGTGTCAATGGAGTCAGAAAAAATCAAAGGTATTTTTCCAAAGGTACAAAGGTTTAAAAAGTTGTTTATGGTCTTCCAGCTACAACACAGGTGTGTTTGTTCCCGAGTAATTGGTTATGAATTGAGAGAATGTTTGAGTAAATTTTTATCTTTTTACATTTTTCATAAAATTTGTCAGAAGGCAGCTTTTCCTAGCTACATCTCATATAATTGTACATTAAAGCGGCTAACACAAATTCTGCAGGTCAATCCCAAACAGATATTTTCAGTGAAACTGTCACTGCTGCAAATAAACAAGACCATTTCAAATGACAAGTAACTCTGTTGTGCAGCGTTCATAATGTTCTTCATGATTGTAAATATCCTCCAAACTTGTATTCCTAACTGCATAGAAAAGCATTAAAAAGATGACTTGCCTTGTTTGATGACTTCAAATTTTGAATTGTTTTAATGTCTCACAGGGGAGAATGTCTGGTCATCTGGAGGTGACTACAAGATCACAGCAGTGTTGCTGGGAAATAACAGCCATGACAAATGTCTGATAGGGAACACCATTCTTGGGAACAATCGTTTCCAATTAGAAAGGGTTACTTGTGAGAAGGTTGAGGGAAACGTAGCTGGTCAGATGGTCTGTATTATTAACACTCCAGACCTTTTCTATAAATCAAACTCAGAACCAGAAGCTGATCTTATCGAAGAGATACAGCCATCATACTCAGGTCCACGTGTGTTCATCCTGGTACTGCATGAAAAAAAGGTGTCTCCAGAAGAGATGGAAATATTCACCCAACTGAAGGAGAAGTTTGGAACGAAAATGGTTGAAAACACAATTGTGCTGGTTATCTGGGAGAAAAAGCAGTCTTCAATGGACAGACCTAAGGTGACTTTCAAGAGCAACTTCTACAGACAGATTTTGGATGAGTGCGGAACCCGAGTTTGTGTTTACAATAGAGACATGAAAAATACAGAGCTGATCAAACAACTGATGGGACACATGGAAAGCATACAAAAGAGTTATACATTTAAATCTGACCAAGAAAGGTAGGAAATATTGTACATTAGGAATTAAACTAATATTTAGACAGGCCTATATCACTCTTCTGTTCTCAACAGGGCAAATGAAATACCACTTGGAGAGAGTCCTGTGCAGCTAATGGCAACACAAAGCAGAACAGGTAACAAACCCTTTGAGTTCAACCTTTTTAATTAGCATTTCTCTTACCTTTAGCTTAATTCTGGTCCTGTTGTTTGACATGGACTGTATCTTCTCATTAATCTTTCACATCATCAGTTAATGAGGTGCATCAGCCAGCAGCAATAACTGTCAGGGACTTCGTCATGACCATTGTGCTGCTTGGACAGACAGGAAGTGGGAAAAGTGCCTCAGGAAACACCATCCTGAAAAAGCAACGTTTTGATTCTTACGCCAGTTCTGTGCCAGTAACACAGGTGTGCCAGATGGAAGAGGAGACAGTTTGTGGAATCAAGATCAGAGTCATAGACACCCCAGATTTCTTTAATGAAGACCTTAAAAACCAACATGAGCAGATAAAGCTGTGTAAAGAACTTACTCTGACAGGGCCTGTTGTGTATTTACTGGTCATGCAGCTCGGCCGATTCACAGATGGTGAGAGAGAGGTTCTTCCACACTTGAAGAGAGAGTTTGGCGAGGATGTGACTGTAAATACTGTGATTCTTTTCACTGGTAAAGAGAAACTGAAGGACAAGACTTTACAGGACTACATCAGAAAAACTGATCCAGAGCTTCAGGAGCTGATCAAAACCTGTAATGCTAGATATCATGCATTTAACAATGATGAGAAAAGCCATGAACAGGTGAAAAAAATGATGGAGCTCATCATGGAAATGCATAGAGAGAGAGGCATCACCGTTCCAAAATCTTGCCATCAAAACAATAAATTAAAGGAGACCAAAAACTGCAGAATCTTGTAGATTAGTGGTTCTCAACCAGGAGGCCTCAGCAAACTTGCAAGGTGGCATAAAATTATTTAAGCAAAGTTAAATATTTTATAATATGACTGGCTATTAATCAATTTAAAAGTGCTATATATGTTAAAATCAAAATGTACATAAAATTTTTATTCAAGAAACTTCTGGAATCGTAAAATTTATATCAATTGATTATTTTAATGAACTGCTATTCCTACAGTAGCATCGAACTGTACCTGCATGTTTATTGTAAGCAACACTGGATTTTTTTTGGATAAATGACAAGTTAATATAGAATTAAATGTTAATAGGTGAACTACTGTATTTAAATGAAATAAATTAGAATCAGAATCAGTCCTTGTTTTTGGCATCTATCATTGTTTTTTTTAACAATATTTTTTAAGTTATTCCCTGGACAAGCACATAGAATAACTTTTGATAAAAAACATAAATCTAAATAGAATAAAGTGGAAAAAGAAAGCTGACAAGCCTTATTCAAATCTCTGAGTGCATTTTAGGCTAACTAAGTTTACATGGACACCAGAAAGCGGCTTATTGCGAGAAAGTGGTTCATTACAAGAAAGAAGCATATCTGTTTATATGCACTAAATAGGTGTACGGCATACTCTTTACTAGCATATACATGCGGCACCGTCAGTAAGCAGCTTTCTCCACAGCAACGTAATTTCCCAGCAATGCTTGAGTAAATAACTAAGATTTACCTATTTTCTCCTCCGTTGCTTTGCTTTATTTCCAGATATGCCACAGTTGTTTCTGTGTTTGTTTTCTTAACTTTCTATCGTGATCTGCAGTGGATTGCGCTGCAGTAGTGGGGTTTCCCTCATAAAAAAATCTCTGGGATTTGCCCAATGTACAAGGGCATATACACAAATGTGAGGGACAGTCGATATTTTACACTGGTGTGCATAAAAGGGTATAGTTTATAGTGTATGTGCTTTCACCTCTGTAGTCCCAGAAATTTTGAATAATTTCTGCTGTATTGACTTGTTGTTGGGCTCCATTCTATGACGTTTATTATCTGTTGTGATCAAGCACATGCGCACGCCTCAAAAACCTTTAAGAAGGCCACTTCTGTATTTACATGGCCGCATTAAACCACGTTCTCTGGGAGAAACACAGGTGTGTTATAGGGCTGAAACGATTAGTCGACGTTATCAACAATAAAAAAAATTGTCAACAAATATTTTCGTTGTCGAATAGTCGTTTGATCTCATTTAACGTAACATGAGATCACATTAAACTCTAATGATGATGCGCGAGGACGAATTACACAGCTCACGGTCCAGATGCACTCTAAACTTTCCAAATAGCTTTAGGTGATGTAGAACGCAAAGTATAAGGAAATTATAATGCAAAAATACTAAATAAGTAAATACAGAAGCTCTCTCGTTATGGAATATGCAGAGCCAGAGCTCTTTAAAGGAAACACCCTGGTGATACATCGTATATTTAATGCATTATAGCTTTATTGAAGTTCAAATAATATGGAAGCAGATCATGTAAATAACTACAAACTTGAAACAGGTATTTCTTTGTGCAGTCAGCGCCTCTTCTATGAGTTGTGCAAATCTCCCGATCTAAGAGGGAGAGATTGAAACTGCACCCGGCTGATGCACACTCTGTCGCGGGGACGCTCATCCCTCGAGCGTGCACGCTTAATGCAGCTATTATTACATGATGCACGTGACTTATTGAATCATAATGTGTGTTTCTAATCTTGAAGAAAATACATATAGATAATAAAGCTGGCAATATGCAGCTTTATTAATAAGAGAGAGGGTTTTTTTTGGTTAAAGATGGATTGGAGTGTACAGAAAGGTGAGAGAGGGTAGTCTTCGCCCCATTATACACTGCAACAAAATATGTTTCTGATTTATTTATTTTTTGGCTTGTTTTCCCATTTAAATATCTAAAACTCCTTTAAAACAACATACATTTTCTTTAGCAGCTATACTGCAGAAGAAAAAATTGTTAACTGAGAATGTCAAATATAAAATTAAAAATACATATATTTTTAAATATCTTAGAATCCTTTAAAAAAAAGATGCATTCACCTGTGAAGCAGCATATAAGATATTTAGAGGATAGATCTTGAATATAAGTATATTTTGTCTTTACTGCACTAATACACTTATATTTAAGATGCATTCTCTTAAAGCATGTCCAAATATCTTATATGTTGCTTCTCAGGTAAATGTATCTTGTTTTAGACCATTTTAAATGGAAAACAAGACAAAAACACGTATAACAATAGGATTTCTTTCAGTGAATTCCTTTACTTTATTAAACTTAAAAATATATATATTTTTCATTTAGAGATATTTTTAAAGATTATTTTGTCCTCTTTACTTTCAATAAGCATGTTTAATTCAACCTTTTATGTCAGGGCACTAGATGAATAATCGGTTAAGAGCTAATTATTTATCATTACAATAATCACAGAATAGTCGAATAATCGTTCTAATAATCATTAGATTACCAAAATAGTCATTAGTTGCAGCCTTTGTGTGTTAAACCACTTTCTCTTAATCCCTTAAATGGCATAAAGAAATCTGCATTCTTGTTTACATGATGTTTTAGAACACTGCTTTCAGAAAAAAACCCTGGAATAAACCATATTCTTAAGTGCATGAAAAACATGATCACTTATAGCAGCACATAAAACCGCATGCTGTCAGATGCACCACTCCATTCACCCATTTAAAACCTCAAGAGCTTAAAATACTAATGCAAATGGGAAATCAAAAAACTGAAAAAGCTTTTCAGAACTCTTTTATGGTTATAAATATGGTTAAATTGGTTGTTTGTATTCTGATGTTATTTTAAGGTCATAAGTTTTGATTAGGTTGTAAGATGTCACTCACACAACATCAATGTTGGTGCCACCAGCCCCACCAAATACACACACACACACACACACACACACACACACACACACACACATAAAAAGCCAAAAACCCATTGACAAATTACATGACCTTTGGAGCCCTATAAACTTTATATTAAATAGTCATGTAAAGGTGACACATTTTTACACCTTGAACCATTAATACCTGGACAATTTTCAAACTGCTTCAAAAGATTAACTCCTAAAGACATGAATTGTAATTTTGCGATATATGTAGGAAATCACGACCACTCACATTAAAATAAAGTCTCCAGTCATTTCTACAAATGATCTAAAAGATGTTTTATTCTACAAGGAGAGGCTCCGCATATGGGGGCTGCCATGATAGAATCACATGACCAGTCAACTACTCACTTAATCTCAGTTACCATCCTGTTATATGACACTTTCACTCATTGATTAAAGTAATCATGGCTGACTGTGAATATTAAATTTCCACGCCACTTGGTGTCAGTGTAAGTCCAAGATTACACAAAGATAAAGTGCAACTTTAAAGCATTTTTTTTCCTTATGTACTAGCCTTGTTTTATTGAAGGAATATTCTGGGTACAATAAAAGTTATGTTGGTTGCCAAAAAAAAAAATCATTTTGTCTCGTCCCCTTTTTCTTTAAAAAAGCAAAAATCTGGGTTCCAGTGAGGCTTTTACAATGGAAGTGAGTGGGGCCAATCTGTAATTGCTAAAATACTTACTGTTTTAAAGTATAGCCATAAGACATTAACAATATGTGTTAAACATGATTTTAGTTTGATAAAATCACTTTCTAACCTTTTCTGTGTAAAGTTAAATCAAATTTTACTATTTATTTGCCATGACGATGTAATGTCAACGAACCCTAAAATTACCATTTAAACCATTTTACAGCTGAAATATGTTTAACAGAAGAATTAATGTAAGGCTTTTATCAAATTATAACAAGTTTAATGTAAAAAAAAAAAAAAAAAAAAAAACTTACTAACCCTTTCTGTGTTAAAGTTATGCAAGTGTGCAAATGGCGTATGCCCCAATTAAAGTTCCAAGAAGTCTGGTCTTGACATTTCCTTCCCATGCAGCAAAGGTCTGGACAATAATAACAGTGTCAGAAGTCAATAGTGCTATGGGCCATGGCTATAACAAAAAAAGAAAATGCAATTTTGGAATAGTTATACATTCCCAAAAGTACCCCAAATAGTACTTTGTAAAAGAAGAAGAAAAAAATAGCTAAACAGTCAACATAGTATATGGGCATTGGGGTCCCAGAGACAGAGGAAGTAGTGGCGTATGGGGGATATTCTACAAAAAAAATATATATTTCAGTTCATCAAATGAGTGCCCTTTGATATGATTATTAGGATACAAGCATAACAGTTCGTTTTGAAACAGAGTGCACGAAATCCAGTGTTTTCAATATATAAAGTATACTCTCACGGAGCACTTTATTTGGAACACCCATTTCTTAATGTGATGATCTAATGAGCCAATTGTGTCGCAGCAGCGCAATGCAAATATAGGTCAGGAGGTTCAGTTAATGTTCACATCAACCATTAGAACGGGAGAAAAATGTGATCTCAGTGAATTCGACTGTGTCATGCTTATTGGTGCCAGACAGGCTGGTTCAAGTATTTCTGTAACTGTTGATCTCCTGGAATTTTCATGCACAACAGTTTCTAGAGTTTTCAAGATACAAAAAAAATCCAGTGATCGGAAGTTCTGTTGACAGAAATGCCTTGTTGATGAGAGAGGACAATAGAAAATGTGCAAACTAATTCGAGCAGACAGAAAGGCTACAGAAAGTTCGATAAACACACTGTACAATTGTAGTGAGCAAATAGAATCTCGGAATGTTGAACCTTGAGGCGGATCGGCTACAACAACTGAAGACCATGTCCAGCACATTATTAGGATCATTATGTTCCTAATAAAGTGCTTAGTGAGTGCATGTATAAAATCGACTACTCACGTGATGCCCATTTATTCACTGTAAATTAATTTCGTTTTCTGCATGGACTGGGTCTGTATGAATTTGTATTTTTTATTTAGGAGGTATGGCATAGCAATTAACAAGGAAAATAAAAAATGTCACTTCATGTCAAAAATTTTGGAGACCACATGCTATTCAGCATTTAATTATTATTTCAATTGCTTTGCAATGTAAATACAATATGGTAACCCCCTACAATACACGTTTTCATAGGCATAAAATGCAACACTCCTAGCTCTGGCTCTCTACTCACAAAGGGGTCCCTGGCTTTAAAATGGTTGAAGACCCCTGGTTTAATCTTACTAAGGATTGATATTTGACAAGCAAATGGACATCAACTTAGCAATATCTTTGAAAACGAGAAGCCACTGAAAATAGAAGGCAAGTTTAATATAATTAAGACCATTACCATCTAGGCCTCGAACCCCTACGCAATCAAATGATACCCTTTTCATAATATTTCCTTTTTTCACTGCTTATTCAATTTCTATTGCATGCTTTCAGTAACAGATAAATTTTACCTTCTAGTAAGTGTAGCTACACAGCAAAAAAAATTGATGTGTAGATCCTGTATGAATTTTACAAGTTGCAGCAAACAATTATGTATGGTCTTGTTTAATCTTCCCAAAAGGTACAAGTAAAAACAAGGTCTGAAGTACTTACAGCTTTTCTGCACCTTCAGTGGCAAAACAAAATGACAATTAATCTTTACAACATTACATGGGCAAGTTTCTAATGTCTATCTTACCAAAAAGAAAAAGTACATCACAGGAGGAAAAAAAATAATATTTTTAGGGTGTTTTCAATATTCATCATTAAATACCTTGTGATGAGAAAAACACAGCACATAATCATTACAAAAAGATTTATTAATGGTTGACTGATGAACAATGTCCAATTAGCATATTTACAGAAAATTATCTACACATTGGAATGAGCAGTTGGCAAGAAAAAAAAATGAATGGCATCAATAGGGGAGCAGGAGCACAAAGATGGAGAGAAAAATAGACTGAACAAAAGGGGAGTCTGTACATGCTGCACCCACAGCGTCTGGTAAAGCTAAGACCAGGCAACCATCATTAAGTGCACCCATATATTTGCCGACCTTAAAGTATGGCTTAGATGATCACGGAAATGTGAATCCATTGAGGCGGCAACCACAGCAGACACGGAGATGTAAACTGCATTTTTCCAAAACATCAATCCAAACAATTTCTACTATGCAGAATAAAAACCTGCAGCTGATGGAATTCAGCCCTCTTCTTGTTTTTAAGCTGACTCTTCATCAATCTTGGGTGCCAGATAGTATTTAACGTGTCCCATATCTGCAATCTTGTACTCAACCACTGTTGGAATAAATAAGAGTCAGATTATTTTTCGATTATTCTAATATAAAGACAAGAAATTTTACAAATTAATTGTTATTAGAATTCAAGAGTGTCAAACGTCCATACCAAGTGGAATGTCTGCGGACATGCTAAGTGTGACTGTCTTGGACAGGGGAGTGGCCTTGGTGAAAAAGTTCAGGTAGTTCAATGCAAAAATTAGTTGTACTGGCTCATTCATCTCAATTGTAACCTGTGAGAGTAAACAGCAGTGCTCATTAAACTCACACAAACCAAACAAAAATTAACAATTGTCAGATTTGTGTTTGTCATCTATAACCCAAAGAATGAATGTTACCGCTTCATCCTCCTTGTCAACATTGCTGGTCTGTGAGAGCTTAATGTTGCCTGTGCCCAGCTCTCCACTGGCAGAGAACTTCACTCCATCTTTGGCACAGGAGATCATGACAGCATCGCCAATCTGTGACAGGTCTCTGCAGATTCGGGCAAATTCACCAGAAGGCATCTTCACCACACAGCTGTATTCTTGTTCCTGAAGAGGGAAGGAAACAATAGAATGTGATTAATGGACACATTGTGGAAGGCTTTTAGACTAAACAAAATACATTTTTCTAGACATTTTCAGAGTGCACACCTTCTCTTATCAATGGAACAAAACAAATTAACAATCATTAGAATTAACAGTTTGTACAAAGTAATTATCTCACTGGTATTCCAAGCTGCTCCACATCCAGGTCCATCAATTTCATCTCATAGTCTGAAACTTTCTCCTGATCTGAAAAGACAATAGAATAAATACACACAAGTCAGACAAATGATTGCCAAAGGAATATCAGTATAATTTTATCAGAGTTGGCTCAAGTACTAAATCTATAAATTTTACACTAAATGTGTTATTTGTATTGATAGTGTGCCGTATCCAAGCTATTCAGCCTATATGTAAACTTTTGCAATGAAGTTATTAATAACTTCATGCCAAATGCAAGACAAAACATGAACATTATAAAGGATATGCAAGCTTTAAACTCACTGAGTGTTTCAAAGACGAGGGCAAGAGAATCTGCATTGTCTTCTGCTCTGAGTGTGATGATATCTTCATTTCCAGCACACTTCAGAATCTTTGACATGCTAAAAAAAAGGAATAATTTCACTAGCATGGAAGCCCAGGTTTACATTCTGAGATAATCTTTTTGACTCAACTATATTTTCCACAACATATAGATGTTTTAAATAAAAGAACGTTAAGTGTTGTGTATCTTCATTTATACCAAGTCTTTCTTTGTCTTTTCTAAAGCCATATCTTCAATCATCCACCCCGTTCAATTTCCCGCCAACCAAATTCAGAGCGCGTAAATGACGTCATAATCATAAGTATGGGAAGTGTGCAGGAAATATTCTGCGCGCCAAATACCTCCAAAGATAAATGTGAACAGAGACTATCGGAGATATATTAAAGCTATATATTTAAACAATACTTTAAAAAAAAACAGTATTGTTAAATTATGTGCTATATTCGTCTTAATCTTACAAACTGCGCGGTCCCGTTTCTCGTGCAGTTGGCGGGCATGCACAGCCATACTCAACTTTCACTCTCTACGCAGTTCCAAGAAAAACAAAGAATAAATTAGCTAATATCGTTTAAATTAGTACCTGCTCAAATTGACGCCCATGGCCAGGTTTCTGTCGCAGCGGTAAGAGTCGAAGCCATCGCTCCGGAGTGTGAGCTGTACCAGAGACACATGAGATGAGTCCATGCTCTGCAGAGAGATGCCCGATGAACTGACATCCCAGCAGGCTTCGGTGATGAGGTCTTTCAGAGCCTCCAGAACCTTCTTAAGGATTGAGCCTTGAACGAGACGTGCCTCAAACATTGTTCTTCAAATAGTGGTAAATTTAATTCCTGTTACGACACAAGGGCGGCCTAGCTTTGTGCTTTTCTTGGCCCGCAGAGATGCAGACAGACAATTTTTTGTAAATTCAGCGTTCTATAAATGCTAAAAGGAGGACAGAAGTGTCTGTTCCACCGGCTCCAAAGACTCTGAATGTCACTTCGCGCGCTTTCGCTGGGACTTTGATGAACTGACAAATTCTGGCCTACGTCACTTCCTCTCTTGTTTGACTCCCCCTAAAAACATTTTGGTGCACTGCAACCGTCGGGCACAAGACGGCGACATTTTTTTGAGCGTGTGGTATGAGAAGTGAGTAGTATGAAGCTGCAGACTCGGAGCCTGCATCTACAGTCCCGCACCCAGAGTCCCGCATTCTCAGACCCCTCGTTTTTCGAGACAGCGCCTCCTTCCCTCCTATCAAATTGGATCGGATAAACATGTGAAGAACTTAAGCCGAAACGTGAGTATCGTCAATTTTATTTAGCGAATCATTCGATTTCTTTTTTAATCAAACTACTTTATAGCTCATCGATACACCAACACAGTCCATTTAATATTTATAAAGATAGTTTGTAACAAAATTTGAGCCGTTAATGTATGTTTTTTCGCCTTTTTCCCCCGAAAATATTTTGACAGCTAATACGTTAGCCTTTAACCTTGGACTTTTTGTAGACAAGCCATTGTAAAAATTATTATTGATTAAAATTAGTTGACATTAAAGTAGACCAATTAAATACATTAAGTGTGTAAATATCAAAGAATGTCATCATTAATTATTTAATCAGAATTGAGTAAAGTCACTAATACAATTCTTTCTTCCTTTTTTCTTTGCTTTGTCCTGTTTACAGCAAGATGATGTTTAGGTGATCGTTAAATAAAGTACAGAATTGTTTATTTTTGGTGTTTTGTCTATTCTTATTTGTGTTTTGCTTTGCATTCAAATGATCAAAAAACAGGTTTTGTAATGTTAGCATGGTATAATTTTAATTAGACCATTATAGGTTGAACTGAAAGAAAAAATGGAATTTGAATAAATAAAACATTGTAGCAATATAATGTCACATAATATTTTTCAGAAGATAGTTCAATCTGTAATTGTATCCTTTCCATCAGTAATTTTCTTTCAATTAGACCTATGCTCAAAAAATAACTACTGGGTAATTTGTTAGTCAGAGAAAACAATGAGTTTTTTTGGCACATGCATTAAGCAGGAAACGCAAATATTTATTTGGATAACTTTAAAATAAACGCGACCGTAATATTGCATCCTATTGTTTTCAATGGCATTTAGCAGGAGGCGCTGTCTCGAAAAACGAGGGGTCTGAGAATGCGGGACTCTGGGTTCGGGACTGTAGATGCAGGCTCCGAGTCTGCAGCTTCATAATGTTGTGAGAAGTAGCAAAAAAGTTTATTACATCAAAAATATACAAAGTTGGTATAAATTGACAAAAAATACAATTTATAGAAACCTTACCCCCTACTTTAGTATTTTAGGTTCAAATCTAAGGTAAAGTGTTATTTTAGGTGCTGTATCTTGTCTAAATTTCTTTTCAAGTTTTTCGCAGTTTAAAATAACATTTGATGTTTTTTTTTATTCATTTAAATAATCCTGAAGTTTGACTATTTATTCTTTTAAATAATCCATGTAGTCTCTCCATTACGCTTGACTCCCCCTGAAAAGATGAACTGTGAACTGCCGATATTGAACACAAGAGGGCGCAATTCCTACAGTAAACCAAACGTAAAGGTATCCGTGTATCAACCATTTCATATTCAATAAGGAATTTAAAATCGGGAAAACGAAAAACGTTTAACGGCTTATTTCATTGTTCGTTTACAAAACCAATATTTAAAAATATATATAATGACTTATTTTTTGTTATTTCGATAATGCTCAAGGTAAAAATAGGAAATTTGAAAAATCAACAGGACACTGTGCGTTTTGATTATTTGATTTCGCTAATATATGGTTTGAATAATTAATTTGTCTCAGTTAATATTACATTCTTTACCATTTATTCTCCAAAACTCGTCACGTTTATTGCAGCTGAGCTATCTATCCCATCAAGTAGTCTTGACACAGTGCCTACACACATCTGTAAAATGTTCACTGACTTCAGACATGGTTTCTGATTCAACATTAGGACATTCATTGCCACGTGGAGCAAGTGTTAAGAGCGACACACACACACACACACACACACACTCTTTGAGTTTCCATGTTTTATGGGGACTTTCCATAGACATAATGGTTTTTATACTGTACAAACTATATAGTATATCCCCCAACCATAAACCTACCCCTCACAGAAAACATTCTGCATTTTTACATTTTCAAAAAACATAATTTAGTATGGTTAATGTGCTGTTTTCCTCATGTGGACTGACAAAATGTCCCCACAAGGTCAATTTTTTTACTGCTTTTCGGGTTTTACTATCCTTATGGGGACATACAGTATGTTCCCCACAAAGTGATAAATACACGTGCTCTCTCTCTCTCTCTCTCTCTCACACACACACACACATTATTAATATGGTTATTAAGATTAATCCCTCGCTCTGTATGCCAAATGTCGTCTCACTGTTATCCTTCTTCAAGCCTTACATCTTGTTTTATTAATTTATAAGTGGTACCATGCAGAGCAGCTGATCAGTTGGGCACTGGAGAATCAGCTGGCATTGGCAGTTAGGGTGACCAGACGTCACTTTAAAACTGGGGAACGCGTCACGTACCACATACTGCATTTTATTTTCACAGTCCTAAGGTTATAGTAAACTTCCCAGTGGATAAACTGACTATCTGTAAAAAAAAAAAAAAAAAACTCACCTATAGTAAGTCTAGTAAGGAACTTACTACAAACTTTGAAATGTGAAAATAATGTTTTTGTTAATTTTTGTGATTTTTTTCCCCCCAATAATATAAGTGAATACTGTACATGAATATGCACAGCCATCACTCTGGCGATCTACTAAAACCTGTGAAATGTTTTTTATTTTTTTATGATAGAACATGCAAGTCAATAGTCAAATAAATTACTGATCTGATGCCACGCCAGTGACATTATAGTTGTGGGTGGAGTTTTCAGATGGTCCCATTTGTGAATATCCAATGAATATCAAAACTAAATCTAACTTTACCCAGCAGATATACATAAGCCTATGTCTTTACAATGTTGGCATATGCTTCAGTAGTCTTATGAATGTATGGTTTTCATCATCTCATTTAAAATCATGCCTTTTCACACCAGAACACGTCAAAGACAGCAGGTTTATGTGTAGGGCTGTCTGATAAATCTGGCTATTTGATGAGATAGATAGCTCAGCTGTAATAATCATGGTGAGTTTGAGTATAAATGGTAAATAATGTAATATTAACTGAGACAAATTGATCTGAACAATGAAACAGCAGATAACTATTATACTGTCTCACAGCATTGAGGAAGACGACTATGCAGGTTGACCAATCAGGAAAAAAATAAATTACACACACACACACACACACACACACACAATTATTTGGAACACCTGTTCAATTTCTCAATAATGCAATTATCTAAATCAACCAATCACATGGCAGTTGCTTCAATGCATTTGGGGATGTGGTCCTGGTCAAGACAATCTCCTGAACTCCAAAATGAATGTCAGAATGGGAAAGAAAGGTGATTTAAGCAATTTTGAGCATGGCATGGTTGTTGGTGCCAGACGGGCCGGTCTGAGTATTTCACAATCTACTCAGTTACTGGGATTTTCACGCACAACCAGTTCTAGGGTTTACAAAGAATGGTGTGAAAAGGGAAAAACATCCAGTATGCGGCAGTCCTGTGGGCAAAAATGCCTTGTTGATGCTAGAGGTCAGAGGAGAATGGGCTGACTGATTCAAGCTGATAGAAGAGCAACTTTGACTGAAATAACCACTTGTTACAACCGAGGTATGCAGCAAAGCATTTGTGAAGCCACAACATGCACAACCTTGAGGCGGATGGGCTACAACAGCAGAAGACCCCACCGGGTACCACTCATCTCCACTACAAATAGGAAAAAGAGGCTACAATTTGCAAGAGCTCACCAAAATTGGACAGTTGAAGACTGGAAAAATGTTGCCTGGTCTGATGAGTCTCGATTTCTGTTGAGACATTCAGATGGTAGAGTCAGAATTTGGCGTAAACAGAATGAGCACATGAATCCATCATGCCTTGTTACCACTGTGCAGGCTGGTGGTGGTGGTGTAATGTGTGGGGGATGTTTTCTTGGCACAATTTAGGCCCCTTAGTGCCAATTGGGCATCGTTTAAATGCCACGGCCTACCTGAGCATTGTTTCTGACCATGTCCATCCCTTTATGGCCACCATGTACCCATCCTCTGATGGTTACTTCCAGCAGGATAATGCACCATGTCACAAAGCTCGAATCATTTCAAATTGGTTTCTTGAACATGACAATGAGTTCACTGTACTAAAATGGCCCCCACAGTCACCAGATCTCAACCCAAGAGAGCATCTTTGGGATGTGGTGGAACGGGAGCTTCGTGCCCTGGATGTGCATCCCACAAATCTCCATCAACTGCAAGATGCTATCCTATCAATATGGGCCAACATTTCTAAAGAATGGTTTCAGCACCTTGTTGAATCAATGCCACGTAAAATTAAGGCAGTTCTGAAGGCAAAAGGGGGTCAAACACAGTATTAGTATGGTGTTCCTAATAATCCTTTAGGTGAGTGTGTGTGTGTAATATATATATATATATATATATATATATATATATATATATATATATATATATATATATATATATATATATATAGTACCTAAAAAAGTCTATGACCAGTGTGTCTAATTGAGGCTGTTTTGGGAGAAGTTGACAACACTGAAAAAACATTTTTAACAAGTATTCCAGAGTAGAGTAATAAATATATGTTTAAGGGAAAGTGTATGTTCTGGGTGTTTGATGTTCTAAGATGAGCACCATTTCTTCTTAATATGTGTTCTTAAAAGCTGCATGTCTTATAATTATACAGAATTAGAAAAATGTTTAAAATAGTTTTAGAGTATAGCATGTCTCTGCAGGACAATCCTTCTCATGTCAACAACTCTATTGCAGTTTCCTACATATCTAAGTGGAAGCAATGCACATCATGATCTCAGTCTGTGTGTGTACAGTATAAGCATTCCTTTGTGGCATGTTCTGACAGGTACAGAGCATTGCATGAAGTACCAACACCAATGTCTGTGGAATGGATTTCAATGCTGACTCGTGAACTAAGACTTGCACAGGGTTGCACAGCGCCTCATGCTGTTGATTGACAGCATGTGGACTTATCAGATATCTAACTGTGAGATAGCAGTGTGGTTCACAATCCATGGATTTGCAGTCGAAATCCTCAACCGCAGGGTTAACTATCTGGCAGCCAATACGGGCTCCTTGAGTTTCCACTGGCCCCAAGACTCCTGTCCCACCCACTCGAAGTGGGTGGAATTTCCAAATGCTAGTAAACAACTGTGAAAGAGTCTTCGACATAAAAGCCCCTATCGTGACTGCCAAGTTTCCTGTGAAGATTTAGATACCACCACTGTAGACTTGACCTAAAACCCATTTCTGAGCTCACTCTGAACACTCAAGACTTTCCTTTTGTGTTTCCCAAGAGACGCTCCACAAATACAGTATATATATTTATTCAAACATGTGTTTGGCTCATTCTTCTCTGTATTAAATTATAGACATGCTCCATCTTTATTTCTGGGAATTTATAAGACGTGCAGGATATATAGAATTTAACTTTAACAATACTGAACAGACAGGAAGGAAGCGTTGGCCGAGCGGTCCTGGAGAAGAAGGGAGGGAGTTAGTTAAACTCCAGTTGTTTATTCTCTGCTTCCAATCTATTCAGATAACACAAGTCAGACTCTGCACTGCTGCAATTTGGAAACAATAACCAATAACTGTTGCTGCAGGCATGTGCAATCATGATGACGACTTTCAACTAGATAAACAACTCTCTCAGCAGTGGTGCTCAGAGGATAATTTTAAAACATAACATTGTTTAAACTGGAACTATACTAAATGAGAATTTGGTTATTGTTTCACTAGCCCTTAAAACTCAAGAACCAATGTTCACTTTATAGACATCCCGCTGTTCAAGGGATAACAAAATATACACTCACTGAACACTATATTAGGAACACTATGGTCCTACTAAAGTGCCCAACATGGTCTTCTGCTGTTGTAGACAATCCACCTCAAGGTTCGACCTATTGTGCATTCAGAGATGCTACTCTGCTCACTACAGTTTTTAGAGTGGTTATCGGAGTTACTGTAGCCTTTGTCAGCTCGAATCAGTCTGGCCATTCTCTGTTGACCTTTCTCATCAACAAGGCTTTTCCATCTGCAGAACTCCGATCACTGGATGTTTTTTGTTTTTGGCATCATTCTGAGTAAATTCTAGAGACTGTTGAATGTGAAAATCCCAGGAGATCAGCAGTAACTGAAATACTCAAACCATCTCATCTGGCACCAACAATCACTTCGGTTTAAATCTTTGAGATCACATTTTTCCCCATTCTGATGGTTGATGTGAACATTAACTGAAGCTTCTGACCAGTATCTGCATGGCTTTATGCATTCACTTCTGCCACATGATTGGCTGATTAGATAATCACACAAATAAGAAGGTGTTACAGGTGGTGCTAAGTGAGTGTAGTTTCATGAAGGTCCTGGATAGATGAATGGATGGAAAATACAATGTATAAATTGAGATAGATAGATAAATAGATAGATAGAATGCAGCAATTAAAGACACAATAATGCTTACCAAAACAGGGAACACATTAGCTATTCAGGCTGATGTGGTATGTGGAACATGTATGAATAAATTATTAAAGAATTACAATGTAGTGGGTAAAAGTTGTGATACACAAATGTAGATCAGGCTTTCTCTTAAAATAAACAATCCATGTCTAGGTTCTTGGTTTCCTGACTGTAGGTCTGAAATCAAGTAGAGAGAGAGAACGGGGGGAAGTGCAACTCTAGACAAGAGCCGCCCCCTCAATTCCCCCTATCCTTTCTCACAGTCAACAGGAAAGTCAGGGCTAGAGCTTGGAGAGAACGAGGAGGAAAGAAACTGAGAGAAGATCAAAAGGAAAGAGAACCAGCATACGAAGGTCAAAGTACATCTAAAACTGTTTCAGACCAGCATTGCACAAAATAGACTAGATGTCCATAAATCTTCCCACACAGGACAAGATGGAAAAGGAAAAACTAAGGGCTAAAATCAGTCCTCGGGTGTCCAATAGCTCCACAGTGCGTCTTAGTAGGGACCTCACTTGCTCCATCTGCCTAGACCTTTTCAAGTGCCCAGTTTCCTTGCCCTGCGATCACACTTTCTGTGAGACCTGTATTTCAAGCTACTGGACTGGCCCTCGCAGCAAAGGGCAGGGTGGATCTGGTTCCTGTCCTCAATGCAGAAAAGTGTTTCCTGGCCAGAACTATCGACCCAACCGCATCGTGGCCAACATTGTGGAAAGCTATTGCCAAGGTATAGAGGAAAGTGAAGGTCGGTTGGCCGATGGAGGATTAACAGCTGAAAAAGTGCCTTCTAAACCACTCTGCACCCGCCACAGAGAAGAGTTGAAGCTGTATTGTGAAGAAGACCAGGAACTGGTGTGTCTGGTGTGCGGGATTTCTCAGGACCACAGAGCTCACACGCTGGTGTGTGTGCAAGATGCACAACAGAGATATCGGGTAAGAGTCTGAGTGAATGAGAAAGAGGTACTTTTTAACTACAGCTTGCCCAGTTCAGCAGTAACTGTTGTCTATATGAGAAGAAAGGTAACTCCTTCCATGTTTAACAGGCTTCTCTTAGCACGTCTGCACATGCCCTTCAAATTGAACTCAACACTGCTTTGCAGTGTGAAAGAGAGACTGAAGAAGAGGTGAAAAAACTGAAGGTAAGAAAAAACCATCTGCTATGAAATCTCATGTAAGGCTAGAATTCCTACCTTGACATTCCACTGTTGAAGAACTCACTTAAAAAAAAAATCTCTGCAAATAATACATAATGGAATACAGTTTTAGTTCCCAATCATCTCAATCCTTTACTCTTTCCAGTAAGCAGTAAAGAGAAGGGTTAGGAACCTACAACCTTTTTGTTTATCAGCCCAGATCAGTCAACATGAAATGACTCCATTTACTTTTTTAATACATGTTCCAGGTGTTATTGTGCATGATTCATCAGATACATCATTACCCCATAGATAAATATGTTGCTAAAAATATGTAATTGTTATATTATGTTATATACATTTGTTATATTAATTGTTACATTACATATTAATATGCAATTTTTCATCAAAATATAAGTGTCAAATGTTAAATGAAACTTGCTCTGACTCCAAAACAACATTCTTTTTTCAACTAACATCATCTAGACCTCTCAGTCAAAACCAACACGGTCTCATGACATGCCGTAATAATAGTACAAGGAAATTGTAAGAAATCATAAGAGTTGGCTCATAAAGTAACATATGATTTGTTCTCCCATGGAGATAAGTAAACAAACCAATTAACAATGTTATTATGATTTTTCCTAAGTTTAACTCCAAACCCAACCATGATTTAAAGTGGAAAATAACTTGTTTACCATGGAAAAAGAAAACATTGGGGTTTTGAAAGAGATGAGGGATGCAAACTACAGGTTATTGACAAAAATCAGTGATTTAAATTGCATATATTGCATTTTTCCTTTTTTTTTAAATAAAGTGTCTACCTAAAATGTTATGCCTGTATTGTATCGATTTAAAATTCAGTTTGTTGATTGGTTGTTCTCTACAGGAAAAAAAAGTCGCATGAGTCAAGTCTTACGTTATATTACAATCACTATCTCGAATGAATTAGTAGTTGTCACGAGAATCAGTCGGTCAAAATAACCCAATAGATATTCAGTCATTTATTTATCAAACTGGCATTCAGGTTTGGCTGAATGAATCAAGTCTTAAATTAAAGGAATAGTTCATACAAAAATGTTTATTCTATCTTATAATTTGCTTACCGTCATCCCAGATGTGTATGACTTTCTTTCTTCTGCTGAAAACTAATAATCTGAAATCTCAGCTCTGTAGGTCCTTACAATGCATGTAAATGGTGACCAAAATTTTGAAGCTACAAAAGGACATAAAAAGCAGCATAAACGTAATCCATAAGACTTCAGTGGTTGAATCTATATCTTCAGAAGCGATATGACAGTGTGTGGGTGTGAAACAAATTTAAGTCCTTTGATCCTTTTCTTTTGATCCACTTTCACATTCTTTTGTTTTTGGCGATTCGCATTCTTTGTGCATATCACCACCTACTGGGCAGGGAGGAGAATTTATAATAAAAAAAAAGACTGAAATGTTGATCGGTTTCTCACCAACACCTATCATATAATTTCTGAAGATATAGATTGAACCACTGAAGTTGTGTGGATTACTTTTATGCCTTTTGGAACTTAACATTTTTTGCACCCATTCACTTGCATTGTAAGGACCTACATAGCTGACATATTCATCTAAACATCTTCGTTTGTTTTCAGAAGAAGAAAGAAATTAATATATTCTGGCATGGTATGTGGGTGAGTAAATGGTGAGAATTTTCATTTTTGGGTGAAAAATTCCTATAATTGAATATCCTGTTTCACTCTTAAATGTGTTTGCGAATGGAATTTCAGGTTGATTTTAACCTCTAATTCAGACTAACACCTCTGTCTTTTGAACTACTTTCAAATGCAGGACCACACAGCAGATCTAAAGCAAAGAATCGAGGCACAGTTCAGCGAGCTCCATCAGTTCCTGTACCAGGAGGAGAAACTCCTGCAGGTCAAGCTGAAAACGGAGGAACGGCGTGAGCTGATAAGACTGGACGAGCACAAGGCCCTGCTCAGTGTGGAGATCTCACGCCTGCGAAGAGCTTTGAATGACATTGAGGACAAACTCACCGAACAGGACCCATACACATTGCTCAGGGTGAGTTTATAGTCACACGCATACTAGCAGGGACGTGACATATGCAAGCAGTTATGCTTTTAATGGACATGCACACTGATAGCTTTTCAATGAGAGTTGGCTGTTTGATGCAACATGAGCAAAAGAGACTGTTGGCGATATGACAGTTTGAGCAGTTTATGCAAATGCTTGTGGCAAATTCTACCAAGACTCAAATCTTTCTCTTGGATTTCAACAAGCATCAGGTGAACTCATAGCCTATCAGATATTTTCACTGATCTTAATTCTTTTGATACAGAGTTAACTGGTAACAGAAGCTCAACACAGGATGCAATATAATGATCTCAGCACTGCCATAGGAAGATAATGCCTTTAGTGAAGCAGAAAGGGATTTTCCACAGTCGAAGATGCAGAAGGGAGGTGTAGCCTAGTTTCAAACACTGATCTCATGCGGAAAACTTCTCCCCTTGCCTCCCAAACTGTGCCAAATTCAATCTCCTTTTTCCTGTCTTTTTGCAGAGTATAAAGAGCCTGCTGCAAAGGTGAGAGAACTCTATGGTTCGGTTACATTTATAAATTTTTCTTCCAGAGTAATTGCTCGAATGTTGTTTGTGTCTGGGCTTTTGTTGTTTTAAGCAGGCAGCCACCGAAGTTTGAGAAGCCGGCACTGACGCCGCCCAGTCTGTGTGAGGGCCGATTTGCAGGGCCCCTACAGTATAGAGTGTGGAAGTCACTAAAAGGAAGCATCTATCCAGGTTTGAGAATGTTTTTTTTTTTTTTTTTTTTTTTTTTTTTTAGAGCTCAACATATAGCCTATATAACGGTAGTTCCCCTTCTGTCACTCACTCGACATTATGCCAGTGTAGTGACACCAGGGGTCACTCTTGAGAGCCCCGAACACCTCTATTATTTTGAGAAAAGGCCAATAAAAATCGGCGAGCGGAATTTGCATGCCACTCCCCCAGACATACGGGTATAAAAGGAGAAGGAATGCCCACTCTCATTCAGATTTTTTCTTAGGAGTAGAGCGGTTGTACTACAAGCGAGCTGAATACTACTGCTGTTCCATTTACCTCTTAAGAAATGGGCGCTGCTTCACATGTCTGGGCAAAGAGCGATCACACTGAGGCAATGTTGGTGGATGGTTCATGTTCTCATTGCGAGAATATGATCATGGCAATATTGCAGTCGCGGCTTGGGTCACATAATAGGTGCTCACGGCTGCCGTTGTCACGGCAACCAGACACCAAGCACTCGCAGCCAGGGCCCTGTGAACGCGGTCCCCCTGTTTTTGTGTGCCCGACTGCAACATGCCTATAGCTAACCGGTTGTGACGAGTCTCAAGGACGACCCGAGAGGTCCTCCTACTCAGTCGCTAACCTGCCCTATGCCGGATATGCAGAGGTAAGTGCTTTGAGGTTCTCCTCAGTGCAGCCACCTCGGGACGAAGCAGGCTAGGACCATCCAACTCGGCCACGCAATTCAGTTTGCCAGGCGACCTCCCCGGTTCAGTGGAATCTGCTTCACTTCAGTGCAGGGCAAAAACCCTTCTTCGCAAGGGCACGATAGAGCCCGTCCCTCCAGCCGAGATGCGGGAAGGGTTCTACAGCACTTACTTCACTGTACCAAAGAAAGGACCTGCGAGTTCTGAACTGGGCCTTACACAGACTAACTTTCAAGATGCTAACACAGAAGCACATTTTGATCAAGACTGTTTTGCAATCGGTAGACCTGAAGGATGCGTACGTCGACACAGACCCTTCCTATGGTTTGCTTTTGATAGCCGGGCATATCAGTACAAGGTCCTCCCTTCGGCCTCTCCCTGTCTCCTCGTATCTTCACGAAAGTCGCAAAGGCAGCTCTTGCCCCGTTAAGAGAAGCGGGCGTCTGCATACTCAACTACCTCGACGACTGGCTGATTCTAGCACACTCTCAAGAGTTGCTAAGTTAGAGTTCACTAAGTCATGGACCCTTGGCTCGCAAATTCAGCAGAGGAGTTCGCAGCCAGACCCACTACGGGTACTAAATGCCCTGTACTGGGATGGGGTGCTCTACAGGTGCCGATTACTCAGGTAACCCCCTGTGATGTATTTTCTGTAGTACGGTCTTCCCTGTCAGCAGACTCGCATCTCCCTTGGGCAGAGCCCTCTCTGCCCCCTGCCACTGTGTTTGAAGAGCTCCTCCCCTTCAAGGCAGGACCTACCACCGCGCCCCTTCCATTTGCGGCTTGTGAGCCCACGTGTCATATTGCCACATGTTGACCTCCCCTTTGGGCAGGATGTGGTCTCCTCTGGGACTTTTCTACCTGAAAGAATAGGAACGGAAATAGCGTTAGATGGCCCCCACCGAATCTAACACTCTGTGGAGAAAAAACAAAGAGAAAAGGCCACGGCTGGCACAGCCTGCTCCCATGCTAGTTACATCATCCTCAGGGATGTGGGGAACTACATTATGTCTTTTTGGGGCATTGGGGGAGGTTACGTGCAGACTGATGCACCTGCTATTAAGCATTTGCCGCTTGCTTGCGACCTGCATCAGCAGTTCACGTAACACTGTTCAGCTGTTGTGGTGTTTTTCTATAGGGACCCATAGCGTCACTACATCGACACAATGAGTGACAGAAGGGGAATGTCTTGCTTACTGTTGTATGTAATCTCTGTTCCCTGATGGAGGGAACGAGACATTGTGTCCTTCTTCCCACAACAATGTACTAGCCGCTGAAATGCCCGGACCTTGTCTTGGCTCCACAGCACAAAATCTGAATGAGAGTGGGCATTCCTTCTCAATTTATACCTGTATGTCCGGGAGAGTGGCATACAAATTCCACACACCAATTCTCATTGGCCTTTTCTCAAAAGAATAGAGGTTTCTGGGGCTCTCAAGTGTGACCCCTAGTGTCACTACATCGACACAACATCTCGTTCTCTCCATCAGGGGATGGAGGTTGCAACAGTAACCAAAATTTTCTAGATCAAAAATTTTTATTTAGCACTATCAAAATACAATTTTATAAGAAATTTTAAAAGGAATATTCTGGGTTCAATACAAAATAAGCTCAACAGACAGCATTTGTGGCAAAATACTTTGACTCATCTATCGAGGTTTCAGTAAGACAATTTTAATTTTAAAAGCACTTACATGAATTCTTCTGTTAAAACCTGATTAATATTTGAGCTGTCAAGTTGTTTAACTCGTAATTTTAATTGTAAGTTTAACTTTTACTCTTGTTTTAGGATTTTAGTGTTTACAGCATTATGTCAAGTCAATGAAGATGTCAAATTGGATATAACCTTACACAGAAAAGATTACACTAAACTACACTAAATAATGTTTTAGTGTTGTGGCTGTGGTAAGTATTTTAAAGTTTACAGATTGGACCCATTCACTTCCATTGTGCCTCACTGCAACCCATATTTTTTCTTTTCTTTTTTTTTAAGAAAATGAGGGACAAGTCAAAATTATTGTATGTGGTAATCAACATTATGCCACAAATGCTGGAGATTGAGCTTAACTTGTATTGAATTGTGTGAGAAAGATTTTAGAATGTATTCTTTGACGTTAACAAGTTTTTAAAGTATTGTTAACTAATAATATATATATAAAAAAATTGATATTCAGGTTATGCCAGAAAAGAGGAAAACTGTACCACATACTATAACTGGGGGATGCAATTTGCACAATCTTGTCCTACTCAGGCCATATAGTATATTTATTGCCTATTATGAGCTGTATTATTGGATTTTTCATGGGTATTCTGAAAATGTATAGCATATTAAACTCTACTAAATTATAAAATGTTCCCTGTCTAGTTCCCTCAGCCATAACGTTCAACTCCAAAACGGCCAACCCCTGGTTGAGTCTTACATCCTCACTCACATGTGTGCGCTACCAGACCTTCAACAGCACAGTGCAGGACAACCCACAACGCTTCAACGCCGCCCTGTCTCTGCTGGGCAGTCAGGAGTTCACTAAAGGCCGTCATTACTGGGAAGTGGAGGTGTACAGCAGCACCGTTTGGACGGTGGGAGTCGCCCGTGAATCGGTCACGAGGAAAGGTGTCATCAATACTATGCCTGTCAATGGCTTCTGGACGCTCTCGCTGTCTTATGGAGTTCAGTACATGGCGGGGACATCTCCTCCAACATTAATGTCCTTGGAAGAGCCACTGGCAAGGATCGGTGTGTATCTAGACTACAAAAGAGGTCTGGTGTCATTCTACAATGCTGAAAGCATGACACACCTCTATACATTTAAAGACACCTTCACTGAAACCCTCTACCCTTATTTCAACCTGGGCTTTCTGGACAAAGTGCATGAAAATGAGCCTCTTAAAGTGTTCCTACCTAAAATCTGATTTCACCCGATAAAGAAAATGTTGTTATTTACTCACCCTCATGTTGTTCCAAACCCATAAGACTTTCCTCCTTCTTTAAAATGCTAAAGGCAGAAGGTTAGCCTCAATCACCATTCACGTACAAGATGTATGTAAATTACGACTAGTACGGAACAACATAACGGTGCGTAAACAACGTCAGAATTTTCATTTATTGGAGGTCTTTCCAATTATATTAAGGTTTAATATTCATTTTTAATAATAATTATATAGACTAGGCTGGTCCTGGGCATCATATTATAATTTACACCTTTTAAGGTATAATACAAAATCATATGTTGCAATACCAGTGTTATGGGTTAGTGAATGCACATGGAGCATGAAACCAAAACTTAAATGGTTAGAAACCATGGCAAACTTATGACACTTTTCCACTTAAATCTGCTGTAAGCTAATTTTTTACTATCAGAAATCAAATATTACTGAAATAGATATAAGAAATTACACTTGTCTCTGTGACAATAGGCTCTAGTTATAGGAACGGACCATGCTTTTTTAGCCAATAAGCATCTGATCAGACAACAAGGCGGATGGATTTTATTTTTGAGAAGTCTTGATGAGGCGAGAACTTGCTAAACAGATAAAGAAAAGGATACAGCCTATTGCCTGTGAAAATATATTACACATACTTAAACAAAAAAGCAATAGACACTTTACAGCCACATAATGATAAGCGCTCTAGAATCCTCTCTAACGTTTTTTGTTTTTATAGATAGATAGATAGATAGATTACAGTCTTTTAAAGAGTTCTCCAAATATTTCCTGGCTCATATTCATTAGACATGGAGACAAGACCCACATGGAGATTTATCCACTCTGAATGAATCACCGTCTAGTTTTCTGGGAACAAATTAAGAGGTGTTTTCTAGGAGATAGTACATAGGAATAATTAAAAACAATTAAAGTCTTACTGAATCTATTGTTTGCCATCCAAACAACTTTATAAATCAAATGACACTGTGGAGTTGACAGTGACTTGGACCTTTATGTTCAAATGGATAAATCATTGAGTCACTTAGAAAATTACTCTGAACAATAAAGCACTCTGATACAACCATATTTTTCCCTCTGGGAACCCGCTGTGGCAACTTAAGTCGTAAGACATTGAAGGTTTTAACACTGGATATAAAAGACTGCAATTATAGGGTGAATTACTCAGAGTGTGACCTACTAATTTAGGTAAACCACACACATTCATTTACAGAGTGAATATAGAAATCCTCTCTGTGTAGGAACAACCAACCTTTTTTATATATATATATATATATATATATATATATATATATATATATATATATATATATATATATATATTTATTACACACACACACACACACACACACACACACACACACACACAATTAAAACCACCTGCCTAATATTGTGTAGGCCCCCTTCGTGCTGCCAAAACAGCGCTAACCCGCATCTCAGAATAGCATCTGAAATTATATACACAATTGTACAGAGTGGCTATCTGAGTTACCGTAGACTTTGTTCAAACCAGTCTGGTCATTCTCTGTTGACCTCTCTTATTAACAAGGCATTTCTGTCCACAAAACTGCCGCTCACTTTTTTGATTTTGACACCATTCGGAGTAAATTCTGGAGTTACAGAAATACTCAAACCAGCCCGTCTGGCTCCAACAATCATGCCATGGTCAAAATCACGGAGATCACATTTTTTCAAAAATGTTTTCCTTCAAAGTTCTGGTCATCATTCACTTGCATTGTATGGACCTATATAGCTGATAAATTCTTCTAAAAATCTTCTTTTGTGTTCAGAAAAAGAAAGTCACAACTAGGATGACGTGAAGGTGAACGTCTAGGTTACGTATGTAACCTCCGTTCCCTGATGGAAGGAACGAGACGTTGTGTCGAAGAAGCGACACTAGGGGTCTCTCGAGCGCCGAATATGCCTCTGATCTATGAAAAAAGGCCAATGAGAAGTTGGCAGACAGTATTTGCATACCCCGCCATACATACGGGTATAAAAGCAGGGAAATACGTCGAGTTCATTCAGGATTTTTCTGAGGAGCCGGAAATGGTCCGGCCACTACAGTGGCTCTGCTCAGCACCGTGGCCGGGAGGACACAACGTCTCGTTCCCTCCATCAGGGAATGGAGATTACATACGTAACCTAGACGTTCCCCGTCTGTCGCTCACTTCGACGTTGTGTCGAAGAAGCGACACTAGGGGTCCAATTTAAATCACGCCATGCGCTGAGCAGTGTACGTGTTCTGCTGACACAGGAGCGGGCAGGTATTTTACATGCAGAGGCGACCTGCACGTACCCTTCCCTAATGCCCCAAAAAAGTTGCTGGAATCCTTCTGGTTACCCTAGGCAGGGGAACAAGGTGACGCTTGCCAACCTGGGAACGGGCCAAGTCTAGCTGGGCCTCTTTTCTCTCTATGTTTCTCCGCATAGAGCAAGAACGTCCGGGGCCCTTACACACATCGAGGGAAGAGGGTCTTACCCAGTTTCCTGTTCTTTCAGGGCAAAAGACCCTGCGGAGACAACCCCTGCCCTGAAGGGGAGGTAAGAGTGGTGAATACATCACATGGGTTTTTTTAGGCGGCATGTGGAAATGGCACAGTGGTAGATCCAACCTTGTTAGAGGGGGGAGTTGCTACAACATGGCTAGGGACTGCAACACGACACGACGATACGGACTCAACCCGGAGATTGTAGAACCCCACAAAAGGTATTAGGTGTTGCCCAACCCATTGCTTACATATGTCTGCCAGCAAGGTGCCCCTGGCTAGTGCCCACGAGGACGCAACACTCCTTGTTGAGTGTGCTCGGACCTGCAAGGGGGGGTGGGTTCACGGCCTGGGTGTGATAGGCCAACGAAATGGCATCCACGACCCAGTGGGAAAGCCTCTGTTTGGAGAAAGTATTCCCTTTCCACTGTCCGCCAAAGCAGACAAAGAGCTGCTCAGAACATCTAAAGCTCTGCGTGCAGTCCAAGTAGATACGCAAAGCACGTACCGGACACCGCAATGAAGGGGCTGGGCACGTAGCCCTGTCGCAGTTTTAGGATTACATGTGTGTCTGCCAGACCGAACTCCAGGGAAGTGTTGCTAACAGAGAACGCTTGTAGGTCCCCGACCCTCTTGATGGGGGTGAGCGCGATCACAGCAGGGCCATCTTTAGAGAGAGTGCCCCGAGTCCAACTGATTCTAGCGGGTCGAAGGGAGGTCTCTGGAGGACCGCAAGGACCACTGAGAGATCCCATCAGGGGAACAGGCTTGGCCGGGAGGGATTCAAACTCTGGGCGCCTCTTAGGAACCTGATAATTAAGTCGTGCTTACCCAAAGACTTGCCATCTACTGCGTCATGATGGGCTGCGATGGCAGTGACATTAGGGTGGAAGGGGAAAGCCTCCCTTCCAGCCTCTCTTGCAGAAATAAGAGCACTGACCTAACTGCGCACCTCTGTGGTGCATCTTCAGCCCGGGAAGAACACCAATTTGTGAACAAGCGCCACTTCATGGCGTAAAGATGCCTGGTAGAAGGGGCTCTGACTTGGCCGATTGTGTCTATGACGGCAGGTGGTAGACCAGCTAGATCTTCCGCATCCCGTCCAGGGGACAGATGTGGAGGTTCCAAAGGTCTGGGTGCGGATGCCAGAGCGTGCCCTGTCCTTGAGAAAGAAGGTCCTTCCTCAGGGGAATTCGCCAGGGAGGGCTGTCACGAGGAGTACGAGGTCCGAGAACCAGGCCCGAGTAGGCCAATAAGGAGCCACCAGGGTAACTTGTTCCTCATCCTCCCTGACCTTGCACAGCACCTGTGCAAGAAGGCTCACTGGGGAAAATGCGTACTTGCACAGCCCCACAGGCCAGCTGTGTGTCAGTTCGTCTGCCCCGAGGGGAGCCTCTGTTCGGGCATACCAGAGAGGACAGTAGGAGGTCTCTCGGGAGGCAAACGGGTCTACCTGGGCCTTACCGAACCGTTCCCAAATCAGCTGGACCGACTGGGGGTGAAGCCTCCACTCTTCACTGGGCAAGCGTTGTCGTGACAGCGAGTCCGCTACCACATTGAGGTTGCCGGGGATGTGAGTGGCACGCAGCGACTTGGAGACGACAGGCGAGTTGTGACATGTGGCGATTTATGTACGCTACCACGGTGGTGCTATCTGACCTGACTAGGACATGTTTGTCCCAAGCTAACATAAGCAGACAAAAGACTCAAAGCACTTACCTTTCTCTGCACACCCGGCAGGGGGCAGGTTAGCGACTGAGGAGGAGGTCCAGTGCAGGCGTCCTCTAGACTTGTCGGAACCGGCCGGCCGGGGAACAGTCGTGGGACTGAAGGCGGAGGGTCCACGTCCAGCATGCCGGGTCTGTAGAGGTCTTGCGGCAGGGTGCCGTGAGAATGGCATTTGCGGGCCAGGGGACCCAGAGACAATAGCTCTGTTATTGAGAATGTGGGTACCGCAGCCCAGTGTAGGGGGGGCGGCAAATGAAATAAATCCAAAAGATTCTCCCATTCACCGGGGAACGGAGTGGTCTTACCAGCTCCGGAGCTAACATCTCGGGCCCTGGGTCGAGCTTCTCAGGAGCGCCTGGGAGCCTTCCTGCTCCTCAAGGGGGGCCGTGAGATGGGGGAGTCTTTTTCCTGCGGGGTGCTCGATGCTGGGGTTGAGAGCTGGGCCCGGGTTGAGGCAGAGCAGGGTGCTTCTTAGCCGCAGGAGGACACCCTCGGCGAGCAGATGGGGCATGGCCCATGGTGGCAGGCTTGCGGCGGGGCAGGATGTGCGATATGGCCTCCGTCTGCTTCACCGCAGAAAACTGCTGGGCGAAGTCCAAACTGGGAGTCAGGGGCGTTGAGGAAGCGAGCCTTGTCGGTCTCATGCATCTCGACCAAGTTCAGCCACAGATGACGATCCTGGACCACGAGCGTGGCCATCGCCTGCCCGAGTGACTGCGCTGTAACCTTCCTGGCTATAAGGGTGAGGTCGGTCGCTGAGCACAGTTCCTGCAGCACATCAGGATCTGGGCTTCTTCTGTGCAGATCTTTGAGCGCCTTGGCCTGGTGGACTTGTAGGAGGGCCATGGCGTGCAGAGTGGAAGCGGCATGTCCGGCGGCGCTGAAGGATTTCACGGTCAGTGAGGATGTTGTCCTACAGGGCTACCCTCCATGGAGGGGAGCACAGGGCGACAGCACAGTGTCTGGGACACAGGTGGAGCGCAACAGCCCTATCCACCTGGGAAATCGTTGTGTACACGTGGGCCACTCCGCCGTCGAGGGTAGCGAGAGTGGATGAGCGAGTGGCTTTGTGATGGGTGGAGAGGAGTGCTCTCCATGATGACATCAGCTCATCATGCACCTCCGGGAAAAACGGGACCGGGGGGGGGGGGGCGAGACTGTGAGCGGCGCCCTGACCCCAGGAACCAGTCATCCATCCGCGATGGCTGTGGGGAGGATGGAGGGTTCCAGTCCAAGCCAACGCTGGCAGCAGCCCGAGTAAGCATGTCGGCCATCTGGGCGTCAGCCTCAGCCTGGGCGTGCTGGCCCGAAGACGGCAGCCCAGGTGAGTCATCCGTTCAGACGCCGCGCTCTCTGCTGCACCGGCGAGCTCATCCACCTAGAGCTCTAGAGGATAAGCAGGCTGGCTGTGAGGCGAGCCGCTGTTGCCTCAAGCACGGATGGGAGTCAACGAGCGTGCTGGGGGGACAGGTGGTCCGAGGGGGCATACCCGGCGGAGCTGCACACGCCGTTACCCCCAGATCGCCTCAAACGCCAGCTGCATCATCCTCAATCCTGTTGGAAGGAGGAGCAATGCGGGGGGCGCCTAGAGTGGCGTGCTTTCTATTGAAATTTCTTGCACTGTTGAAGCGCCCAGGGGCAAGCTGGAAGGAGAAAGCTGCTGTAGTGCGGCATAGATCCAACAGCAGAGTGTGTCAGAGGAACGGGTGAGTGACTCGCAGCTCACTGCAGTACAACCATCAGCTCCGAAGAAATTTTCTGAATGAACTCAACGTATTTCCCCGCTTTTATACCCGTATGTCCGGCAGTGGGGTATGCAAATACTGTCTGCCAACTTCTCATTGGCCTTTTTTCATAGATCAGATGCATATTCGGCACTCAAGAGAGATCCCTAGTGTCGCTTCTTTGACACAACTTCGAAGAGAGCCACGGACGGGGAATAAAGGATTTTAATTATTAATGATTTTTCATTTTTGGGTGAACTATACCTTTAATGCTGTTACTGCTCACATGTTAGGGACTATATATTCTAGCAGAAGGATGTCACTTAATGCATTAATGCTTAATACATTTTATTCCAATGAAAATTTGTTTCCTTAATATTTTTATGATGTTTTGTATAAAGCAATTTGAGGCTGTGCTGTGCTATATTGTAAGTGTTGTGTACTGTTGAAGGCGCTGAGTGTCATGCTAATTTTAGCCATGACTTTTGTACATTCACAGCACAGGAAATAAGACACAATACTACAAATAAACATAAAATATTGTGTAAATAAACTGATCAGTATGGTCACAGTGTGCTCTAACAAAGTGCAATTTAACGTTTTCTCTCCAGATTAGGCAGCATAAATGTAATTCATGCCGACTCCAGACGTTCAACGAATGTCTTCTTAGGCGAATTGAAAGGTTTATGTAAGAAACAAGTCAATAATTAAAACGGTTTTCATCTTTAAATCGGCACTTCCATCCAGAGCTCTAATGTTTGAAATGGCCAAACTCTCACATGATGATGTTCTTCTGTTGTAAATAAGTGCCGCTTCTGAATTCTCACGTGAACTCGCTGATGTGCTTACGTCACCCTTCATGTCAGCTTTAATTATCGATTTCTTTTTACACCAACGTATCAATTTGCTTCAGAAGACATTCATTGATCAACTGGTGTCTTGTGGATTTCTTTGTTGCTGCCAAACTAAAATATGACTTTTTGACCATCAAAGTGCTGGCACCTGTGAACTTCTATAATAAGGACCTGACAGAGCTCTATTGTCTTCTAAAAAACTTTGTGTGTTCTACTGAAGAAAGACAGTCATACACATCTGTGATGGCATCAAAGTAAGTGAATAATGAGAATTTTCATTTTTGGGTGAACTATACCAAGTGGAAAAAATGGTTCACACCCATGTTTCAACATTTTCTGTTCTGGAGAAATTAGCCCTCTGGTCCCCTTTTATTGTTAAGTCTATCTGTTTTTTTTTTTTTTCCCAAGTGAACATTTTATCCCTGATTGGTCTAGGTACTGTTCACATGGAAAAACTCCATCCAAAAGGAATAACGCCTGTAATGCACAACAAGAAATGTATCCGCCTAGAAAAGTAGTCCCACCATTAAAATTTGATTGCTAAAAATAAACATTTTTGAACGGAGTAATTAATACAAGTTCTTTAACAAAAATATGAGCTGCTATTTATGATATTCTAATATGACCTACTGAATGCCTTGGCCTATAAACGTCCACTGTAAGCAAATTACAGTATACTTGGAGGAAAATCCATTAAAAAGATGATGTCTGAAACTGCAGTTCATCTTGTATTCCAGCTTTTTAAAAGTACTCTTTTATCTTGTTCATTAACTGAATAAGTCAAGTAACTTATTTCATAACGCACAAAGCATCTTGGTAAGTTATGAATAATGCTTTGGTAAGTTACAGAGCTTAGCTGAAATGCTCACCAGAAAAGAATTGAGCTTTGAAGCCCCTCTTGGACATGGTGTTGTCTGATTTGAACTCAACGTGTATGCCGATCTGCTGCAACATAATCGCCTCTAGTTTCTCTATCCCACAGAATTTCCAGTGAAGCTTTGAGTCAGTGGACAGACCACTATGCACCTCATCATAATCATATTTACAAACCTTAGAACAGGGGTAACAATGAAGAAATTGAGTTGCACAATAATTGGAAATCTATCCAACACTAAGCAATGTTGTTGAGAGAGAGAGAGAGAGAAATTATTTACTCTTGATTATACTCCATTGTCCATTTTTTTTTAATTAACTTTACTTTTTTTAAAGGTGTCATGTTATGAGAAATCCTTGATATTTTAACATATAAGAGGTCATTCTACTATAAAAACATTTTCTAAATTCCAGAATTCAAAACTTAAAACCCAATGCAATAAAAGCATTAATTGAAACAAAGCTGCCAAAATGCCCTGTTCTCTACTTTCACAAATTCCACCGGGCGCATCGACACAAGCTTTGTTAAATGTTTCTTTGTATTGTTGGCAGTAGTAGTTCCAACGCAAAATGTAACGGGACACATGTTTGTTTACTGTTGGAGTGATGCACCTCAACAGATGCTTCCATGGTAGACATTGATTATAACTTCCGGTGTTGACAGGGTGCGAGTGTTAACTGTTGTGCTTGAGATGAACAGTGTAGTATATTCAGATGCAATGTGTTGGAAGTGCATCGTGTAAACTATAAAAATTTAAAACATTTCTAATGTTTTGGTGCTTGTTTATTCTCTTCCAAAAATGGCTGAATTTGAGGGGCTGCATGCTGTTAGCCAATCATAACAAAGGATGTTTACACTAAAGTTTAAAAGGAGAAAAAAAAAAATCTAGTTTTTCAGTAAGATGTTCAGAGACAGGGTGCAAAATGATCATATTACAAAATTATGACAGTTTTGGTGAAAAGAAAGAAAGAAAAAAAAGATTTTACTAACATTATCAGCGGATCTCAGGGAAGATAATGAACTATAAAAAGGCCATTTCATGACCCCTTTAAAGTACAGCCATTATAACACATTTGGCTTTACTTTTAAAGGACATGTGATGGTAAATGAGATTTCATAAAACATGTAATCAGTAAGCATGTTTAAATTATTTGCCATTTTCTATATAAAAAGCTGTACTGCCACAGTATTGAGTTATGATTGCCTTGGACATGTCTGTTTTAAGGGCTGTGTTATAGAAACATTTGGACATTTATATAGCCATCTCCTTTCACAACATACTGTACAAATATAGTAAACCTTATTTCCAGCCAGACAATAAAGTGTTTTGCAATCTAAATGATAACAATTAATGAGAGGAACACAAATAATGTCATACAATTACAGACATTCCCCATAAAACATAAATAAAAATCACAGGAATGAGGTAGTCAGAATTCAAGTTAAAACTATTAGGAGACAAAGTAGCAAATGGCAGACACCGATTAATGACGTACAAATGCAAATACTATAATAAACATTCCCCAAACCGTCAGGAAGTCAAAAATGGATCAATGTCAAAATCCAAGTTACTACAATGTTCTGCAATCCTTGTTTTTAAAAGCACATTGCGTTTTTCCAATATAGGCTAGTCTAAAAGTACATTTAATGGTATAAACAACATTCTCAGTAGTACAAGTATGACACCCCTGATTTTAATTCTTTAAAAAGAATTCAAAATCTCCTAACAGCACTCTATCCAGTTGTCATTATAACCTCCTTCTCTAAATCTCTTTGTTAGGACAGTGCTTTGTTGTGCATATGATTCATTAAAACTACAAATACAGCGTATCCAATTAAATTGACTAATAGGTCAACTAAGTTTCAAAGAGTAAGATGATATCTTAGTCCATGTAAGATTGTATTACAATCGGTCGTCTTCTGTATAGATTTGTAATTATCTTTTCAACAGCCCTAATGATCAAAATGTCAAGAAAGTTAATTTGGGATGAGTCATAAATCGATGATGTACATTACTTGCATTGAGAAAACGCTGAAACTCTAGCAATTCATTTTTAGTGCTGGACCACAACATAAGGATGCCATGGATGTTCCTACGCTAGAGTTAGATGTGTGAAAATAAATGATTCTGAGATCAAGTAAAAATGTTTAATTCAAAAAGACCCACATACAAATAAGCATGTGCCATTGTGCTTTCCATGCCCATCCAAAAAAAATAATCTTTGTCCCTAAAAAGAAATGTTAATATTTTATGCCGTCAATACAAGACAGATCAATAATTTAAGAACTTAATCATTTTAATTGAATCCTTTCCAAAAGAGAGCAATATACACACACAACAGGTTTTAAATAATGATCAATACAAGTACTGAAAAGCTTCGATTTACTGTTAATTATGATTCTTCCTAAATTAACTCTTGACATTTTGATCATTAGGGATGGTGAAAAGATAATTACAGATCTATACAGAATACCGACTGATTGTAATATAATCTCACATGGACATGGATAACCAAGTTATCATCCTACACCTTTGAAGTGTAGTTTTCCTACTAGTCAATTTAATCGGATATGCTGGATTTGTAGCTTTAATGAATCGTACACACAACAAAGCGCTGACCTAACCATTTAAAATTTAGAGAGAGGTATGGGAAATGTCTGTAATGTTATGACTTTGATGTGTATTGTGTTAATGCTTGTCTGTTATTGTTATTTTCCTCATCAATTGTTCTCATTAGAATGATGTGAATGGTTAAGAGTTTTGAGAACAATATTCAATGGTGTGTTGCCCATAGATGTGCGCCTGAAAAATAGAGTTTGAAATGTTGCTGTTGTTTTTAAATCAATAAAAAGAATAGTATAACTGTGTGTGGAACTATCTCTTCATTTATATTTTAAGGCTTTATGCTTTAATCTGGTAAAGAAATGTTGGATGTGCAATCTATGTCTCAAACATAGCTAACTCACGTCATTGCCCTCGGTCTCAACGGTGTCGAACAGCAGTGAGATGAGGTACTGAGTAGGGGCCATGAGCTGCCAAACACAGTTCTTGTTGGGGAGGTATTCCTGTGGCAATCCTGGACTTGTGAATGAGCCATTGATTTTGCTGATGAATCCACCACAGGCAGCTGCTGGTGTCAGAAGGAAGAGTCACTATTATGTTGACACAGCAAAGATGTTTTTGGTATACACACTTGGGTTAGGGTTAAAGTCCTTTAATTCTGTTAGGAGACCAACTATTTCTAAAAAGTAATCTGTGCGTCCGTCCATTCATCAATTAGTTTGTCCATATCTGTCTATCTACTACAATGTTTCAATACTGGCAGCCAAAATTTTGGAATACTATACAGAATTCGCTGTTTCAGAAGGAAATTGGTACATTAATTCCCCAAAGTGGCAATTCCCCAAAGTGGGATCACAAAGTATAGTCAGGACATTACTGATATAAAAAAACAGCACCATCACTATTTGAAAAAAGTCATTTCCAGCCATCACTCCAACACCTTATTCTTGAATAATCATGTAAATTGCTAATCTGGTTCTAGAAAATCCCTTGCCATTATATCAAACACAGCTGACAGCCATTTGGTTCATTAAATGAAGCTTAACATTGTCATTGTGTTTGTTTTTGAGTTGGCACAGTATGCAATAAACTGGCATGTCTTAAGATCAATATTATGTCAAAAATGGCAACAACAAAAAAAGAAACCGCTTTCTCTAGAAACGTCAATCATTGTTTTGAGGAATGAAGGCTATACAATGCTTGAAATTGCCAAAATACTGAAGATTTCATACAAACGTGTTGTAACGGTGGCATCCCCTGTACTAAATGTAAATTAATTTTAAATGTCAAAAGTTTAGGCCTGTCAAAATGAATACCTCTCCTCAGATAGCTCTAAAAGCCACCAATTACATGCAATAAAACAATAACAAAATAAGTGTATCAAATTTCAAAGCATAAGTGTATTTAAATAACAAAGAGAACAGTAAACAAAAGGCAAGGAGTCAAATACATAAATCCCAACAGAACGAATATAACAATACAAATAAAACATAATTAAGTGTGTTTGTGTGTGTGTGTGTGTGTGTGTGTGTGTGTAGGAGAGAGAGTTAAGGCAGTAGGAGTGTTTGTGGAAGGTGCACGCTGGGTCATGGAGAGTTTGCAATATACCTGAATGATGACTGTGGGCAATACTGCAGGACGCAGAGTGGGAGTCTAACACCAGGGAATAAAGTTAGGTCAGAAGTATCAAGGAATCACCTGGCACTTCCACTTTAGAATTTTACATCACACCTTGACTTTGGAGCTCTTCGGCAGTTGCAGATCTTACGAACTCATGCCACCCCACTTTTACTCATGAAGTGCAATGAACAGCTATGACATCCAGGCCTCACTCTCTGGTGATGAGCACTTGTCAAATTAGTCCCTTTGTTGTTTCTTCCTCTCTCCTCCAATCACGTTCCTTGTCCACATCACAGTGCAATGCAGCAAACTTTCTTTCTCCTTACACAGCTTGGCACACCAAAACTTCAACTCACCCCAGTCTCAAATCTCTCTTCTTTTTCCGTTGTGTCCTGAACCACCATCTTCCTGGTTACCTTTATTGTTGACACCTGTAATCTGACAAGCAGCCATTTTAGTTGGTGGTGGTGGATCCTTAAAGGGACAGTGCGTAGTTCTGCTCTGCCACAGTGTACACTACAGTCTTCAAAGACAAATGATAACTGTCTCTAACAAGGACAGAAAGAGATGTGGAAGGCCAGATGTACAAATAAACAAGAGGATAAGTACAGTCTCTAGTTTGAGAAATAGACACCTCACATGTCCTCAGCTGACAGCTTCATTGAATTCTACCTGCTCAACACCAGTTTCATGTACAACATTAAAGAGAAAACTCAGGGGTGCAGGCCTTATGTGAAGAATTGCGAAGAAAAAGCCACTTTTGAAACAGAAAAAAACAAAAGAAGAGGTTAGAGTGGGCAAAAAAACACAGGCATTGGATAACATATAATTGGAAAAGAGTGACTGAAAGGTGCGTGAGAAGTGCCCAACAAGACTACAGGAAGCGTGGGGTGAAATGTCACCTGAGTATCTGGACAAACTGACAGCTAGAATGGTATCTATATGTCTGTCTGTCTGTCAATTGATCCATATGTCCACCTATCTGACCATCCATTCATCCATCTCTCTTTCTGTTTAACCATTCATCCATCCATCCGTCTGTCTAAAGAACTCCACAAAAATAACCACCCAGAACTCCCTTGCTACTACTTAGAACAACTCAGGAACTTCCCAGCAATGCCCTACTCAGCATACCCTAGCAACCACCAAGAATACCCTACTAACCACCTAGCAACCACTCTAAACACCTTACCTGCAACATAGCAAAACCCATATGACTTTCTTTTTTCTGTGGAACAAAACAAGAAATATTGGGCAGAATGACAGCCTTTGTCATCATTCACTTATTTTTTTGCCGTTATCTTTGTAATTTAAATATTTTTACAGTGCAATTTTTTTATTTTTAGGAGTTAAACGTTTTAATAAGGAAAAAATTACTGACTGCACCTTTAATAAAGAAGATTGCCTGAAACAGATTTCTTTTTCTTTTCTGTCTCTATGATATTCTGTTCCCTAGACAAGGCTTTTTATCCCTCCTGTAATGTAATACATGTCTATGATTGCTGATTGCTTTGAAAATGTATTTTACCCCTCACCTCCAAGCCAAGCCTCACAAGTCTGTTCATTCTAAATGTGCCTCAAACACTCTGTTGAGCCAGTTCTAACAGTATGTAAATTATATCTGAAACATGGCTCATTTCAAAACATATTTACTTAATGTTTGCTAGAGTGTATGTACTAATTGGTACCAGTCCTCTGTGAAGAAGTGAGGTCATATCACTTTAGCCAGACACTCTAATTTGCCAGTACAACTACATTAACAATGACTGCAATCAAATATGTCTAACTGATACAATGTTAAGTGAGTCAGCAATCAAAGTAACAACTCTCAAATCCTGATTGGAAAGCAGTGGATGAAATAGCAATTTTAAACCACTTTTAACTAGAATATATTTAGGTTTTCCACTTCGTTGCCCCTGATTGGTTACTTTGGCTACATTGATTTAAAGGAAACACAATTTAGGATTGATTTCCCAGTCAGCTTGTTTCAGAATTACAAAGGCCTGAAAAAAAGAGGCAGATCAGGATCTGACATACTGTTAGATATTATTTTGTATAAATGCTACCAGATACCAGTTTGTCCTTCCTAAAGCAGTATTTTATTATACAGATTTAGATGTCTGCTTAAATGTGAGTCTAGAAGATTTATATTATTGGAAGAAATTTGAACGGTGCTTGCCTGGGCAAAACTTGCCACTACAATACAAGGATGTTATTGGTTGGTTGCCATGCATTGCTTTGTGATTTTTACCTGAGAGATATTAATGGTGCATTCATGTCATGTCAGAATACCATAGTTTTGAGATGTCCATTTGCGCTGAACCGTGTACATGCGCTGCTGATGCAGGTGCGGGCAGGCAGTTGCATGCCAAAGTGACTGGCTGCGTCAGACTGCACGTACCCTTCCCCAAACTATAAACTTTTTAGGTTCCCGGCACCCCTAAGGGGGGAACAAATCGACGTGCCAAGCATGGGAGCAGGCCGCGCCAGCCACGCCTTTTCTCTCTCTCTCTATGATTCTCGCATAGATTCAAAGTTGCTGGTGCCATCTTAAAGCTATCACACACATTGGGGAAGGCGTTCTTTTCCAACTCCTATTCTTTCAGGAGAAAAGGCCCCGCAGAGACCACCACCTGCCCAGCCTGGGGGGAGGTAAAGGGTGGCGGAATGCTTCACATGGGTTTTCAGGCCACATGTGGGAATGGCTCGGTGGTAGATCCTACCTGCTGTGAGGGAGGAGTTGCTACAAACACGGCGACCGGGGGGCAGTGGGGACTGTCCATGGGAGATGCGGGTCCATCCGTAGTGGGACCGTACCACGGAAAATACACACAGGGGGATTAATCCACACAAGGGCGTGTCCTGTGGAGCACCTATTCCAGTACAGATTAGTTTAAGTACCCATAGTGGGTCTGGTCAGGGAATTCGTCCGCTGAATTTGCAGACCAGAGGACTAGGGAGGAGACATCCAGGGAGCCGAGTTAGTGGGAGCACTGACCCGACTGCGCACCTCTGTGGGTCTTCGGACCGGGAAGAACACCAATTCACGAACAAGCGCCACTTTAGGGTATAAAGTTGCCTGGTAGAGGGAGCTCTGGCTTGGTTGATTGTGTCTACGACAGCAGGTGGTAGGCCACTTAGATCTTCTGCATCCTATCCAGGGGCCAGACGTGGAGGTTCCAGAGGTCTGGGCACGGATGCCAGAGGGTTCCCCGTCCCTGAGAAAAGAAGGTCCTTTGTCAGGGGAATTTACCAGGAACGGGCTGTGCGAGGACCGTGAGATCCAAGAACCAAGTCTGTGTGGGTCAGTAGGGGGCCACTAGAGTGACTTGTTCTTCGTCCTCCCTGACCTTGCACAGCACCTATGCAAGTAGGCTCACTGGGGGAAATACTTGCGCAGCCCCTGGGGCCAGCTGTGTGCCAGAGCATCTGTCCCGAGGGGAGCCTCCATTAGGGAGTACCAGAGCGGGCAATGGGAAGTCTCTTGGGAAGCAAAGAGGTCTATCTGTGCTTTGCCAAACTGCTCTCAAATCAGCTGGACTGTCTGGGGGTGGAGCCTCCACTCTCCACTGAAAGCCATTCTGAGAAAAGGTGCCATTAGTCTCCCCATGACTTACTACTGATATAATTAACAGAATATTTTACTCAGACATGCGAGGCGTCTATTTCTCAAACTAGAGACTGATGTACTTATCCTCTTGTTTAGCTGTACATCTGGCCTTCCACATCTCTTTCTGTCCTTGTTAGAGCCAGTTGTCCTTTGTCTTTGAAGACTGTAGTGTACACCTTTGTATGAAATCTTCAGTTTTTTGGCAATTTCAGTGGTGCATTTCTCCACTATCCATCACAGATCTCCACGTGGTTGTACCAGCACAAGTGACTTTTGTACAAATCCAGTGAGGTCAAATTAAGTATGATCTAACAAGGAAAGAGAAAGAGACACACAGACAATTTCTCAATAAAGAAAAAGACTGTCTTAGAAAGACATTTGACCGTATGAATGCTTTTCCAAAGCTAATTGAAAGCAAGTATAATTTCCTCAAGAAATGACTGCAGGCAGAAAGAAATATATCACTCTTTTTATATGAAAGCCATTCTGAGAAAAAGTGCCATTAGTGTCCCCATGACTTACTACTGATATAATTAACAGAATATTGAACTCAGTCCCATTATTTCCTAGATTTAATGTGTCTCATGTGTAATGCAAAAGAAATTCTAAAATAAAACATAAATGTTATTTTCAAATTTTTGTTTTTGTATACAAGCCAATGTCCTTTTTTTATTTACTTCTTTTATTATCACCATTATATCTTAATTAGTTACATAGAGTAAAAAATGACTTATTCTGCCATTGTTACCTTTACTCTGACTGCTCTGTCTAAAACACAACATCATTTTTGCTGCAACAGGTGCAATGAAACATCCATAATGCAGCTCACACAGTTGTTTCATATGTGAAGTTTTTCTACCTTCTCCCCAGACGTGACTGAAATACTCCATATACAGTGAAGATATGCGGCATATCCGTTTGGGAACCCAGGGGAAGAGAAGCTTCCAGTGCTGTCCTAGAGGCTCTCACCACATCCTGTACACCAAAACCACATCAAGAAACTCCCAGATGCTTGACCTGGAAACCCAGTCTTCTTAATGGAAAACTGTAGCAGTTTTACAGATGGTAGTTTCAGTTTTGAAGACTGAGCTTTATTTTGTTTTTAAGTGTTGCGTATCATTCCAAATAAGATTAAAGGGATTAAAGGAGATGACTGCAAAAACTCCTCTTTACATGGAAAATTGATCTGACATTTCAGTCAAAAATGCATCTGTCCAGAACACTTGAAACTTTAACATTGCTTTCGATAGGAAGTGCAGAAGAGGAAATCTAAAAAGCTGGGTGCATCTCCAAATTAATGGGTGAGCCATGACAGAACAATCTGCTATGGAACAGACATGCCCGGGACACGAAGGGCCACTTACTTGGACACTTGTATAATTTCCTTGCTTGAGTGATGTCTCCTTCGTTTGCTGTCCGATGGGAGGTAAGACTCCATCAAAGTCATACTTTGGCAGCACAGTATCAAGATAGATGCCCCTATTTTGTAGACACAAAAGTCCTGAAATGAATCTTGAGTGAACTTTTGGAAGCCTTTTACAAGATCTAATGCAACTGAAATTGCACTAATTTCACAGAGTACAGAAAGTAACACAGAGAGTAAATAAGCAGTATATTTTGTTAAATTGATAAGTTTGACAAAGTTTTTAAATTACCAATAAGACCACATACAATAGCTCCAAAATGAATTTGAACACTTAAATCGCACTTAAAATTTGATGAATTTTTATTGCATTAGATGATTAGATGCATTAAAATTGGGATCTACTTTAAAGAGAAAAGCAGATGTTTGTTTGGTTTTATGCAGAAAAAAAAGATATATTTATACTTTTCGAAATAAAAACGAAAACTTTTCTTTTAACCAGGACCCAAGAAAAATGGAAGCCCATTTCCATTATATGAAAAATTGTGCTTTGGTTAGTTATAATTATGAGATAAAAAGTTTTAATTAGAGGATTGAAAGTCATAATTGTGAGATAAAAAAGACAAAAATATTAGATACTAAGTTATAATAAGGAGATAAAAAGGTAAATGATTAGATTCATATTTATGATATAAGCAGTCATAATTATGAAATAAAGTCAAAATTATGAGATAAGGTCAAAACTTTCAAAGTCATAATTATGAGATATTAGACATATTTATGACATTAAAAGTCAATTATAAGATACAATCAATTATAAGACAAAAAAGTCATAATTGAGATACAAAGCATATAACATAAAAAGTCATAAGTATTAGAATGTCATATTTTTAAGATAAACATTTTTAATTAGAAAATACTAAGTCATAATTACGAGATAAAAGGTCATAATAATTCGATTCAAAGTCATATTTATGACATAAAAGTCAATTATTAGAAAGTAAATTAGAAATTAGAAGTCATAATTATGAGATATTAAGTAATATTTTTTACATTAAAATGACAAAATTATCTCAATTATGAGATAAAATCATAATTATTAGAATGAAAGTCAGAATTTTTAAATAAAAGTAATTGTTTTGAGAGATACTAAGTCACGATTACGAAATAAATGGTCATAAATAATAATTATATTCAGTCATATTTACAGTATAAGATTAAAATTCATTATTATGAGATAATTAAGTTATATTTATAATCATTTTGTCATAATTATGAGATAAAAAGCAAAAATTAGATTGTAAGTCATCATTGTGAGATTATAAGTTATAATTATGAGATATTAAGTCATATTTATGACATTAAAAGTCATAATTAAAAAAATCAAAGTTATGAGAAAGCTATTAAGCTTACATTTCAATCAATGTCAATATTTTAAAAGATTTCTTGACAAACTGACGTGTCCACTATATACAGTCTCTCTCTCTTTCTCTCTTTCAGAAAGCAGCATGATTGGGCCTCGTTCTCATACAGTTCCCATGACGACAGCACCCTGAATGGCCAGCATGTGCAAGTAGAGAGGTCAGAGCAGAGTTTAAAGTATTGCCCACTAACTCGCTGGAGCCCACCCCTGCAGTGAACAACGTTATTCTAGCCCTGCAATTGTCCTGGACAAAAAGCCATCAATGGCTTGATTTGTTTTGGCAAATCAAAATGTTTTGATCCCTGACAGCAAAGTGCTGGAGGTAAAGCCACACATGTGACTGTTGCTGAATATCGCAGACTAGTAAGAGAGAGGCCACTTTTTGCAAAACACTAAAAATAACAATTATACTGAAATCTCACCAGCTTCCCACAGTTGTAGTGGTACAAACTGATGTGAAATTTTTCCTGCAACACATGATCAAAGACTGGTTCTATCAGTCATCTTAGTTAGAAAAGTTAGAGAATACCACATGTACAGTACAGTATCTTAAGATGGTAGGGGGACATCTCTATTTGTTGCTTCTTTTAAAGACCCTGTTCATCTTACATAACTTACACTAAAAGACAACCTGGGCTTTAAAGGGATCACTCACCCAAAAATGAAAATCCTATCATTATTTACTCACCCTCATGTTGTTCCAAACATGACTTTCTTCAGTGGAACACTAAAGAAGATGCTTGGCAAAATGGTTACGCTGCTCTTTTCTACAAATGTATTGGATTTAAAACAAAAGTGAACGGAGACTGGGGCTGTCAATCTCCAATAATGACAAAAAAGTATCATAAAATGTCATAAAATACTACATAACTTAAAGGGGAACTATTATGCAAAATTCACTTTTACATGATGTTTGTACATAAATATGAGTTGGCAGTATGTGTACACAATCACCCTACAATGTTAAAAGTCCACCCAATCCTTTATCTTATATTTCTATAAATTCTGAAATTAATGGTTTTCATGCCTCGCACATGACTGGTGACGGACTCCACCCTATAGATCCTCCCCTGAGTGATCTACACACAGTCTGCAATTTTTTTTCCACACTGGAGCAGATACAGTAAGCGTCATAAGTTTTCTGTTGTTGTCTGTAAAAGTGAACATAAGGGTCTTCATGTACTCCCGGCATCAGAGCCTCTGAAGACACAGTGGACAAGTTTTGATTTAGAAGGAAATGTGCCCCAAAACATACAAAAATGTGTCTATGTTTGTGCAAATCATTTTACACCGGACTGCTTTGTGAAGGAGCGTCAATATTAAGCAGGATTAAAAAAATAAATTATTCTCAAGCATGGATCAGTACCAACTGTTTGTGATCCCAGCTTTATATCCTGAAGATGGAAGTATCGCACTTTATTTTTGTGAATGTTTGCAAATCGCCTTTCCGAATGTGCTTGTTAGCTGATTCCAGCTAAAGATAACATTGTCTCTGATTGTATTCACAGAGACCAGAGCTATGTCCAGCAGGAAGCAGCAGCTCATTTGCATTTAAAGAGACGCACACGAAAACAGCGTGTTTTTGATTCCACCCAAAAAGAGACATTTACAAAATGGTATAATAAATGATCCGTGGGGTATTTTGAGCTAAAACTTCACAGACACGTTCTGGGGACACCTGAAACTTATATTACATCTTGTAAAAAGGGGCATAATAGGTCTCCTTTATATAATTTGAAATCTTCTGAAGCCACACAATAGCTTTGTATGAGGAACAGACCAAAAAGTAGGACGTTATCCACTGAAAATCATGTTATCTACAGTCAAAGCTGCATTGTTTGTAATTCTTCGAGCTCGTCAGTCCCTGTCCCCTTTTACTTCCATTGTATGGAAGACAGTAGTGTACACATTCTGCCTAAAATCTCATTTTGTGTTTCACGGAAAAAAGAAAGACATTCGGTTCAACAGACATACAGATATATATCTTATTTTTAGATTTATTATTTAATACTTATGGACTACTGAAATTGTTTTATTTTTTTTTATTATTTTTTTTTTTTCACATCATGCACATTATGAAAAAGGTTCTTAATGAAACTTGCTTTTAGGTGAAGGATCCAATTTAATGATTAAGTTGATCTTTTCTTCAAAACACATTAATGAAACATTATAATAAGGATCCCTAAAATATACCTTTATGTGTTTTGACAGTGTTTTTTTCACAGTTGTTTAAAATGACTTTTGACCTGTTTCCATCACATTGCTATTGTCCAAGAAAATGATGGATTACATCAACACTTGTTTGCTCTTCCTTGCATTCCCGGATGTCATCCTCAAATTTTGCCACTCTTGGGATAGGCGATAACACTTATTTTCTTTTCGATACAATACCAATTATTTAAAATCCAATATCGTCAATACCGATACTTCTATTAACTGATTTTTTTGGGATAAAATTCGTCATTGTTTTTACATTTGTAAGCCTAAACAGAAAAGTGTTGATTGACAAGTTCTCTTGGACAATTGCAAAGTGATGGAAAAAGCCTACCCTTACAAAAATTAACCATGGTTTCACTACAGTAACTATAGTTTAACCATGGGATTTAGTTAAAACAACAAAAAAATACTTTTTTAAATTAAAATATTGTTTTAAATGATTTATTAACAACACTTACACACAACTATATACAAGAAATAGGAAATGCCTCCTTTAGATATGTTGTTATTTTTGGGTGAATTTACTCCAGAAGCATTGGTGTAGTAGTGTCTGAAGATTTTAGCATTCTGTGAATTTATGAAAGACCCCCCATAAAATTTGTTAAAAAAAACACGCATTCAATTTCTAAAATGCATTTATATACTGCATATATGCAAAAAGTGTAAGAAATAAATTTTTCCATTAAAAAATGACTTGTAGTTGTAGTCCCACATAAACATACAAAACATATATCAGGGTAAGTTTTTTGCTGGCATAGTGTAGAGTACACTGTCTTGCCAGTGCGATCAGATATGTATATATTAGTTCAGATATTGGGCTACTAATACAAAGGTTTTATGTTCAATCTCAGGTAGGATGAAAAGTTATATAAGTATCTTGTTCTATAACTACTTTGGTTGCGCGGCCCTCTCGCGGCGACTATTAACACTCCCCTCTACAAGAGTGCTCTCATCATTGCTGATCTCGTAGCCTATGGTGTCATTATTATATATTACCAAAATTTGAATTTGAAAAAGCCTCCTAATTCATGATATTGAAAAAAATACTGAGCGTATGCCTACCTGAAATAAATATATATACTCTATATATACACACAGTTCACTCATTGGTGCTGCGGCAGATTTGTTATCAGCGGTTAGCAGACTGAAATGTTCCAGGTCAAAAGACTACTCATTGTTCTGGCGGCCATACGTATCATCACTTATTTCTTTTGGGCAAACGCAAACCCTAAGTAAGACAAAAAACTATTAGGCAGTGCCATTCCATTAAAATATGCATAATATGCCCATGAAGGGAAATGTCTGCTAAAGAACAAAAATTGTATACATGTGTGAGTGTGTGTGTGTGTATATATACTATAAATTAAGTTACCTCTCATTGAAAAACCTATTGGATATTTAAACATGTAAACATACATAACATTTCGAACATTCAGTTACTGTCAATGTTACTCCTGAATTATGAATCCATGAACATGTACTGTATACTGGAATGCATTATTCAAGTAAACATAACAGCAAATATACAACATTTTATGTTTTCAAAGGAAATTACAATTTTTTTCAAGTAAAGTTTAAAGGAGGGCACAGGCAACGAGGCTGGCTTGACGCCGCGTCCAATTAATATTGCAAAAACAGCTTGGTGTTACCACACATAAAAAAACAACACATCATATGACGAATAACGTTAATAATATTTTACATTGTCTTTTTTCTTTCAGTATTACATGTCACTCAAATCTAGAGGAATGGGCACAAAATAAATGCTGCATATTCACACAAACACAGATGTGCATGTTTGTTTTCCTTATGATTACTTTTGGCTTCTTAACAATTTACACATTTACACACTGTAAAAAGACAGAAAAAAAAATATTAATATAGAATATATTACATTTTTAAATGTAAAAAAAAAAAATTATACACTGTATACAGATAATTCCTGACAAAATTGGAAGAAACAACTAAACATATAAATGAGAATGTAATTATTTTTTAATTTTTCATCAGATTCATTAACGTCATGAAGCAACATCCTGAAGCAAAATCACTTAAGACACTGTTCTTGATTGTATTATAACTGTCTTTCATTAGGGTCTTTGAGTGACACTTCAGATGGACCCTTTAGGCTTGTACACAGGAAAAAAACACCTATTGAAAAGTCACTCTGCACAACACTTGAGTTGATTTGCATGAACAGTTTTTAGGCTGTGTGAATTTAATATAATACTCCATGACTGCATGTCCCAGAGTGTATTTAAATTAGTAAACATTGTTCTCAGTGGTAAAACCTCCAAATGAAACCATCCACATTTGAATAAAACACAATTTGGTTGACGGAGTAACCAAATTAGGAAACAAGTGCATTTTCTTGATCCACACGGCAACAATGCTCCTGTGTTATTGTAACCAATGGGTCAAGATTTGGCTGTTTAGCTTCAGCAGTTAGCGCCTAACTACACCATTATGAGTGCAAAAACAGCGTATTCTGATGAACAGTGATCCTATTTAGGTACTCTTAACAGCACGAAATGGACTACCGGTTTTCCCTGTCTACTACAAGAAGTTCAATTGTAGAATGATCAATAACATTTTAACTGGCATTTACAGCTCAGATGAAAACTTGTTTCTAGAACTGAGTGCCCATGATGCAAAGATGGCAGCATTCAAGTCTCGTATTTCCAATGCTGCATGTGCCATCCAAGCAACTGCCATTGAGGTAAATGGTAACGCAAACAAATATAGTAGAAATCCTTTACTCCATCCAGGCTCCAAGCACTCTATGGGAAGCTGTAATTCTATTAATATCCTCAAGGAGAATTCCATGAATACCACACCCTGTTCCTCGAGGCATTACAGCAAAACAGTGCTCTTTCCGCCTGCTGGTCGCACCTCTGTTCTCGTCAGATACCTTGTTAGGGGGCAGGAGCACAAAATGTGTGTGCCGCATCTCTGACACAACAGATTTGCAGGAACTGCAGGACATAGCTGCCTGGAAGCCCCTGCGGAAGTTCTCATTAAAGAAGCCGTAGATGATTGGATTTACGCCACTGTTGAAGAAAGCCAGCCAGTGAGCGACTGGAAAAAGATAGCTGCTCAAGAAATCAATTTGTTGCCTGTCCAGATCCTCGTAGTCAGTAAGAAGCATCAAAGTCCAGAGAGGGAGCCAAGATACCATGAAGAGAACGGCAACCATAATGAGCATCTTGATGACCTTCACCCTTCTTCTGGAATGAAGCCGGTTCTCACGCAGGTTGTTGGAGAGTTTAGAGGCGATGCACCCATACATGATGCTTATGAGACCCAGTGGGGCCAGGTACACGTGGATGAAGATGACGGTGGTGTAGACTCGGCGCATGTCTGCTCTGGGCCAGTCCTCGAAACACACAAACAGTGGGTAGAGCTGGTTTTCTTGGACAATGTAGATGTCCTCCAGCTGTATGACCTTCAGTGTTGCAGCTGAAGGGCAGATGACTGCAAATGCGAGAATCCAAATGAAGACAATGGCGAAGAATGCTGTGACTGGCCTCAGACGACGATGGAATGGATAAACAATGCCAGTAAACCTGTGTAAAGAGACAAGTTTAGTGCTAAAAATCTCAGTTCAAATCACAAGTCCTAGAAAAATTCAGAAATTGATATTATTAACACTTTTAATAATTTTACACAACTATGATTGAAGAAAGTATGTAACATCAAATAAATAAAAAATTTTAAAAAAAAGAGTTAAATCAAAAGTAACCTTTAATTAATCGGATAAAATTACATAAACATGTAATCCAAGAGATGTTTTTTTTCATGTAATTTGTAATCAGCACCACATTACAATTCAGAGGTAATCTACCCCGCACAATTTACATACAGTATACAGTATATATCAATGGAGCCCCATCAAAGGAGGCAAGGGAGGCTGAGCCTCCTCAAAAAAACATTGTTTTCAAAATGATTGTTACAAGAAAAGTTATCAAATTAAAAGTTGTTTTAATTTACCTACTAGCATACACAACTCAGTGGCCTTTAATGGAAAAATATTTATTTGTATATTTTTCTTTCATGATGCATATTCAAGGTGAGTTTTAATCATTGTATGAATTGGTATGAAAAGGATAGTTCGTCCATTTTTTTTTTCTTCTTTTTTTTACTCTAAATCTCCACTTTCACTTTCACATCTGAAAGAGGAGATTTAGAGTAAAAAAGTAGTTAAATATTGATGTTTCTCACCCACACCTATTATATCACTGCCGAAGATATGCATTTTACCACTAAAATCTTATGGAATTTTTTTTTTTTTTTACTTTTTCACTTTTGTGTGAACTATCTTTTTAATGCCAGAGGAATCTGACAGCATAAAGCCTCCCCTCATTAGTAAACTGACAAATCAAAATGGATTTTTCATATCACACAGCATCATCCGCTCCATCCAAAATGAAATTTGCCACCTCCCGCATTCATTACCAATCATTATCAGAAGCAACGCATTCTCATGACGATAATATTTAATGAGGTTGTTGTGTTTTGCATGGTCTATACATTTATTTCCCCACACTGCAGTGAAATACAAAAATATAATGTGTAATTTCTAAATGGAAATGTTAAACTAGTATAATTTCTGGTCATTACCTATCTACTGCTATGGCAACCAAGGTGAAGACAGAGGCAGACACTGACATGCCCTGGACCAGGTTACTCATCGTGCATGTGATTTGGCTAAATGGCCAACCTGTGATAATTTAAGGAGGAGAGGTTAAATAATGCATAAAGCTGAATTTAAAAAAAGGCTAGAAGTACAAAAAGCATTTACATTTGTTTTGCATTTCATAAAGATTCGAAAAATAATCTATTGGTGATAGGAGACACAAGTGCACACAGAACATTAAAGTGAGACACAGAATAAAAAACAAGGTAAGAGTAATTAGCATAGACATGCAAGTTAATTAATAGACATACAAATAATAGGACATATAATAACCCTCTCAGCAGTCCTGACTGTATGTTTCCTTCTGTCTGATTTGGTGGTTTCATGCTCTAACAAATATGTGCAGTTTCAGATGTTAAATAATTCTACACTTTCAACATTTTACCACTTTCCACATCAAGATACAATTTGAAATATCAATATAGATAAATACATATAGCAAAACATTAACATGTGCATATAGTCAGTTACAAGAAAGGAGAAAAATCCAATTCCAAGTTTAGACTAGGGTATTGATTAGCTTTTAAAGTATAAATCCAAAAGGATCCTTCACGGAAGTAGCGATACTCTAAAAATCTTTGGGATAGAACATGTTAAAATATCACCAAGAGGGGGAGATAGACTTAAAAAACTTTTACAAAGAGAATCCTTTTGGATTTATACTTTAAAAGCTAATCAATACCCTAGTCTAAACTTGGAATTGGATTTTTCTCCTTTCTTGTAACTGACTATATGCACATGTTAATGTTTTGCTATATGTATTTATCTATATTGATATTTCAAATTGTATCTTGATGTGGAAAGTGGTAAAATGTTGAAAGTGTAGAATTATTTAACATCTGAAACTGCACATATTTGTTAGAGCATGAAATGAAATGAAATATGTTTTACAATGTAACCTTTTTTATAACTTGTCTAATATAAAGTAACCTCTTGCTATATGTATCTATTGATATTGATATTTCAGACTATCCTGATGTGAAAATGTGACTTGTCTTATCTAAAGTAACTCGTTGTAATTGCTCTCTGTCAGGTGATGTGTGCAGATGAGCACCTGTGCTTCTAGGTCATGTGACCACATGCAGCTATATAGCATGCAGTCTACGGACTGCCATTTTGAATTTGCCCTGAGGAAGGCCAAAGAGGCCGAAACATGTTGGCATATGTTTTTTAATGGATAGCCAAGTTTAAATAAAGGCTTTTTAAACTTATATTCCTGTTGAGTGCCTCAGAATTATTGTTTATTTGGGAAACATTTTGGATCTCCAAACTGAAGAGCACCAAAGGAACACACTTCTCAACACCCAAGTAGCACTCCTAGTAACTCATTTGTGGACAGATGTAGGATTGTTGACTGTTTTTTTTTTTTTTTTTCAGCTTTACAGAGTAGCTTCTTTTAGCCACTCTGATTTCCTTAGTCAGTGTGTGTTCCTGCCCTGGTTGTACAATATTTTATCCCCACTTCTGTAAGCATCCTCTTTGGTATGATGAAGCTGTCTGAGTTTTCCTGTAAACCATGGTTTATCATTATTGAATGATAAAAATGTCCTACTAGAGATGCACATATCCTCACACAAACTGGTCAGTGGCTGCAGCCTCAAAAACACTCCAATCAGTGCAGTCAAAACAGGCTTGTAGTTGTACAGTCCTTACAACAGGCTTAGCTGATTTCAGTTTCTGCTTGTAGGTCGGGAGAAATTGAACCATACAATGATCAGAGACTCCTAAAGCTGTACATGGGACAGAGCAAAATGCATCCTTTTACAGTGGTGTAGCAGTGATCCAGTATATTTCTGTCTCTGGAGGGGCATGTGATGCGTTGATTATATTTTGGCAGTTCACGGGTGAGGTTAGCTTTATTAAAGAGCCCATATTATGCTAATTTACAGGTACAAAATTTTACTTTGGGGGTCACTAGAATAGGTTTATACATGCTTTAATGTTCAAAAAAACTCATTATTTTTCTCATACTGTGCATTTCTTTTCCCTACTCTTCATACTCTGGCCAAAATGCCCTGATTTACCTCATGTGTCTTTAAAGCCCCCCTTTCCAAAAAGCCTAGTCTGCTCTGATTGGTCAGCTAGCCTAGTCTGTTGTGACAGGTAAACCATGTAGAGCGTGTGTCAGAAATGTAATGCTCCTAACCATAACCGAGTTTCAGCTTCCGAGGCTTCGTGAACAGCTCTGTTAACACTATTGTAACTATGGTAACCGTGGTCGGTTTTTGTCATACCAGCTCTGAATGAAAGTTTGGAAGAACAAGCTGATCGACCTGAACCACCATCGCAAGGACTTGAGTAGGATGTTTCACAGTGATAAGTTTTAATTTTGTAGCTTTCTTACAAGTACACTATTCATGATAGTAAGCACTACAAACAATCTGCATAATTCTAAACAATTGTAAGTAAAAGTGGGTCCAGCAAAGAAAACAGCATCTTCTCGACATGGCGACATCACTAACCCAACTCATCCTGGACTCGGCTTTAGCTACATTTGTTTGAGTGTGGGCCAAAGTAGCCCTTAGGTGGGCATTATGCAAATTTATTACATAGTGATGTAGATACTTTACAGAAGAAATGGCTGAACTACAAACATCCTGTTTCTTGTAGTTCTTGAGCAGTGTTGTCTGTGGGAGAGGATAACTCCCTTTTTTGTGGACTTAGTGCTTTGCAAACTTGCAGAACTTTTACATGCACAAAGAGCTATGTTACACACTAAAGGAAAGATAAAATCCCAAAAAGCATAATAGGGCCTCTAAAATCTCCCAGAAAAATATTGAGTCCAGGTGTTGTTGCTCCATGTCTGTGATGTGATCAGCCAACTGTTGCAACACTTCATTCACGCACGCTGGCAGGATATAAACTCACCAGAATGAATGAGTAAAACTCCCATGGCAAGCGGAAAGGCTTACAGTTGATGAAGAACACTTCTAAATTAGGACAGCACATCTGTTACATCTGTACACAAACTTTCATTGATGTAAAAGCATATTGATGATTATGAATATGATAAATATTCATGAATATGATAACAAAGAAGAAGCTGTTTATGGACTTAATTATGATGATGATTATATTGATAAGTATGATGATGAGATTGATGGTTATGAAGATAATGATGAATATGATGTCAAAAATTATGAAGATGATACTGATTTTTATGAAGATGACTGCAATAAAGACAAAGATGATGATGGTGATATTGTTGAATATGATGAAGATGTTTATGATGATATTGATGAATATTATGACAATTTGGTGATTATGATGATGAAATCACAACAACAATAAGTATGAATATGGATATCGATGAATCTAAAGATTTTGAACATTGTCAATATGATGATGATGATGATTGACGGTGATAAAGATGATATTGATGATTATGAAGATAATGACAATGACCCACTGACCTGAGATGAGGGAGTCAATCAGTGTGATAGGCACACAGAACACGCCCACCAACAGGTCACTGATGGCCAGGTTGAATATGAAGAGATTAGTAACTGAACGCATGTTGCGGTTCCTGATGATCACCAAGCAGACAAGCCCATTGCCCACGATACACAGCAGAAGCACCAGCAGGTAGGACAGAATGTAGCTGACCGCCATCCCTGCTGAGTGGATATAATACGGCAAGAGCGTGCTGTTGTCCAGAGTGACATTCACAGCAGAGTGGTTCAGAGTCATTTTGTCCATTTTAGATCTTGAAATGAGAGAAGAATGCTGGGTAAATATTCATATTGAATCTTCAAATGACACTCCAAAAGGAGGGGAAATATTGAAGCATCTCCTTTCTGCTAGATAAAGAAATATTAAAACAAGCATGCACATTTTTTAATGATGATTAGATATCTGAGTGGTTGAATGCTTATAAAAGAAAACAATTTCCACTAAACTCTTTTTATCTGATTGTTCTTAACACGAAAAATCACTCATTGTTCAGTCCAACAGGAATCAGTTAAATAAAGTTTGGCACGGCAGATGTCAATTAAAATGTGTTTGATTTAAAACACAATACCTGCAATTTTGAAGTATTCAAAAATCTATTTCTCTGACTTTGTTAATTTACCTGCATAAGCATCTGTGTTGAGAATTAATCTTAAAAAAATGAAAGATGAATTGTTGCAGCTTGACCAGCACCGCATGTGTAGGAACTGCATGTGTTTATATTATTATTATTTAAAAGTTGCACAAAACATGTAAACGATTAGAAATGTCAAGAACATTGCAATACTAAATCATTCAGAATGAGTGTGGGAATGCTCACCTGTTGCTGCGGAGACATCCAATAAGCTTCATGTGTTTTTAACCCACTCTTATTATGCAGGCTGTTGTGTAAGATCTCCGGTTGCGCTGCGCAGAGATCAGTGCGCAGCGGTTATTTTCTCTTTAGCGCACAGATCCCACTAGTGCGGTGCGCGTGTTGCAAAGCGATTTCTATGGTGCGTGATGTCACCGTCTCCAAGTTTGCAATCATGTGATCTCTGTGTAAGCTACATCTGTGCATTTAGTTACAGGGAACTTTATTAATGAAAAACTAAGGAATTGTTTACCTACACGTCCTTGTGCTATAAAAAATAATAATAATAATAATAATAAAAACTGATGGCTATGCATGTGTCTCGAGACGCGGTTTTAACAGTTTAAGTTCTTTTTATTCTGACACAACGTCTAAAAACAGGGCTCTCCGGCGCGAAACTCTGAAAACAACAGCGACACGTGGCAAACATCTGTCTGTCTGTCTGTCTGTCTATCTCATAGTTTTTTACTGCGAGTAAAATGCGAAAAACAACCCGTTGCAATTAGTCATTTTACCACTCTGCGGCAGCAGAGGGGAAAAAAATAACCTGAAAGAAAGAACTACCCCCCCCACCCCCACCCCCACCCCACCCTTGGTGAGAGACCAAGGGTGCATAGAAAAAAAAATCTGAGTAAGTCTGTGTTAAAGTGTTTTGAACGTTTTTCCAAAAGTAACCATGTCACTCCCCCTTGCTTTTTAAGATAAGCCCCCTTTTGCACAGAACGTCAGACATCTGCGGCCAGACCTTAAATAATTAAACAGACCTTCAGAAGTTTTCAAACTAACACAGGTGGCTGTCAACAGTTCTTACGGTCTAGCACATATAGAAGCCTGACATACATACAGTATGAGGCAAAGGCACAGCTGTATTAGTGTTATTTGAGCGTGATTCTTTTGAAAAGAAGTGCTTGGACTCCTCGCGGTTCAGGCCGGTCTAACTGGAGCTCCTCAGGATCTGGGATCTGACTGCAGCTCTTGGACTCTGCCACAGATATGCCTTCCCATTCTCTGAGACCAGACCTGCTCCAACCTGGATGGATTTGAGAGTTAGGAGGCTGCAGAAGAAATCATCTCCACCAAAGTTGGATGTCTTGCTTTAAGACTTGGTTTAGAAGTTCCATTGACTTGTTAAAGGTTGCAACTGCATCTGCAAAACTGGAAAAATGTCCATCGGCTGGCATGGTAGTGCCACGCTACTGAAAGGGTTGTGTGTGGTGCTGTTCCTGAGGGTCGTGTTCGGCAGTGCTGGACAGAGCTATGAGCGCTGGGAAGCTGGTTCCTCATGCTATGGAGGGTTTGACCTGTACTTTGTGCTGGACAAGTGAGTCATCTCATTTCCAACAGCTTTGTGAGTGTCTTTAGCAATTATAATGGCACCTGAGAATGATGGTGGCTTGATAAAGTGGCAGCTTTAGGATTTATAGGGTCATCTGTGTCATCTGATTTTCCGGTTAGTGGATTAAAGGTCAGGTCGTCAATCATAGCTATTTAGTCTCCAGCGAGACTCATCATCCAGTAATCTAAGATATCTAAGTGCATCATTTCAATACTCCATGCTCTTGTTGTTGCAAATCATGAGAGAAAAATTATGTTTCAAATGTTGTCTTGTATACAGTATATTGGCTGGCAGGTCCATCAGCAATCTGAAGGTCTTTGAAATGTATAATTTACATGCTATATGGCAAAGATCAAAGAGCCACTCTCCACAAACCCACAGACTGAATTTCAACTCTGTTCCTTTGGCTTTGCATCTGCCCTTGCATCACCATGGCAATTTGAAGGAAAGCATGAGCACATAAAGATAAGTTCAAACTCATTATTGCATCTGCCACTTATGCAGTACATAAATATTTAGACTAGTTTAATGCATACATATTGACCAAAAAAAAAAAAATGTAAAGATCTAAACAGAACTGCACTGCGTAAAAGGTACTGCATTGCATATTTTATTAGCTATGAGGATGCATATGGAACCATTTACCATTAACATAAAATAACTTGCCTCCAGAAAGAGCTTGGCGAAAGACAAAAATGATAAAAGGTACAAGAATCTCGACCTGCACTTGTGCATGATGCAGAATGATCTTTAAAAGGTATTCTAATGGTCTTAGAAGTATTTGAATCAGATGCTATAACGAGATCAATTAAACAGTGATGGTTGTGATATCTTATGGGAATAAAAGGATAATACTGCATTTCTTTTTCCTTTGTCTTGTTCTGCTCACTGTTTGGATGGTTTTTATATTCAGTATTTTCTGTTGTAAATAAAACCATAGTATGAGTTAATTTTTAGGTCCCTTTCTTTAAAAAAAACACCCAGGAGATTTGATGTGATGTCAAAAGTGCAAGGTAATAGTATCAAAATGGTTCAGGAATGTTTTGGTCTCTGCATGTGCTGAACCTTTTCACCAGCAGGGCCATTTGTTCCAAAACCTAAGAGCTCTCTGGCCACAAGAGGCTCATATCTGAACACAAATTATGTGGGGAAGTCAAAGAAAGGGAGGGCGAGAGTGAGAATGCAACATGCCATTGTTCGGTCCTGCTGATTAATTATTTATGTGATTTGCATTTAAAAGCAAAGATACACATACAGCATGTCATGAATTTAGACTGCATTGGCCAAATGTAATATGCATGCAACTCTTTGGATTTGTTTTATGGCGGTGGAATAAAACCATGTTTTCATTGTGCAGGACAACTGCCTGGATTATGGAAAATTGTTTTGAATGATAATCATTAGCTCGTATCTCACAATGCATGCTTCATATTCCTGCTAAAAGCATTATGCTGCAGTGTACAGGCACTGTTATGATATAAAGCTGTGAGGTCTCTATGCTATCAAAAATCTACCCATTTCAGCTGTAATACTTCTTGAAATATCATTCAGCTATTGGACAGTGTGTCAGAGATTTGTTTATCCAGTCATGTCTTTTTGTTCTGGTGACCTTTGTATCATTCTACAAAGTTGACTTTATCCTCACATTGAATGTTTAATTTAGTGTTTTTCAGTTAACATCTTGGAAATCAAGAGTTATTTTGCATTTATAATCCAAATTTGCAAAAGACGAGTCAAGAAAAAGATAAAAAATATTGGCTAATATTACTTCTTTCACTGAATTGGATGAATTGTGTACATTATGCATATTGCAACTAGGCATTGATTTAATTTCCTTAATTTTCTTCAAGAAACTTGCGAAACTTGCAAAAATGTTAACTCTTCGGTCCATTCTGTTCACAGCAGAGTTGGAGTCTTGGTCTTGTGGTCTTGGTCTTGAGATATCTCGAGAGAGACCACATAAAAATGGCCTTGGTCTGGGTCTGAGCTTATTGCCTCAGACAAGACCACGGTCAATTTCCAACATATTAAAGGCGATTTCCTCATCCCCAGTTTGGTGAGCTACTAAACCACTGCACAAAGGTGCTCTGTGTTTCAAATGAATGCTGCAATAAATTCAGCAATTGTTTTTCTTCGGTTCATTAAAATGGAGTGCCAAGGTTTTGAGTTACATTTTGGTGTCGATCTGAGCCTTGAGATGATTAGTCCTGGTCTGGATCCAGGTCTTAGGGGGTCCAAATCTTGATCTTCACTTCAACTGTGGTTCAACTCATTCCTCTATCCAACCCGGTCTCATGACATGTCATAATAGTATTAGATGGTGGAAACTTTAACCAAACCTAATGCCTTACACTCAAACCTGACAATGATTTTAATATGAAAATCACTGTTGTGTACCATGGAAGAAAGAGAAACATCATTATCATCAACATCTATTGAATTTGTCTGAATTAGCAGCACTGGTGTTGGTGGGGGGTGGATATGCACAGAGGAAAGTTTACACTGGCTTTGGACGGGTGCAACGTCTCTTACGTAAGCCGAGCATTCTTTTCAAATTTGTTTTCACCGCAATGGCCCAGCCAGATGAGCTATTATACAAGCTTAGCCATTAAAGAATCCCACTAAACAATGAGCCAACAACAAGCTGCTTAAATATAATTTACTGTGCCAGAAACTATCTTAAACAGCTTTTTAAGCCTGCTGTTGGCAGAGATATGTCACCATGCTTCAAAAACCAGACAAATATCCAATGAATCTTGAGATAATTCTTAACTAGGCTGTTAAGAGTGTGTAATTTTACAGCGAAAAATACCCCATCACAACATATAAGCAGTCTCTCCTTCTGTGTATTCAAACCAAAGTTATTATAGTTAACTGAAACAAAATTCCAAAAAATAACCTAGAAAATCTACATTAAAACTAAAACAAGTTTTTTTCAAAAAACTAAAACTAAACTGAAGCTGTCATGCATAACGAAATAGAAATTATCATAAATTATTTTTAGTTTTCATCTTTAAATGTTCAATCAGTGCCCTGCGATGGACTGGCGACCTGTCCAGGGTGTACCCCGCCTTTCGCCCGATGTTAGCTGGGATAGGCTCCAGCCCCCCGCGACCCTGTATGCAGGATAAGCGGTTGACGATGGATGGATGGATGGATGTTCAATCAGTCATTTTTTTCCTCATTAAAAAAGTTTAACTCCTAATGACAATTTAATAATTTTGCAATATATGTAGGAAATCATGACCACTCACATTAAAATAAAGTAATCAGTAAGCTGTTTTATTCTACATGAGAGGGTCCAGACATATGGGGCTGCCATGTTAGAATCACATGACCAGCCGAATACTACTTGCTTAATCTCAGTAACCGTCCTGTTATCTGACACTTTCACTCATTTATTAAAGTAATCATGGGTGAGTGTGAATATTAAATTTCTACAATGGCATCTGAAACTGAAAACTATTGATTTTAAATTATGCTGCTTCCACACCACTAGGTGTCAGTGTAAGTCCAAGGTGACACAAATACAAAAGTTACTGAGTGCACCTTTAATACTTAGAATTGTGCATGTTACAAAATAGTTTTTGTTTCTTTTAACTTCTCCATCTGTTGCATCTCAAACATGCCATCTACTGGCCATGAGCTTTGTGTATGTGTGTGTGTGTGTGTGTGTGCCCACATTTGGTTGTGTGCTCAGTTTTTCAAGATAAAATGAATAATTTTTTAATCACATCATCCATTGCTGTTCAAAACATAAGGGGATACATGCACCTACTGACCACTTTATTAGGAACACCTTTACACCTACTTATTCATGCAATTATCTAATCAGCAAATCTTGTGGCAGCAGTAAATGCATAAAAGTATGCAGATACGGGTCAGGAGCTTAAATTAATATTGGCATTAAACATCAGTAATTTTGACCGTGACATGTCTGTTGGTCCTGTATATCTGTATTTCTGTAACTGCTGATCACCTGGGATTTTCACACACAACAGTCTTTAGTTTACTCAGAATGGTGCCAAAAACAAAAAACGTCCAGTGAGCTGCAGTTCTGTGGATGGAAACGTCTTGTTGATGAGAGAGGTCAACGGAAAATGGCCAGGGCTGCATTTCTCAAAAGCATCATAAGCCTAAGTAGATCGTAGAAACCATTGGCGCCAATGGTATGATCAACTTAAGCTTGCAATGCTTTTGTGAAATGCAGCCTAGACTGTTTTTAGCTGACTGAAAGGCTACAGTAACTCAGATAACCACTCTGAACAATTGTTGAGAGCAGAATAGCATATCAGAATGCACGACACATTGAACATTGAGGCGGATGAGCTACAGCAGAAGACCACGTTGGGCAATTTATTAGGAGGATAGTGTTTTTTTTTTAAGAAAGGGACCTAAAAATTAACTCATACTATGGTTTTATTTACAACAGAAAATACAAGTGTGGATATCTCCACATTTGTAAATCCTTAATAGTTGTTTTTAACATGTTGTATGCCAGCCTATCTATATACTAGACATATGTGTAATCTGGAAAGGGAATAGTTTAATTTAAAGAACATTACACAAAGTTGTCCCCTGCAAAGTCATTTACTCACCTGTGTTAACTGAAATAGAAATAATACAAAAATAAAAGGTTTTCTAGACTGAAATATAAATTAAAATTAAAATTTATTGAAAAACTAAAACTAACAAACACAGTTGGTAAAGTAACTGAAACTAAATAATAATTAGAAATTGAAAATGAAATAAAAATGAAAACCCAAAACTAGATTAACCTTGACTCAAACCATAATGTGAACTTACTATGGTTTTGTTTTGTTTTTTTCAATAGAACTTCTAGTTTGTTTCCATATAGTGACTGCATGTTACTGTGAAAGCTGATGTAACATCTCAGGCAACAATCATAAAAGTCGCACATTTGGCTGTTAGAGCATTGATGTAGATCTTATTTCCCCTGAGATGTCACATAGAAATCAGAGGTGTTGCGATGCATTCTACTTCAGTCAGTATGGTGTAAGTTGAACTTAAAACCTGAAAACGTAATCCATCCTAAATGTTATTCTTAATTTCCACACTTCTTAATTTTCCACGTTGAAGTTAAACTTCTTTCACAGTTTAGGTTTTACAAGCTCAAAGTATTTGGACAATTAAACAACACCTAAAAATATCTAAATGTCAAACCAAGTGTCGTTATTTCAAAGAGAGACTGTAAAAGTATTACCTTTCTTTCACAAAAAGAAGTTTAATAGGTTTTAAATGAAAAATCGTAGATGTACTGTTCAACATTAATGCTTCCTTCACATACTATAGGAACTTAAATATGAGTTTCCCACTCGGAAATTGCACATGAACGACCCCTCAAGTGGTAATTATGACTGGGAAACTCTGAGATGGTTTTGATACCTGAGTTTCCAAGTTGGGAGGAGATGTAAACTTTCAACATGGTGGAGGAGAGTACGGTTTCTGTAGTGATCGACAGCTAATACAGCTAATTGCTAGCGCTTGCCGTTTCAGTGCTATATGTTTATCAGCAAATATTATCGTTGGCAAGCTAATGTAATAAAGTGTCAAAATAAAAGTACTTCAAAAAATGACTGAACCTAGTTTCCTTTTCTTTCCAACAACAAAGCACTTGAACGTGTGACATACTCGTAATTACAATTCCAATAGCACATGAAGGAATTAAAAACATATTTGGACACATTCTGGTTGTTTTACCTTGGGGCCAGATGCTTAAATACATTTTTAAAGATATCTAAGAAAATTGTGGTTGTCCAAAAAAAAAAAAAAAAAAAGGTCTAGCATAATTTGATTCTGTTTGCCACTTTTTGGAAATGTTGTCTAAAAGAAAAAAATATAGCTGATTTTGCATTTATCTTTTTATGCAGTCTTTACACTGATTGTTTGGCTGGGTCAAATCTATATACTCTTTGATTGAATTCGTTACCTCTCTTCATTCTCAGGTCTGGAAGTGTACAACACCACTGGAATGAGATCTACTACTTTGTTGATCACCTCGCACACAAGTTCATCAGGTAGTCCTCTCAAAATCCCAGATCACTTTGTAGTTCTTATCACTTTAGATCACTACTATAAAACATACTGTCATCACTATGAGATACTAAAAGATGAAAAGGCATGTAACCCACAGTTTTAGGAAGCTGGTCTGTTATATGTGAAAGTATAAATCAATTAAAAGTGAAATCATCAAGCTGAGAAGTAAAATAACTTATTTTATGGAAATAAATTGTGGACTATACCACCTTTACTTTGGCAAGAAATTTTCAGTTGGTGCAGTCAAAAATGTGTAAAAAATGTACAGCAAGGAATCATGACAGCACTATGAGTATAACAGGAACGGAAATCCTAGTAGACCCAATGAATGTCACCGAGGTCTATGAATAAAATCAGAAAATCTTACCTGTTACTCTTTCTCTCCAGTCCCCAACTCCGCATGTCTTTCATAGTGTTTTCAACGGAGGGGAGGATCCTAATGAAACTGACGGAAGACAGGCAAGATTTAATTGCACATGCTGTGATTTAATATGCACAACATCTTTGTTTGAAAATTAAAGCTTTTAAAAAGAAAAACTTTCCTTTTGCTCTCTATTTAATCAAATTTTTGGAGAAAAATATCTATATTAAAGAGATCTCATTTGTGATTAGTCTAGATATTCATAAGAATTAAAGATCAATACTCCACAAGGTACTGTATACTGAAAGATCCATATTTAATAAGAAAATTATCCAGAATATTGTACTCTGCACAATCTTACTTAGGCCACACATCTTAATATATGAAACTGGTGTTCAATGGTGTATAATGTGTATGATCAGGGACCAGATCCATGCTGGGCTGGAGGAGCTTCGGCAAGTGCTTCCAGGTGGAGACACCTTTATGCATAAAGGTTTTCAGAGGGTAAGAAGTCATTTTTGCCTTTGCTTTAAATGCTTCCAGTAGTCCATTGTGACCAAATGCAATGTTCATTTCAACAATCATTGATGTGGTTTTCCAGGCAAGTGAGCAGATCTACTATGGAACAGGAGATGGTAAGTGGTTGAGAAGTCAAATTAATTAAATACTTCTGGTGATACTGAGATCAATAAAAATTGTCTCACCATTTACTCACCCTCACACCATCCCTGATGTGTATGACTTTCTTCTGCTGAACACAAATTAGTGATAAAATAAGAATATTTCAGCTCTGTAGGCCCATACAATGCAAGTGGTTCAACTCCAGTGGTTAAATCTATGTCTTCACAAGCAATATAATACATGCGGGTGAGAAACCGATCAATATTTAAGTCCTTTTTTACTATCAATCTCCAATTCTTCTTTGGTTTTTGGCAATTTGCAGTCTTCCTGCATATCGCCACCTACTGAGCAGGAAGGAGAATTTATAGTAAAAAAGGAGTTAAACATTGATCTGTTTGTCATCTACACCTATGATGTCGCTTCCGAAGATATGTATTTAACCACTGAAGCCTTATGAATTACTCTTACATTGCCTTTATGTGCATTTTGGAGCTTCACAATTTTGGTACCAATTGTTTGCATTGTGAGGACCGACAGAGCTGAGATATTCTTCTAAAAATCATTGTTTGTGTTCAGCAGATGAAAAACATATATATCTGAGATGGCATGAGGTTGAGTAAATGTCAAGAGAATTTGCATTTTTGGGTGAACTATCCCTTTAAGAATTTTTGGCCACAAGGATGATCACGTTTATTCTTAGACTGCTGTGTTTTCACATTGAAATTATTGTTGGAGGTATTAGACTCTGTGGACTTGTGACTTGCATACTTGCTCTCTTTCTGTGTTAGGATACCGCACAGCAAGTGTCATCATCGCTCTGACAGATGGAGAATTGCGTGAGAATGAATTTGACTTGGCAGCCAGAGAGGTGAGATACATTAGATCTTGTGACTGAACTGAGAGATTTTCCAGATTTACCAAAAACTGTTTTTAGCCCCGACGATCTGACTTCACCTGCAAAGACGGCAGATATTAATGCTGAAAATAACTAGTATGGCCAAATGAGGCAAGAAATTGTCAGCTTTTCACCATGATCTTTGAGAAAAATAGCCAACTTTCCAACCAAGATGCTACCTTAATCTTATCAAACTCTTATCAAAATTTCAAATAGGTCCATATCAAAAAGAGATTTTAGTTTTCTCACCCTCATTTCTTGTAACCTTTTAAAACCGTCCTGCAGTGAGTTGGCATTCGTAATACTCTTTTGTCTTTGTTATCTAGATGTGTATTTACATAGTCTGATATTTAACACAATAAGCTAATATATGCAACATTGTCATTTATATGATGTGTTTAAATGGCAGGCTGGCCGCTCACGTCAGCTGGGAGCTTCAGTCTACTGTGTAGGAGTGAAGGACTTCAATGAAACCCAGGTGAGGTGATACCTGCCCAGGGGTCAAAATGATTCACCCCCTTAATACCATCATGTCACAACAATAAGCTGTTTGTGGGCAATGACATCTTAATCTTTTCTATAAATCAAAAGACAAAATATAGAGGAGCATTTCTTTTTAATGTTTTTTGACAGTTGGCGACAATAGCTGACAGTAAAGACCATGTTTTTCCAGTGAATGATGGCTTCGAAGCGCTACAAGGGGTCATTGATTCGGTGAGTGGATGGAACAACATTGGAGTCTGTGACAGTCGCTCTCACACCTTTATATTGATGATGTGCCATTGTTATATTACTAAAACAATACTTCCAGACACTGATGGGTTTCTCTACCAGTAAGGAAAATTGATGATGTCGTCTATCAAATATAATTGTGACTTTCTTTGCCTCAGATTCTGAAGAGATCCTGTATAGAGATCCTCGCGGTGGAGCCCTCAAGCATTTGTGCAGGAGGTAAACTTTCATCAGCTAAGAAGCTGAAAGGCCATTGTTCTTTATGAAGTGCATCATGGTAGTTGTTTTCAAAGTCTCAGGGGCTGTTCACACAGGACGCAAAAACAGAGAGACACAGTGTAGTGGAATAAGATGCACTTTTTAAATTTGAACTTTAAGACTGAAAATAGATACTACAGTAGCTTACAGCAGGAGGCACTGAAAAAGCAGCTTCTTTGGCTGGTAAAAACAAATCAATTCTGGATTTTTTGCTTTAAATTAAGTGCTTTCTGAAAATCTATTGAACATTCAACAATTTTCCCCATAGAAATGAATAGGCAACCTGGTAACTGGGATATGTGTTCCCCTCACATCCCTGCTAAAACAGCCTAAGCTGATTTGTTGGTCTTATCTGGTCTGGTTTGCTATTTTTAGAGAACTTTCGGACACTTGTCAGCTGGCCAGGCTGAGAGACCAGCTAGACCAACTTAAACAAGTTTTAAGCTGTTTTATTTGCCTTTTATTATTACATTATTCATTTTCAGTTCCATCTGAAAAAACTCTGCAAATTAGCAATGAACCACTGCACTAAGTCATGAATAGGGTTGCCAAGTTTTCGGCAGATGTGATCATTGATAATTTTGAGCACATGGCACGTTTCACTGTTAGACCATGGGGGCTGGGGGGGTGTTACACTTTTGAGCTTTTCACCACATAAACATTTAACAATAGGCGTCCCATAAAGGAAGTGGGTAAAGTGGGAGCGGAGGTTCCGCTGAGCATTTCGTCATCCAACTGGTTGGTGGTGGCCGGGTCCCCTTGTGCATTCAACAGGAGCAGGACCCAGTCCAGCAGCTCTTTTAAGAATAGCTGCCATTACTGACTAAAATTTCACATTGTTGCCAGTACTGTTGCGTACCGGTTCATTTTGAGCACTGCGAACAGCTTGTCTTCATTTCGGCCAAAACACAGGATGCCCTGGCTAATAAGAGACAGTTTGCAACAGTAACGAACATTATTGCACAAAACACACTCAATCCTATATCTTTAAGCAGAAAAATTTCTTTTGTTAGAGGCCAAACCATTATTACTTCAGTAATCTCTCCTTCTCTCTCAGAATCCTTTGAAGTGGTGGTTAGAGGGAACGGATTCCTTCACGCTCGTGATGTGAACAGAATCCTCTGCAGCTTCCGCATCAACAACACCCTCACCGTGAGTAAGTGAAAACATCAATTCCTCTTCCTTTCATTACCAGTTGTGTGCTGCTGAGTGGTTCATGGGCAAAACTCTGTTAGCACAAGCTGCTAACAATGAAAATCGCTACATTATATTAGCAACAAAATTGTACGATTGTTGAAATATTTATTGTTGCTAACATGATTATGTTGACTGCAGGGAAAATCAATATCTATTTCAGGCTCATTATTACTGGATCAACACATCACACACCAGTGGATGTACATTAAAGGTGCAGTCAGTCATTTTTCCCTCCTTAAAAAAGTTTAACTCCTTAGAAATTAATGAAACATAAGTATAAAATCATGAAACCAATATGCAATGAACACTCCAGTCATGTCAGTAACCTTATAAAAGCTGTTTTATTCCACATGACTAGTCAAATACTACTGGCATAATCTTATCGACCACCCTGTTGTTGGATACTTTCACTCATGGATTAAATTAAACATGGCATACTGTGTATAGTGAATTTTTATAATGGCACCTGTAACAGAAAACGCTTGAATTTGAGTGATGCTTCATCCACACCGCTAGGTGTCACTGTATGTCCAAAATGACAAAAACAAGTTACCAAGTGCACCTTTAAAGACTCCTCAGCATTGTCTCTGAGCATGTGACAGTATTGTTTTTGTAATACCAAAGAAGCCAATTAAATCCAAATGTCAGTATGGCTGTTGTGTTTTTTAAAATGGGATGCTAGCATACCACTTGAGAAAGGTTGGCCGCAGCACTTGTAAATCATAAGACTCGGCTTCAGCACAAACCACATGTGCTCAAACACACATTCACAGTCCATAAACTAACACACCATGGAAAGAATTTTTATTCTAATATGTATGGATGTTATTGATTTGAATTTTGTTTGTATATGTCTCAGTTTGATTTTTAACGTAGTTAAACTAATGTAATTTATCTATTCAAATGTTTTTATTTGCTCCTTCATCAATCTTTTTCACATATGGGTTAATGTTTTCAAATCTGTTTGGTTATACCACTAAATTATACTCCCCATCATGCGATTCCAGAATAACTATTAGAAAGGGTAAATAATAAAATGGTTCGATGCACAGAGCTGGAATGCTGAATTTATCTTGGAAGCGGCTGGGGAGAAATTGTCTTCTGTGGTGTTTATACACGTCCTAAGGATTTCTGAGCTTGCATCTTTCCTTCACTCTCAGCTGCTGTTTTACTTAGAGAATATCAGATGGCAATAGGGAATGCAGGGTCCTTCTCACCAGTATGTGTGTGTGTGTGTGTGTGTGTGTGTGTGTGAGAGAGAGAGAGAGAGAGAGAGAGAGAGAGAGAGAGAGAGAGAGTCTAAGCCAGAGTAAATAGATTTTGGAGTCAAACATTTTCCACTTGAGTCTTTTTCATGTGGAAAAACGACAAGAAAAATGAAAAATCTTGCCCTTCAGTTTCAGTCTGAATCTGAATGGCAAGGATATGCAATAAAGTTTTGGTATAATGGACATTTGTGTTGCATTTCCAGGTTTCTGTGCATGCTATCAAATGACTGAAATGTGCTGATTGATGGTATTTTTTTAATCAGAATATATTATTATGTATTACAACCATCTTTCACAGAGATCTCATCTGTTTTATTATTAAATTAATGTTGATTCAGTGTAGGGGGCCTGGGTAGCTCAACCAATATTAACGCTATCTACCACCCAGTGACTCCAGCCTGGTCTCCTAAGCAAAATTGTCCCGGTTGCTAGGGATGGTAGAGTCACATGGGATAACCTCCTTGTGGTCACGATTAGGGGTTCCCGATCTCAATGGGGCGCTTGGTAAGTTGTGTGTGGATCGCGGAGAGTAGGATGTGCCTCCACATGCTGTGTCTACGCAATGTCGTGCACAGCGAGCCACATGATAAGATGCGTGGACTGACTGTCTCAGAAGTGGAAGCAACTGAGACTTGTCCTCCACCACCCGTATTGAGGTGAGAAACTGCGCCACCACGAGGACCTACTAAGTAGGGGGAATTAGGCATTCCAAATTGGGAGAAAGGGGTATAAAAGTATTTTATATGTTGATTCAGTGAAAGATGCAAGTATAGATTATTATTATTATTATTATTATTATTATTATGTTGGCTTGAAAAGCAAACATACTGTTATTCTAATGACATGGTTTAGGGTTTTTCCAAAAGTATCAAAGCTACACCCAACAAACTTGGTATGGACCTTCAGACTGTTCTGATTTGGGTTGCTATGACTTTTCTAACTGATCGGAATTACAGTTTTCACACAGCAGATGATCAAATCTCTGAAAAATCCCATAGACTTGCATTGATGGAATGTTCAATCTGGCCAAGACTATTTAAAACTGTCAAACTGTAAACAAACCTACACAAGACTACAAAGCTCGTTGACTGTTTGTCTTCCCATAATGTCTGTATAACCATTAAAATGAAAACTTTTAAACCCAGTTTAAACTTGTTAAGCCAATATCAAAGTTTGTGTTGACAAACTTTCTATCTATTTTATCTTTTCACTGCTTCATGAACTGGCAGTCTCATTGCCATTCTCCACGGGAGCCAAAATTTGAATAGCCTTGGCCTGTTTGAACATTCCGTCGGTGTAAGTCTATGGGATTTTTCCCAAATTTTTGATCATCCAATTAGTGAAAACCATAATTCCGATCAGTTAGAAAAACTTAGCAACCCAAGTCAAAAGAGGTGGAAGGCCTGTGCCGTGTTTGGCTGAGGTAGATTGAAATCTCTTGGAAGACAATTACAATTGGAAGTTTTGTTTTTGATTTAGGGATTTCGGATAAACCCTAATCAACTTACAGATTTTCAAGTCAACGAAATAATGGCAGTACAGTGGAAACTATAGTTACTTTGGTAAATGTTTCTATAGGTGGTTCATATTGTCAGAATATAGGTTGAGCTGCTGTGAAATTATCCACAAATTCATAATAAATTATACTAAATCACTAATATTAAGTCTGAATGAGGTATCCATCGACGTCACATCAAAAGTTGCTTCTTTTCTGTGTTTTGACATTCTCAGTGAAGAGGCCGCTGGTCGTCGAGGACACCTACCTGCTCTGCCCAGCACCTGTACTGCAGGAGGAGGGAACGTAAGTGTTGGTGGAAGATTTGTCTCCAAAAGAAGCAAATAAAGTCTGAATGGAAAGAGAAACACACAAGCCAAGAATCAAATTAGCATTCAGGACAGAAATAAGCCCATATATGGCACCTTTAAATGAATAGTTATTTATAATTTATCATTTTATAAAAATTTATAATTTATTCATCTCTACATCACTCCAAACCTATTTGACTTTTCTGTGGAACACTAATGGATACATTTTGAAGAATATACTGGCCCCTCTTTTTCACAAATTAAAATGATCAAGAACAGTGACAAAAAAGTACCATATGACTCATGCTCTATATTCCAAGTCTTCTGAAGCTATACGATAGCTTTGTGTGATGAACAGACCAAAATTCAAGTCCTTATTTACTGAAAATCATCCCCTCTGCCAGAGCTCTTGTATCAAATATGGTGGCATTGATGTTAATGTCAAAAACATGTCATTTTTTAAGTCTGTATGACTTTTGTTGTCAATTTTAGAGCTTCAACTGAGGGGAAGATTATCAGTAAATAATGACTAAAATGTTGATCTGTTTGTCACACAAAGCTATCAGCTGGCTTCAGAAGACCTATGGACTACTTTTATGCTGCTTTTATGGTTCTTTTTCAGCATTTTGGAGCTCAGCCCCATTCACTACCATTATATAAAAAATGAGTGTCCAGTACATTCTTAAACATGGAAGAAACATGTTGTCATACAGGTTTGGAGCAACATGAGAGTAATTAATTGAAGAAAAACAAAATACTTTGGAGTGAATTATCCCAGTCAGTCTTTTTGAGAATTTAAAAAAAAAAAATCCATTGGTCTCTTTATCTCTATCGCCGATAGGTCTGCCTCTCTCCATGTCAGTATGAACAACGGCCTGAGTTTTATCTCCAGTTCTGTGACCATCACGACTGTCAGCTGTGTGAGTACAGTAACCCTGAAGGGCAGCAGTGCCAAGCCCACTACCACTGTTACACTGGGCAGGTCCACTCCCAGTACCACAACACTGGGCAGTACCTCTAGTTCAGCACCATCTTCAGTCTTCCCTCTGAACACAGTCAGTATATTCTGTCCTATTGCCCTCTCTGAAAACTAACGTTCCTCTGGTGGGGTGCCATTCTAAGAGCAAACTTGTAGATCGCAGCCATTTTTGCTGTGAGGCAGCCCATTACAGATGCAAAAAGTATGCTAATTGATTGAAGATGGTTGTTGAGATGTGAGAGTAGCAAGGAAAGTGTGTCATTATTCCCATATGCGTGAATCTCACAAAAACATTCTAGGTCACATTTCACTTCAATATTAAAAGAAAAATATAAGAAATAAAAATAAAAGAAATAAAATAGGACAATTATGAATTAATGAAATGAAATAAATTATAACCACTAAGAATGTCAGTATTGTGATATTATTTACCTGATAATTAAGCACCCCCACACCACAATTTATGTAACTGAACTTTAATGCAAAAAAAATAATAAAAAAAAAAACATAATATACATCTCATTCTCATTACTGTAAGGCAAAAAAAAAGTAAAATAATAAATAAAATAAAAAAATACCAGAGTGATACTATTTGTACTAAGTGTAAAAAGAACCTGCAACACAGAACGGCTATTTGCACTTTAATAGTCTGGTACGGTGAGAATAGTCTCACAGCATGAATGTCCCCAATTCGAGTCCCGGATCACCCAGAGCCTTTCTGTGTGGAGTTTGCATGTTCTCCCTAGGTTCATGTTGGTTTCCTCCGGGTTCACCGGTATCGTCCACAGTCCAAAAACATGAAGGTGAGTTCACTCATCAAGTGAATTGGAAACCCTAAATTGCCCATAGGTGTGAGTGAGAGTGTGTATGTGTGTTTGCCCTGTGATAGACTGGCAACCATTCCAGGGATAGACCGAGACAGCCCTTCGGCCCAAGACTGCTGGGATAGGCTCCAGCACTATCCATGACCCCGCATAGGACAAGGATGGATGGATTGGTGGAAAAACAGAAATCGAAGACCAACTGCAACCACTATTGTTGCTGCAGTGGCGTGGGGTGTAACGACAGAGGGGAAATGCATTTTTTCATGCAGACGACCTGGGTTCTAATCTGCCTTTTGCCCCACTATTTCCAGACAGTTTCCTGTCTCCACTCTTAATATTTCCTTTAATAGTACTTATAATAATAAATACAAATATAAAGGTTGATTTTATCGCAGGGGTTTGATCACGGCGAATGTCAGGGAGTTCATGGAATGGTTGATCTAGGTAATATTAACAATGTTTTACTATATTGATATTGTAGTAACCAAGTTTTTACTTCAAAATACCAGAGTGATACTATGGTTATAGTAGTAAAACAATGGTTCATATTTGTAAGGGAATGTGAGGGTTAGGTATAGGGTTTGGTGTATGGTGTCTGTGGGACTCTTTATAAACACAATAAACATGCTGCAGTGATGCCCCAATACTGTTTGTTAGTGTTTCATTAGGGGGTGCAAATAGCATCTAACACTATTTCCACTTAGTGCAATTGGCTGTTGGCAAAAAATAAAATAGCAAATATATGTATAATATATATATATATATATAAAAAATATATAATAGTAATATATTATCTACAGGTGGAGTCTTAATATTTTCAATGTTCTGTGGTGGCGCTGTTGTGCTGCTGAGACATGTTACTCAAACTAGGCTTCATTTTCTTTATGCAAAATATTATTTATTTTGTTCTTTTGATTTTGGGAGAAATGTGACCTGCACATTTATGAGATTAAAAAGATACACTAAAACCAAGAACCCTTTTTGAATGAGTTCCTGGCAAAGTTAATCAACATTTTTTTTTTAGATTAAGTGATTAGGAAGCTCATTGGAGCCATTCTTACCAATAATCTTTCCCTAAACCACAGTACACTGCTAAATGCTTCAGTGGAACCCCATCCAGAAGGGTTCAAGTATAGCATCAGGATGATTATTCAGTGTTTATGTTCTTTGGAGCATAAACCTCCCCTGCATCTGTGTCTCTGATCTGTCCTCTTCAGACTGACGGAACATTCTTGGCCATTGCACTGCTGATCCTGCTGCTGCTGATCGCTATGGCGATACTCTGGTGGTTTTGGCCCCTCTGTTGCACTGTTGTAAGTCTTGAACTGCAGCCCCTCCTTTTCCTTTTGGAAGTCACCCAAACTAGAGACCAATGAAAATCCAGCTTACATAAGTTTAAGTCAGCCTAAAGTGTTGAGCTGGTCTTCCAGCTTTCCAAGCTGGTCTGTTTTTACTGTTTAGAGGGGTTTTTGGTGTTGGTCAAGCTGGGAGACCAGCAGCTAGACCAACTGAAGACCAGCAAACCACCTTTAGATGGTCTAAGCTGTTTGTTTTGGGTTAAAGTTAGGTTTTTTTTTTCAGCATATGGTTTTCATTAATGTCTTTTCTGAAATGCAAATTGCAGCTTGATATTCTAAGCCATAGAATAAATGGTCGAATGAATAAAATGTCATTTTTGTATTACATTTTTGTATTTTTACCTGAAAGGACTATATAAAATAATTTCTTCTCACTCTCATCACAACAGATAGTCCATGAGCCGCCGCCGCCACCACCAGTGATGGAAGACAGTTCGGTAAGAGATGCTTTGTTTAGTCTTTCTTCCATGCTTCCAGAGTCCTAAACCGTGCCAAGATCACATAGCGTTGTCCGAACTTGGAAGAATGGAATCTTGTCCATTGTTTTTCTCAGAAACCAAAATAACAGGGTTTAAAGTACATAAAGGCTCATAATGTTAGTCTATCTAGTAACATCAAAGTAACATTTCATCAAAAATTACAATAAATGTATACATTTCTCACCCTCATGTCATTCAAAATCCAAATAATTTTCTTTCTTTTGTGGAACACAAAGGGAGTCATCTAGCAAAATATCCATGTCCATGTTCATTTTTTATTGTATTTTTTTTTATATAAAATTGGATAGTAACTAGCCCTAAGTGGCATCCAAATATGGAATCTAGTGAATAACTAACTAAATTTAATGTAGACTTTCATTGCTATGCTGCCTCGTTAGGAGCCACAGTATGATTGTTCCTGTCATGAAACCTTTTTTCTCAAACAAGAGGGTTTTGCTCATGATTCCTTAAAGAAGACGTCAACTGAAATTTGTTCCAAACATATGCTCAGCAAAATTTTTACAGATGTGGCCACTGATGCCAAACTGATAATGAAAAAAGACAGAGTGTCAGAATGCGATTATGTGGTTTAAGGTTCTGAATTTTAAAATCTGTCCAGTAATGTTGACGAATTTGAACGATTTTCTCCTTTTTTGACTAAGATAAATCTAAATATCTGGAGACAAAATAAATAGAACGGATTCACTATCAAGGAAGAGTTGTGCTTTTTCTTCAAATTTATGTATTTGGAAAACTATTTAATCGTCCATAGTATTTCAACCAGGACATGTTTTTGCTCTTCCTAAATCCAAATCTCTGATTGCCCGATCCTTCAAAACAGGAAATTCCAGAAGCTTCTTGGAGGCTCTGAGGTAATAGTCTGCAGTGGAAGTGCAAACTGATCCATGAATATTGGCCCCAGGACTCATTATTCCAACATTTATATCAGCTTTTACCTCAGAACTGGTCTGTTCACAATTAAGAACTTGAGCACAAACAATTAAAATATGGAAGTCTTGCATGGATCTTCAAAACTGACACAAACCAGCCATTCTGGTTTGAAGGAAAAACTGTGTCATACACGCAAGGGTAATCATTGATTCTAATCATATTGTTAAGTGTATCTGCAGAAGGTAATAACACAAAAAAATCGGTCTAAATATCTAAATCTAGTCTATGGGTTCTTTTAGCGTCTGATCTCAAATGTTGCAGTCAGACTGTGGGGAACATATGGAAACCCAATTTTGTCTTATTTCTTATGAGCTATATAAACCAGATCTATGTAATCCATGACTGGGAGTTGTAAAATGACATTATTTCCTGTCTGTGCTAGAAAGGATCATCATTAGATTGCTTTGAACTCACAAATGATTTCAGAGCATGGGCATAAATATTTAGACTACTGATTTTTCATGAAGCATAATTAAATTAAAAACAGGAAATGTTAAACCCACCTAAAGCGGCAGATACTCTGGGAGTGGTGATTACTGCTTTTTGGAAAAGGTAATGAGGCATCAGTGTATTACTCTTTGCTAATTCAGAGTCTGGGGGACAGAGCTAAAACTTCTCTCAAGAGATTATGGAAGAAAGATTTAACTTGGTATTGGAGGAGGGAGAGTGTGCTAGGATTCAAAAAACGTCAAGTGTGCATCTAGAGACGCAAGGGTGAGCCTTATGCAATTCAAGATTTTACATCGATTCTTTTGGACCCCCTCTAGATTGTATAGGCTTGGTCTTAAAGACACACCCACCTGCTGGCGATGCCAATCAGTGGATGGAGACATAACACATGTCTTTTAGGGGTGTGTTAAAATCCAGGATTTTTGGTTGAAGGTTCAGAGTTTTTGTGGGATGTATTGGGCACTCTGGTTTTACTTTGCCCCAGACTCTGTATTTTGGGCGATGGGACGGTCATCTATGTTTAGAATAGACACATGAAGAGTTGGGTCCTAACCAGTGTCATGATCACCAGACAGATACTTTTAAGAGCATGGAGGTCGGCTGGAGCACTCTCATTTTAGGAGTGGTGCTTGGAGATGGGAGGGTGGCGGCCTTTGAAGAAGGGTCATTTAGAAGACTGAGGAAATTGTAATTGATTGTGGGGAAATGGGGCGGATATCTGGCGTTTCTGGATGTGTGATTATTAATATTTTTGTTTTTTGTGTGTGTGTGTGTCTATAATCAGACCACTGGGATGTTGTTGGGGGTCAGGGTGGGGTTGGGGATTGTGAGGGGTAATAGTGGGGGTAATATAGTAATTGTTGATTCTTTGTATATATGTTTTGTTTTTCAGTGTTTAATATGTGAATCAGTAAAAAATTGTTAATCAGAAGAAAAAAAAAACAGGTAATGTTCATTCATAGTTGGCCTTTAAACACTTCAAACTATCTTGTTAATACCTACGACAGTACTAAAAGGCTCTAATTTGTAAACTTTTATCAGCAAGTCATAACTTCCTCTGCATCTGCAATAGAGTTGGGAACTATGAGCCAGAATTTTCTGGAACCGTATTATTTTCATAACTTTCTGTTTTGTTAATGGTTCTCGAACGTGCCTAAGTATGTATAGAGTGCAACAGTACCTGCCCGCTTATTCAACCGTTTGGGTTCCAGAAGTATTTTTCCTGTATATTTTTCCTATAGACTTTTCCTAAAATCCTTCACTGTAATAAAAAATCCTGTTAAATGTATGGTAAAGCACTGGCTGCTGTGGTTGCCAGAAATTCATCGTAAAAAATAAAATAAAAAAATATATGGGATCTAATTTTGGTGCCTGTATATTTTACAGTGCAGTATCGTTATTTATATAATTAAATGATAAACTTGATACATTAACCTTCTGAAAATTTAAAAATCTTCTTTTCACTTTATAATGTATTGCTAATCAACGTAGCATTTACAGCAAGGCACATGATAACATGAAGTCCATTAATAGAGGCCCTTCCAGGAGAAATGACCAATGAACATATAGAGACAGTGCTCAGTCACTCACACAAACTCTAAACACCATCAAGGTAACATTTGTGGAATTAAAATAATGAAATAAACATTAACTAAACTACATCAAATATAGCACAGACCACCCCAAAGTGCATAACTGATATTAAAAATAAGAACAAACATAACTATTCCCATAAATTGTAATGAAATGTAATGGGTCATGCAGAGACCCTGGGAAAGCCCGATTATTGTTTTTTACCGTAATTTTAACAATAATTTACCATAAAAAGTACATGTACTCTCTTATTAAACATAGTATACATTTTTACTGTTAATTATATGGGGAAATCATACTTTTTAATTCTAAAAAAATTCATTTACGTTTTAACATAAACTACACGTATTGTCTTTTTAAATAGCTAAAAAAAAAATGTACCATATATTTAAGTTTAACCAATTAAGGTTTTTTTTACTGTAGCATTTTTACAGGCTTTTATCGTTAAAATTACTAGCATTTTTTTACAGTGTTCTTAAAAGCATGATCCAAACTAAACAGATCAGAGGAAAATCCGAACATCACAAACTTTGTCTTGAGGCAAAATAGTATTTGAAAATCTGACAAAAAGACAAAGGTACAAGACTGTGTATTTTACCGCCTTTCATGAGGCCACAAACTACAATCCCTTGAAGCACTGCAAATGATGTCATTGTCAAAATGATGGGAATATATTAAAATATTGATTTTAGGTTATTAAATATAAGTATATAAACAATATATTTTAAGTTTACTACTAAATATTTCAATATGTACAAATGTATAAATAGAGACAAAATCTCGATTATGTCTTTCACATTGTATCATGGGAGTGGGAGGTTGCTCCGAGGCACGTTTCACGGGCTATGTTGGCCACAGTTCTCTGATTGGTGAAGCTTGGATAATGTAGTTATTTACCATGAATTCCACTTTCAAACGTGATTTTTAAACAATGAAGTTGAAATAACGCAGATGAATGGCTTCAATGGAAGCATATACCATCAATGAACAACCTCAGACCTCACGGTAGGTCTGTCTTTAAAGGTGTATAAGTTATTGTTGAAAATCAGTTAGTCTATGGAAAAAATTAATGCGATTTTTAGTTCAGGAAACAGACTGTTGCGCTCTATTGCTGCAGCCCGGAGATCTCCAATAGGGGGCAGAAACTCCAAAAGAGGGTGGGGTAACTCCAGAAGGAGTTTGGGCCAATTTAAAAAGAGAGCAACACTTCTCAACAGAATTAGGGAAAGGGTTATGTTAGGGGCTCTGTATATCTTTGCTGGTGGTTTGGAGCTCCTGCAGCTATATCCTTCTCTGTTCCTTTTCAGTTTATGTCACCAAGCATCTTATTTTTCAAGCCTTTTCCTCCAAACACCTGTCATATAGAGAGACCACTTTTCACAATCCAGTACATTTTTGATGGATAATAGTCTTACCCTGCCCTTTTTGTTTCCTTAATGAATATCCTGTTTCAATCAGAAATGTGTCCCATTATATAAGTAAAATGTGAATATAATTTCATGTTGACATTAATTTATATTTTTCCTTCTTGCTCTAAAGGATGAAGAAGACGGCTTTCCAAAGAAGAAGTGGCCGACAGTGGATGCCTCGTATTACGGTGGAAGAGGAGTTGGCGGCATTAAAAGAATGGAGGTGATTGAAGGTGTTCGGGAAAGAGAAGAATAGCTTCCATTCACTCCAGTCCACTTCAATCATATGTCTGTGTTTGCCATTACTCCAGGTGCGCTGGGGAGATAAGGGGTCCACTGAGGAAGGAGCCAAACTAGAGAAGGCGAAGAATGCTCGGGTGAAGATGCCAGAGCAAGAGTTTGAGTTTCCGCCCACATGGACCCTAAACAACGGCATGAGGAAGCCCATCTCGCCACAGAAGTGGTACTCACCAATCAAGGTAGATCTCATGCTTCTTAACTTTCTTAACCAGCAAAACTTACATGGTCAACCAGCTCAAGTTTTGCTGCTGAACTGCATGGCAGGGCTGGTCGACCAACAACACCAGCACCAAACCAGCATTAACCAGTCTGGTCCAGATTGGAAAGTCATGCTGGTCTAAGCTGGCCAGGCTGAAGGCATTATAAAAAAGGATTGAATTAACAAAAAGGAACTTAGAAACTTTCATTACCCTCCATATCCCAGTTTCCTCAAAACATGTTACATAACAGATATGGATGACCCAGTACTTGCTTACTGTTTTGTCATTTGGTGGACAGTGTCCACAGAGATGTGGTCAGTGTATGGAAGAACTTTCTCAATCTTCCAATAACAGAAAAAGTGGGGCTGTTTTGGTGACCTCGGCCAGTCAGAGAAGTGGCTAATGCATTGTTTCATAATGTGCCTGTAAGCTGGAAGGGGAGGGTAATTTAAACCAGACATTGAACTGAGCTGACCTAAGGGAGATGAGCTTCGCAGAGCTTGTCCATTTCCCAACAAAGCAAACTGCTCTTCCACCTTCTTTTCTCTGGAGTATTTCAGGTGACCGTCTACTCTGAGATGCAGAAAAACAGTCAGATATATAGACTGTGAGATAAGAAGAGGTGACAATTTAGATGAAGCATCTGTGTATAGTCTGTTGGACACAAATTCTGCAAGAAATATATTTAGTCAAACATTCAAGCCAAAAACCTTTCATGAAATGAAGCTAGGGCTTATCCAGACCAGTGGGTGGCAAATGTAACTTGCTAATAATGGTTTCCTATGGGTCAAAATGTTATCTCCATTGGAGGGCACTTGGTTTCCAATTTATTTAAATTTTTTGGTGCAGCTTTTAACAGCCCTTGTGTGTTTGGATCATTCAGGGTAAATTGGATGCCCTGTGGGTGTGGATCAGGAGAGGATATGACCGTGTATCCGTGATGAGGCCTCAACCTGGAGAAAAGGTGAGGAATAATTAGTGTCACACTAAACACAAATTATGCATAACGTAACAGTTGATTCCAAGTTTATGTGCACTTACAAACTCCGGTCCTGGATGCTGATTGGTCAGAGCAGCATTCCAATTGTGCTAAAATACACAATATATTAATGGTTAAAAGGCAAAACACCTGTACATTTAGTAGAAGGATGGTACTTAATTAATTTTCATACATCTCATATATTCCTTGATATTTATGTGGTATTAAATCAATGTGGCTTTTACGAATATATATATTTTTGCTTAAATCCTGAATAATCTTTTTTTTTTTTTACTTGGAAAATCTCAATATTAAATTGGATTGAATACATCTGTTACCATGTCCACATGGTAATATAATGCATAAAAAGCATGCATCTGGGTTCTTTCTGAATCTGTTCTTATTACAAATGTTGTTAGGAACACATGAAAAACACTTTGAGGTAGATTGAAGATGAAAGCAGGCCAGCTGTTAGCAGTTAGGCCAGCCAGAAACAGAGGCAGAAAAGAAGGTACTTGGGACCCTGGCTCTGGTTCAGACAAACAGGACCCGTCTGCTAATATTGCTCCAACCTAAAGGAATGCTCAATAGTCTGCTGAAAGCATTAAGCACAGACTTTAACTACTTTTCCCTTTCCCTCAGAAGAATGCAAACAGGGGAGTTTTGGGGTGTCTAATTTGCTGTGGTAAATAAAAGAAGAAAGTTGGACAGATTTTCTGATGGCCTTTTAAAACAAAAGCAATGGAACTGGTTTGGATCTTCACAGGCAAACAAAAGCTTCTGTGGAAGATATAAAGCAAAATTAAACTGTTCTGAACCATTACAAAGGCTTCTGTGGAATATATAACAGAGAACGGTGAAATGAACCCATCTGAACCCATCTTCTCATGAATAGAATCTTTATAATTCACAGCTTTATATAATTCGGTGGGGGGGGGGGGGGGGGGGTGGCTATGGAAAAAACAGATTGTAAACAAGTAGAAACTCTTCAAATAAAATAGTTTGATGTACTATGTATGAATACTGTTCAGAAACCCTTGGATTCTGATGTGAAAGACCCTCTATTTAAAATAATAAATAGAGGAGCTATGTCGACATAATTATAATAAACCAAAGCTGAGACGGCAAATAATGGCACTGCCGTCAAAAAGTACAAAAGCAAAAATTGACCATTTTTTTTATCATTTTTTATCTAAGCATCAGAAAAAAGGTGGAAAATGATGAGTAAAATGCTAAAAAAAAATGGTAACACTATACAATTATGTTCTATTTGCTTATATTAGTAAATGCATTACGTATGATGAACTAACACTTAAATATTTTTTTATTTATCTTGTTTAATGTTAATTTAATAAAATGTGATTGTTCTTAATTGTTCAAATGTAATAGTTCATAATGCATTAACTTACTTTTAATTGTAAATTGATCAGTATGTGTGTTTTGTTTTTATAACATTTTATTTTATTTTACATTAATCAGCAAAGACCAAATCAGATATATGAAGATAAAGCATAAAGCATACAAAAATATGCCAGAGAGATACACTGGATGTAGAAGAAAAAAATTATTTTAAAAAGTATATGTTGAAATTAAAGCTGAAGTGTGTAATTTCTGTGTTATTACTGTCACCAAACAGAATTGCAAAAATAAACATTATTTTCAAACAGCTTTTTCATACACTCCCCGTCTTCCGTTGATCTGACAAATGTATAGTCCTGCCCCAGACTCACACCACTGGTCGATTGGACGGTTCACTCAACACAAATAGAACAGTTTTTAAAAGCGCCAAAGAGTGTTTACAGTTTTCAAGAATATCATCCTACACATATTAATCTGGCATAGGAGAAAGTATTTTAACAATGAAAGTTACACATTTCAGCTTTAACATAAACTGAGTTTAATAAGTCCTGTAAAAGTATTGTTCACTATTAGTTTATGACAACTAATGATATGACCCCCTTTAATAGTTACATTTTGTATTTCTATGCTTTACAAAATTTTATCCTATAGTAAATTTTACAAATGGATGTCTACATTCTTTTTTGCTCTCTAGGGTCGCTGTATAAAATTCACTCGTGTGAAATCCTGTCCACCCCCCCGATACCCACTCTACAACAACCCATCAAGCCCCATCTACAGCCTCCCCCATAGCAGATGCCCCCCTGTACCTCAAGGCACATTGCCACCAACCCCGCACTGCTCCCCCCACTCCCCAACCTCCACCCTGCCTCCTTTACCATCAACCCCGCCTCCAGACTCCATTACCCCTCCCCCTTACACCCCACCTCCAACCAGGGCTCTGCCTCCAACCTGTCTGAGCATCAGTGTGACATTACCTGCTTCACCGCCCACACCCCCACCACCAACATTACCTTTATCATCCAGCACCTTGCATCCACGCCCTCATGCTGCTCCGCCCGGACGAGCCCCACCCCCATCTCGTCCGCCACCACGCCCAGGCCTTGAAGTTCCTGACTTTGTCTAAAGAGGAATCACAGTTGTTCCACCAGGAATTAGAAGAAATGAACTTCTGTGCAGCAAAACGGATTCAGACCTGATTTGATGAACAAAAATTGCACAAAAACTAAAATGTATTTAGTCATTTTGAATGTTCCGAAATTTGTATACTTTAAATTATCTGATCCAACTTGAGTGTGACATGGGATGAAGCAAGCATTATACACCACTTTTTGTGAGATAATCATGTTTAATTAAAATGACACACTAGCAAACATAATGACTGTTTTCAAACAGGTTTCCCAAACACTCCTGTTTTGATTGAGCCAATGTTGCTGTGTTTAGCTTGTTGTGATACTCGAATAAGCAATGTTTTGAGAGCACAAGTGTTTAGCAGTAAGCTTTACTCTTACTATTAACCAAATCGGCGAACGTTATGTCACATAATTAATAGCAAAGCTGATATGTTTTTTGTTGTGTACCACCACTTTTTGATATTTCCCCCCACTTCGCCCTTGCATGTACAAAATGCTTTGACAAATCCGGTTCTGTGTAACTGATACTACGCTAGCTATGCATTTTCCAGCCACTATTAAGAAGCATCATTTTTATTATTAATAACGACAACAGCTGCTTTTGGGAATTAACATATGGCCGTGTGGTACATTATCATGCATTAAAAGTAGCCATATGCTAATGCCTACTGGCATCTTGAATGTCTTTAAATGTTATGTAATGTCTGTATGTACTGGGATCTAAGAAGGACTCTGTAAATAGCCAGCATTGTGTCTTAATAAAATGCGTATTTTTTACGGTTACATTTGAAGCCGTATTTAAAGAGAAGCAGTAGTAAACAGATTCTATTTTACTTGAGAGATCAGGGTCAGTTTGTAACGCATGCTTTTTAGCCTTTTGAACAGGTCTGGATAAGATCTGAGTGTCAAAACGCTCAATTGACTGCCAGGATGTAACGTTCAGAATAAGGGAACATTCACAGTTGCAAAGGAAACTGTATATACCTGAAAAATTAATGCAGACTTTTTGCACATATTTAAAAAGTTATCTTCCAAAACCCAGTGAGTGCTTATACTGGCTACATAGGCAGTGGCCTTCAAAGTCATTGTGATGAGCATCAGTTCTGCACACCACACAAATAGTGCTTTTATAGTGAATAGTGAAAAACTCTGCTCAAAGTCGCTCTCAATGCCAGAGAACTGTTGCTTAGGGGCGTTACAGCGAATGTGGGCTGTCTTCGCAATCGCATACTTCCCATTATATTTTTACTGCTTCTGCCAGATCAGTCTGTGGCAGAAATAGTAAGAGCAGTACATAGTATGCCATTTTGCACTCAGCTCATGACTGTTTTCAGTTCACGGTCAATATAATCCTCATTAAATGCGTGATTACAGTCAGAAAGATGCAAACTTTATTTCCAAATGCCCAACATATAAAAACTGTGTTGATTTATTGTGCTTTTTCATCCAGCCACAGTATTGTCACAATGATGCAATCATCATTTGAAGTCCATTTGTGAATAAAGCACTGAATTCAGCAGAAACTGCAGCATTTTCTTCATATGTTGAAGAACTTATGACATATGTCACTGCTTTCAGCTCACAGTGATTGGCTCTCACCCAGAGTTTTTCATTCCTCATTTGCATAAAGCAAAGGAATTTCAACACTTTTGACACTCGAGACCGCCCTCAATGCATTCTCCACACCACCCTCAATCCCACAATCCACCTCAAGAGCTTAGCACTTTGAAGACACTTGCTCACCTTTGCTCACAAACGCGCCAGTGGAAACTGTTAAGGCAGCATATTGCTGCCCACTGTTTGCAACAGCCATTGTTTCAGAAGCATACTTATGATCCCTTGAAATACTGTCTATGTAGGCAATTCACACAGATTTGTAGCAATTTATTTTACACCTAGGGCCCTATTTTAAGTCAATGGGCATGGCCATGAAGTTTTGGTATTTTTGTGCAAGCATGCGCTAAGTCTAGATGCAAATGTTTGGTGAAATTACGTGCAGAAAGTGCTAATGGGCTGGGTCAAGTGCAATTTGATTCTGAGGTTCTTCTCCGGTTATTCCACCATCTGCACCCTATTATATAGTCCATTCCCTCATGCACCAGCAATATAAACAAAGACAGCACATTCATAAGAAGTTGGTAGTGTAAATGGACTCTATGCAATGAATTAGAAGAATAGGAATATAGAATTTTGTGCATTAACTGTGTCCATGTCCAAATGCAGGAACTGACTTTAGACCTTGTGCTGAGATAAAACCTGCTTTTGAAATGTCTTGCCGCAATTACCTATTTCTCAGTAAAATGGCAAATTGCACTTTGTGCCACTTCATAGAATTCCATAGAATACAACCACAGTTTGTGCGCATACACCCAAAGATAGCGCAAACACTCCCTCCCATGCCCACTTGCACTGGCACGAAAATTGCGCTCAGATTTAGCACTCTCACAATAGTTTGAAAAAGAATGCAGACATTTTCCGTATGTATGGATGCTTTCTAAAACAGCTGAACTAAAAATACTGTATAATTACAGAGCAACAACAGAGTACAATTTCATAAATGTATGATGTTGTATTTACATGTTGTTTTTTATTTTGTCTTAGTGATGTGCTTAAAGAAATGGCAGTGCTATAATTTTGGCACAATTTTGAACAATTATATGTTTCAAGAACTTTTTGTATTTTTGTGCTTAAGCTGTCAAATGTTTTATTTGTTAAAGTTGTTCAATGTGTGTCTGGCTTTTCTTTTAATGAAGAGCATGATTTTACTCACTTTAATTAAATGTTGCCATTTTTATTTCTGTATCATACATTTGGTCACATACATGAGCACAATTTATATAACTTATAATAATCATGAACAGATTTTTGCTCATCAAATTAGTCAAGAGTTTGAGTAGACCAGATTTTTTTTTTAACAGTTTTTAAAGAGTATTACACTTATGACTTTGATAAACATTGAAGCCATCCATACCTTTGATAGAGAAAGGAAATCAACTTGTTCCTTGAGTCTCATGCCTTTCATTTTAAATTAAATCTAGTTCACAGAACTGGCGCCAAACCTCCTAATGAAGAACGATGAAATGACCATCTCATCTGGTGTTGTGATGAGCGGAACACATTTGCATTTGAATGAAACACAAGTGATGATTTTTTTTCTTTCAAAGCACCTCACCTGGGGCCAAACACTTAAAGAGTTTTGTGGCTTTTGTGCATGTATGTTAGCTTTGAAGCCATCTATACACCAAATTCTAAAAGTTGACAACATTTACTATTAGTAGATGTATATATGCATTTAAAATGTACCTTCTTTCTCTTCTGGGAAGTTTAATGTCTTGTATTGCAGATATTTGCCCAATCAGATGCTCTTTAGAATGAAAATGTAACAAGTAGGTTCATGGCTGTGACTAAAACCTAATGACTGTTTGTTTTAATGGCTTCTTGTTTGGTTTTAAGAAGCATTACCATTAAGAACTTGACCTTCAAGCCTCCCCACACCAGTCAAAAAGCTTCCTCATAAGTGAGTGGTGTTGGGGTTTTAAGAGCCAAGTAGTCCTCCATAATCAAATGGAAACTCGTAATCAGGTCTGGTAGGCCACTTTTCACAATCTAATCAATTTCCAGTGGATAAACACAGTCAATTAAACACAGTTAACATTAATAGTAAAGGTTACGGCAATCAGAGTAAATAACAATACTTTTGAAAAAATGTTAACAGAGAAATACATACCCTATCTCTTTCATTCACTATTCTATTTCATTAAAAATATTGGTGCTTTTAAGTGCACATGTGACGCTTCTACATCGTTATTACAACTTGTCACCAGAGTTATTATTATTTCTACTTCATTTTCAATTTGTCCATTCAATTTAGTTTAGTTTTATCTAAAATTATGTGTAAAATACATTTAATGTGTTTAATACATTTAATAAATTGTAACATTAAAACATTTAATAATGCCCATAAAATTAAATACAACAACATAAAATAAAAACAGATAAGATCAGATATCATTAAAATGTAATTTTTTATAAGACTACACTTCACACTTTTCAGTCCTCCTGCTGTAGCCTACTTCCCTAAAGTCAAGATCAAAGTTTTATGACAAGCTATTCATGAGCTGACGTTTTGTGTATTTTCACATTATATTCAGTATGGATAATAGGTGAATAGAGACTTCTCTCCTCACTTGTGTTCTTCATTGTATTTTCTGACGTTTTCGCCATTGAAACGCAAGTGCCAGCTTTACAGGTAACACACAGAGGCTGCGCTACAAATATGTGATGGACTGAGTTGTACAATTTTCATCATGGTCTATTTTATCTGTCATATTAGTAAATATCCCTGCTTGTCACACATTTAAGTCAAAAACAAAATTTGGAAGCAGCCTATCAGAAATACGCTACAATATAAAGGATGGGAAAAGCTGTTTTATTCGGTATGCCAGTGCATAAGTGAAAACACCAGCATCAATTTACACCACTTATATAATTTAATGTATGGTTTCAAAAATATTTTTTATTAATTTGCATTAAAAAATGTAGGGTGTGTCATTAGCTCTAAATTAGTTGACTATGAACTGTCATACGTAACACATTAATATTGAAATAGAGCTGTATATGTTGTAGTCCAAAAACACCGAAAAATTAGCATTTTCCAAACACAAGTTCCTTCAGGAATTTCCAATGCATTTTGGAAGTTTTAGAAAAACAAGTAAAATAATGTCTTAAATTACTTGAAGACATACCACATGCTGTTCTGAATAAATTACAAAGTCATACCTCAAATGAAGCTACTGTGTTTTTTAAATTACATGTTGGTACATGTTAAGGATTACAGCTACCATGTGCATGGGAACTACATGCTATATGCAATAGACGACTGTTGTGGTCCTTAGTTAGCGACTGGTTTGCATCATGCATTTTTAAAGACACAAGGGCTTCAAAGTCCATGATTGAGGTATGACTGTTTAATGTATGTTCTAGAACAAAACACAAAAGTCTCTTCAAATAAGTTTTACCACAGATCTTAATTTATCATAATTCCTCATAACTCAAAGTTTTGGGTCTGCCTACAAATCATGGCTGAACAGCTCTATAAAGTGACCAAAATGTAAATAATTTTGCTAAATCACTGCTTTCCATCATCTTTCATGTAGACATGCCACTTACAACATCACAAGTTGGCAACTCAGTTTTCATCTAGACTTCGCTTGGTTGTTCATGTGTCCGGAACTCTTCATTGCAATATTTCCAATTCCAAGGTCGCTGATGTCACATTACGGAGATGAAATGGTGTTTCATGTTGACTTAAAAATGAAGTGTTTCTAAGAGTCACTCACGTTAAATACACAAAAGTTGCATACACTAATATTTAGTTGGACGGCCTTTAGCTTTGATTACGACACGCAGTCTTTGTGGCATTGTTTCGACAACCTTATGCAATGTCACAACATTTATTTCCATCCAGAGTTGTATTCATTTTTGTCTGAGATCTTGTATTGATGAGGGAGAGTCAAACCACTACTAAAGTCTTCTCCAGCACATTCCAAAGACTGATGAATCTTGGCATTATCTTCCTGGAATATGGCCATGCTGTCAGGGATGAAAAAAATCCATGGGATAACCTGGTCATTCAGTACATTCAGGTAGTCAGCTGACATCATTTTACTGGCGCATAATGTTGCATAAAGAAACCCCTGATCATACCACTGCCTCCAGATGCTACAGTGGGCACTAGGCATGATTGGTGCATCGCTTCATGCGCTTCCCTTCTTACCCTGATGCACCCATCACTTTGTAATAAAGTCAATCTGGATTTATAAGACCACGTAACCTTTTATCCATTGCTCCAGTCCAATCTTTATGCTCCCTAGCAAATTGAAGTTGTTTTTTCCCAATTAGCCTCACTAACAAGTGGATTTCTTGTGGCCACACAGCTGTTTAGACCCAATCCTGTAAGTTTTCATCGTATTGCGTGTGTGGATATACTCTTTCTTTCACTATTCAACATAGCCGTGAGTTCTACTGTTGATTTATGATGTGACTTCACCAAGTGTTTTAGTGATCTCCGTTTTAGTTATAATGTGTTCGCCAGATCTTCACCAAATTCCAATGATTTCAGCAATCTCCCTAGTTGTTTTCTTTGCTTCATTCAGGCCAATAATTTTCCCCCTCTGAAACACTTTTGTACAACCACGGGATACGTCTTCCAAAATGGCTACACACTGCATCAGTTAGGGTTAAAAGAATAGTTGCCATCTGAAACATATTAATCACTGCAATAATTGTCCAATCATAGGCTCTTGAGTATCAGCTTAATTAAATCCAAACAGTGATTTTTTAAAAAAAATGTTATTAAATTTGAAAACTGGAGACTTGTATCGGGATGCATCAGCATCAAGATGCACTTAACTATATTTTAAAGGCCCAACTTGCTCAATTACAAAAGATTTGCTGAAAACATACACTCTCACTCACATGATAAATACTCTAATGAAAACATTTCAAGCAACGTGGCAGTGGTTTTTGGCTCTATTAATAACCTTTATCACAGTCACAGTATAATGATACTTTCAGAGGCAGACAAAGCCACAGTCTTGCGGCTAATGACATCAGTAACACATGATCTCAGGAGCCAAGGGCTGTAAATAAAACAAACTCTCAGACTAAAGTGTAGTAGACTTACCTGTCTTTAAATAACTTTATGGCTGACTTCTTAATCCCATTGTAATTGATTCTTGGTAGTGCACACAATCATAATGTGTCAGACCAGATTTCCTTGTTCTATTTTTAACCGAAACCATTCTGAGAGGTTTGTAAACATATAAAATCCATCAGAATATAAATGAGTAGGAGCTGTTTTCATTTAAACTAAGGTTGCTAGCAGAGAGACAAACTCTTATAAAGAAAAAATATAAAGAAAAAAAACATTATATTTAGTGGTGTTTGCGAAGGCAAGCACTGCTATCACTATTGCGCATAGGGTTAGAGGTATTAAACTTTGGCCATGGACCACAAATTTTCTTTAAAAAAAAAAAAAAAAAAAAGCATTAATGGAGGTAGTATTTTTGCATAATGTATGAACACTGCTATAATAAATCACTTTGACCTCTTACATTTTTCTTTTTGACCATGACAAAGAGCAAATAAAAGCTGGATCTTAAAGAAAAATGACGTTCAATCGACAGCATTTGAAATATTTCATGTTCAATATTTCAGCATTTGTAGATTAATATTAATTAACCACATACAATGTGTTTTAATTAGTCCCTCCTTTATTTATAATAATAAAAAAAATAAAATAAAAGTAACAGCTCGTAATTTACAACTGAATGGGTAAACTTAAAAATAGCACCGTTTCAAATGTATAGCCACAAGGCGTAAACAATATGACAATTTACGTGAATTTTGTGGAACAAAATGTCTTACTAACCTTTCTGTGTATAGTTATATCCAATTTTACAACTTCGCTGCCATGGCTACGTAAAGCTGCAAACTCCGTAATCCCGCCAAAACACTGATTTGAACCATGTTACAGCTCGAACAATACACAAGATTTTAATGAACAATGAATGAAAGTGCTTTCATAAAATTATCTGTAAATTTCTGCCTTTAAACCCTCCAAAAATTGGCCCCATGTGCCTCACTGTTACTCTGATTTATTTGTATTTTATTTTTTAAAGGAAGGATGAGTAGAAATACATCTTTGTGGTAATCAACATTATGCTGTTGATTGAGCTTGACTTGTATTGAACCCATAGTCCTTTAAATTCAGATGCAGGATGGAAATGTCACTCCATGCTTGTATAAAGCCAAATGTGCAGACATTACAAGGCCTATTGGTCGCAAAGTAACTGGGAAATTGTTCAAAATATTACATCACATCAGATGACTAGTCCTGTATATATTTAAACAGCATATATGTGTAAAGCTCAAAAACATAAACGGTCAAGTTTCAGATTAAACATTTCAAGTCCTTACACCAAGCTCATGTAAATTGTATGCATTTTAGTCTGTTTCCTTGAAATAAAAGAAAATGTAAGCAAATCAATACATTTAAAAAGCTATTACACCAATTAAACACAGTGTGTGACTTCTCACCTAATAACTGAATCTGTAGCAGAGACTCAAACAGAGGGATTTATTACTGTAATCCATGTTTTACATACAAAATCAGGTACCATTGTATTTATAGAAGCGTCTGTATAATCCCTATGGGCACATGGGTGAAAAGATACTGGAGGCGGCATAAATCGGAGAACGCACGGTAATTCTACCTCGGTCAGAATGTATTAGTGTAGGTGTCTTAACTGTATCCAGCATTAACAGCAGCTTTCTTTGCTTTTAGATGTAATACAATAAACAAATCTGTGGGCAGCACATGCTGTAGTTCTGTCAGAATCCACTTTAAAGAACTTCAAAAATATTTTTATTGAACTTCATAAGTCTGAACAACGGGTCACCTAAGAATGCATTTTTTTTTTTTTAAGCAGAACCTTTTAAGTTACACTTGTGACAATACTTTTAATAGTTACTTGGTGTGAATACGTTTTTTTTATATGCATTTTTATTTATTTTTTACAATAATAGCACATATACCTTACTTTCAAGTTAAAGGACTGTATACAACAACAAAACCACTATGGATCTTATATTTTGTTGATATTATCTAACTAAATTTGCCTGTTTTTGAATGGATTTTGACAACCCAATTTTGTTGTGGAACAGAAAAACTTCACAGGTATTCTCATCACGATAAATATGAAATTAAGAAAGACCAACCAAAGACACAATAACAAAAAAGATTTATCAGTATGGAATATACAATGAATATACAGTAGATTCATAACAGAAATAGAAGAGGGCTAGATATTGTGAAAATGCCCCTCCTTGTAATGGTGTTGATGTGACCCTTTCCAGTTTTCAAGTCTTGTTTTGGAACATTTACAGAACCATGGGTTTGAGAGAAGCAAAAAATGTTGGGTTCAAGAAAAACTTAATTGTCCCGCCATTTTTATCCAACCTACATAAGGCCTCATAATAATCCAAAACTTTAACTTTTAATAAATCCAAAAACCAAAGGCTCTGATTTAATCATTAGTATTTCAAAAAGCCTTGCTTTTCATGAGCTACAAAACTTTGAATAGTCTGCATTAATTTGTTGTTCCCTTAGACAAAACCACTACTTTGCAAATGCATAAACAGACTGTAACAAACAAAAATAAATACATCTGTTTGCCTCCATTTTCACATTTTACACTTCATGTCCCTGTAATACTGGACTCAATATACACAGTAAAAATTAAAAGATACTCAAGGCACCATTTAGGGTTCTTCAGCTGCCACACTAGCAGAACCCTCTGGAGATCCTCAAGACACCCTTTAAAAGGAGCCTTAAATATCCAATTTATGTACTCAAGGAATTTCAAGATATATTTCAGGAGTCTCGAAGCCTTTACCTGAAGGAACCGTTGACAGCATTTAAGAGTTCTTGCAGTAATAACAGTTTTTCAAATAAATAAAAGGGTGTCTGGAGGATCTCCGGAGGGTTCCACTGCTGAGGAAGCCCAAATGGTGCATTGAGCATCAGTGTAAGAAATAATTTACTACATACAATATAAAAAACTAGTATAAACCATTATAATAGTGTCAAAAAAAGATGCGTGTTTACATGTGGATTATAGACCTATATCGTAATCAAATGATTAAATAGCACACTACACCTGTGGTGGCTTGATGAAGATAGAGGCTAAATATTTTGTTGAAGTGGAGCTAAAGTGCTGCAGCAATGCCAAGTCCAGATGGGCCATCTTGAGGCAGTCTAAGAGAGAAGAGTCTCGCCAGCTATGTCAGTTTTTTTGTGCTTCCACCACAGATACAACTAGCACAAGGGGCAGCAGAAGCACTTGTCTGGAAGCTTTAAGAACCTTCTGCTCCATAGGAAGCATATGTTGATAAGCCGAATGTTTTAAAATATTAAGGCTTTCCCAAGGGGCCCCGTGGTTGAAACGGGGCCGCCAGGAAGGGGTCCATTATAGCTCGAACACCTACCGTCCAGGAGTGAAGAGGTCCTACAGGGACGGAGCTCACAGCTGCCTGCTGGCCCACACTGGAGACCACACGGTGGGCGGCGATAGGCTGTTGGGGCATTGGAGCCTCAGCGCAATGTGGAAAGCGAATTTGACTGTGCACAGGTGGATGGGGCAGGAGAGGATCTTTGCCATTGGAGTACCTCATGAAATGGCTGGGAACTTGCATAGAAGGCTGTGGATGTTGAAATTGTGGTGGGCCAAAAAGCTCTTTCTTCTTGCTGAAGGGTGCCTGAAGGAATACGTCAGGCTGTGAATGGGCTTTATTAAGTTGAGGAAAGGGTGCACTTGTGAAGATGTCCCTACAATCTTGCTGACATCCAGGGAATGGGGCGTTTGAGAAGATATCTGGGGAGGAGGATGAGTTCTCTTCACCTGCTTCTTCCGAGAGTTTGAGAGCAGTAGAGTTGAGAAGTTTGGAGTCCAGCAGAATCAGATTTGAGCCACTGCATGCATGCAGAGCTTCATCCTCCACAGAGATTTTCCAGTTTTCGGCAGAGGCTTCTGAGACTTGGATTGTGTTGGCTCCAGGTGCAGAATCATAGCCGTTCACACTAGATATATTATCTGCAAAAGAGAATGGGGGGATGAAATCTTAAAAGGGGAACACAGGACTTTCCTCTCTCTTGAAATGAAAGAGTTTGATGTAGGCCCAACTATGAATATAATCTCTAACTATCTTTATAGAAAGCCCCCTCCCTTGACTAAACAGAGAACAAATCAAGGTTATTTACATATAGAAGTCTTAACGATACAGCAGAAAATCAGCATAGTCATACTAAAAAAGTGTTGAATAAGGTCCCTTTAAGTAAGAAAATGTTATTCGAGGTCAGTAGGTGATCTGCAGCCTACAGAATCCCAAAATAGGTTGTTGCGTGCTTTAAAGCTTCAAGTCATTAACGGATTCAGTTCTTTAAGAGCTTTATAGTCAATATCATTTTATGTAGCAAAACTCATAAAAACACCAAATATACAACCCAAGTTAAAACAATTACACATCTTTTGACAATTATGGTTGCACCAGCGTGTAAAGCATTTAAAGGAGATATTTGAAAAGGAATGGTGGTTTATGAGACTGCCAATGTGGGTGACTGAAAATTAAGTGTAATAAAGGGTGCATAATTAAAGTTTATACTTAAAACTTGCATATATGGCCTGCATACCATATTACTTCAGTGTGACAAAGGCAACACTTCAGCAACATGTATAGCATCAAAACAAATACATATGGTTTTGATGCAGAGACCAGAAATTGGGCCCTTGCAGGTACCATTTGAAGCTCATAGGTGTGGATCAGAGAAGTCACCCAAACACAGGGCCCCCTGGGATGTGCTTAAATTATGTTTATGATGTACCCTAAAACCGTGGTCACACTAGACTTCCATTCATACACATCCAACACAGGAGGCCAGAAAAGAAAGCTCATGCGAAGACGTTTGGTCTTCAAATTTGGTGAATTCTGACCTGAAAATGTGCATAGTCAGAAGACATTTGACCAACAGAGTGCAAGATCTTGGTACCTTAAGTATTTTTACCATTCATTTCTTCCATAGGGATTTTATGAAGTACTTTAATAGAGTTCTAAGCCAGGAACTAAACTATCGACTCTGATACCATTTCTAACCGGATCGGGTACAGGTCCGATGAGCCCTATCCAAATCCAATCTTGTGATATTCATGGTCGTTACTGTCAAGCTCCAAAAATGACAAAAAAAAAAAACTAAAACAAACAAAAAAAGCACTATTAAAGTAATGCATATGATTCGTACAATGTTTTGAAGTCTCTTGAAGACAAATGATATCTTTGTGAATTGCAAAAGGCTGCATTGAATAAGTAAACATATATAGTATTTATATGTAGTACGTTTCAGTGAATGCGCACTGCTGTTGACATGCACGAGGGGCCCGTCATGATGCACTGCTGTTTTCAGCTCTCAAAGTGGTGCACAATATGTTAGCGGTCCTAAAAATCTGCATATATCTCAAGATTGATTGTAGATGCTCAATAGTTATAATTTATGCATTAAGAACAGCACCAGAGGAGCAATTTACCAGATTTTGAATAAGCAGAATTATAAAACTACTGTGAACAATGCTACATACACATAATCAGGATGACTTCCCTGAGTGCATTCACCTTATGCACCTGAGAAACTAGCACGTAGCAATCTTGTACAATTTGTCTCGGAACTTCTGGTCTAGCGGTCAAAGTAAAATTAGCAAGTGAAGTGGATTTACAGGACATAGAGATGTCAAAAGCTATCATGAGTATTTTGAAGTGTTCAGGGGTGTCATAACAAATGGAAGCAGAGTGGGGAGATTTTAAAACAAGAGTACTTCATTCATAAATACACAAGATCTTACCTTCACACTTTGGACGGACTGATATTCTTCTGTGCTCATGAGTCTCCAAGAGACAACACAAAGTCATTATATATATATCTGTATGACCCCTCTGACCATCTTCTCGTTTCATTCACCCATAGTTTTATAGTTAAGGTAAGCAGATATTTTGTGTGTTAATGCAGGACGGGGAAAGGGGTGTTAATATATTTATACACACACACACACATATAAAGTGTGTTTGTTACAGTTAAAGGTTGTGCAAGGAGACGGCGGGAACCGGCTGAACAGTCAACGTAAAATTTAATGGTAAAACTCAACATAAAACAAACAAATAAAAACACACATACAGCACGGTCACATGCATCTCTCTCTCGAACTGGCATCTCTGGCTCCCCCTCGGCCATGCACCCTCACAGCCCAGCCACGCCCTCCTCCTCGTCACACTCCGCCCCTGCCCGATTCAGGCCGGGGGGCCACCGGACTGACTTACTCCCCTCCCACATCTCTGGAGGGGAGACGCTGCCCTTCTGGCCGTTCTGTCAGCCGATGGTCCACCCCGCCTCCTGGGAACCTGGGGGGAGAGACAAGGGGAGGTGTGGGAAGAGGGAAAGGGCGAGCAGGAGACACACAGAGAAAGAGAGGAGAGAGGGGGAAAAGCTTGCTTCCCGGACATGCTGTAGCCTGGTCATCAACTGCTCCTCCGCCATCAGGCAGATGACAGCTCGCTCCTCCACTTGGCAGACGGCAGAGAGACAACTGGCCCCTTGCAGCCGGAACCGCTCCTCCCCTTCTCTGCAGATGGCAGCGGTTCATACGGCTCTCGGAGGCCGCCAGCAACCACTGCGTCCCCAAGCAGACGGACGCGGTTCCGCCCCGGGCGAGGACTCCACGACAGCGCATCCCTCCTCCCTTCCGGGTTTCGACACCACTGTAACAGTTAAAGGTTGGGCAAGGAGGTGGCAGGATCCGACTGAATAGTCAACGTAAAGTTTAATGGTAAAAGTCAACATAATAAACACACACATGCAGCGCGCGTATGTCTGTCTCTATTGAACTGGTGCCACCGGCTCTCCTTTATCTCGCTCTCCCGCTGATTCAGTGCTGGCCGTGCACCCTCACGGCCCGGCCACGCCCTCCTCCTCATCACACTGTTTTATTTTAGATTCCATTTACAACCATTTTAAATCACATTTAAGCCTCTTAAAAATGTAGGGTGACAAATGAATTTTAAAAAGTACAATTGTAATTGTAAAAAGGTTATGAACTTGCATCTGTAATAATGGGCTGTCAATGCAGGAAAATTCATGTCAACAACACGCAATTATTAACAAGTCGTAACCTAAAAAATAAGCAGAATTGCACGTATAAAAATTAAACGCTTGTTTCATGAAAAAGTGCAGTGTAACATAGCTGTCCGAATGTGATCTGCCAGATACAATTTATCTCCTTGGGTGTCAGAAAAAAATACCTCACTTCTTTTTTCACATAGTAAAGGGGTGCTGTAGACTAACACCATCAACTCTTGATGAAAAATACTTTGTGCTCCCACACATAATCCATTTTGATTGACTCTTCTCAGTAGCATCAATACAAACAGGAAGTTAAATGACAAAACGCAGAAGAGCGGAGTGCGGAAAAGTGGTGGTGCTTATGGTGAATAAGTACTATTGTATAATAAAATATTATCCTTATTATTTGTTTCCAATTAGAACAATATTTTAGTTGACTGTCCTAAAACTAAGTGATAAAAAGAGAAATGGCTTCTTTTGTACTGAAGACTTTTACTGGAATTAATGTTAATTTTGCTGCTGCATTATTCAGTAGACTAGCTAAAGTTTTTCTTAATAGGCCAAACATTTATATTGAAATTATGTGTGGTTAGAGGTTTGTGTTTCTTTTCATAAAAGAGTACCCCCAATTTGTTCCACAGTCTAAAATGTCAGGATCGCCAACTTCATTGCGTCATTCACAGTGTGTCATTGGAGTGGACAGTCTCTGCAGAGCTCATTTGGCACTTTTTGTTGGCTGTTATTCTCTGATTGCTGGATTTTTTTTTTCTCTTCCAAGATTATGGGCAGTGTAGTCCTTCATCCGGAATTCTGCCATTTAATAAAAAGTTTAAATCATTTAACTGAAATAAACATATATCATAGATTAACAACCTCAGAGCTCATGGTACGTCTGTCTTCATAGTTTTATACAGTAAGTTATAGTTAAAAACAACTTAAAAAAAAAAGTATGGTATTTGTTACTTCCGGAACCAGATTTTGCTCTCCATAGAGAATCTAAACATGGTAGATTGACATTTTGGCTGAATTATATCAGAACACAATTTCCAAGCTACACAGCTTGAAGTAGTAAAATTAATTTTACATGCTCAAAGCATAGTGCAACAACAGCTTAATCGAGACTTGAGGCAGAAAGGCCAGTGCTTTTATTCTCTTTTTTCGACACAGCAGACTCCAAAAATGATTACCCTGTGCCAACTGGCATTCTGTATCAGCCTGGAATCCACTTCCTGTCTTCTAAATGCTTTTTTGAACTTTTAAATCAATCTTGATTTTATTTATCCAGATTCAAAAATAAAGCATTGTGTGTTAGATTGTGCATTTTCCCTCGCCTTTCCATATACTGGACGTCATATCACAGTTTCCAATCAGTAAACACATTAAGGTCTTAGAAGAAACTGGCCAAGATTTGCCTTTTCCCCCTCACATACGAAACACTTTTAGCCTGGACTCAATAAGTTACCAAATCTTGCAGTGTTTGTGAACTTTGGGTCAATAAAGATTTCCAAACTAGATAAAAATAAGACTGGTAAGTGCACCAGTGAAAAAGGAAGAACTGAGAGAAAATGAGACAGACACAGTCACCACAATATGGATGATCTTACCTGGAGTTGTATCAGCCAGAACTCCATAAAAATATTTTAACGTGATTAGTACAAGAGAAATGTGTTAAAACAAAACATTACAAAATATGATTAGACTTTTATGCCCATGAATTTTGACTGCTGTCTCAATGGATGCATGGACATCTCCAATGTAAATAAACTAGTGAAGCTGAAAAATACTCTTAGCTCTATGGTAAAAAAGTTTCACTGTGCAAGATGTGTTTTGAGAGAATTTGCAATAATTTATAAGTAATATTTTTTTATTTTTATGATCATTAAATGTAAAGATGTTTCTTTGTCCATAAAAAACAGCATCTCATCTTTGGCTAACATCTATTATAGAGGTTTCTTTGTTGACAAGAGGTAGATGACAAGTATTTCATTCCTAAGGTATCCACAAATATTGTTCAACTGTGGTTCGCATCAAGAGTGACATTTTTGAACAGACAAATAATAACCAATGCAACAAATCACATTCACATTTACGTGTTTATTTAACACACCTTTCTTTGTTAATTGGTTTTGTATTTTCACAAAAATAGAAGGTGCACATGAACCCATCACTGTTGTAACAATGGGCTGAGGGGAGTTTGCTACAGAGACCAATGAGGTTCCAACTCTGGGGATAAACATGGTCATAAATATTCTTCTCTGAACAAAAAGCACATAAAAGGAATCTTTGATTTTGCACAACAACACAAGTCAAACGATACCCACAGGGCAAAGACCTCTACTGAAATCTACAAGATGAAGCATTAGTATTGCATAGGTTAACATGAGAGTCTGCAGAGAGACAAGGATAAAAAATGATCTCATATTTCATCACTGCTGACAACAAACATCAGTAATGGAACCCAAGCAGCATCTCTTTTCCTCCATTTGAGGATCGCTGTCATGCAGTGTAATTCTAAAGTTGATGCCAACTTAAAGCGCCCAGTAAAAACATCCCAACTTTTCACTGCAACATGAGCTTGAAGTTCCTACTTTTTAGTTTGTAAATGTTTTTTTTTTTTATTTATTATTACCACAATATAGGGGTGGGCGGTATGACCAAAATCTTATGTCACACTATGAAAAATTGTATTTCACAGTAAAAGCATACAATACATTTATCAATATTCCAGTTAATTAAATACTATACAAATGAAAGGAAGTTCATCTAATTATTTTCTGGAACTTGAACAGCAAATAAAAGAGCACTTATGACAAATAAATGATTTCGCAAAACAGGACAAATTTGAAGTGGTTCAATTACAAGTCATTCAATTCAAAGCAGTAAAATAGTTTACTCCTCTTAAAGCAACAAGTTACAAGGTTAAGCAGCAGTCTAAATAAATAAACACTGCTTTGTGTTGTGCCAAACACAGCACTGACCCCACTTACATGCGCTTAAGAAAATGGCTTTTCAGGGTTTGGCAGAAAGCAACCTCCTGAAACATTGTGTATGCAACTGCTGTTTTCCTTACACTTTTTAATGGATTAGGAGAAAGCAGTTTAACACACCTAGGTTTCTGTCAGAGGATGCAGCTAATATTGCCCTGTAAATGCATAAGAAGGGTTCTTATAGCTTTTTGAAGAGAGCACATGTGCATATGCACTCAAGTGCACCGGGGGAACCCCATAGTATGAAGAGAGTGGAAAACCCCACTATTGCAACACAGTGGCGATGCAGGTCGCAATGTAAATTCAAGGAAACAAACACAGCAGCAACTGTGGGACATCTGGAAATAAATCAAAAGCAACAGAGAACAAAGTGCTGTCATTCTCAGAAGCCATGCTTGTAATTTAAACCAGCATAGTGGGGAAAATACGTTGCTGTGGAGAAAGCTGCTTACTGACCGAGCCGCATGTATACAGGAATACCAGTTTACACATTTCTAGTGTGACACCGCCCAGCCCTACTGCAGTTGCTCTTATGCATGTTCAAGTGAACAAACAGCCACCGTCTCAAACCAATTTCAGTGCTTTTTACAGATATAGCACAAAAATATGTTCCATTAAGCATAAGAGCTGCTTTTTGTATCTGATAACAGAACTTTCAATTTAATATTGGCTCACAGTTGGGATTATGCTAATACGGTACAGTGTTTACCGAAAGCTTTTTCCATGCTCTCATTAAGGTAATTCAATGCCTAATAACTCTCTGTGACTGAAAGAGGACTGGTGCTTAAAACAGAGGTGCCTGCTGCGAGTCCCTGCTGTCTGACCCAGACTGATAAACCATGTTAAAGACACAATGACCTCACCACTTTTGACAACTAAGACTAGCTATTTATTTACCTTACGTCCAGACATACATACATACACACCACACACACACACACGTACGTACGTACAGTACTGATATGAAGATTGGCCACAGACATGTCTTAACTTCATATTCATAAACACTGCCATGCTTAGATATGCATCTGATACACGAGAACTGTGCGAGAAAGCATGGCTTGGTTGATCCTTTGAAAAGCATGGGCGTAGTCAGGAGTATGAATGGATACGTACAGCGTTAAGGATTCGAGATTGTAGAGCATTTTCACCTCTAGTCTAAAACCAGCTGACAATAAATGTCTGCAGAAAAAGGCAACAACAAAAAAAATCCAGCCAATTTGTTTGCAATCAGCACAAATGATGTCAAAATGGGCTGTGCAAATGCACTCCACAGGGTGGTTTATAGATTGTCCTCTTTTCTCATTTGAGTCTGTTCGTCGCTAAAGATCTGGCCATTAGAAGATGAAACTGACAATTTACATTCGCAAACACAGCTCAACACACAGAACAAAGAGATAAAAGTTTCCTCTTAAATAGGTTTCATATGACTCATATACACATATCTGCATTTTTATATGGATACTCATTTCAAACATTCATTCTCCAACACTTCATTTTCATATAGAATATTAACTGTATATGAAATATTTCTTTTAAACTTTTCTCATAATGGATACTACGGGGTAAGAACAAGGATTTAAGAGGGAATTGTTTGACATTTTGAACAGATGCTTTGTACACAGGAGGAACAAATCACTCTTTAGGGCTGGAGAGTCTGATGCTGCAGATATACAACAATTTACATTGCTTAGAGCCAACGTACAACATCGATAGTGCTATTTACAAAGAAATAACTGAATATGATTATATGTCGTGGTAAGATTGAAGTGTTGATGATGGTAATGATGAAATTCTAGTTGTTCTCTGTCTTTGAAAAGATTTCATAGCACTTTTTTTTACTCACATTTTATCCAAAAATCAATAGAAAACAAATACAAAATAAATTTATTTTGGATATTGTATCATCATAATGGTCTAAAAGGTTGTGTAAGCAATGTATAATATCTTATTCATTCTTTTGATTTTGGGGTGAAATATGTTTCCAGACATGCTCTTGACAGATTTAGTGAGATTCACCCTCATATCTGTTCGTACCCTGAATGAAGATAAATTCTTGCTTGCCTACCTGCAAGTCAGTAAATATCCACCCAAAATATATCTTCTCTGTAAACATTTGGTTCACTTTGTACTTTAATATCTGTTTGCAAGGAACCAACTGCATGAGTCTTAAAAAATCAATTTAGTTTAATCTGGAGATGAGTTTCCCTTAGTGCTACAGAAGAGACAGCTAAGATTGTATGCAAAGCCAATCTGGACTAAAGAGAACAAAGAAGTTCTGACAAACATCTGCTTTTGAAGGGTTGCACTCTTGACTTGGCAGGGAAATGTGTGATACTCATGTATGTGTGTCCACAAGAAGTACAGATATGAAATGCACGAATGCCAGAAAACTGGATTTGAGCCTGTCGAATCAACACACCAGATTTGAAGCAAAAAGTGAAACGAAAATTTATCAGGAAAGTAAATGGCATGGGAAGAAATGCTGAATACATCAAATCAAATGAGCGATGATGATGGCAAGAACCGATGTACATTAATGGCAAGAAAAGAACATAAAACCTATGACGTAATAGAAGAAACTCAAGAGATGGGATGAAGAAGAATGATGAAATCAAAGAGGAGGGAGGACTTCATAAGTGATTAAAGAAAGAAATGGACCATGGCAGGATAGGACAATGGATAGCAGGAGCGATTTGTGGTTAAAGGCAGAAGAATACAGCGGTTGGTGTCATCTTCAGCAGAGCAGAAATATAGGTAAGGTCTACAGATCGATGAGCTGGTCCACCAGCAGCAGGGAGCAGGCCAGGTTGGGCAAGCTGGACTCAGAGCTGCCACTGTTACTGCGAGAGTGACCTCCTGAAAGAGGCCAGATGGATAGGGAGCACAGGAGTAGAGGAAAGGGGAGGAGAACCGTGTTGAGGTAAGGAAAAGCCGAGGAAGGGGGAGCAGAATAGGAGAAAAAGAGGGAAAGAGAGAGACACAAGGGTAAGTTAAGCTTCACGATAAATAGAGAGATCACTCCGATTATCACGAGAGATTGTAAGTAGGGATGGGGGGAAAAAACCCCAGAACTGACAGATTTTCATGATATTTGTTTCTGTTAATGTTTCTTAAACATCTGCTTTACAAGGCCATGTCAACACCAATAGATTTCCTTATGTCATCATTTTCTAATGTATGTGGTACTAGAGTGTTTTTTGAAGTCTCCTCAATCGGTGGAGGAAAACGCTGTGTATGAGAGGCTTAAACGTTGCAAAATCAATGAGCTTTGAACCAACCTAAAAGTGAGGACGTGGCCTAAATAAAAAAAAAATTTTAAACTCAAGACTTTTCTGCGCCGCTGTCTCTCTAATTGAATCTACAAATGCCATGGCTAAAGAAAAATGTTTTATCTTAGTTGTGAGCTTGCAGTCTGCATTGAATGTGTTCAGAGTAGGGTTGCACAATTAATCGTATTTTAAAAGTGATAGCGGTTTCTGCCTCTTACGGTTAATTGAGCATAACCATCTGCAATATTAATGAGCAAGCAAGCACAAATTACCAGCTAGGTAAAGTTGAAATTTGCTGCATGTACAGATGATAGACTAAATTACAAGCTCTTTCAAAGTCTAATTTTAACGCAACTGACCCTTCACGCTCTCTTTAGAAGTTCTCCTCTGACCAATCAAAGTTTCACTTGAGCACACTCTGATTATGTAGCTGCAGATGTTTGCGAGTATCATATTTCTCATATGTACGCTACTCTGAACTGTAGTGTTACACATAATCAGAACACACACAAGGTTAATGATATGGTGTTTTAGCGCTCTCAGAGCGGTTCTGTGCTTGATACACATGAAATGAATTGCATCTTGTGCTCTGATTATGTGCATGTTGTACAGAACAGATGTCTAAATTTGGTTTGATTTGTGTACGTCACTAGCATGTGCTGACTGCATTTTTTAAGCACTCCAGATTTACATCAGTTTCACATTTGCTAATTACAAATATGTTTGGCCAACAAGTTGATAAACAAATCTAAAGTAACCTCATGGCACCGTGGTTTCATGGATAATACAAAGACAATAATTAGACAACACATCGTTCTATTGCAATCTCTTCACTGGTTGCACGCAACAACATACATACCGTGTGACCGGTGTAGTCCGATTCGCATAAAGAATCAGTTTGTTACAATTAATTGGTCAAAAAGACAAAGATTCAAGCAATATGTATTGTGAAAAACGCTATACAAATAGGGACTGATTGTACATTTAACAAGATGTAGTTAAGATACACATTCACAGCAGAGATTTGTTGTGATAAATGGTAATTCAAGTAAAAAATAATATTTTTTTTAATCATATCTTTAGTATAAAATTGAGACTAATAGCTTCCTGAAAAATACTACGAAAACCGCTAATGGAATCATCAAGTAACCTGTGATTGTCAAGTGGAATAGGAACCAGTTGTTAATTGTTTACGATTGTCTTCCCTTGTCTTAAGTGAGCAAGAAGACTCATCTGCCCCAAATAAAGCATCACAATTATTATAGAGAAGGTGAAAAGAGAAGCAAATTTCTTACTCGTTCACAGAAAAAGAATTTGGTTCTGTAAAGCTTACCTTGGGAGTTTTTGGAGACCAGTACTGGAATGGGGTCAAATTCATCTTCATTGGCTGCCTCAGAGCTTGGAGCCTCAAAGCCTGAGATCAAACAGGAGTCTGCAGCTGAACACCAATAGTTTGTGCAAATGAGGGTTATGGGGTAGAAGATTTAAGAGGGTGGGTGACAGGGAGACACACAGGTGGGTGATAAAAATTCAGCACTGTTAGAATGATGTCAACCCTGAAACAGTTGCATTGAAGTTCTTGGTTAACACTTTCCAACCAAAGCAAACCAGTGAAAAAAAGTGCATATCACTTTATCACAAATATTATTTCTATGCCTCAGGCAATTAGATGTTTCACAAAAACATTTGTATGTCAACTAAAATGGCAGCAGAATGTTTACAGCTAAACAGTAATGGCTTACATTAACATCTTGCAGTATAAATGACTTCAAGATTTAACATGCTCTAAATAAAAATCTTGTTTGAGAGAATGTTTGGTTGTACCTGGTATGTTATGGGAGGTGCCACCCGAAACAGCCACAAAGTCATCCAGGCAGCTGGCACAGCCAGAGGGGAGAGAACCGCCCAGCAGAGACTCCTCTCCAATCAAAGGGCCTGTAGCACAACAGGAAGAGAAACATTAAGAACAAAAATAATTGAGAACAAGTGCATAAGGTGCAGGTTATATAAAAATTCTCTAGAGCACCTTTTCACAACTTATATATATATATATATATATATATATATATATATATATATATATATATATATATATATATATAATATTTTGCATTAAAAAAAAAAATCTTTAACCACACACACAGACAAATGAAAAATTCAGTTATCACTGTGACAATGCTGAGTATAATGGATAAAGCTCTGCTCTCTCAATTTGATGCTAATGTTTTACCTCCCAGCGTTTTAGATGTCTGCTCCATCTCCACAGGGTACAGCTGAGACTGCGGGGGCTCCAAGCCAGGTATCAGAGAGTCCAAACGCACTTCAGTTTTAGCTGAGCGTACAAAAAGATTAGAAAGAACTTACATGCCACCATGGAACTGATTTATCACAAAGCATCATCAGGGTTCTCATCCTTTTTGCCCATTTTTTTTCCAGTTATTTGTGATTTCTGGAAACTGATTTTTTTTTTTTATAATTTGGATTCAGACAGATTTGTGTACCATTTCAACCAATTAACTTAAAAGAACATATTCAAAAGAAGGATTTATTCATAAATCAGACATCATTATGGCTAGTGTTAAGTTCTACTGAACTCAAGCTCCAACTAAGAGCAACATTTAGGTGAAAATATTTTAGTGTAACTAGAAAAAATGTATATACACTAAAGACATGGTTTATAGGTTTTCCATGACCATATGTCATGTGTCTGTTTGAGAGAATAGGTTCTTTAAAAAGAGCAAGCATACAGTGAGAACAGTTACCATCAGTGTTGTCGTCCATGGAGCTGCCGAAGGGGTCGGACATGGACAGCAGATCAGGCAGCAAGAGAGAGGTGTCTGGAGACTTCAGGCCCTCTATCAGCTTTTCTGTAAGTTAGTCAGCAAAAGCAGCCAGAGTTAGCCAAAAAAAATTAATTACAAATTAAAATATATATAGATGCATAAAAAGTAAATGAGACAGGACAATGGAGGGTTTCAAATCATCATGTCAGTGATTAGAAAATGAGGATAGGATTAGTAGCAGACAGAAAATCTGCTAAAGAATTATCAATGAGTCTTTAAATTATACATTGCACTACAAAGCAGGCAACCAATGCAAGTGTTCAAAATCAATACAGATATTACAAACAACACCATGGAAAATAATGTGCATTGAGTTAAAGGATGATTCAATACAATAGATGAGTAATTTATTGAGTAAATCTGAGCCCTTGATAGGAAGCCTAGAGAAAGCACCTTTCCCACCAACAGGGTGCTGGTGCCAAAAATATGGAACTGTTCCACACTTTTACACAGCAGGAAAGACTGTTCAAAGCTGGGGGGAAAAAAATCAGCTCTACACTGGTCCCACTGTTGGTTTTGAATGAGGAACCACTAACATCAGAGGACGGGATAATGTCTGCCTCACAAAGTTTTTTTTTGCACAAAACTAGACTGCTTCAATTATAAACAAAGTTGGCGACACTAGCAACAGCAGATGCAGCAATGCAATGCGCGTTCAGTTGGGTTGGGTAAAAACTGATTTTCCAATCACAATCTTAATTTGAACAATCCCAATATCGCCTTTGCAATTGAAATGCATAGTTAGGGCCCTGTTGTTAAAGTTAAAATTTTTATAATATTTATATTTTTGTAAAGTACTAAGTTAGATGGTTCACTGTATACTTTAAATCATTAGTTGAGAGATAATTTCTTTCTATAAGCAAAATAGACATTATAAATGAAATATTCCCAAAGGCATCGGAACCAAATTGTGATCTTGTAAAATCAGAATCTAATCAAATTGGAAAATCTGTCTCAATACCCAGCCCTAGCATTCAGTTGCTGGACATCCCGTTTCTATACAGTATGTCATGTTGCAAAGTAGCTCCATGCAGCCCCATTATTTTCACAGTCAGTCTAAAAAAACATTTTAATTACAAATAGCATTATTGTGAAATTATAGCTATAACTTTTATTTGTTATAACTTCCAAATGTTGGATTAAAAGCAGCAAAGAATGGCATAAAGACACTGAATCTTCTCAAAAATAGGAGTAGGAGCTGTAAACAAAGAATGAGTTGCACTACGCTTGTTTGTGGGCAGGTTGTTGTAGTAAAATGGTCAGTTACATCATAATTTGTCTTTCAAGTCGGTTCTCCCCTGGTCGGGAACCAGCAGCATTTTTCTAGAAAAGTGGTAACATAGGACTCAAAGCACTCAAAGTTTTGCAGGTGTTTGATGACAGCCGATTAAACATAGGGTTGTATGTGGGTTGAAGCTTCCATGGATGATGGACCTCTGCATTACCTGGCACAGCTAGCAAACCAGCGGCTGATTCCAAGCCCAGAATGTCAGAAGGTCTTTCAGCTGTACGAGAGCAGAGAAACAGAAGAAAGCCTCAGAATATAAAAATTATGAAGTAGTCGAGAAGTGCTCAATGGAAGTCAACAAAGCCTGAGTGTAACTAGACTAAGCAGGCACACTCTGAAAGGCAGCTCAGCAGGGATGCTGAGGTAATTAAAGGATGTAGGATGAAGGACTCATCATTCTGAAGGTTTTAATTTTAAGAAGAGCCTCCTGCCGTGTCTGGTGAGCAATTAAATGACCTCAGAAGTTCTGAACATTCACAGACATACAGTGAGGGAAGACAGGAACAAAACCAAAATCAAACCAGAGACAGATACAGACACACATACAGGTAATGGCCAAATATAGACAAAAGAGGTAGATGACACATCTGGGTGTGTAAAATGAAGGCAGTGAAGCTTCAGATACAAAAGCATTTAAAGTAGGAGTAGGATTTTAAAATTAAACTACTCACTTAAACTAGGGAACATTGAATATCCAAAATATTCAACTATCAGCAGATGATTATAATTTAAACTATGTTTGAAACTAAGCATATAAAGCTTAACGAAAGTCTTATTCAGTAGGTATTACAAAAAAGTGAGGGAAGGTTACCATTGAGAGTGAGCTTCTATCATATTTCTCAAACACGCAATGGATGTGACGATTTTCACTGAAAAATTACTTAAATCGAATGCCTTGAGAACACTTGGAATTATGCTGGTTGCAAGTTGCATGGGCTACTTTTATGATATTTTTGGGCCCTATTTAAGCTTTATTGTGAGGTGCTATCCACTGCTATTCCACTGAAATGACAGAGGGCTATCTTTATTAAAACATTACCATTTGTGTTTCACATAAATCAGAAAGTCTCTTTTAAGGGTTTGATATGACATGAAGTAAATTATGACAGAAGTTTCATGTTTAGGTGAACTATTCCTTTAAAAAAACGTTCAATATGTGACGTAACTTATACCATCAGCAGTCCATTCACTTATTAAATATTTGCAAGGGTGGAACCCCAGCAAAAGGGATGGAGATGCACCTACCAACAGACTGAGGAGCCGGTTCTGCAGCCTCCAGCCCAGGAATAAGACTCTCAGTGGTGGCAATAAGAGGTTCTACAAGCTCTGTCAGACAGTAAAATAAAAATTAAAAAAAGTGAAATACTTTTTGCAATTTTTTCTCAAAAACACAACACGCATTTGTCAAAGTCTGCGAGCAAGCAGACAGTACCCTTAAAAAAAACAGTGAACAGTGAGGTTACCGTCAGATAGCTTGGTGAAGTCTTTGTTGAGTAGGTCCTCAGCCGTAAGTTTGGAGAAATTATCATCGCCAAAGGGATTCCAGGGGGGTTGGTCTGGTGGGCTGGAAAGGCCAGCAGCTAAAGCAGGTGCCTGGGGGGCAGAGCCTCCCTGATGGGCAGGCTGGTACACACTCTGTTGAGAGGACTGTGGGGAGTTTGATGGGGTTGTGCTAGCTGACCTATTTTTTTTAAACAAATAAATAAAAATAATAAATATATTGAGATAAATGTATTGAAAGAAATTAGTTAAAAGTAGGCTAAAAGTCTGCAGCACTTTTTCTTGCTTATGCAGCATGTACAATGGCAATGTCAGATGGCGATTTTACAGAATTCTATATTTATGCAATAGATTTCTCACTTGGACTTGTTAAGACTGGCCTCTGCTGTGGCCGCGAGCAGCTGCTGAGTGGACTGACTGACCGGCACTCCGAACATAGCACTTTGAGTGACATCACTCTGGATGCGTCTATGCCCCGTCTTCTGGGTCATCTTTGGGGAAGAGGGAGGAGTCTGGGACAGGCCAGGGGCTGCAGACTGTAAAGTTGGAGAAGGCAAAAAGATGTAAAGCAAAAAAAAAGAGCTCAAAATACTGATGAATGGACAGAGAATTACATGAAAATGTAATTTAAATGCAGAGAAATACCATGAAAAAAATAAATAAAAATATATTAAAAACAAAAGGTGATAAACTATGAAATATCAGTGAACAGTTATAAGAGATAGAGATTATAAAAAAATGTAATGAATACCAGCATAATTAGTTTCTATAGCAACTTTGGCTTTGATTAGACAGGCAGCAAAATCAGATTTTTTAGGCTATCTTACTAAAATTGTAAGTTGTGTGCACACATTCAAAAGAATTGGGGCATATGCAAGTTCAAAATAAGTCTAAATGTATGATATGACCTAAGGAGTTGAAGCACTGCCTATGAAACTGTATTGGAGCTTATTTTGCAGTGTGCAGTTCATCTTTTTTTAATATTACTCAGATCAATTTATTTGATGTCGTCTGAACAGCAAAAAATTATTTTGACAAAACTGGTGGCTGTGCCCAAAGGCATAGCCAGGAAATTACTTTTGGGTAGGCATCGATTTTCCATTAATAACAGAAAGGTGGCACATACAAACAGTTCTTTCACACTTTCAGAAATCAGAATTTATGCATTTTTTAAACAATTTGATTAACAAAAATTTGAATTCAAAGAATAATCCGTAATTTTCTAGGTGAGCCTGGGTCTAATTTGGGTGGGCTGTGCCATGAAACTAGTACAGGTGCCTAGCCAGATATGTTTTTGCTTGCTTCATGTCAATCATGGGTTTTAGGTACCATGAGAGTAGGTCGGCCTTTACCGGGTTTCATCGCCAAAGTAACTTGCGCTCCACGGCTAACCTGCTCCATAGCAGGTTGACAGATACTAAACCAATCAGATGTAAGTGACATCTCTGATGCAATGAAGTCACTCTCCTGTGTCAAAACAAACCTGCACTTTACAGAAAAATCTTAGAAATCCACAAAATCGCCTCATGATAATTTATTTGAGAATCTAAATACTGATTTTCGGCAGATGGAGTCTTGTATTTTATTTAAATACACTATAATTGTTTTTTTATTAACCTACTCTAGCCATTAAATATCTATGACAATATAAACGTATCATATTAGGCTAGCCATAAAACAGCTAGTAAAATGGATTAATATAACAGCTTTCAACAATGATCAATTTTAAAATATCAAAAACTTAATCACTCCACAAGATTGCTATAGAAAGGGATGAACGGCACCCAAACTATGATATGAACATACAGTATTTCACTTTAAGTTCAACATAAACAGTACACAAAATACAGCTTTAAAAATATTACAAAAACGTCTTATTACATTCCAAACATTGCATTTAGTATTCAGAGAGCTCAATTTTTCAATTATTCAATATTAGCCTAAATTAATTTGTAATAGTATTAGACGATATAAAGCTTTCCATTTAAATTAATATAAAAGTTAAGCTTTAAAATGTATAATCTGTGTGCTCCATGTGATCTCTTGTGCAGTGTAAATGCACTTTAATTTTTCAGTGGATAGAAAACTTGCTGACTCTCACAAGAAGTGATTTGCGTTCTCACTCGCGCTCTCTCTCACGTGATTAGCCGTTCACTGCAAACGTCACTTATTTATGTGCAGGTCTGCGAGAACTAATCTTATACCCAGAATCAAAGCCTGAGTTGACAGAAAGTTCATGAGGATCATCATGGTGCCAATTAAACCTTTGCATGAGTGTGTCAAGTACCGTAATGCCTTTGATGCTTCCGGTGTGTCAGGCACCTCATGAGTTTAGTATAATGATATGTCATTCTAGATATGAGTGTAGGCAAATTTCCAGTTTTCAGTCCTCTCTTTGAACAATGACAGCTACTTGCAATGCTCTTTACACTGAGCTTACTCTTAAATCATAACTATGATAGCTGATGCAGATATGAATATTTACTGCACTGTCTGAACAAACGCATCCGACTTCACTTTGAAAAATGACAGCTGAAATCAGTCCTAAAGATTGACTTTGGAAAAAAAAATTGTGTACAGTGTGAACGAAGCCTTAAAACCAGAACATTTTGAATATATTTAGAGCAAAACAAAAAAGCATCCAATTGCTATTATTTAAAGAGAAACATTGCCTGTCACTGCCTTCAGAAAAATTTCAGAACATAAAAAAGGGTAAGTGTTTGCCAAAGTAAATATTTGCTTCACAAACAAAGGCACTGTTAAATTGTTAAAAGAACACAATACTACAGGTTCACTCAAACATAACACTAATCCAAAATAAACAAAAATGAAACCAAGGGAAGATGCAAAAAATGCCAGAAACAATGGATGATGAGCACCACAGCCTCCGTATGAGGCGCATCATTATGAGCAGGAGACTGTCAGCTCTTTGAAACAAATGGGATAAAGCAGCATGCATAGGGTGGAGATGATTACCCTCTCCTCCTTCTCTTGGCAGAGCTGAGACTGAAGGGCGGGCTGCTGGACAGTGGGGGGTACCGCTGCAGGCTCCACCTGTGCTGGAGGCAGGGCACCAGCCGGCTGGCCAGACACTGGCTGTTGCTGGGGGGGCACTGATGCCTGCTTACGACGGGCACTCCGTGCGGGTGCGGTGGGCGGAGCAGGGCTAGATGGGGGCGGGGTTGCTACAGCTTTCTGAGGGGTGGGGCTAGTTGCTGCAGCTGGAATGGCCCCTCCTCCTGCAGCCGCATCTGGGACTGGGATTGGCTGCACAGGCTGTCACACAGACAGGCACCAGACAACTGTACAATAAAACTGCAAAACGTGGCCTTCACACCCTATATTATCACTTAAGATTCTTTAAAGGTGAAGTGTATAATTTCTGCGCTGATAGGGATGCTCAAACAAACAGAGCAATCTTTTGATAGTGCGAATCAATGCACAAAGAGTTTACTTGTAGCTGTCCCTTCATATCTAACTGGGGTATAAGGAAGTATTCAAAAATAAAATAAACACTTCAGCTTTAAGATTCTTTGGTATAGTAATGAATGTTTCTAACATTTGTGCTACAGACAGAAATAGTTATTGAAATGGAATCAAAAATGTTGAAATGAAATGACATCAAGACAAAACGTAGAACTTTTCGTTCTACCCAGGGACTTCATCTGACTTTAATTAGGAACTTATACATTAATACGTTTTGAAGAATCTCAAACAATATATAGAAAACAAAAACAGATATGCAGCAGGCTTGTCTTTTCGATTTACTTATTTAATAATAAAATATTCTTTCATGGAATTAAAAAGTGTAATTTACAACAGCATCACTTAGGCTACATACACACTAATACATTTTAGTTTGAAAAGGCTTTGAAAATGCTCTCCATAACTGCATCCTTCAGAAATCTATCAAGTTAGGAAACTGAAAACCCAGTTTTTAAATCAAAATGGATTAGTGAGGTCGTGGCCTTAGTTCCATTTTAACCTTCATTTTTGTCGTTTGTAATAATGAGATTTGAGAAGCTGTGAAATGAGATTTTTCACAACTTCTAAAATATATGAGAGTCATGACAAATCTGAATGGGTGGATTTGATTGAAGTGCTGGATTTACTAGGGCAGAGAGACAGACGGACATACCGTTTTCTGCTGAGGAGCTGGAGACACCTGGGCTTTCTGAGACTGAAGAGTTGCAGCTGGCTGAGCCAAGTTCAAACTGACGGCTTAGAAAGAGAGAGAGAGAGAGAGGTTTAGAATGTATGACCACCTTAAATTACCCACAAAATAAACAGTATTAAAAGTAACAAAAATCAGAAGTTTTTTATGTAGTGTCAAACTATGGATAAAGTTAATTATAAAAGTTAAAATATAATATATAGGAAATATATGTTTAAAGGATACAATATTGTGTGTGTGTATGTATGTATATACACTCACCTAAAGGATTATTAGGAACACCATACTAATACTGTGTTTGACCCCCTTTCGCCTTCAGAACTGCCTTAATTCTACGTGGCATTGATTCAACAAGGTGCTGAAAGCATTCTTTAGAAATGTTGGCCTATATTGATAGGATAGCATCTTGCAGTTGATGGAGATTTGTGGGACGCACATCCAGGGCACGAAGCTCCCGTTCCACCACATCCCAAAGATGCTCTGTTGAGTTGAGATCTGGTGACTGTGGGGGCCATTTTAGTACAGTGAACTCATTGTCATGTTCAAGAAACCAATCTGAAATGATTCGAGCTTTGTGACATGGTGCATTATCCTGCTGGAAGTAGCCATCAGAGGATGGGTACATGGTGGCCATAAAGGGATGGACATGGTCAGAAACAATGCTCAGGTAGGCCGTGGCATTTAAACGATGCCCAATTGGCACTAAGGGGCCTAAAGTGTGCCAAGAAAACATACCCCACACCATTACACCACCACCACCAGCCTGCACAGTGGTAACAAGGCATGATGGATCCATGTTCTCATTCTGTTTACGCCAAATTCTGACTCTACCATCTGAATGTCTCAACAGAAATCGAGACTCATCAGACCAGGCAACATTTTTACAGTCTTCAACGGTCCAATTTTGGTGAGCTCTTGCAAATTGTAGCCTCTTTTTCCTATTTGTAGTGGAGATGAGTGGTACCCGGTGGGGTCTTCTGCTGTTGTAGCCCATCCGCCTCAAGGTTGTGCGTGTTGTGGCTTCACAAATGCTTTGCTGCATACCTCGGTTGTAACGAGTGGTTATTTCAGTCAAAGTTGCTCTTCTATCAGCTTGAATCAGTCGGCCCATTCTCCTCTGACCTCTAGCATCAACAAGGCATTTTCGCCCACAGGACTCCCGCATACTGGATGTTTTCCCCTTTTCACACCATTCTTTGTAAACCCTAGAAATGGTTGTGCGTGAAAATCCCAGTAACTGAGCAGATTGTGAAATACTCAGACCGGCCCGTCTGGCACCAACAACCATGCCACGCTCAAAATTGCTTAAATCACCTTTCTTTCCCATTCTGACATTCAGTTTGGAGTTCAGGAGATTGTCTTGACCAGGACCACACCCCTAAATGCATTGAAGCAACTGCCATGTGATTGGTTGATTAGATAATTGCATTAATGAGAAATTGAACAGGTGTTCCTAATAATCCTTTAGGTGAGTGTATATATAAAATACACAGTACTGTGCAAAAGTCGTAGGCACATAATATGTTTCACAAAAGCATTTGTCTTAAGATGGTTATTTATATCTTCATCCTCAGTGTGTCAATAGGAAATATAAATGTTAGACTCCCAAAAATTACTTTTGCAAATAGAATATAGATAAGAATAGAAGAACAGGGAGTCCTGCAACAGATGTCATGGCCCTCACAAAACCCCCCACTGAACATCGTGTCAGTCTGAGATAGAAGAACGGTGGCGAAATCTCCAAGAAGCTTGGTACATCCTATCTGCCAACAACCAAGAAAAACTGCATCCAGGTGTATCTTTGAGAATTGGTGCTGTTTTAAAGGCAAAGATGGTCACACTGAATATTGATTTAGCTTTTTTATGTTTACTTCACTTTGTATTGACATTAAGTGATCCTAACTATGCAACAAAGTGCCTAAAACATTTTCCACATTTATATAGAAATGTACATTAATAATAATATATAAAATATCTTTACACTTTAAAAAAAAAAACTATTTAAATAAATTTTTACAATTTAGAATGTTACATTGTTTTAAAGACAGCATGAAATAATTAATCAGTGCACATTATTCTAAAGAAGCCAAAATGTGTTTTCATCATCTGTCATTAAAATGTAATTATTTGCTCCGCCTATGAAATGTAGTTTCTGATGGCATACCAAGGCCAGTGCATTTTACACAACTTCTTGCAAGCCAGTCAAATCCCAATGAATAAATGTACATTCTGTGTAATATATTATTTCCTGCTGAATATTCATTTATACCCAGAAATACTTCTCTAATACAAATTACAGAAATTAATGTTTTGATGGATAGAGTTCTCTTTATGCTTCACAATGAAGAGCAGCTCTTGTGAGGTGTCATATTGGTACCTATAGGCTGGGCTACCCCAGCTGGCAGGTTGGCTCTCTTGCGTGGGGTGAGGGCAGCAGGCTGAATGGGCAGGATGCTACCTAGTGCCTGAGGCTGGGATTGTGCTGCTTTGGGCCGTTGCCGTGGAGTGATGGAAGTTTCAGTGGTAGGAATGGGGTCTGTGAGTCTACAGAACAAAAACAGACACACAAATCTTACAAACAGTCAGTCAATTATACAAGGTAAGACCTGAACTGTCAAGAAATGCAGATATTTTTCACCACAAAATCAAACTTAAAAAATAAACAGTAATTTAACATTTGCAAATCGGTTTACTAATATTTCCCTCCAAATTTACCATAATTTATTGCAAAAAATGTAGATTATTTACATTTTTTAAGCACATTTCAATAATATAATTTATACTGATTTTAATTTTATAAAATAATTGTGTCGGGACAGGATTTTCATTATTGTAATACAATAATAAGAATTAGATTTTTTTTGCATAAGAATTGTGAAATGTGCTTGTCATTCAAACAATGCCAATGCAACAAATCTTGTCCTAAAACTTATGTTCCTGACTTATTCTAACATCTTTGGGTTTTTCTTTTTTTCTTCTTTTTTGCAGGACATTTTGAGAATGAATTGGACAGATTCAAATCAAACTGACCCATTCATAAGCATAATGAGAAATAAATATACATAGTTTTAGAGTAAATGAGAGAATTATACAGTCTCTGTACAGTACCTCGCCTTGGTCTGTGTTTGGATCTTCTTTGCGGCTGCTTCGCTTGCTCGAATTGGCTCAGGAAGTTTAGCAGGAATGGGAGAATTCTGGAGAGCATAATTCAAATTAATCTTGTTTATAAGATTACAGGCATGAGTCACAAAAACGCCCAATCCACCAAATAATCCCTTGATTCCAGAGATAGACGCACAAACCCAAAAAACAACAACCTCAGATGAGAGCAGGGAAAAAGACTAACCTTGACATTTTGGACAGGGCAGTCCCGCCGGACCAGTTTGAAAGCAAAGTAGGACACCTGATAAATGTCAGGCCTCTTATCAGGGTCCGGTTCCAGCATGTACCCTGACAAATCACCACCACAGAGAGAGAGAGAGAGAGAGACAGACAGACAGCGAGAGAGAGAGAGAGAGAGAGACAGGGGGAGAGAGAGAGAAAAGGAGAGAAAGATTGACCATGTGAAAGGGAGGAAAAAAGAAAAAAAGGCTCAGAAACGGCATTAGTGTTTTTCGAAATGTTCACCCAAAAATGAAAATTCTATTATCATTTATTCACCCTCATGTTATTCCAAACCAGACTCTCTTTCCTGTGAAACACACAAGATATTTTTGAAGAACATTCTGATGAAAGAAAATGGAGACTGCCATACAATATCTTTGAGTGAGGAACAGACAGAAATTTAAGTCACTCATCAATGCTCATCTTTCTAATTCACTTTCATTTTATGGAAAAGAGCAGCCTGGTTATTCATCAAAAAATCACCTTTTGTTTTCCACAGAAGACAGAAAGTCATACTGGTTTGAAACAACATGAGTGTGAGGAAATAATGACAGAATTTTCTTTTTTGGGGGTGAACTATCCCTTTAAAGTGAAAACCACAGCCATACTGATCAGTAGTGAGATGTGAGGTGTGGAGAAGAGAGACACCTCATGCCAGAGTCAGGAAGAGAGCAAGTAATGCTTACGAATAAGACGGTGCATATCCTGGGAGTAGCGGGAATTGTCTGGAATGGTGAAGCTGCCATCACAGATGGCCACCTGACTCTCACCGAAGGGCAATGTAAAGAAACAGAGTTTATAGAGCAGACAGCCCATGGCCTGAAAGAAAGAAAAAACCTGGGCTCTTAATACAATATAAAAACCTTTTAATATTAACATCATTTTTGTCCAAGTATTTCGCAACAACAACCGTCTTAAGTTTTTCTTTAACACAAAAGGTGTTTTTCTACTGTAACTTTGACTTCATGTAAATGACCTCTGTTACTTAAGCCTGTCCCTGAACTGTCCTATCTGTCTTTTCTGTACACCTATACACATGTACAACTGCCAAAATTATCAAGCATTTTTCTCAGCATCATAGTTCATCAATCTGACCCGGTAGTAATTAGAATGTTTATATTCTTAGTATCTTACCCAGACATCAGCTTTGGTGGTGATGATTTTGCCATTGTATAGGTTTACCATTTCTGGAGCACGATAGGACAGGGTGGTATACCTAAACAAAACACAGCATTATATTCACCACTTTGTTCAACTGAAGGGATATACCTGTGATAATATAGTTGTTTTTTTAAATGCTCTCCAGTTCCCTAAATAGACCTATATTGGAAGCAGATAGCAAAGGTTTCATTTATTCCAATTCAAACAACATACTTTTTTTTCTATGTCAGGATTCAAATGTGCTAGACAGTTGTCCATATTTTATATTTTTATTTATTTTATTTTATTTAAATTACCATTTTTCGATTAACAATTTTACTTGTAAAATTCTAGACTGGAGCTTTAGAAGGAATTCTGTGTTTAAAAGGAAAAGTTCCCCTAAAAATGAAAATTCAGACTTTTTCATTCATTTACTCAGGCATGAGTAATTGTTCCAAACCTATATGACTTTCTATTGTATGTCTCCAGAAGACTTGATATACAGCACACAAGTCACATGGACTAATTCTATGCCACTTTTGGACACTATTAACTGTTATTGTATGGAAATTATCATTTTGGGTGAGTGACTATTGACTATTTTTATTTTTGAGTAAACTGTTCCTTTAAGGCAAAACACTATACATTTATAGTACCATTATATCAGTTATTGACAATAATATTAAATATTTTTTTGGCATTTTTGTTTTTTTTTTAAACAAGAGGGACATTGGCAACACAACTTGAAGAATGCTGTAAAAAAAAAAAAAACTATATGTGACAGAAACAGGCAAAGTGGAGATAGTTACTTTTTAATTTCATCCTCAACCACAGTGACTCCTTCACTCTGTGGGTTTTGGAACTTCATAGTTGCGCTGCCAAAATCACACAGAACATAGTGTCCTCGATCATGTAAGAGGATGTTCTCCACCTGTGAAGAGACAACAAAGCACCCATCTATACTTAAAAATCACACCAAACAAACCAATTGACACACAATACACATTAGAGCAACACAACATTTATAATAAATTAAATTGAGACAAAAGAATTAATAGTACTTTGCTCTGTACAGAAGTGGTTATTATGGATGTTAGCCGAGACTCATTCAATCAAGGTTCTTTTGTGCGAAAAGAGCTGATCAAAGTAAAAAGGGGGCAGAGAGAGAAAGAGAGAGAGAAGCATAAAGAGAAAGAACCTTGAGGTCTCGGTGGATTATGGGAGTTTTGTACTGGTGCAGACGTGCAACAGCCTCACACGTGTCACAGAAGATCTGAAGTACTTCCTGTTCGCTGAAGCCCGTCTGTAAACGCTGATTCATCAGGTTCACCACTTGACCACCTGCGCAGATGGATGCACACTCACATGATCAAAACAAACTACCCCATTAAGGAAATTATGAACAAACCTTGACAGAAAAAACTATTGGATCCCATTCTAGTAATTACACAATGACCTGTTCATACAGCTAGATACAACCGAGTTTGGATCGGATATTATGTTTACATTTAAACACTCGCTGTGTAGTTTACGTTTAGAGGAGCATCACTTTATTGCATAACATCCTGTAAAGATGAAAACAACTTACTTTTGGCAACCTCTCCTGGACATAAATGGAGCTCACATGTGCCCATATGCTCTACAACACTTACAGCTATGGCCACTGGGGGCAGCGTTTCGAATTTCAGTCAATTTTGACAAATGAAAAGTCGGTCTACTCTTTCCGATTTCACTGCGAGATCAGCCTGCAATCAATGCATCCAATTGGCCAAGCCTTTCTGAAGACTTGAAAGAACAAGGATTTTTTTGTAGGACTAAATTTACTAGTATAAATTATCTATATGGGACTCTCTATCTGCTAAAGATAAAATACGGCAAAACGTTTACATCAATAAGATGAACCCTAGAGCAATAATAATTGAAATTATTTTATGTAGTTAAGATATGAAGATGGAGAGAGGGGAAAACTGATGTTTTAAAAAGTGAATCAGTCTGTTAGAGAGGTGGCATTATAATATGACATTCCTGCTTTAGTTTGAGGAGAGAAAAGCCTTCTCAAAAGTTCACCATGACTGCCTGAGGACATCCTGCTGGCAAAGAGGGCAAATGTGTCTATAGAGCACCCCCATGTGGAGGATTTCCATAAATACAGCACAACAGCTGTTGACAACTGGAGATCAGTGAAACAAAAAAAATTCTAATCATGATCAAAGATCAAAAATGTTGATTAAAAAAATCAAGATAAACACACACACACACACACACACACACATACATACATACATACATATATATATATATATATATATATATATATATATATATATATATATATATATATATAAATACATACATATAAAAATAAAGATTTAAAATGAGTATTATATTTTACATCAGATTTAGTAACATGCTGTTCTGTCTACACAAAATTCAATATAAAGATTTGAAAAAATATATATTGTAATTTTGGGTCAATGATGTGACGTTCATTTTGTATGTGTCAATAAAAACAATAAACATCCTTTTCATACAGACAAATAATTTAACCATTAATTCAGTCTAATTCAGCTCTGCTTTGGTAAACATTTTTCAACTTCTGAATTCCTGTTAATTTTGATCTTTTTGTGGGGCCTACAGTTAAAAATGTCAGGGTGGTTAAAGGCTAAAATAAGTTGTAAAGAGGTTTTATTGTAACATTATATAATATGTTTATACATGAAAAAAACTCTAATCTGCCAAATCAAATCTCAGAGTGATATAACCGAGATGTAGGAAACATTTTTCAGTTAATTGGATAAACAAAACAGGAAAACAAAACATAAAATAGGAAATTCTTTTGCAGCAAGAACTCTGTCACAAAGTGTCTATAAATATCACTTACCCTTTGATTTTAATATAGTTTTGATTTATCTTCAACCCTATTCATGATTAAGAGGACCACTGAATTCATTTTGCCATCTGAAATTTCAGTCATCCAGGTGGTAAACTACACTACCTAAAAAAAACAATGGGCTGCTTTGCACAAGGCCATCATTGAGCTGAAAGGTATTGTTACCTCTGCAGAAGTCCATGAGAATAAACACCTCCCATACGTCTCCACCCCCTACAGCCGTGATGCTGGAGTCCAGGAAACCAACAATGTTCTTATGACCACAGAGATCCCGCTGAAGAATCCACAAAAGAAAGAGAAATGAAAGTGTATGAGTGACAAAATCAGAGTCAAATGAGCTAAAACCGGCTATCCCCATAGTAACTTTTCTGAAGTGTAACAACAAGCATGCAACTCATAGATTTTAGCTTCTTTGTTTAGGTTTAAGCTGGATATGAATATATTGTATTGAATTATGATACATTCATCAAGGTATTTTCAGCATGCCTGACCCTGCTCAAACATACCCAACTATGAATTCATATGTTATATGTAAAAATGAAAATTCTGTCATAATTTACATAAACCTGTATGACCTTTTACTTTTTTCTGTGAAACACAAAAGATGTTAGGCAGAATATTATGGACTGATACCCTCGGTCACCTGAACTTTCACTGTATGGAGAGAGAAAAAAGATAAAATGAAGCTGAATGGTGACCGAGTCATTCTGCCGAACATCTTTTTAACGTCATATGGGTTTTCTGAATAGAGATCTGCAACCTGGCCCACGCCCGACTGGACCAAAAAATCTGTTGAGTTTCAGGCCGGCTTTGAGTCAGTTTTTCAAATATGACATGGGCTTGTAATTAATAAAAAAATTAAATGGCCTACGTAACTTGCAGATATGCAAATTCGGACAAGTTAGGGGCTGTTCAAGTGTTTTGCTGTGTTTTTCAATTGTTTTCATGTACTGTAAACATGCTGGATGGAAATGGATTTTTTTTCCCAGCGTTATTTTTAGACATCGCGACAAGTTAAAACAACTTTTTAAAAATGCATCTCGATACACCATCTTTCGGTTTCGTTCGTTGTGCTGCGCCTAGCTTTTTTTTTTAGCTCAGGTGTCACAAAGACTCAACATTCAGAAGTTCTGGTTGCACAGAAGACTTAATGTGACTTTTACATTGTTACAATTGATTCTAGATTGTTCTTCATCCAGCAAAGTTTCTGTGCTGATAAACGTTATCAATGTTTTTTTCCCCATTTTGCTCGTATGTGCTTATGGGCTGACGTGTCTTGCTAAAACTGTTTATGTTTACTGTTAAAATACAGTGCATCCAGAAAGTATTCACAGCGCTTCACTTTTTCCACATTTTGTTACGTTACAGCCTTATTCCAAAATGGATTAAATTCATTATTTCCTCAAAAACAAACTTCTTTCACATTGTCATTATGGGGTATTGTTTGTAGAATTTGTAGGACAATAATGAATTTAATCCATTTTGGAATAAGGCTGTAACATAGCAAAACGAGGAAAAATTGAAGCGCTATGAATAATTTCCGGATGTACTGTATGAATGTTGCATACGGTACTTACATAAAATACAGCCTACAGCAACGAATTTACTTGGTGTCACAACGTCTCGGTAAATGATTGCAGAATTTTCCTTTTTGGGTGAAAATTCCTTTTAATTTACATTTAAATGCCCATGATCCATTGCGTAAGCACAGAAGCCATCCCAGTATTCCTCAATGCATAGCTGGCGTGCCGCTGACTCAGTCCCTTGTGACAAGAGAGTGTGTGCTCACCATTATCTGGATCTCACGCTTGCAAACCTGCAAGTCATGTTCGTTGTTGACGTACATCCTCTTAAGGGCGCAGCGCACCCCCTGATTAGTCCGCACCAGGAACACGATTGCAAAACCGCCTGCAAAGGCAAACAAACACATAATGCTTAAATGTTATTGTTGATAATCTCAAGGACTCAGAGAGCATGATGATCTTGTCGCATTTACACCAAAACATTGCCCCCAAGTGGAAATCAGTAGATTTTTAAAGTAGAAATCAAGTTTAAAGTTGAAGGGATTGTTCACTCAAAAATAAAAAATCTTAATGTTAGTCTCAGTCACCATTAAAGCCATATTACTTTCTTCAGTAGCACTCAAAAGATGTTTAACAGAATGTTAGTCTCAGTCAGCATTCACTTTCATTGTATTCTTCTCTCCACCACCCCCATGCAATAATAGTGAACTGAGATCTTATGAGTTCTATAGAAGAAAGTAATATGGCTTTGGAACAACATGAGTGTAAGTAAATGATGACAGAATTTCCATTGTGGAGTGAATTAAGAAAATATTGTAAACATTTTATATTATTCTTTATTTGTCATTTAAAAAAAAAATATATATATATATATATATATATATATATATATATATATATATATATATATATATATATATATATATATATATATATATATATAATTCCTTCACCTTTCAAAAGTCCACTATTACATATTGCATGATCTACATCATGTAATTTTTACCATCTTAAAGAGACAGTACCGATTTAGCATGTGTTCTATGTGATTCGTAACAATGTAAATACTTGTAAAAAGAACAAATTATGCAATTAAACAATAAAAATGTATCAAATATATAAATTCAACATAATATATGCAATTTCAAAACAATAATTGATGGAATAGACTGAATTTGAACATTGTTCAAAAGCTAAAATGGGACCAATTTGATGAAAAATCTTTATGCAGTATTAAAATCATTTTTAAAAGTCTCTTTTTAAAATGGAAACAATAAGACCTCTATTATCTGCTTCTAACCAGCCTGATATAAAAAAATAAAAATACTGATGTTATCACTAATATATGTCGACCTTCAATTACCTCCAACCTGAGAATTGTTTTAACTAGAATGGGTTTTAAATTGGGCTGCAACTAACGATTATTCTGATAATCACTAATCTAACGATTATTAGAATGATTATTCGACTATTATAAATGATTATGGGCGATTATTGCAACAATTAATCATTAGCTCTTAACCGACTGTTTAGCTTGTGCCTTGACTAAAAAGGTTGCATTAAATGTGCTTACTAACAATAAAGACAAAATCATCTTTTGAAAATTCTTCTAAATGATATTCACTGAATTAAAGAAAAAAAACTCACTGAAAACAACAAAACACGGTTATCAAGTGTTCTAAAAATCCTATATCTAAAAATCCTTAAAACAAGATACATTTACTTGAGAAGCAACATATAAGATTTTCAGACTTGCTTTAAGACAATGTACAGTATCTTGAAAATAAATCTATATTCGAGATATATAAAAATATTTAATATTATAAAAAAACATTATTCTGCAGTATAGCTGCTAATGTAATTGTAAGTTGTTTTAAAGTAGATTTAGATCCTTATATTGGGAAAACAAGCCAAAACAACAACACATCAAAAACATATTTTGTTGCAGTGTATAATGGGGTGAGACTACCCTCTCTCACCTTTTCGTTTACTTCGATCCATTTTTAACTCTCTCTACTTAAGAGCTGCGTATCGCTGATTTTTTTCACATTAAGATACACACTGCAAACACATGCCTTAAAATTCACTATCACAAGCCATCACTTTCTAATCTAACTAGAGCAAGTATGTGAGAGGGATGAGCATCTCTGTGAGAGATTATGCATCAGCCAGCTGCAGTTTCAAATCCCACCCTTAGATCGGGTCATTCCATGCAACGCTGACCGCACAGAGAAATGCCAGTTTCGGAGTTTGTACTTATTTACGTGACCTGCTTCCTTATCATTTGAACTTTCATAAAGGCAGCATTAAAGCTATAACACCAAGCTGTTTACTTTAAAGTATTCAACATGAAAGTTTTACTTAGGCAGAATGGCAGCTCCGCTTTATTTCACTAGTGATTCTGTATTTATTTATTTTGTACATACTCATGCTTTGCGATCTAAATCACCTTAAGCTATTTGAACATTTTGGAGTGCGTCTAGACTGCGAGTCATGTCTTCTTCCTCTCCTTAATCAGGCGCAGGCTGCGGTACTACTCGCGCACATCATCAGTAGAGTTTGATGTGATCTCATGTTACATTAAGTGAGATAAAAACGACAATTCGATAACGTAATTCAACTATTCGTTTCAGCCCTTGTTTTAAAATGCTCTTGATAATGATGATTCACTAAGGAAACCTATGATCAGGTATTACAAGTAAAAAAAAAATTCCCAGACAATTATGATTTTTGTCATAATTGTTCCGTCCTAGTCCATACGGTTGTGTCTAGCCATACGTCAAAACCCCTACGTGTTTGCACAGCCTCAAATATGCTGTGTTGGCATAATGCAGAAAAGGGTGTTATTCCTCAAAGCAGGCACAGGGGGAAGCTGGTGGGGGGAAGTAGGCCACAGTTAGGCCCATTTCTTTCAGGATACTATAAATCTAGGCCCATTATTGTGCCTTTTTGTATTAAGCAAAGCATTTAGACAGTCAATGAACAACTGGTGTAATCTCGGGATCCATCGGTGAGATTATATCTCTGCAATACAAACATTAATGTGGACCTGAGGTATATAAACAGAGCAGAGGAGGCTGAGTTGCAAAAGGAGTGTTAGGTAACAGCAGGCCTAAAAGATGACTCGCATAGTTATTTTAATCAGAGAACAAAATCTAATTAAACCAAGTAAAAAGAGCTGTTTCAACAACGTAAATCTGGCAACACAGTCATTGACAAAACATTTGTTTCTTTTTACTGATTGCTTGTGCTCTTATGGTCTAAAAGACCATAAATAATTATGCATGTGCTATCATTTATGTCCATAGCAAATATGATGCGGGACAAGCTATGCATCAGATTTTAATACATAAAATAATACAGGGGTTCTCTTGAAAACCACTAAAATGAGCATTGTAATAGTGATAGTGATGCTGACCTTGGCAAGTCACATTATAAAGATCAGTACACCCATGCTCAAATTAAAGCTATTTAAATGTTGGAGAAATGTAATCAAAGCAATCTGCCAAATTTGGCTATTTAATGAGAGCTACAGATGAGCAGGGATTTCCAGCCAGAGGATTTAGGACACTAAATAAAGCTGCCAGCTGAAGAGAGCTGTCAGAGTCCTAAACACAGTTCACCATCCCATACCTGTCTGCTGACTGCTGGATTGCATTATCTGTAAGACTGAAAGTGACAGTTATGTAAATAATTGAATTGCTCCAAACTTGGATCTTGTTTGGAATCTAATCGAATTGCATTTCCATGTTGCTGACCGTGAGGCAGTGTAGCCTAGTGGTTCAAGATCTAAAAGTCTGTTGGTGAAGCTGAAGAGAAATAAAAAATATTTGCTTCACCCACCTTCAGCCAGAGTTTCTTCTACGGTGACTTGGTGTCTTCCTACAGTAAACGCACGTCCTATGAAATTCCCACCGGCACCACTGCTGGATCCAGAACCTCCAGCTCCCCCTCCAGATCCGGGTCCAGAGCCAACCAGCTCCCTCCGAGAGTCAAAGAACTTCTTCATGTTGTATCTCAGATCTCACTTACTGTTTATCTGACTCTCAGGTCAAACAAATCAATGAAAAGCTGGAGTGGGTTTTTCTGGTGCCAGAGGTTTTGATCAGATGTGGCAGTCAAACATGAACTGACAGCCCAAAAATTGTGCTATAACAGCTATTATGAACTGTATATCCAGGAAACAATATCAATAAATATTCATATCAATTAAAGCATCACTATTTTACTATATCTACATAAACAGCATATACATTTTACTCAACTGGCCTGATATGATTTATTCAGGTGTCTAGTGTTTATATAGAAGTCCTTATCACGATATTAACATGAAAATCCAGCTCAAATCAATGTAAACATTCAAGTCCAGCAGTAAATTTAGTCTTCAAACGTGAAGTAAACAGAAATGATTCTTGAGATGGAGGAAAGTCAAAGCATCCATCATCAGCCAGCTGTGCAGTTCATTTAAACCTCTGAAAATTCACCCACTTTTCACAGAAAAACAGATGACATGCGGATATTAATCAGACTTACGACTGTTTTTATACGCTAAACGCCCATACTCACATAAATTAGTCTCTTATTTGGTGAAAAAATAATTATTTATAATCAACACACAGGCAGCTAGGCGCTAACACTAGCATTCTTGCTAAAACCGCAAAGGCGCGTGAAACGTTTCATCCGCACGCTGCTGCCAGAGTACTGCCGGTGAACGGTGAACGGATGCGGTTTGATTTGAGCGGAGAGAATCAAATTCAGGCAGAAATGAACGTGTTATTCATGGCGAGTCCCGTCTGCGGCTTCTGATGCTGCAGATGCGCCAGCTAACCGGAAAACACGCCGGAAGAGAGAAAACAGACCCCAGTTCTATAGAAACTACAATAAAAGTCTCTTTAATTACTTGAAATCAATTCATAGATTGATAATTTTTATTTTACTATTATTATAATTTTTTTTTTTTTTTTTGCTATGTCATATTTTCTCCTTAATTTCTTTATTTACTTCACCTTATTTTTTCTGAACCATAAGTAGTTTATCTAATCCGATTTTAACTTGCATATCATACAAGACTGACATAGATCGTTTTGCTAAACATGTTTGGCTGCTCAGTGAAAATGAAGCAATTTTTATTGATAACGTTTATTGTTTGCAAATTCAACATACAGCATATGGGCCACAGAGTGCGGTAGACCACTGAAATGATACAAAGACAAGATATACAGCCTATATAAACACCACCAGTCAAAAGTTTCGACTCACCTACTTATTCCTTAGTATTAGACACATTTTTTAATAGTAAAATCATCAAAACTGAAATAACACAAATCAAATTTGGCAAACCTTAGTACCGTGGTTAAAATATGATAACCCCAGTGAGCAAGCTGAAGGCGACTGTGGCAAGGAACACAAAACTCCAGAAGTTGTTGATTAATGGAGAAAAAAAACTCACTGTGGGGGCCAGTTCCCCTCTGGCTAAACAACATGAATATAACGCCAGTATTACTTATGTATAGTTAAATTCATGGTTTAAAATTACTAAACTAAGTAAGTGTTAAGGGTCAGTGTTTAAACATCGATTTTGTTTGAGCTGTAAGATTAATGACCAATGTCTTTGAAGTCCATCCTGGATTAACTGCAGAAGTTCACATTGATGCAACTGTCCTTGTTAATTGTCCTTATTAGCAGTAGATTGTGATGCCAATCAGATCAAGACCAAGATCTTAAAAATATTTATCGAAAAGGTAGGTACTCATTGGCGATCCTAGTTACTGCAGTGGTGGCACTAGACAATGTTCAGAACTTCTTAAACTACTTCAAAGTGTTCTCATCAAAAAATCCTCCACGTGCAGCAATGACAGCTTTGCAGATCCTTGGCATTCTAGCTGTCAGTTTGTCCAAATGTAGCTCTTGCCATAGGTGTGGCTGTCTTATTGGACACTTCCCATGCACCTTACAGTCTAGGTGATCCCACAAAAGTGGGGTTAAGATCCATAACACTCTTTTCCAATTATCTGTTGTCCAATATCTGTGTTTCTTTGCCCACTCTAACCTCTTCTTTTTGTTTTTCTGTTTCAAAAGTGGCTTTTTCTTTGCAATTCTTCCCATATGGCCTACACCCCTGAGTCTTCTCCTAACTGTTGAACGTGAAACTGGTGTTGAGCAGGTAGAATTCAATGAAGCTGTCAGCTGAGGATATGTGAGGTGTCCATTTCTCAAACTAGAGTCTCTGATGTACTTATCCTCTTGTTTAGTTGTACATCTGGCCTTCCACATCTCTTTCTGTCCTTGTTAGAGACAGTTGTCCTTTGTCTTTGCACCTTCAAATCTTCATTTCAAACATTTTATAGCCTTCATTCCTCAAAACATTGATTGTCTGACAAGTTTCTAGAGAAAGCTGTTTCTTTTCTTTTTTTTTTCTTTTCTTTTTTTTACCATTTTTCACCTAATATTGACCTTAAGACGTACCGGTCTATTGCATGCTGTGGCAAATATAAAACAAACACAAAGACAATGTTAAGATTAATTTAATGAACCACATAGCTTTCAACTGTGTTTGATATAATGGCAAGTGATTTTCTAGTACCAGATTAGCAATTTAGCATGATTACTCAAGGATAAGGTGTTGGAGTGATGGCTGCTGGAAATGGGGCCTGTCTAGATTTGATCAAAAATGACTTTTTTCAAATAGTGATAGTGCAGTTTATATCAGTAATGTACTGACTATACTTTGTGATCAGTTGATTGACACTTTGACAGCAAAATCTGTACATTATTCCAAACTTTTGGTCGCCAGTGTATGTAACACTAATAGAGGAAAACCGAATGACAACCCTTTGTTTTCTATAGAAAAGTGAAGTAAACATATGAGAATCCATTAAATTGTCTCTAAATGCACACATATTTGGACTACAACTACTAATGGACATTGTTTACTGAAGCCTTGCAATGAAAAAAATACAAAAGTTTCCTTGCTTTAATGGAGTCTTTATTACATGTTTATGTCCGTAACTTAAGGTGGCCGTGAAGTACAAAACAAAACAACAAATCAAAAAATACAATGGCAAATCAAAAGACAAAATAACAATTCAGAAACACTACAACAAATAATAAAACACAACAACAAATCATCACGGGTTATCATGACAATCAATGATAACCAAATAGCAAATCAGAAAACACAACAGTGAATCTGACAACAAAGCAACAAGTTAGAAAACACAACAGCAAGAAGAAAAAAAAAGAGTAAGTCAGCATATCTAATAGCAGCCTTCTACAACCTTTACAATATGAAAATAATATCAATATTTTCGTGAGAAGGGATAATTCAGTAAACATTACAGATTCTGTACCAGTAGCACTGTCATGTTTCTTCTCATAACCTCCTCTTTATTTTTTCCTCTTCTGACTCTAAGATTGCTACATCGGAATTCCTCTTCATGATTCCTGGCTGCATCCCGCTCTTGAATTAGTAGCTAAAGGGATAGGGGGCCCTCTAGGGAGGTATCTCATTCAAGTATTGAACATTCAAAATATGCATATCATGAATATTTTGTGACTGTCACAACATTTTAAATTCTGCTCTTGCATTTGAAGCTAAATGGATGGGGGCACATCTAGGGGGATTTTCAATTTTCGGGATTTGTCATTCTAGTCTGATAAGCATTGCCAATCATTGGTTTAAAGAGTCCTTGCAGTGAACAACTGTTATTTAGAGGTCTGCAAGGGCTTTAAAATGAAACAAAACCTGTACCCGAGACTGTGTGGAGACCCTACAATACCGTCAGATTATAAGCCCAAACCCGAAATCGCTCACTATCTTTATAATTTCTTCTAGCAAGTACTGTTAAAATAGGCTATATTTTATGTAAGCATATAGGCAACATTCATAACAGTATTGAAACAGTAAACATAAACAGTTTTAACAAGGCAGCCCCTCAGTACACTAGAGCAGAATGGAAAAAGCATTGACTTACCGTTTATACGCTGAAATTTTGCTTGGTACAAAACAATCTGGAATAATATGAACAATGCAACTGTCTCCTCTTTACGGCCTGAACTTGTTCAGAACGTTGAATCTTCATGACAACTGCACTAAGAAACAATCTAGACACAGTGCAAAGAATGAAACAGAGCGCAGAAGTCTTAACATGCGTTTTTCACACAGTGTTTAAAAAGTAATGGTCCTGCGTAAGATGCTGAAGAAACAGCGAGACATGGCGCAACAATCAAATACATTCATCCAGCATGTGTTTGCATAGGAAAATGGGAAAACAGAAAAGATGCACACAAATACACATTTGGTGTGAACGGCCCCTAACTCATCCGTTTGTACATGTCTGTGAGAAAGAATGCGTGCGCAAAACAAGTTCGGTAGGCTGTTTTTTTTTTCCATAAATACAAACCCGAACCCCCACTTGAAAAACTGACCCGAACCCGGCCCGAAACCCATTTGGTACTCGGGTCCCATCACGCCCGGGTTAGATTGCAGACCTCTACTGTTATTGTCGCACGCGGGGGGCCCCCCCAGCTTGGGGCCCCAGGCAATTGCCTGGCTTGCCTGTCCTGCAGGACTGCCTCTGCCTGTACTATGTGGGTATATACACTTGAAGCCTATGCCTTTAAACAAAGTTTACAACAAAAGGTAAGGAAATAAACTTTTTAAGCGATGAATATATAGCTGAGACAACAGATAGACTTCAGTAGCACTGGAGTCCCAAGTATGCAGATAGTAAACGATCATATCTGAGGAAATAATAAGTCTGTGTCAACAGTTGACTTAATCCACCACACTGTGCCAAGGGTTATTGTACATCAACCGATTTCTGTGAGTAAATAGAGGAGGGGCCTTAAATGAGGAACTGTAACACGATTCAGTCCACACAGTATAACACCCACTAAAGTTGGCAACAAAAGTCTGATACATTCCCACAGGTCAACGCATTCATTCAATTTCAACGGCTGTTGTCTTTCTCTCTGCATGCATCCAGCGGTTTAGAAGGTAAGATATTAAACTTCGACCGCGTATATTATAGGACAAAAACTTTTCGATCGTTTTCACTTTATTTGCTCTTCAAAACGCACCATAACAAAATCATGTCAATCATTTTTTTACCCATAAACAGACGACTTGACTAGGGTTAACATGACGTCATGTACGTTTAAAGTGAGCGCGCGGATTGTAACTTGTTTGTAAAGCGTAACAATTTGTTCGCAGTGTTCGCTGTTGAGACAGAAATAACGCTCATATTCTGTCACGTGACATTTCTCAACATGATCCCTCTGATATGTAGGCTATGTGGCTTTCATTGCAAAACAATGATGGGTCGTATTGCTGCTTTGTATGGCAAATTAATTTAGACCACATTTGTTTTGCAAATATAAAAGGCCAGTCACTCATTGCAGTTGAAATATGTTGGACATGGGGAGTCCTAATGGTACAGCACTGGCCTGCATCTCTGTATCAAGGTCACAAACTGTGCTCTGATTTCGATTTGAACTCAAAATTTCTCATCTGATTATGTCTGATTTGAGCTCCGCTATCACCTTCATTTTCTGTTGTTTTTATGTCTCTTAAGGTAATTTGGGAGAAACACCAGAGACAAAGTTAGTTAAATCATACTATAACCTGAGAACTCAATTTAGTCTTCTGATCTCTGAAAGAGTAACCAAGATTTTCTTCCAGTTAGCCTACTCACAGTTTGTGGGTTACATGTGGAAACTGGAAAATAGTAATAAATGTCTAATAGTACAATAGTACACAAACAAAAGAAGTGTAAGGGAGAGCGGGGCACAAACTAACACTTTTTGTTTTTCTTAAGTTTGTGTAAATGTACACAATTAGTTTCACACGTGTCTATTACACATATGTGGTCTTGTTGCATTAATACAGCGTATGCTTTTATCGCAATCTACCTTGAAAACAAGAATGTTACAATGTGCTTCATAACGGGTGAGGGACACATTGTAACAAGACCATATATCAGCTTAAAATCCCCCTCTAACAACTGTATCTGATCTAATTAAAACGTATAGAAGATAAACTTCATTTTCATGTCAATAAAAGCCATTTATTAACATTGTCATATACAATATAGCAATCATTTTGACACTTGACAATAAATACCCAACAAAGCCACAGCACTGACCGAAATAATGCATGGATTGATGACAAAACACACACACACACACACACACACACACACACACTCACAAGGGGAATTATGTCAATTACATATCTGACTGCGTGGAATTGATATAGTGTTTGTAATTGGGGCACATTGTAACGCAACTGGGATTTAAACCTGGTTGTTCACATCTGCTGGCTTTCTGAGAATTAAAAGACTATGTAAGATGCTAGCTAAAAGATTGGAGAAATTAAAATGATTCCAAGTTTGCCTCGTTATAAATAAACTGTAAAAACAGAGAGGAAAATTTACTTTCATGTTAATTTTTACTTTTGCTACTTTAAAATGAACTTTTGGCGATATCTTCCAAAGTTTTTTTAATTTATGTACTGTGTGTTCAACAGTATGAAATATAGTAAATTCAATATAGTATCAATGAGGCCCTTTGAAGGAATATTCCGGGTTCAATTCAAGTTAAGCTCAATCAACAGCATTTGTGGTATAATATTGTTTATCACGTAAATTTATTTTAACTTGTCCATCCTTTTCTTTAAAAAAAAGCAAAAATCTGGGTTACAGTGAGGCACTTACAATGGAAGTGAATGGAGAATTTCTGTAAACATTAAAATACTCACTATTTAAAAAGTATAGCCACAAGACGTAAACAATATGTGTGTTAACATGATTTTAGTATGATAAGATTGCTTACTAACCTTGTCTGTTTAAAGTTATATCCAATTTTACTATGCTGCCATGACGATGTAATGCCGCAATTTAAACAGCTTTACAGCTCAAATAATACATGTGTTTTAACAGAAGAATTAATGTAAGTCCTTTTATAAAATTATAAGCAGCACATTTCTGCATTTAAACCCTCCAAAAATTAGCCGATTCACTTCTATTGTAAGTGCATCATTGTAACCTGGATATCTTCTTTTTTTAAAGAAAAGGAGGGACGAGTCGACATCATTTTTGTGGTTATCAACATTATGCCATAAATGCTGTCAATTGAGCTTAACATGTATTGAACCTGGAATATTCCTTTAAATGTAGAACATATGTTGCGTGTGCATAAATTATTAAGAGACCTTTAAATGATGCTCTGTGTGTAATCATGGGGCCCCCTTTAGTCTATAATACAATGAAGTGAAAATTGAGAGACTGTCAGATGTGTCTGCATTTTAAATGGTGTCAGTTATGAGGAGGAGGAAGAGGCAGTAAGCAGATTGTTTCAAAAGGAAAGCTGATACTGAGCAGCAGGCTGTTAATTACTGCCCTCTTCTGCTTAATGAGCTGAATTGTGAAGTAACCTTTTGGCTAGTGGCATTCAGAGGCTTTATTTATTTAACAGTGTCATCCCCCTTTTATTGGGTTAAAGCTCTGTCTTATTACAGTTACTAACAAAACCAGTCTGTTTTTTTTCTATTAAAGAGAAAAGAGGAAAAGATAACGACTGTTGGCTTTCTGTCACTCTGTTGGGCAGTTTGAAAAGCATTTTTCAAACACTTTTTAGGTATCTGAAACAAATCTGAAATAAATAGAGAACACTTTTTTTGTATTGATATTGTTTTTTTAATTATTAAAGGACAAATCATACAAAAGTGGTCTTGTTAGGGCATGTTTAGATTACATACATTGATTTAAAAAAAATCAATAATCTTTGACTGCTTAAAAATGTTTTTGTGTTGTACATGCCCTGTTGCCCAAGGGCTAAATATACATTATGTAGGCTATATTTTAAAAATTTATATTTTTTTTTTTTTTTTTTGCCTCTAGCATTCTCACCTCTTCATCTCCAGATTTCTCCAGAAACCATTTCGATTTCACAATGGCAGCGGTAAGATCATTATTTTCTATGTAAAGAGAAACATTTTTTAGACATCGAATCGAAAAAATCCCTTGTGTGGTGAGTTATGAAAATCATTATCCTCATTTTAAAATTTACTTTTTGCCGGAGTGCATCTGAAACAATTATATGTTATGCAAACGTCTAGCAAATTCAAAGGCAATGTATTGTATTGTATTAATATAACAGACTTTTGCAATCAAATGAAGGTTGATTTCACTTTGTAAGGTTTACACTGATGGTTTACAGGTGTATAGATTGCTTTTTCTGTTTGTTTTGTTGTAGTTGGGTAACCGTGGAACAGTGACTGAGGCATCAGGCTTCAAACCAGAGGAAGATGCCCAGAAACTGCATAGCGCTATGAAAGGAGCAGGTGAGGCAAGAAAAAGCAAAATGAAAAGATGAGTTTTAGTCTTTTATTTTGTCTTTTGTTTGTTTCTTTCACCTAATGGAACCGCTTTAGTAGGCTTACCCTTAAACTTCACATGCTTAAGTGGTAAGTATTCTGCTAGCGTAAGAAATTAACCAGTGCTCAGGTCAAAAATGCCACATAAAGTGATAAAAATGCCCCAGATATTTAAAATGTGGGGTCAAAAATGTCCCTGTTGTAATTTTTTCTTCTTTTTCATTTGATATATTTGACATTCTATTCTAGGCTTATCTAACTTATCTAGTCACATAGACTAGTTTTTAATGAATGTGTAGCATGATATAAGTTTAGCATAAATATGCCTCCATAAAGAAAGGAAAATTCCCCTGAAATTAATTGAAATTAAAATGCCTCTTATTTCCTGACAATGATTACAGCCCCTTTGAAAAACTGAGACTCATCATCTTTCCAATAATGAGTGGTTGCCATTTAAATTACTTAGCCTTTGTTTCCCTATCTCAGCTTCTTGCTATTTTCACCAGAGAACTAAATTACATCTTCATTTCCAGTTAAATGACAACCTGTCAACTACACTTACACCTGCGGCCTATTTGGGCTTTGATCCAAAACAGTAGAGATCAATTCTCTGACATTTTTCCCTTAATGAATGAAAGTCTTGGCAAGATGTCGAGATTGCAGCCTAGTGAGATTTATCGATTTCTAGTGTAATGAACTTCAGCTTATTTCAGTGAGAGGCTCAATATGAGAACACGTATCACTACAAACTGATGCTTTGAAACACAGACCTGTCTGTAGGGAGCAAATAAGTGTGATATGAGTCAACTCCATGTGATTTTAAACTATATTTATGAAGTTGTCAAAGAATGAAACAATCTCTTGCTGTTTTGCAATTAATCATGTGAAGCATGTGATAAGGCCTGGGGCTTTAAAGGTGTAGTCACCCAAAAATTTAAATGATCATCATTTACATGTCATCATTTACTCACCCTTAGGTAGTTCCAAACTAGGGCTGGGCAAAATATTGAATACACAATATAATCGCGATAATTTCGCTGACTAAATCTAAAATTAGACAATGTTGTGAATATCATTTTAATGTGCATTTGGCCATTATTTTTCATAAAGTGCATCAGTAGACTAATTTCACGATTTCAAAATAATGTAAAAATGGCTATATAGTCATATTTGATCATTAAACTGCAAAAGACTGCGGGATCATTGAAATACAGAACATTGAAAACTACACACAGCACTTTCACTGTCAAAATAAAAGCTCCATAAGAAATAAATAGGACATGGTGGTGGCATAGTGGGCTAAAGCACATAACTGTTAATCAGAAGGTTGCTGGTTCGATCCCCACAGCCACCACCATTGTGTCCATGAGCATGACACTTAACTCCAGGTTGCTCCGGGGAAATTGTCCCTGAAATAAGTGCACTGTAAGTCGTTTTGGATGAAAGCGTCTGCCAAATGCATAAATGTAAATGCACATTTTTAATAAGATTTTTATTTAATGTCTTTAAAACACTGAATCTGCTTGGCTACAGTGGATGTTTGGATGAAATGATGGTCCCTCCGATCACTTTTAAACCATTTCAGAGCAGATACATAATTATCAAGATATGCTAAATGGAATATCGTCAATAGGCTGAAAAATATCGAGATATCATTTGTGTAGCAATATCATCCAGCCCTATTCCAAACTCGTTTGATATTCTTTCTTGTCTGTAACACAAAAGGAGATGTTAGGCAGAATGTCTGCCCAGTCAAACGCTCTATTTGATTGTATTGAAAACCCTTTTTGAGGTTTTGGAACAAAACGAGGGAGTAAATGATAACAGAATGAACATGTTTGGGTGAACAAGTCCTTTAACTGAAATGTACTTGTTTTTCAGGCACCAACGAGGCAACCATCATCGAGATCCTTGCTCATCGCACTATTGCTCAAAGGCAGAAAATCAAAGAGGCTTTCAAAAAGAGTGTGGGAAAGGTAACGTACCAATATTTTATCTCACTAAAATATCAATGGTTTTGAGCCTTTAGCGAATGACACTTTGATCTGTCGGAAACTAGGGAAGCTTGTCTCCGCGTTCTTATCTTTGCAGAAGGTACTAATGGCAGGAACGATATGAGAAACATCTAGGTTTATTTACATTAAATATTTGGTTTGCAAGGTGATTAGATAACTCTGTTGACAAGTCTTAGTGGTTCTGTAGCTGGAATGAAGATGTGGACAAAGTAGAGGTTGTATCGCAGTAACAGATGCCGTTGACCAGCTTTAATCATTAACACTTCATGTAAATATACACAATGAGTCCATGTTTCTCGCAGGAGATGTCCCTGTTTTATGACTGTTATCATAACAGACGATGAGTAAAAAGACTGCTGCACTTTGTTTTGGCTTATGTCTCACAGCCAGCATTGATTTTTATTGTACTAGCTAGTGACTGCCCTCTGTTAATGTGTAAACCCTCTTTAAACAATGACATAGTAACCATAAAGTAATCATGCTAATCCGAGCTGGACTGGTAATCTGGCATACCGGGCATTTTCTTGGTGGGCCAGCACACTTTGGGGCCGATCAGGGGCGGACTGGGCATCGGGAGAACCGAGCGGGCCAGTGGGTCGGACACGAAACGTGAAGGAAAACGAATGGTCAAGCCCAAATGAGCCGCCGTGTTATGCAGAAAGGACCACAAAACAGCGGCACGATATGCAGAAAAGGACAGCGAACTCCCGGGCCGATTTCTCTTATCAGTCCAGCCCTGATGCTAATAAAACTGTCATTTAAAGTCATAGTCAGGTCTTGCTTGCATTGGTGGAATGTTTTAGCGACTGCAGTGTTCCCTGTTTGATGTGTTTAGCAAGAAAGAGTGAGTCATTGTGGAGACTGTCTGTAAAGTTACAACAAAACACTATTTCTCAACACCTAAACAAGTTGTTATTTTTCTTTCTTTCATATTTAAATAGTAAAAATGTATTCATGATGCATGAAGGAATATATCTAAGAAGTAATATTCTGATTCTAAACTTAATGTCTGGGTTTGTGTGTGGCTGTGTACTGCAGAAATAATAAGAATGTATGCTAGCATGTTTATCAGTATGCATTGAACCTGGATAAAATATGCTTTATGGGACAATTCTGGGGCCTAAATATAAATCCTAAATATTGGTCTGGGCCCCTTTCATTTTACTATTTGAAATTTTTTGTGGACCCTCCTGGACCTGTGGGCCCTCGTTACCACTTTTAACCCCATTATCTACGGCCCTGCGTTATGGCATGTCATTTTTATGCCTGTATATTTTACGGTTCAATACTATTTATATTATTAAATGATATAAACTTAATACACTGACCTTCTGGAACTATAAAAGTCTAGTTTTCACTACAAAAGGACATATAATGACTTAGTTCATCAAGTGTGGCACTTCAAGGAGCAATAATTAATACACATGTAGAGACAATGACAGTGTTACCCACACAAACACAAAACACCATCAGGTTAACACGTGTAACACTAAAATAATGCAATAAACATTAATTAATGCAGAACTCAAATAATGAGAAATATAACTGTTTCCATAAAATATCATGAATTGTGATGTCATGCAGGGACTTCTGGGTATGATTCATTACCGTTTTCACCGTAATTTTATCAATAGATTACCGTAAAAAGTATGTGTATTTCCTTGTTAAACATCATTTATTTTTACCATTAATTAGATGGTAAAGTCATCAAATATTTTCTAATATTATAATATATACAAATGTGTATATACATATATATATATATATATATATATATATATATATATAAAATTACATTTTTAAATCTAACAAACAAACACTGTATTGTATTGTTAAATATATTATCATGTGTAATCATTTTTGCTGTAGGCAGTATACAGTTATTCAGTAAATAGTAAACTAGTTTTCCATTTTGAATAGACTAAGATGTTTTCCATGTGGTAAATAACACCATTATTTGAAATATCCTTGCAGGAACTGGTTGATAACTTGAAGTCAGAGCTCACTGGAAACTTTGAGAAGATTGTGATTGGTTTGATGATGCCAGCTCCGGTGTATGATGCATATGAACTGAGGAACAGCATCAAGGTAAGGAATTGCAACACTCTGACAGACCAAAAAGTAAGCTGTCTGTGATTGAAAATATACATTGCTCAACTTTCAAAAATGACAACAATTAAATTTAAGGGTGAAGTGTGTCATTTATGCACCACCAAACAGAAACTGCAAAAAGAGTGACTGTTTTCAAACACTCTCCCAAGCTTTTGATTTTGGCAAAGGTGGAGCGATGCTTCATTTTCTTTTCTTTCCTGCCTTCAGGGTGCAGGAACAGAGGAGGCATGTCTTATTGACATCCTGGCCTCCAGAAGCAATGCTGAGATAAAGGAAATTGTCGCTACTTACAAGAAAGGTACACGCTACACTGCAAAAAATGTATTAGTTTTCTTAATCGGTAGAAAAACTACAAAAATACTAATAATTTTTGCAGTGTGTAGGAGCATCGTTATACATCATAACAATTGTTATAGATTAAACTGCAGATATCACATTATTATTTTGCATAGTGCAACATTGTTTGCACAATTGAACTCTCCCTACTGTTTTTGTACTGTATTCTTTTGCTGATAAAATCATGACAGAATACGGCAAGAGTCTTGAGGATGACATCTGCAGTGACACTTCTGGAATGTTCCAGAGGGTCTTGATCTCTTTACTCACGGTAAAAAAAATTCAATAAAAATAAAGCCTTCTCTGACTGACATTTTTGTTTTCCATGCAAACCTTTGCTGCTTACAGTGTCTGGGCAGATGTGATCCATCTATAGTCAGCAAAGCAGATGCTATACATATATTTCTGCTTTGATTATAGGCTGGCCGTGATGAGAGCACCAAGGTAGATGATGCTCAGGCTGTCAAGGATGCAAAGGTGAGGAGTCATGGAGTCATTCGGGGTTCAGTGCAAGTTTAGCTCAGTCAACAGCCTTTGTCGCATAATGTTGATTACCACAAAAATGTATGTTTTACTTGTCCTTCCTTTTCTTTAAAAAAAAAAAGCAATGGAAGTGAATGGGGCCAACCTGTAAATGTTAAAATACTCACTGTATCAAAAGTATAGCCACAAGATATAAACAGTATACAAGTTAACGTGATTTTAGTGTGATGAAATCGAACTAACCTTTTGTTTGTAATGTTTTTTCCAATTTTACAACCTTGTTGCCATGACGATTTAAATCCTAAAACAAGCATAAAATTATTATTTATACAAATTCACAGCTCAATTAATATGTGTTCCAACAGAAGAATTAATGATTCATTAATCATTAATTAAAGTGTATTTATTAAATTATAAGCTTCACATTTCTGCCTTTAAACCTTCTACAAATTGGCCCCATTCACTTCCATTATAAGTCCCTCACTGTAACCCCTATTTTTTTTTTTTTTTTGTGTGTAATCAACATTATGCTACAAATGCTTTTTGATTTAGCTTACTTTCATTGAAGCCGTAATATTCCTTTAAGCAACAGTTTATTGTCATTACACTGTAATCACATCTTGAAACATCATATTAATTACTACATGGAACGTTTGCATTTTTCAAAAATGTATTTGTCACACTGCAGGATTATTTCAGTGAACTGTAAAAAGCCAAAAGGTAAATAAAAATGTAGTTGTCAATCATTAACAAAATCCATATAATGGTCAGTGTATATTCACTATATGTAACAGCAGTTATTCAACAGTATATAGTCAATACATGTAATAGCAATATTTTTGTAGATCCAGTTCAGTATGTTTTGTATTTATGACAGTTGCTGCTTTACACTCTATGGGTTACAGCCTTAGACACACAGCAGTCATGCTGTTGTTCATCAATCATTAACAGTATATAAAAGGAAATGGTTAAGTTTAAGTTCTCCATGGTTTCTCATCCAATAGGAAATCTACGAGGCAGGCGAGGCTCACTGGGGAACTGACGAGGTCAAGTTCCTCACCGTGCTGTGTGTGAGAAACAGGAATCACTTAATCCGAGGTATCTGATCACATCATGACCCGAATGCAATAGTAGGCCACATCATAACAGCAATCCTCTCTGGCAGTTATGTGTCACTGCATCAGCACATGTGATATTTCTTATGTAAGAATAGAGAGCAGCTTGGGGGAGAAATGACCATGAAATAGTTGAACAGTAGAGTCATTATCTCCACCTTGTGGCGACCAGATAGTAAAATAAAATTCTACCATACTACTTTCTATTTTAGCCAGGTAGCATACTATTCTGAACATAGCACTTGATGTATTTTACCATGATAGATGAACACCACTCACTGAATTAAACATGCACATGGTCGTATGGCCGTATACAGTATATACCGCACAGTATGGAATAAGCAGTGTGCTAGCATTCAATTCTAACCATTCTCACTCACTTTTGTTTTTGCAGTGTTTCAAGAGTATCAGAAAATTGCTGGTCGGAGCATTGAAGACAGCATTAAAAGAGAGATGTCTGGCTGTTTGGAGGATGTTTTTCTGGCAATAGGTAAGTTGTAAGCATTGTAGTCATTTAATCAATTTACTAATTAAAGGTGCTGTAAGCGATTTTAGCCATTCTATAATTTTCCCAAGATGAGCCATTGGATTACCCACGCCCCCCTTTTTTCCAAAGCCCCACACTCCAAAGATAACAAATGAGCTTTATTGAGACCAACACAAGCAGAAAAGGTTGTCAAAAACCAGAGCAGATAAATAGCACCCTCAACTGACAACTGTTATGAACAACAAGGCATAAAAATGGCAGTAAGTCTCAATAATTCGCTGCAACTACAAGACTCTGAGAACGTGCAAAATGACTGACAGGCAGAAAGCGTCATTGTCTTTGGCCTACAGACACATTTTTGTTTGTTGCTTAGAGTCTAGAGCTGTCACAGAGACTGGTGAGATATCTCAGGACACTTTATTTGCAATTATTTGCATACATTTCCATTAAAGAAAAACGCTTTCAGCATCTTTAAGTTTTTATTGAGCTATTCACATATTTAAAGTGTCTCTTTGCTTTGCAGTGCAATGCATTAAAAACAAACCAGCATTTTTTGCTGAAAGACTTTACAAGTCAATGAAGGTAAAAGAAAACACCACTTGGACTAATTATTGGCTATATGAGGGATCTGACCAGAACAAAAGTAATTTTATGTATGTACTTGTTTGTGTGCATTGTCTCTCGGCCCTTGCAGGGTTTAGGCACCACAGATAGCGTGCTGATCAGGATCATGGTGGCTCGTGCCGAGATCGACATGGTCGACATCAAGGCCGAGTTCCTCAAGATGTATGGAAAAACCCTTCACTCCTTTATAAAGGTGGGACACAGCTATTTATCAGAGGAAATTATTCCTTTATTGAAATGTAATGACTATTTTATACAGTAATATAAATTTTATACAGTTTTATAATTTGTTTTTAATAATTGTGTGTATATATATATATATATATATATATATATATATATATATATATATATATATATATATATATATATATATAACATTTTATAAAAATGTATTAAAAATAAAATACAACAATATATTTTAAAATTATATTGTAATAAAATTATATTTTTGTATTTTTTTTTATAATACATTTTATTTCATTATCTAAAGAAAATAATTATTTATTTAATATTGAAAGTTACATTTTGTGAAATGGCTTGATGAGAACAGTTTCCTTTGTTAATGTATTTAAAGGAAGTTGGCTCTTTTTTTAGTAATCAATAGCCTTTAGTTTATGTCACAGCCTTGATGATTTACTACCAATTGCTAACTGATGGCAGGTGATATTAGGTGGAGAGTTGTTCTCGTTCTAAAGAGAATTTTATTGGACAAAAATAAAGGATATGTCCGTGAGTGCAAGATGAGTCATCAATATTTGGTTTGTTTTCCAGGAAAAGCAAGATTCCACATTTTAAATCTGCTAAAAATATATTTTTTTTGATTACACTAGCATATAGATAACCTTAAAACTAACAGACAAGCAACAAACCTCATGGTGTCTTTAGCAACATATTAGTAATGTTCAAAGTTTTAACAGTACAAAGGCAGTGAAATTTGTTGTCTTAAACCCATCATGAAACCCTGTTCTCTTTTGTTTGTAGGGTGACGCATCGGGCGATTACCGTAAGATTCTGCTTGAGTTGTGCGGAGGTGAAAAGTAGCTGCGCCATGAGGGGCCGCCACAATTGTCTCATTCACTTTCTATCTCACACGTTAACGGCCTATACAGCATTTCAAACACATTCCTTCTTTGTAATACTAATTAAAACCAAGCAGTGATGTCTTGAGTAGGATTTGTGATTTTTATTTTTTTTGTTAATTGCCTTCAAATTTATGGGAGTCTTTTATTGATGCACTGATCTTAGGGTTTGTCAAATAAATAACAGCCTATATTGACTGTATTGACCTTTTTTTGTCTTGCTGGATATTTTTTTAATCTCCACACACACTCGTTGAATCCATTTCTTTAATTACTTAGAATACAATTTGTTTAATGGCACAACAATGTTTACTTGTTTCAATTATAGTAATTGCTCATGGTTGTTTGCACAGGCATGTCAGATCTACTGCAGTCTTTATTTTGTTCAATTAGATGTTTTCTTCAAAGTGCTTCATGTTACACGAATGAACTCGCCTACTGTGAGATTTGAAAATGACACTTTTACCACTAAGTGGCACCATGCACATACTTTTGGGTCTTTGGGTGTCAGTCAGGGTATACAATTGGAGTTGTCAATGGATTTTTTTGTTGGTGAGAAAGTTTTAGTTCCTTGTAGTTTCTGTCTTGCATGAAGCAGAGACTTGCGAAAGCACTGCTACATTTTTTTGCTACACAAAATAGTACTTTAAGCTTTTTTTTTAAGAGTTTCTTTTTCAACAAAGGGTTAAAGTAGGAGCTGAACCTTCAGAAAGTGTTGTTCGTCCAATTTATATGTTTGTTTTATATCTTGCATGGTTTGCAATTTGTGCAACTTTGTTATCAAAATATGGGACTGTCTGAATACAGTAAAAAATAAAAGATTTGTGCGATGTTGTAATCATGAAATATACATAGTTAAAATAACTTAAATATTTAACAAATAATTAAAATCATTTAATAGTAATAAAATATTAAAGGGATAGTTCACCCAAAAATGAAAATTCTCTCATAATTTACTCACCCTCATGATCTCTTAAGTTGTTTATGACTTCTGTCTTCTGCTGAACACAAATGAAGATTTTTAGAAGAATATCTCATTTCTGTAGGTCCATGGATCTTATTTACAGCAGTGCCATCTTTGATTTTTTTTATGAGAATGACAACGAGTATGTGAGGGACATACTCAACTCACCACGTGCCCCACCGAGAGCGAGAACCACATTATAGCGACCATGACGAGGTTACACCAATGTGACCCTACCCACCCCAGCAACCTGGCCAATTGTTTGCTTAGGAAGCCTGACTGGAGCCACTAAGCATGCCCTTGATTTGAAATTGCGAATCCAGTTGTGGTAGTCAGCATCTGTACTTGCTGAGCTACCCAGGCCCCTCATACTGAATGTTCATGAAAATATGTTTTCCAATGTTTTGTCCACAGAACGATCCAAAACATAGAAAAAACACCTTTTCAAGAACATTCATTAGACAAAAACCTTCAGACTACATGAGTTGTGGAAAATCAGATGTGATCTAGGAGCTTTTTTACAGCTATATACCATGCGTGCCATTGAAGAGTCTGTCCTCGTTGACATTCCCATTCAAAATAAAAAATGGCGAGAATAAGGTCTATACAACAAGTGGATGGTGATCAGGCCTTTAAAGCTCCAAAAAAGGAGATAAACTCAGCATAAACAGATTCAAGTAGTTTAATCAATGTTATCTGAAGCGATCCAGTTGGTTCTGAGTGAGAACAGACCAAAATGTAAGTACTTTTTCACTGTACATCTTGCCATTGCAGTCTCTAGGCATGATCATAATTTCAAGCTTGATTACACTTAGTGCACGCGCATAGCAATAGATGGCACTATGGGAAAAGTTAAAGCTTGAAATCATGATCCCCAAGGAGACTGATGTCAAGATGTACAGTGAAAAATATTTTGCTCTGTTCTCACCCAAAACCAACTGGATTGAGACTTTTTGGAGCTTCAAAGGCCTGATCACCATTCACTTGTATTGTATGTGCCTAAAGAGATGAGATATTTTTTTTTTTAAATTATTTGTGTTCAGCATAAGAAAGAAAGTTATACACAACAGGGATGGCATGAGAAAGTAAATGATGAAAGAATTTTTAAAAAAATGTGAACTAACCCCATACAGTTGAGAAGCTAAGATGGGGCAGGCCAAAATCACCATTTAAAAGGAAGAAAGGGATACAGAGATTTGTTTAAAACTAGCTCATTTTAATGCCAATAGTTTATGTAATATATCCAAGAATTCTCTGTCTAAAGAATATGGGAGTTGTGCTATTGCTTAAAATGAATGAGAAAATGTGTACCATTGTCATGGAAAGGTTTTTATAATGGGTTTAGAAGGGCAAGGAGGAGCCGAGAACCGGCTGGACGATATAAATAATATTTTAATAGTAAATTTAAAACAAAGGACAAACACACACATGACGGACATGTCCGTAAATGATCTCTCTTGTCGCACCACCGTCTGCCATCGGCCTTTATCCCTCTCAGAGGCTTGATTAGCCTGATACGGGACCCGGCCCCACCCTCCGCCCTGCCACAGTTCTATAACACACATAATATCAGCAAACAAAACTGTGTGCATGTTGTACATTTCAGTCTCAAGAGTGGAATTGAATTGAGATTTTTTTTATCTAGCCATGTTTATGCTAAAAATAGATAGATTTGCCCCTTGAAGGTCTCTGCATTGTTCTGTCTTTTATGAGCGCTGAAGTAAAGTAACTATTGTTAATAATTTGCACTTTACAAATTCATCCTGTTATTAATTTTATCTGACTCCAATTTTATATTAATCTGACTCCAATTTTATGTTGACCTCTAATTTAGATTAAGCCTCCAATTTCTTTCTGATCATTCCTTTATTTAAAACTTATAAGTTATTGAGTACTCTGAATCCTCTTCTATTCTTTTACCTTTTGATCAGCTTTTAATGAGATTCAAACTGATAGTCTTTAAGTGGCTTCCTCCTACATTAAAGCTTCAGTTATGATATAAATGATTCTTAAATTGGTATTCTCCTGCTCGGTTCCTCCAGAGCAGTTTCTCCCAGTATTGATATAAATAATTTCAGAGGAATACAGAATAAATGAAAAAGTAACCATTTATTTGCCAGGTAGGATTTAAAACACAAGTTACAGAAACAAGTCAAAGAACATACCAGGCAGTTGAGAAAACTACATGTAATTGCAAAGCATGGGAAATCAGAATGCAGATTCCTATTAATAAAGTTACACAGATTGAGGTGTGATCATCTGACTACAGAGAACCCTGAGCTCTGGACCAGCTGAATGGGTTCTTGACTTCCTCGTGTTAAACCTTCAAGGAGAGGGATAGACCTCAAGAATTATTCAGTATTTGGCAAAGACCTTGTAACTTTGTTGTCATTATGTTTTACAAACCTGGGAAAAAGAACACTATACCAGAAGCACTGAGACATTTTATATGATACCAAACATGTTACACTAGTTACATTATTTGTATACATCAGATATGGTCTTTTGTTACATACAGATCTTAGGTGATTTTGAGGTGATTCTGAGCTGAATGGGAATGGATCAGGAGGAGAGGGGAGAGAATGGGACAGATGTGGAAGTGCAACAATGAGGTGTGAATTTGCAATCTTCGCTCAGTGGGGTGTGGTGCCTCGGGAAGAGTTGCTAATTGTGAGAAAGTTCATATGTTGATTTTCTCAAAGATCATGCTCTTTGCCTTTGAATGCAAACACATTGGAACCCCACCTTACAGATTACATTGACACTCGTGTGTCCTTGCATTCCTGGATGTCATCTTTGAATTTTCCCACTTGAATTTTTCAATCCGTATTCAACAACCTAAATATTGAGACCTGAATTTCACAAACTGAATTTTTTAATGTGAATTCACAAAATATTTTAAAATATAAAAAAATTAACTGCCAAATTTTTCGATAACACCAAATTACACCCAGTCTTTATTCAAGATCATGAATTCTGAGGCTTTTTCAAATTCAAGTTCTGGTGATACAAAAATGACGCCATACAATAGTGCAAAACACTTCATTTTATGTTTTGAAAAGGGCTGTGCTGATTCACCATGCAGTATAAAGACAAGAAGTTCCGCCAGTTCATTGAAACCACATAAGCTGACATGAGTAGAAAAAAGTTGCTCGCCGCAGACCACATTTTGTCCTGCATCCTTTTGAACACTCTGTTCACAAAGATATTTACAAGCGTGGGAAGGTGCAAAGAATTGTTGCACAGATGGGTCAAAAGCATTTGTGCATGGCACAGGAAGATAACATACATCTTATCACAACAACAACGAGCATATATTATTCTGGATGATTTGGGACATAAGAGGAAGTAACTTTCTGGGTAAGCTTGCCAAAACTGCTTTATTGTATCATAAAGGCATGAATGACAAATTTTATGAGAAAGCAGCAGTACCATTGTTTTTGTGAAGTTATATAGCTTATGACTTATTAAGATTTATGACATTGAAACAACCCTGATAGAATATGCACAGTAGGGCTCACAAAATAACAGCAACAATAATTTGACAGCATTTGTGACAATGTTGATTACCACAAATATAATTTTGTCTCGTCCCTCCTTTTCTTAAAAAAGAACAAGCTAAAATTGAGGTCACAGTGAGACACTAACATCGGAAGTTAATGGGGCACATTTGTTGGAGGATTTAGGCAGAAATGTAAAGCTTATCATTATATTAAAGCCCTTACATGAATTCTTCTGTTAAAACTTGTGTATAATTTGAGCCAAGTTTTTAAAATCTTAATTTTTACAGTCATTTTAGGGTTTTAAGGTTTGTTGACATTAAATCGTCATGGCAACGAAGCTGTGAAATTGGATAATACTATAATTTTACGCAGAATAGATTATGAAGTGATTTAATCACACTAAAATCATGTTAACATGAATATTGTTTATGTCTTGTGGCTATACTTTTGAAATAGTGAGTATTTCAATGTTAATGGATTGGCCCCATTCACTTCCATTGTTAGTAGATTATTTATTTATTTAAATGTTTTTAAAGAAAAAAGTTTTGTGGTAATCAATATTATTCCACAAATGCTGTCGATTGAGATTATTTGTATTGAACCCAGAATATTCCTTTAAGTATGCCTTTACTAAGTTAGGATCAAGGGCTCTATTTTCGTGAGTGAGCAAAGTGTAGCGCTACGCGCAACAACCATGCGCAACATCTTTAGCGCAAAAATTGGATAAGATGTTGCGCATGGTTGTAAATTGGATTGCAAAATTTTCATGCCAGTGCAAAGCGCAACTGGGCGTGGGTGGGAGTGTTTGCACTACTGTTGGTGTAGGCATGCAATATGTTGGTGTTATGTATGTAAATGAATTGCAATTTACTATTTTGCTAAGTCCAAATTCAGTTCCTGCATTTGCAGTTTGGAGATTTCACCAGCAGATGTTAATAAAGTTAATGTTCAAATGTTCTTGATTATTGCTGATGAAGCCGCTAGTTGAATAAAAAAATTATGAGATTTGTGTTACATTTTCTAGTGACCATGGTTTATTTTTTCAATTATTATTATTATTTTTATTGTTATGTTTAAGTCACTGCAAAAGGGGCCAGTGGTGGAAGGAGAGAGTAAAAAAATTTTTGGATTTGGTATGATTTTTTTTACCACTTTGTTATTTTGATTATAATTTCACAAGCTATTAGATCGAAAGGTTTCTAAGATCACTCAAGTTATTTCAGTCAAGTGTGTACAAACTTTTGACTGGTAGTGTAAGTCTTTACTGAATATCAACAACTTGTTCTCCTACCCAACAAATGCTCCTCCTACGGCATGAAGACAATTAAAGTCTTGCCCAGCTAGTAGAATTACAGTCCTACAGACCTGCAGTCTGCAAGTTTTTATGTAGTGATAACTCATATTTGTAAAGCCTATGTCAATTTAACATTGGAAACGATTGAGTCACAAATACCTCCTTATTGTTGAAGGTGGAAATCATCCATGTTCGACCTTTGTTCTTTAATGTGAAATCAACTGAGAACTCTCTTTTACAGGTACTATTACTCCAATTAAGACATTTATCCAGTATGCAAAGGACATTCTGAATTCATCCCTGGACATTCTGATTTCTCCATTTGCAGCTTCGGTTGGACCAAGCCAGGATCATTCTACTGAGGATGTACACCAACAGCACCAGCCTGATGTCCAGTGTAAAGCCACTGCTTGTTCTTTCTCTTGCACTGGTCAACTTCTTCACGGTAATGGGAAACCTGCTGGTCATCCTGGCTATTGCTCGCACTCCTCAGCTCCACACCACCACCAATGTCTTTATCACCTCTCTGGCATGTGCAGATCTCATCATGGGGTGTGTGGTCCAGCCCTTGGGCATCAGCATGGTGGTGACCGGAAAATGGCTACTGAGTAAGACTCTTTGTGATCTGTGGACATCCGTAGATGTGCTCTGCGTCACAGCCAGCATCGAGACACTGTGCGCCATTGCCGTGGAACGTTACATTGCAGTGACGAGGCCCCTGAAGCACCAGGTTCTCCTGGGCAAGTGTAGAGCCAGATTCATTGTAAGCACGGTGTGGATGGTGTCATCCCTGGTTTCCTTTGTGCCAATCATGAATCATCATTCTCGCGAAACTGAAGATGACGATGCAAAAGCATGTTACTCTGACCCAAATTGCTGCGATTTCATTACCAGCAAGACCTACGCCATCTTCTCCTCTGTGGTGTCCTTCTACGTCCCATTGTTTATCATGGTCTTTGTGTATGGGAAGGTATTTGCCATTGCGACCAGACAGCTGAGACTCATCGATAGAGAAAAAATGCGTTTTCTGGGTAAAAGTGAAAAAGTCTCTGAAACACAACATACAACTGATCAGTCTTGTGAAAGTCCACTTCCAGAGGCTGAAAAGATTCAGAGTTACAGCCGTAGATCATCAAAGCATGTTCTCAAGGAACACAAGGCACTCAAGACGCTGGGAATTATTATGGGTCTCTTTATTCTTTGTTGGTTACCCTTTTTCATCTTCAATATCATCAAGGTCTTCAAGCGTGAGGTTCCCCCACAGTACGTGTTCCTTCTGTTGAATTGGCTTGGCTATGCTAATTCAGCCCTGAACCCAGTCATCTACTGCCACAGCCCAGAGTATCGTACTGCCTTCCAGAATCTTCTAGGCTTGAAAAAACTCAAGCGACTGAATTGCAGTGCCTTACACAAACACCTACAGATGCTTCACGTGTGCATCCAAAGCAACGGTTCTGTAAGAATGGATTGCTCAGGTCATGAAGACCCAACAGTGGTGCAAACTACAAACATGAGTTCAAACAAATGTACAGTTTGCAAAGAGAAAGAATATTTAGAAACTCAGCCTCAAAATAGCTCAACTGTGACACAGATCAGTGTTGCCGAGACGGTTTAAGGGTAAGAGCAAAAACTAAATTGTCCATTTTGGTCTTGAAAGCCTGTATTATTAGCAAGGAAAGCATTATATTACAATTGCTCATGCTAAAGGCCAATGTATACTTTGGATTCTGAGTGCTGGCACGTAAAAAACAAAGTACACAAAAAAGAAAAGAATACTGTAGGCTTTAGGGTTAGGGATTACAACAAACCCTTAACCATACATATTAAAGGTTTGTGCTACAGACATGAGTAATATCTCAAATCATGTGGGTTGTTGACAAAATGTGTGCTATTACATTTGATTAGACTTTCATGCTTTTTCTATAAAATAGGTGAAAAAAAAATCCCTTGCATTGAAGGAGGGACCCAAGGCTAGAATATTATAGATACTTGGCATGTGCTCTTTTGACTTGGTCATCTAGCTACCACCCAGAACGTCCTAGCAACCACATACATTTTATTTATTTATTTTAAATCACCAAAACAAACCTCCAATTGAAAACAAAGAAGTTTTTATCTGAGAATGCCATTTAAGAGTGATTCTCACGCTTACCAATTCCATATGGGTGGTAAATGTGGTCTGTTTTCGCATTTCACATTTTAACACACCGAAGCATTCATTTCCTCTTGAATGAATGGCATGCACACAATTTAAAAAAAAAGTAGCAAACGTCTTTGACTCAAGTAAATGAGGTCAGAGTAATTGAGGTCACATTGAATTCAGGTTTATTAAAATGAGAAACCAAAAAATAAACAGAAGAAAAGTTGAGAAAACAAAAAAGGTGGAAACTCCTCCAGAATATGCTTGCCTTATCAAGCACCACTAATAATCATTAAAATAAATGTAAATGGGGTGAAAAAAATAACATGAGCAGAACAAGACTGACAGAGCAGAATCTTTTGACATACAGATTTTGATTGGCCTGGGTCAGAATTATGGTTCAATTTGTGGATGCTTTAATCAATCAACATGCCTCTTATGCCAGATGGGATTAGACATCTTTCTAATGTGCGTGCATCAAGTAATGATGCTGACTGCAGAGAGTATTTTGAGACACTGCAGATATAAACACATCTGAGAAAAGTTATCTCGTAAATCTCTAAATTCTGAAGATGTGCTTTGGTGTGTAAAAAAAATGTGTGTAAACAACACACTATAGTACAAAGACATGTACAAGGGTATACATAATCATTGTGTGTCCTTTCCCAGTATAATTATGTTCCACCCACAGGGTCAGTTATGACAGAAATCTGTGGTTATACACATTATACAGTGATAAACATTTCAAACTTACTCTAGTGTACGTACTCTACACTGACACATGGTCACATACAGAAAATCTGTGGTTTTCAAAGGGACTTAACTGTACCCTAGCATTAATGCCCATCAAAGGAGTCAAGTGGACCCTGACTTCATTACATTCAGAACGTGTGCAGGGGCAAAAACATGAAGCAAATAAGAAAATCTTTAAAGTAAGCAGCAGAATAGAAAACTGATATAAAGAACAAAGAGTGACGGTAAAGACTGTTATGCAGGAACTGTGCCTTCTCAACTTCAAACCAAATGACAAGGACCTAAAAAGACCTGTCGTCTTTATTTTTATTTTTTTAAATGAGTCATATCATGAGGAAGAACTCATGAAGTTATGTAAAAAGGACCAAAAGCAGTGGCCTCAACAATTAAAGGGGCCATGGCATGACTTTTTTTTAAATTATTTTTATGTTCATTGAGGTTCACTTATAATATCAGTAAAGTTTTTGCACAGAAAACAGTCATATATTTGTAAAACATGATAATTTTCCACCCTCATTCTGACACTCTGTCAGAAACGCTTGGTTTTGGTGCTTCTCCTAAGAAAAGACAAACTTTATGATTGATACTCTGCTCTTGACTGACCTGCTCTCTCCTTGCCATCTACTGCTCACCGCTTCTGGGCAGCAGAAGTGATAAGGTAAAGTAGGCGTTGATGTGTTGTTGTGTAGACGGTCAGATTCAAATGTCTACCTTTTTTGCAGAGAGGAGAAAGTTTTGAGTTCTGAAACTTACAGAATGTTTTTATTTGATCTAACAGCGGTTATTTGAGATAACTGTGATTATTGTGCACTTCAAAATCCAATCACATTTTAATGCCCAAATAAGAAAATTTGTATCAAATATATAAATGCCATCAACGGTGCATTTATGTGTCATTCAGTTGAACTCCAAGCATCACTGAGGCGTCTGGAAGAGGCGTCACTTCCTGTCTGGAAGAGCGAGTGAAGCACTTCTCAAGCACTCTAATGTGTGTGCCATAAGCAGAGGCTCGCGCCAAACTCTTATTTAAATATAAACAAACAAATATAAACGTTGAGAGTGAACGCAAAGAGCTCCAGTTTCACTTTAAACGATTGTGTAATGGCAAATGTTCACGGTCATAGAAGTGTTCATATATGCAGTATTAATGACACGCAGTGACACACACAATAAGTGTACGCTTACACGACAACGATGTACTAAAAACGCAAACGTTTTTCCTTTGCATTTTTTTTTTTAAGTTTTCCGTATAGACGATAACGTTCAAAAAGTCATGAAACCTGTTTTCAAAAGTTTGCGTTTTCAGGCCCCAAAATGCCGTTGTCGTGTAAACTAACAGCCAAAACGCTTAAAAAATTTCAGTTTTTAGATGAAAACGTCATGTAAATGGCCCCTTACTCTATTTCTGTGGAGTGATAAAATTATAAACAAATTCTCAAAAAAAGTTTTCATGAGAAATAAGGGCTTGTGGGTTTTAATCAAAGAGCATTATAATGTGTGAACGTGAAGAAATTAGGACAGAAGTATTTTACTGTTCAAATTATACTGTGATATAATAAAAAAAATACATAAAAAAACAATGTAAATATGAGTTCCAAAAACAACAGTGTAAATGTTAAATTTACCAAAACTAAAGTTGACCAAAAAGAGTGCCACATTTGAAGTATTTTGAAATATTTTGATATTGAAAGCATTATTTTCATTCTTTTTATTTAAAATATTTAAAAGGAGATCCTATATCCCTATTTTATTATTTGATTTATATATTTAAAGTTAAATATGTAAAATTCACTTTCTAAGGTGTTTGAAGCACACATGCACCTTAAGAAATATGACAATTTATATGACAATTAATCGTCATAATTATGTGTTTGACAATTAATCATCAGCCAGATTTCATAATCGTGACAGACCTATTGTAGTCACAGAAACAATTTCTCAGTCTGAGGACTTAATTACGGTAATTCAAACATGACGTAAATGCACCATTCGAATGAAATGTGGGACAACCATATGCTGTTCTGGCTGTGTGCAGCACCTGCCACTCTGCAAAAACAAATAACCATCTTCTATTATTTATGAAAAGTAAATTTTTGAACACTGAAATGCATTTTTGAGTGTAAGTCAAAACATTTGCCAAAATCGCAATATCTATCAAAATATCGTGATATATGTGTATTTTTTGTCCATATTGCACAGCCCAAAATCTAATGCATTTGCAAAGATGTCGCAAAGACACTGTTGAATGGTTAACTTTTAAAAAATATATTGGACCAAACAGTGAATCAACAGTTCAGGAGTAAGCACTGTATCACATTTCACTTGCAAAGAGATTGTTTACATTGAAGTCTTAAAGGCATAGCAGCATAAAATAATTTAATTCTGCCGCTCAGATGAAGGGTGGGAAATGGTCATAAAATCCCTACTAACATCATAAGTTAACCTTGGGGGGAAAATAATTGAACCTTGGCTTGATACAATTCCAAGTGCTATGCGGAGTTTTAACCTGCACATTCTGGAGTGGATCAGCTTGGAGTGGAATGTACGAAACAGACATTTTACTGGCAGTCTTGTACCGCTTTGTTTAAATTCAACACTTAAACAACAAGCAAAGAGAGCACAATGCAATGTAAACATGCAAATAAGATCAAACAAGTCAAATAAATCATGTCTGAGTGTTTGGGTTGGGATGTTGGTGTTTGGATTAAAATTTCATGCACTGCACTATCTCTAGTGTTACAAATCTCTATTGATCTTTCGATCACAGCACTATGAGTTGGCTTTACCTCTCTTCTATGATCTTGACTGTTATGAGTAAAAGTTAGTCAGAAAACTGATATAAAAAACACTGAATAAATGAATGCATGTACTGCACAAAATATTTATATATATATATATATATATATATATATATATATATATATATATATATATATATATATATATACAAGAAAAAAAGCATGTTATACAAGCAAACCAATGGAAATGGAATTCGAGGATGGATTTGAGGAACTAAACAAACACAAAACAGTGTTAAACTGCGTAGACCGTATCTTCACATTCATTCAGTTAATGCAAATTTTTAGCAGGTCAAATGAGCCTGTTTAATTGGTCTTCTCTCAATGCAAGTTTCATTGTCATGTACACGTAGAGACAACAACAAGGTAACATTCTACAATACTATTTAAATGATGAAAGAATTGCAATTAACTGCAATCTCACAAAAGGTCAGAACTGCATCAAAAATCTGGCCTTTTAACAGGGGTTGTTTTGCCTCATGTATTCCTCAGTCTGAAATGTGCATACTAAGGATAGGTCTGTTCATTTCAAAATGAGATCCAAAAATCTGACAATTTGGAAGCTTGATTTCAATACTGTCAATCATAATGAGAATGTAGTTTAAATGAAGAAATGGTGTGTGTGTGTGTGTGTGTGTGTGTGTGTGTGTGTGTGTGTGTGTACGTGTTCATGTGTTCATTTCTAGCTTTCATAGGCAGTTCACACAGAGGAGGCTAATATCCTTATACTATTTATTCATCTATCTGATGAAGGAGAACATGATGTGACATGTTTAATGTTCTAAATAGTATACTAAACATGTGATTTCTGCAGCATGTATACTGTGCACAATATGCAAATTGTCTGTTTGAACACTTTCTGTTTGTGGCCATGTGTCAGTGTAGAGTACTACTGTTTGAAATGTTTATCACTGTATAATGTGTATAATGTCACATGATATTTCTAAACAAATTGCAGGCAGTATACAGTGTATACTACACGGTATACATATAGTATGCAAGTATTCTATTAAGAACTTAACCAATTTCTCTGTAAGCCTAAACCATTATAAATCCATTATTCATAATGGAATCATATTTCTGTGTGTTATCAAGAATTGCAAGTGTGGGGGAAAAATATCAAGTATAAACAGCCTTAACATTTGAATTAATTTGTGTCATGCCCATGCGTAATGTTTATATCCCAAAAATCTCAAATGTATTGGATTATATATGCACTTAAATAAGAAAGGCAAAGATATACTATTAGCATTAATCATGAGCAAGCATATGCTACATCTCAAGCTTCATAAGAGAGTCTCTGACATTACCGCAATTTAAATAGGCCAAGAGTTGAATCACAAGAAAATATAAACAGCATAATAGATAGCACCAGATTTCGAACCCTGCTAGACCCGAATATGATATTATAAGCTTGGACCACCACCTGAAATAGCACCCAAAAAAATGAGTGAGTTCTGAAAATTTCAGTGAACACACTTATGCTAACCTTATTATCAGTGTTAAAGGAATAACTTTTTATGGATATAAATAACTAGGAATAAACGATGCTACTAAAGTAACAAACAAAGTTTTTAAAGTAAGATGCTATGGAGGTCACGTGGCACCATGCGAGGTTCACCGTGTGAGGGGCAAGGTCTGCGCACTTTGCTAATATGAAAACTTCTTGTGTCATAAACCGGTAAGATTCGGTACACCCTTTTTCCATAACTGTTCTTTGCAGACAATATGTCAAAGAATTCAAAATGGCTCTGGAGATATTAAAAGACACTTAAGTGCTCAAGCTGAAGCCTCTGAGCAGCAGGCCTCGGACCAGGAACTGAATATGGCGTGAGGTGAAAGAGATTCAATGTCAACTGTCGAATATGCCAACAAAGGTCGGTACTGACTTGGAGGATCTTGCTGAGTTGGTTACAAGAGTGGGGAATGTTGAGAAACAGATCGATTATCTGGAGTCATTGGAGAGGGAATTAGCTGCTAATCCACTAGCAACCAAGCAATGTGGAATTTCTGGATGGGCGCTTTCCGAGTCTGCTCGATATAATAGGCCATAAGCTGGAAATCAAGCGAGCTCACAGGGTTCCGGCTCAGCGATTCGCTGAGGGAGACAGGCCCCGATCAATTCTGGGCAAATTTCGGAGATCATCCGAAAAAGATCTTGTGTTACGCAAGGAGTAAAGGAAGGCTTTCATGGAAGAACCACAACATTTTCTTGTTCCCAGACTTTGCGAATTCAACAAGAGAGAAACGTGATCGGTTGAAGGAATGCAAGAAACTCTTACATCAATGGAAGGTCCCTTTGCAGGCCTTTTGTTCCCAGCCAAATTGATAATAGATGCTAAGGTTGGCCGCAAAGTATTTACATGTCCCCAACAAGCTTTGTCCTTTATAAAGTTAATGGAATGAGTAAGACTTGGTGTGGTGCTCGTGTTGCAGCCAAGTGGGCCTGACTCACTGAACATTCACTTGACTGCTGTTTCTGCTAGCGGCTGAAGCTTGTTTTGTGGAGGAACATACCTTCAGGACAGTTATGTGGATGAATCTACATGTTTGGTCTGCCTTTTGGCTGGAGTTTGTTTTATTGATTTTCTTCTGTTATGTAATTCTGTCTCACAAAATTTGTATGGAAACACTGGACTTGAGCAATTGGATGGCAAAGTTGTCACGGGGGCTCTCTTCGGCATACATGGACTGTTTGAGTTTAGAGAGATGGACAATCAAATCAAATCCAGGGCCAATTTCTCTTCCCAGTCCGCCTCTGAATGTCTTCTCATCGCAACACCTGACGAAACAACACATCATGCACAAAAAAACAAGATTAATTACTTTCACACTGGCTGTCAAACATATTGACATATTCAACATACTGAGCTACACATAACATATTAGATACACAGAAGCTAAATAGACGCACAATTTATCTAATTTCAGAAATACATCCTAATGATAATAGTCATATCATACTGTTCATGTGTTGTACTTGCTATAGTTTATTTCAATGTTGTTTCTTGTTGTATAGCAGTCAAATGTACATTAAGTCTATCACTGAAACAACAGTGCCACCATGAGTAAGAACTAGCAGGTATATATGTATGTGTACACGAATATGGGATACCGATACAGTAATTCACAGTTGTTGCACAGAAAATCAATGCGTCATTTGTATAATAGTACTCATTTGTCTTGTAAAAAACAAATAAATAGATATCCTGTGATAGTAAACTTATATAGATATGAAATAATCATAAAAATATGATTTATGCAAGGGCAAAATATTTTTTTAAATCCGACACTATTATATACCTAAGGTCTATAATCACCCCATACACTTTGGGACTTAAGCCATTATAAAAAAAATTAAAAATAGTTTTTGCAATTTTGGGTTTTGTGTGTATGTGTGTGTGTGTGTGTGTGTGTGATACACTATTTATAAGAGAAAGATTGAGGAATACTTAAGAAGTGTGGGTACAAATAAAAAATGGATGAGGTATAGGCGATTAGACTGATGTCCCGGGTCACTAAAGACCCGAGGTATGCATTTAAGTGTATTGCTGATATTTGAGACCACATCCTGGTCCTATAATGATAGCAGATCATAGGTTGCAGTGTGATTATCTATTACTCAGGCAGGGACAGTTCTCTAGTCTTCAATATCATTCCCTCAAGCGCCAGTTTGTGATTTAATGAAAGGACCAACAGTTCAAGATCATTCCATCAATATTTCACCCTCCAACTCCAACTTTAATAATCTCTAACCTTAAGACATCAGATCTAGTGAATGAAAACCGATAATACAAATCTATTTTGTATGTGAGAGACAGAGCAAGAGAGAGACAGAGAGCATTTAAGTTTAAAAATGCCATTCTCAACCAATTTTTCTACTGTTGTATGACGTAGGCTATCTCAGAGTTAAACAGGACATTAAAAAAAAAAAAATTATATATATGAAAAGTGGTCTCCACAACAGGTTTATTCTCAGGCAAAGCAATATGTTACATTTTGATAAATTTTGTTTACCAGTACAAACATTGTTTTCTTTGGAATAACATGCATGCACCAAAGAATCGTTCACAATAAGATGAGTATTAAGAAAGTAAATAAGGTCAGTTTTGATTTCAAACTGAAATGAATCAAGCATGAATCACATGATGCAGAAGACTGAATGCCCTCCATTTACGTCTTCTGTCACTGTTCTGAACACATTAGTGGCTGAAACACAATTAACCATGAGTCACAACTTCACATTGACTGATTTTTAGAACAGTTTGTCTTTCAAAAGCCCTTGCATTGGATGGAACACTGGAAAAAAACAAAGCATCATTCTTCAATCAGGAGATTTTAGCATGTCAAAGTGAACTGCTGGTCAAAATGTATTTTCAACAAAATAGTGTCTGAAAATGTGCATGAATGCACGTACGCTCATTCACATCCACTCCATGCTCTAATGCTCATTACTGACTGGAGGTAAAAATGTAGTCTTGCAGATCTTAACAAATACAAGGCTTTTCAGAGTGATGAATATCAACCACGCTGACTTTCCCAATGGAAATATTCACATTGGAAGAAGAGAAAGGAAAATCAGCACTGAAGCTTCTCCAGGGACAACGGCTCTGCAGAGGATAGCCAAACACTGTAGAAAATCAACTTAAACTGAATGTGCATTGTTGTTATTTCCTTGCGTGCTGAGCGCATGACATACATGCTTAATAAAAGACATGTGGCATTTAGACTGCAGACAATAAGGACATTCATTTCATTTTACGTTTATACAGGAATGTGATCATTTGCCATAGCAACATTCAAAAAGGCGGATTATTGGATATCATTAAAAGGATTTCAGTAATCTAGGGGGATCTTTTATATGCATTTTGATAAGAAGCATCCAGGATAGATAGATAGATAGATAGATAGATAGATAGATAGATAGATAGATAGATAGATAGATAGATAGATAGATAGATAGATAGATAGATAGATAGATAGATAGATAGATAGATAGATAGATAGATAGATACACACACTCAAAAAGATTTGGATACCTGGAAGCTATGGTCACAAAAGAGCAAAACTGATGGGTGTTTGTAATGAGGGGAGATGAAAGTGCATTTTCACAGAGATGCAATTTCTAAAAAGAGAACTGACAAATAAGCCCCGGTTTGACGTATTCAAAATGATCCATCGCCCTTCAACATCTCCCAAGGAATGATCTGCCAGAAAATAAAGAATAATACACAATGTTCCATTTCAAACAGGTAAGGCAAGTGCTATTACCAACCACAAAATGCATACCTGCTGCTGCCAGGCAAACAGCTGTAGGACAGCTGGACTGTAATTGGCTTGAGCATTTAGAAGCCACGGGAACGAGATCAAATAAATCTAAATTAAAGGCCAAAGTCACATTTATTCAGTTTCAATGATAAATGTCAATTGATTTATACTGCAAAATATTTAATTTAAATGGCAGAAATAATGGCAAGTTATCTGCCCCCAGGTCCAATGACGTATTTCTTGACACTCTTTTTCACAAAGTGTCTGTATACTTTTAAATCGATCGATCTATCTATCTATCTATCTATCTATCTATCTATCTATCTATCTATCTATCTATCTATCTGTAAATAGAATAAAAGGACAAATAGAAACTGCTTATGCAAATACAAGCACAAATTAACAAGTCCAAGGTCCACATATACATTGGGTTTAGATAGCATGACTATTATAAAAATATATCTCTCGTCTACATCGTAGTCAATGAATCTTAATCCACCCTAAACAGAGACACCTTCCTGCCTGTCTTCTTCATGGGAACAGGTTGGAAAGCCGTACAAGTATTGTGTTAAAATGCAAATCATATTCATTTTGGGAACATTCTGTTAGATGCTTATAAATGATGTGGAAATAGACAAAACCTAACATCAAATTTGAATATTTTTCACAATCAAAAAGTGAGAGAGCTCGGTAGTGCTAAACATATTACAGTAATTGCATTCGAATGATGCATGTGGGAAATGCTACAGATTAATAATATATGCACATATTCTGTATTTAAAAAAAAAAAGTCAATTTTGCACCCAAGTTCCAGAGATACTTTTCTCTAATAATGAAATAATGAAATAATGCATAGCCTAATGTAAATTGGAGACTGTGCCTCTGTAGTGAATTGAATGGATGCAGTAAATGATGTGCAATTAATTTAAGACATGCTTGCAAAATGACACGCTCTTCTTTTGTGTTATTCTGTTAATGTGCAGACCAATTTTATATATTTTTCAGTTTGCACTAATGGCACTAGCTGGTGACGCCATGTCTCATATTATGTTTTCCACTTAAGCCATAAGTTCTTATGAAATGCCCATGGGCAAAAATGCACAACATTTCTCATAATGTCAGGTCTTTTATGTGGATCACTTTCAAGTGTTTTGTTTATGGTTTAAAAACTTCAATTTCAGCATGCAGCATTGGGTCAATTAAGGCTGAAAAATTAATTTATTTATAGAAAATTATCATTTCTTGTTGCTTTGTCGTGATTGTTTTCTGTTCAGTTCAACACACGAAAAATATTTGTTGATAACTGTCTTACTGCTAAAGGCTTTTGCAAGTCAGGTTGTACAAGACAACCCTCAACAAATTGAGGCTCAAACATTACCAATAAAAATACCTTTTAAAGACAACAAACCTCCTGAAAGTCATTGTATAATTCACATACCCAATCAATCTACCTTTTTGTTTTTGACAAAGCACCTCTGTTCTTGCAACGACTCAGGGTCAGGATGAAGCTAGGCAAAAGAGCTTGGAAAAATAAACACGATGCCACTCTTTGCTGGTTTAATTTACATTAGGTGTTGTATAGCAGGTCATTATTATGTTGCAGTTGTCTACTCGAATTGTGCTTGTTACACACCGACAGCACAATAGAGCTGATTTCTGAAATGGTCCATAACAAATAATGTTTGATCTTTGTGCTTTTTGACTTCAGGCCATGCAAGTAATGGAGCTCATCATTCAAAACAAACATCTTATAGGTCAAATAAAATGTATTAAGGCTAAGTAGTTTGCCCTATTATTATGACCTTTGGGCCTCCCATGTTGCAAATGCACTGTCCAATGTTTCCCTTTGTCTTTGATGATTCTGTTTTGTGTCAAGGATCAGGACCTAAAAGGGTTTTGGAGCCTGATAGAGAATGTTTTAAAGTTCCATGAAGACCTTATTATGCAACCTTCTGCAACCTTAAGCACTGATGAATAAAACTGTGTATAAATAATGAGATGTTGCAACAAGCAATGGTTTGCTCAATGTTATAATTATACAATTAAATTCTGTTCGTTGATTCCAATGTGATGACAGTTGATAGTGACTCACTTTAAAGCTTAAAAAAGGACACAAATTTGTAAAGTTTAAGGTAAAAGATGCACTGTTTGTCTATTCATCCATCCATCCATCCATCCATCCATTTATCTGTCCCTTCATACATCCATACATCCATCTTGCACAGATGGGGCAGGAGAGGTTAGTGGTGGTGCTTAAACCATATTGATCTCTATATAGTGTTGAAGCATCCTAGAGTTTCACGTGAAAGCCTTGAATATATGTAGAATCTGACTGCAGTCCAGAACGTATCGTCACACGACTTAAGATTATATACCGACAAATGCATTACTGCCAAATGAGATGCAAACAAAGCTGGGGATGTAAAACCAAGACGATGAAGAGTTTTCTGCTCGACAGCGCATTTTTTCAGCGCGAACAAAAGGGTTTTCAACAGGTCTTCATTGACTTGACTGGTTCAGTAGATCATCAGGTGGGCTCTGGTGTGCACGAGCAAGCGGCTGACGGTGATAAAACACTTGATACTGCAGCACGTTCAGACGGAGAGCACTAACCGGGGCGCAAGCGTGTCTGAGAAAAGGTGCATTCGTAATTTTTGATTTCAGAAGGAGGAATATATCTTTATTTGAGGTAATGTAACTGTTTTTTTTCTATACAAGAAAACGTTCACAAGTTTTGTTGGTGTTTTTGCTACTGCTCGAAATAAATGTAACATTTCCAAATGGTATCCTAATGGCTGAAATACTATATTGTGTGCGCATAGTGTTTAGAGACTTGTGTTGTCACGCGTGAAGTTGTCACAAGAGCTGTATCTCAAGGTTTTGATTCAAAAGTCAATTTACGCAAATGCTTATTTTCTCCAGCAGTGGTTTTGTATGTTGGTTTCAAAGTTCTAGATCAAAACTGTCTTAATTGAACATAACTTTTGTGATTTTTTCATCTAAACTAAATATAGATAGGTTATCCGTATATTTTTGTAGCTGCGTTCACAAATGTGAACACGATAAAACCACTCTAAAACCACTCTCAAACATCAACCAAATGTTTTGAACCGAAAGGGTAAACTTTGTTCTAAGGACGTGTTTTTCATTTTTCATAAACATTAGGTTGGGCACATTTGTTCATTTATATTGGGGTCGTCACATTTTATTAGACGTTGTATTTTAGAAATATGTATTTTATCCGAAATCGTCAGGATTCGTACGACTTTTTCAAAATTTGACTAATTCGTATAAAACACACACATGTCTACAATTGATTTTTATACTATTAATTACAGTATATGTTTGTCAAATAAATGGGGTTGATTATATTTTCCATATTTTGCTGTTTCATGAATTGTTCATGAAAAGCCTACTATTTCTAATTCTATATTTTTTCCATAGGCAGTAACGGATGAAATGCTCAACTGCTTTTTGTAGCCAAAACTTCAAGGTATGTGTCTATACAGAAGATTGACTTTCCAAAAAAAAAAAAAAAAAAAAAAAAAAAACTACCCTGAGAAATACTGACTGGAGTAAAAAGTGTGGCTGTGTTACCCCTATAGTAATGCACGGAGATGATAGTGTGTGTATGTGTATGTTTAGCATTAAAGAATATAGCATATAGAAATGACCATTCTATTAAATATGATAGACAATTAATTCTGTATATGAAAAAATCAAACATTCACCAAAAAAACGAATTCATTTATTCATTCATACATGCGGAAGATTAATCAACGAAAACACAGTTTTTTTTTTCATGTTTACTTTTCATTCTTGGAGTCTCACCTACATTACGGTTACAGGTTACCAAGGATTCATTATGCTGTATATAATGTTGAGTTATTTTTCCTTTTCCGTTGTCTTTAATGGACTCTACAATGATGAAATTAAAATAACCCGTCTGATATGTTACTGACTGATGATCAATACAAAGCAATCTAATGATCATTATGAACATACACTGTCATTATAGTTTAGTACGTAGTTTGGGGTTGTTACTGCCTACAGGAGGAACTTCCATTTATCTGCCCATGCTGCTGTTGACTTCAGAGGTTAATTAACACAGACAGTTGGAGAGTGAATGAGTTATTTATGGTGCTGTAGAATTCAGCCAGACTCTTCTCAATAAAGAAGATAATTATTCTGTCAAGAACTGATTCCGTTTCAGACCTTATAGATCTTTTATAGATCATCTATAGGGCTTTTATTCACATGGACGTATAGTCAAGAGACCTTTCATTTTATGCCACTATTAAGGGGTTATACTGGGAAAGATATTCCCAGAAGAATACATTAAAATGACATCCTCTATACATGTGTAATGATTCTAAAGGTCTTTAGAGACGTCAATGAACTCATCATATTTTCAGTCAAAAAGGAAAAGTACATTCAGATATGTATTATAGAAGCAAATGATGAATGTACATATTACATGAAATATTGCAGTTACTCAATTCAGTTGATTTAAGATCCGAAATAATACTCCAAAATACATTTTCCTCAAATAGGCATTGAGTATAAAACTAGATGGCATATATAATGCTTTAGTAGAGTTATGTTTGCTAGCAGCTGGGAAGTGGGGAGATTATAATCTCATCTACTTAAAATGATTACACTAAGGCCAAGTTTTCATTAATCAACCTTGCAATCTTTTTCGGCCACATTTTTATCAGTATTTTTATTGGTTCATTTCAGCACCTGTACTTATACAGTATGTTCTATTGAGGTCTATCTCCTTTTGTGTTCCACAGAAGAAAGTCTTATGAGTTAATACAACACAAGGCTGAGCTAACGATGACAGAATTAACATTTTTGTGTGAAATATCCTCTTTATGTTGCATATATATATATATTAGGGCTGTCGATTTAACGCGTTAATTCAGTGCGATTAATTGTACAAAAATAACGCGTTAATTTTTTTTTACAAAAACGCATTATTTTTAATAAAAATTAATCGCACTGAATTAACACGTTAAACCTATATATACATATACATATATATATACATATACATACATATATACATATACACACACACACTCATATATATGTGTGTGTGTATATATATATATATATATATATATATATATATATATATATATATATATATATATTAGCAATTACTCAAAATATGTGAATGTGAGCTTGCGCAGCATGTACCTGCCAAGCTTTGGTTTTCATAATTTCTGTTTGTCTGACAGTAAAGGTGCATTAATGTTATAACAATGGAAGAAAACACCTATGACTAAAGCTCTGTTCTTTTTTAAAAACCTCTCTGCACATTCTGTCGTGTTTCTAAATGCTAAAATGCTGGTATTAGGAGAGTAAAAAGCTTTTATAAGCCAGCATTCTGAAGTGTAGGTTGCTTTTAGACAGGGAGATAAAAACACTTCACATCAAAAGACGTCAGGGATTTAGATCCAGAATTTGGATCTAAATTTGAAAAACACAAGGAAAAAAGAAAAAAGAGAGCAATTGATTTGATAAATTGGTCCCAATGTGCTTGAAGCACATTTTAAGACAGCCTCATTGAAATGTATCATGGTTAAATGCTGATGGTATAAATTAATAAAAAAACAGCCCTAGATAGAGCACTACATGGCCAAAAGTATGTGGACTACAGATGCATAAAATCAATCATATAGCCATGCAATATACTTGTAGAAACAGTTTAAGTAAAATGGGGCAAATCAAAGAGCTCAGTGACATTCAGTGTGGAACTGCCATAGGCTGCCAGCTGTAAAAAGTTCAAGTGACTCTAGTGTGAAAGATCTTGACAGCCTACACAAAGTCCAGACTTGAACCCCATTTGACACATTTGGGAGGAATTGGAACGGTGACTGCAAGCCATGCCACATCACTCAACATCATTGCCTGACCTCACTGATGCACTTATGTCTGAATGGGAGCAAATCCCCACAGCCATGTTCCAACATCTATTTAAAAGACTTCCCAGAAAAGTACAAGCTGTCATAGTTGCAAAGGAATTACCAATATCATAATGGGTCTTTTCCACTGTACGGTACATCTCAATTCGACTCTGGTCGCTTTTTAGGGGTTTTCCACTGTGAATAGTACCTGGTACTTTTTTAGTACCACCTCGGTCGAGGTTCCAAGCGAGTCGAGCCGATACTAAATGTGACGTCAAAACCCTGCAGATCACTGATTGGTCAGAGAGAATCGTCACTACCAGCGTCACTGGATTTTCAACATGGGACCCGCTAGTTTTAAAGTTAGCTACAGCTATAGCAGTATAATTTGTTCACGCGACTTTCGAATTGTAAAAAGAAATGGCTGTGCGAAAAACCACGGCGTGGTCAATAAACAAGGTGCAGATGTTTCTCTCGTTAGCGACAAACTAAACGAAAAAGTCTTTCAGGAAGTGTCTCAGCTTTTGGCTGCACAAGGCTACCACCGGACCTACCAACAGTGTAGGGAATAGTTTAAAAAAATCATTAAAGTAACTACAGAAACGTTAAGGAAAAGTGGAAGTGGTTCGACCAAATGGATGCCATCTAGACCGGCGAGCAATGGGAGGGAGAGTGCCCTTAACTCTATACTCTGCTTGAAAGCTTTATTTATTTAACCAGCTACTGGAAGCTTGCTTCTAAAACAACTAGGCCAATTTAACTGTTACACTTGTGTAAAATCTCCTTGCAACAACTGCTTTATGCAGCACAATGAGCTAGTAGCTAACAGCTACTAGTTTTTATTTTGTGTGTGTGGGGGGGGGGGGGGGGGGGGGGGGGGTGATATACTCCTTTGATGCCCATGGTTTTGATGAAAATTGCCTCTGTAGTATACACATCCAAAGAAGCAGCCACTTTAGTGATGATCATTGTGTTTAACTCCAGCAGGGGGAGACAGCAGAATTTTGACTGAGGTATGGAGGGCTCTGCTTGGATGGTTGCAGAAGAGCCCACTGGTGCCTACGAGGTGACTGTGGCCCAGAACACCACGGCTCCTCACAACTACCCGTTTGCAGACGTCGCCTTACTGCAGACCTTCAAACCACTCATCATCCCATGTTATGTTCTTGTTGTGCTGGTGGGCGTCTTTGGCAACTATCTTCTGATCTATGTCATCTGCCGCACCAAGAAGATGCACAATGTCACCAACTTCTTCATTGGCAACCTGGCCTTCTCAGACATGTTGATGTGTGTGACCTGTGTGCCGTTCACTCTGGCCTATGCCTTCAGCCCACACGGGTGGACTTTTGGACGCTTTATGTGCTACCTGGTGTTCATGATCCAACCCGTCACCGTATATGTCTCAGTTTTCACCCTCACGGCTATTGCTGTTGACAGGTGAGCACATCAGCCTGACCCTCCTAATGATCTCTCTAATGGATCAGCAGACACTATGCCTTTACATGGCACAGATAATAAAGCCAATTGAATTTAAAGTAGGTCAGGTCACTTGAGATGAAAAGACCTTTAGAAGCACCTATGAAAGTGCTTTTGAAAGTCTGTTTTGTGCGAGAAGCATCTATATTATTTTGGAGGACTTTGGGATCATTAGAGGACTGGCAGGGAAAGTGAGGACACCAGTTAGAGAAGAGGGTCATTATCGGCAAAATTTCCTATCACTGCTTTGATGACTTTTGACAAAAGCACACTGTTTCATACTTTTTTAAAGGAATATTCCAGGTTTAATACAAGTAAAACTTAATCGTCAGCACTTGTGGCATAATGTTAATTACCTAAAAAAGTTATTTAGACTCATCCTTCCTTTTCTCAGATCGAGGCTACAGTGAGGTACTTACAAAGGAAGTTAATGGGGCCGATGTTTGGAGGCTTTAAAAGGCAGATGTGTGAAGCTTACAATTTTATAAAAGCAGTTTAATTAATTATTCTGTTAAAAGTCGTGTATTATTTGAGCCGTTTAGTTGTTTAAATCATTGCTTTCATGGTTGTTTTAGGATTTACATCACTACATTGTCATTGCAAAAAGGTCGTAAAATTGGATAAAGCCTAACATTACACAGAAAGGATTAGCAAGTAATTTTCTAACACTAAATCATGTTAACATGCATATTGTTTACATCTTGTGGCTATGGTTTTGAAACAGTGAGTATTTTACTGTTTGTGAATTGGCCCCATTCACTTCCATTGTAAGTGCCTCACTGTAACATCGGATTTTGCTATATATTCCTTTAATCTAAATAAATCTCACAAAATCTGTCATGAGCACCTCCGGGTCATATTTCTTGACCAAACCAAAAACATTAGAAAATTGTGGAATTAATGTGACTGTTTTCAAAAAGTTTTCCTGAACACTCCCAGTAATGTGAAATTAAAATATGTTATTGATAGTAGTAATTGTTGGGTATTGGTTGTTTTTATGCTGATTTATATGTAAAAAAAAAAAAAAATAGATTTTTGTATTAATTACAGTAATTAGAATCACCATTGAGAATAAATTGAAAACTCAACAATTTAAGACACATTACAGTTAGAATGAGAGTTTAGGTGGAAAATGTGCTTAACTGCCATAAATGTAATGCCACAATGAAAAATATTTTTCCATTTGATTTTGGTGGGAAATGTGACCTGGTTATTTTTTTCTTCTGCGAATGTTTGAATACCAGACATCAAAAAGAAACATGAAGCCCCAGTGGATTTTGCAAGCTTTGGTTTAGGCTATGTTGCATCAGATTGTGTACACTACTGATGAGTAGCTCAGAATATTTTTAAAATCCAAAGAGAATATGTTTGTGCATGTAACTATAACAAAGACAAAATCTTCCATTGGGTGTTTCTACAGGTACTACGCCACAGTTCACCCATTGAAGAAGCGGATCTCAATGGCGGCTTGCGCCTATGTGCTGTCTGGAATCTGGCTGCTTTCATGCATACTTGTAGCTCCCGCCGTGGTCCACACATATCATGTAGAGTTCAAAGAGGAGGGTTTGACCATATGCGAGGAGTTCTGGTTGGGTCAGGAGACCCAACGACTGGTCTACGCATACAGTACACTCTTTCTCACCTACATCCTGCCTTTATCCGCTGTCTGCGTCTCTTACCTTTGCATCTCCGTTAAACTACGCAACTGCATCGCCCCTGGGCACCGCACACGAGACCAAGCCGAGGCCCAACGTGCACGCAAACGCAAGATCTTCAGGCTGGTTGCTCTAGTTGTGGCAGCGTTTGGAGTCTGCTGGCTGCCCATCCATGTTTTTAACGTGCTACGCGACATCGATATCCGGCTAATCAACAAGCGGCACTTTCTGTTGATTCAGTTGTTGTGTCATCTGTGCGCAATGAGTTCGTCTTGCTGCAACCCGTTCCTGTATGCGTGGCTACACGATCGTTTCCGCGCAGAGTTACGCAAGATGTTCACGTGCCATCGGCGCATCGGGATACCGGCCAACCACTGCGTGACAGCGAGCGTGGTACTGTGACCATCTCTGGGGGCAGAGAAAACATATGATGTGCAATGTATTATCTATAAATGGACCGTAAAATCCTGTGAATGTAAGTGTAATATAAACTGTAAATGTCTGGATTGAAACTGACCCAATGTATCGGAACACTTTCACACTTAATTCGTACTGAAGTTCGATTCTACGCCTCTTTTCCCTTTCATACCAACCGAATGGACGGATCTCTATTGTCAAAACAGACTCAAGTTTGTATGAAAAGCTCCAGTGTGAAAGCATATTTAATGTGTTTGAGTGGCACTCATTAGGACTGCAAATGATAACATGGCTGATTATTTTGTTATGTATTGACAAATGATTCATTGTTACAAACTTGCACGTTGCAACTGATTCTAGCCATTGCATTGCGCACATCCGACAAGATTTAAATAAATATTAAATTATATTAACAGCCCATTTTACTTTCATAATGTGCCACTTTCTGATAGAGACAGAATATTCAATCAGAAAAAAATACAAGGACTTTAGGACTTTAACATTTGATTCACTGGAAATTTTATTGGATCATGAAAAACAAAAAATGAATAGACCAGCACAGATGGCCGTGAGTGCTATATAACTAGCATCTGGAGAATTAAAAAATAAGAGGGCTTGGTGATTTCAGCCTTAAAGGAAAGACATTTCAGGTGCAGAGCAAGTCCAATTTTGATGAAAGATCATGAAGACTAACATATTTTTCTTTGGAATAACATGCACTAATGCATCTTTCGCAAACGACCAGGAACGTGTGTCATAGAAGTGAACAGTCAATTTTGACTTCATGCCATTAGCGTGTTGAGTGACTCCTTTTGCTTTTCCATTAGCAAATTCCTGTTTTGTATTTTTCTGTCTCAAAAAGGCCATTTCACAATCATGAATCATCTAAGAGGATTTCTGTGATCATTCAATGAACTTAAACAATATAAATGTGCAAGGCAACAAATGAACTATCCTGTGATAGAGATGTCAAAGTCTGGCGCATTGTGGAGAGAATATGGGTACACAAGCAAGTCAGACGTTAGAAAATAAAACAATGTGAACTTTGCCGATTCATTGAAGCGAAAGCTATGTCTAATCAGAGCAATATTCTGTAACAAGCTCTTTTACTGCATGCTACTCATTTAAATAAAGAGCTGCTGATGCTAATGCAGTCTTTCATAACATTTGTAGTTGTCTAATTTGCATTACATAATAAGATTAATATGAATATATTATATGCTACTACTATAAAGTAGTTATAAAGGAAAAACAATGACATTGAATTTGTCAGTGATCTAGTCATATTTAGGTTTTGTTCGAAACCCTTAACGCTTAGGACCTGTAAGGGGTTTAGATAAGCCTTGTGGATCCAAAAGTAATTTCTCGGCCAAAAGTAGTACCTGGGGCCTATAAAAAAATAAGGGAAGTGGAATTTTACATTTACATTTATGCATTTGGCAGACGCTTTTATCCAAAGTGACTTACAGAGCCCTTATTACAGGGACAATCCCCCCGGAGCAATCTGGAGTTAAGTGCCTTGCTCAAGGACACAATGGTGGTGGCTGTGGGGATCGAATCAGCGACCTTCTGATTACCAGTTATGTGCTTTAACCCACAACACCACCACCACCACTCTTTATAATTTATGGGTCATATAGGTCATGCTGAAGATTTTGATACCTCACTCAACCTTGTACAACCTTTTGACCCCAACCCTATATATGCAGTACTTTCCTGTGACCACTAGGGGTCTTCAGCAGATACTGGTTTTGGTACCAATAGTCATATCTGAAAATAGGACCAATTAGGAGGAGCCAGGGATTTGGGGTTGGTCTTATGAACCCAAAAGTTGTTTCCAGCACCTCTATTTATTAACATTGAACCCGAACCAGTAATGGATTATATAGTCATATATAGAGTGTGGCTAGTTGAAGAGTAGTGTATTACTTTTGAAAGTGGTTGCATTTCCGATTTCGGCAGGCAGACTAAGAAAAAAAATAATAATAATAAAACTCCATAGACGTATACTGAAAGACAGACCCAATCCATATCTATGGGCCAGAAAATCATATTCGTCAGAAAAATGTAAAAATCTAGTCTTAATGTTAGAAACTGCTCTCACTTGTTGCATGAATAGTAATAGTGATGCCTGCCTCATAAAGCACTACTAATAACAACCAACATATCTTATAAAAATAAGAAACTTAATCTGAATAAGCACTCAGATCTTTTAATTATCATGACTGCCTTTCTATTGCATTGTCAGGGTCATATAACTGAGGAACATTTTCATTTGTCTGTTTTTACAGCCTCAAGCAAACGAAGAATGAAATAAGTGCATACTAATAATGCCTTCACAAACACAATGGCAGCAGGAAGAGCTGTGACTTGGCATTATTAAAATCAAGGTCTCTCTGAAATTAACTCTCGTGGAATGATACATTCAAAAGGACAATGCATACGGGAAAATACATTTGTTTTGTAAATGAAAACAGATTTTAGAATTTGGAGGCTGCAGTTATTCAAAGTCATTTAAGTGAAAAATACACAACACTGACAAAGTAATATGAAGCTTTAGGCTCCAGTGAGGAAATCAATTACTTTCTGACAAAAGGCACTATTCAAAAAATTCAATTCTGTCATTGTTTGCTCAACCTCAAAAGGTTAAAATATTTAAAGGACATCCTCACTGCTTCTTACCACAATGAAAGTGCATGGAGACTGGAGCTGTCAAAAAAGTACCATAATAGTGGCCTATTCAATAGCTTCACTGATTCAAATAGATCAGTGATAAAGCTATCATAAGGCTTTAAAATACTTCTTGCTCATGAATCACACAGACTACTTAAATAATCATTTGATTGTGCTTTTTTTTTTTTGTCATTTTAAAGATTTACAGCTCCAGTTCCCATTTACTTTCATTATATGGAAATCAGCAGCCAGGATACTATTAAAAAATCCTCCTATTGTGTTCCACGAAAGAAAGAAAGAAAGTCATATGGGTGAGTAAATGGCAACAACTATCATTTTTGTGTGAACATTCCCTCTACAACATCATTATGTTTGTTTATGTTAAACCAGGAATGATGAATATTAATGTAAACAATGCGACTTTAGTTCAAAGTTTGAACCCGTTCTGCCTCTTTCAGCTCTTTCTGAGCTTTTAAATACATTTTGATCTCAACCTGAGATTTAATATACGATTCGATTTCACTGTCCAATATTTCCTCATCTCCAGTCACTTCCAAATGAGGAGTGTCTACTCGTGGCTGTTTGCGACTCTTCACACAGCGAAGTTAAAACAAGTGCCTTTTACTCCAATTGGTTGGTGGTAGCTCACCATCTGAGGTCTCTCTATTCGTGGGGTACTCTGCTTGGGATATGTAACTTCTGACTCAGGTGCCTTTGTGGAAGGTGAATCGGGGTGGTTTGAATCTGTTGGGTATTTTCCAAATGGGTCATTGTCACCGTTTCCCATTTGTGTTTCTGGGAGTTCATCTTTTGGATGTTCTTCGCAGTTTCGAATGGCTCTCATGAGGAATGCCCTCCGGTTCTTTAGGATGTCATCCACTTGCGTGGCCACCATGTTTGGCTCCACTTTTTGCCCTCACAGCCATGGCAGCTCTTGACCCAGTTTACACAAGTTATTTCATTTATCCACTTCAGGCCAGTCTCTTTGCTTTTACGCCATGACTGTTCTGGTGCTTTCCCAATCTGGCAGAACGCACAAAAAGAGTATTTAATGCGGGCCTAAAAACAGAAGAGACAAGATTTGCATTCCCTGTGAGGAAGCAAAAGATTTGTGTCACAGTTTTAGGTAAGCTTATGTTTGAGTCTTTGGTTACACATAAATTAAATACTGTATCAAAGACACTCAGCATGTGTTTGTTGGCTATGCACGAGAATGAACACATAATTTAAAGCGTAAAGGTCAATTTTCAGTCAAAATTCAGTATGCAAATATTACAAGGACATGCATAACTGTTGGTCATTCTGCTTTCATGTCATGTTGGAAATATCTTAATAATGAGACGATAACTTTCAGACTCTACTATGAGTGATTCGTGTCCTTGAACGACCACATCTCTATGGCAACACTTATGATGGCAAATGGAACCATGAGCAGCTTTGTTACTTTTTTATTTCCGTCGTGGCCGAAGCCCTTCATCTGGTGAATTATATATAGGCTACAAAAAGATTGATTTGGTGAATATTTACAAATAGAGCACTGTAAAGGAGCCAAGACTCAGTTGCCATCCCTGTTTATGGACTAATATATGATAACTAAAGCAAAGAAAAAAAAAAAAGACACTTGACATATGAACGAGCGGCGCCTGGTGGTCTCATCGCAAAGAGTCTCTGTTCCACTGTGGTGAAATGAACTTCCAACATCCACACGATCTGCTACTACCACCTCAATATTCAAGAACCAGCTGGAAACAGCTATTCAGCAAGCACTTGACCAATCCACACTAATTGCACTTACAGTACACAAAAAAATTTATCTCTTTCTTCTGCACTTGTACCTATACTACTGCAGCCACCTTGAGAACTTGGCAGTATAACACTGTAGATGTTGTTGAACTTTTTATGGCAAATTGCTTGATACGTTCCTCATTTGGGAGTTGCTTTGGATAAAAGTGTATGCTAAATGACTAAATGTAGAAAAAGTCTGCTCTTGATTTAGACTTAACATTTTAAATAACACACATTTTTGTACGAGCAAACATTTCTACTTTTAAATCCTTTGGAATGCCTTGCCCCTTAAAGTACATTACTGTAAAAGCAATCTTGCTTGTTTCCACAAAATGAGGCATCATGTGTGGTAATTGACCATGTGACCGATGTGGTCGTTGATAGAGCTCAACTAGTTTTCAATCCGGAACATTTTTAAACGGATAGTTCACCTAAAAATGAAAATTCTCTCATCATTTACTCACCCTCATGCCATCCCAGATGTGTCTGACTTTCTTTCTTCTGCAGAACAAAAGCAAATATTTTTAAGAGAATATTTCAGCTCTTTAGGTGAATGGTGACTAAAACTTTGAAGCTCCAAAAGGCACATAAAGGCAGCAGAAAAGTGGTTTAATCCATGTCTTCTGAAGCAATCTAATCGATTTTGGGTGAGAACAGACCTAAATATAACTCCTTTTTCAATACATCTTGACATTGCAGTCTCTAGGCACGATCATGATTTTAACCTCGATTATACTTCCTTGTGCTTGACACATGCGCAGAGCACTAGATGGTGCTTGGAAGTTTAATCAACTTGAAATAATGAACGCGAAGGAGACAGCTGCTGTCAAGATTTATAGTAAAAAAGGACATATATTTGGGTCTGTTCTCACCTAAAACCAATTCACTGGAGTCTTATGGATTACTTTTATGCTGCCAATATGTGCTTTTTGGAGCTTCAAAGTTGTGGTCACCATTCACTTGCATTGCATGGACCTACAGAGCTGAGATATTCTTCTAAAAAATGTTGTGTTCTGAAGAAGTGTTGAGCAGGATGTCTCCGACTTTTAGTTTATTGGCCTTACCTGCAATCAGATTCCTGCATGTTTTTTTGGTCGTCTCTGTGTCACTATAAACCCCGTTCAGACAATAATCTATCATCAGACCCTTTCAACTCAATATGATGCCGGTGAATACTAAGACGAGAAGCGTAAGTTGTGTCAAACAAAACAAGCAAAGACAAAAAATTAGACACAAACCTTTCTATATTTAGATTTGACGTATTCGGCAGAGAATCTTATCCAAAAATGTAGTTTACGAATGGAAGACTGTCACGATCACCATGCTACAAAAGAACATCACTGTTACATATACAGCAGTTATGTTTTTACAGTAAATTTAGCTGATTTTGCAGATTTACTGGTGGCAGTTGCTTTTCAGTGGTCGACAAAAAATTATAAAGGTAGTAAAAAATGCCTCATTTTTATTTTATGCAAAAGGCTGAAGACTGCTTAATTCATCTCAACTTGCAACATGTGTACGTTTGTTTATAAAAAGGCGCGCTTAATGATGACGTCATTAGTCCGGGTAGATACAAAAGCGAAGTTCCTAATAAATGCTACTTCTCAGTAAATAACCCATATTTTACAGTATTTAAAACGGGAATTGTGCTCAATTTTACCCTCGAAGAAGCAAAAATGTATTGAAATTGTACAGGCATGTTTTTCTTTATAGTCTTTTGTAGTATTGTGAGTGATGGTGGCGAAGTGGGCTAAAGCATAGAACTGATCATCACTGGTTCGATCCCCCACAGCCACCACCATTGCGTCCTCGAGCAAGGCACTTAACTTGAGGTTGCTCCGGGGGGGACTGTCCCTGAAATAAGTGTAATGTAAGTCGCTTTGGATAAAAGCGTCTGCCAAATGCATAAATGTAGTATTGTATACTTCCCACTAGCAGACTTAATTTTAAAAACTATTTACTGTACTTCACTGTATTATATTTGACTATCGGTCAATCTATTTTTTTATTAAAGTAAAAGTTCCTATATTAAAATACAGTAAATCCTCTAATACAAGAAATGGTTAATATCAAACAAAAGCAAGCATATCCTTCTGTAAATTTGATGAGCTTACTGTTAGAACAAAAGTAAAATTTTTCATTAGTCTGTAATATTTTTAGTCATGGAATCAACTTTAACACAATACAATGGGATCCAAGGACAATGAGTGGGCAGTTCAACTTCTCCCTCATTATATACTTCATATATTTCCCTAAAATACACGTAGGCCTAGTTTAGTGAACAGGCTAACATAAACATAATATGCTAAAATGTAAATTAATTGCCCTAAATCGTGATATTAATGTCTCAGACACCCCATTATTACATTATCTAACTCAGTACTTTTCAAAAAATCATCATAAGGATCACTTGTTCTTACAAATGAGGTGACGCAGACACAATAACATGCTGTTCTCTGCAAGGCCACACCTGTGACATTCTTTATTTCAAAGCCTTCGAATAATAAAGCCGCCATGTTATATGAAAAAGGCATAGCATACAAATGATCCAGTTTCCAATATTTACATATGAACTTATTCATTTAAAGTGCTTTATCAAAAAGGAAACAGTTGACATAAGTATCAACACTGTGCTCTGTAACATAATATAGCTTTGCAAATTTACATAAAATATTTTGCATATTGAGTGTACAGTTTTATTCATTTGTTTTGTTGCTTGAATGATTTGACCAAAACACACACACACACACACACACACACACGCCCGACTGAATACAAATTCAAATGCAAAAGACAGTGGACAGTATTAAAGAACTTTGGGAAAAATACATATACATTGTGTGTGTGTGTGTATGTATGTATGTATGTATGTATGTATGTATATATATATATATATGACTTAGTTCAACACGTATAAGAGTGTGCATGAAACAATCACATGGTTGGGTGGATCTGAAGCAAGCCAAATGTCTTTAAAAACATTATTTCAAAATTTAGTGTGAGGCTTTAGAAATCAGGTAAACATCAACCAGATCTTCAGCTCAGTAGTGTGCTAGAAGTTTAAGCCACTGGCTTTAGTGAAAGATCTCTGTGATTTCACCACAACATTATATTGCTTTTCATTCCACATTTGCAATTACAGTGCACAGTATAACACAAAACCATTGTGTATAACCTTCTGCCCAATTTGGAGTCCCTCAGACTGACTTCTTCAAAGAGCTCAAGGACATTAAGATGCTGGGTTTCTCCTCCATGACACGGACCAGAAGTTTGTCTATATACTGCTCCAGTTCCACAATCTTAGAGTCCTTCTGAGAAAGCTGTTCCTTTTGCTTTTCCAACAAGTTGACAAGCTCTTCGTGGGTCAGCTGCGAGTAGCGCCCTGTCCCTTTAGCCTCCGGGGCCTGCAAGATAAAAAAAAAACACTTAAGTTTTGTAGAGCTAACATGCTTAAAAGGTTGCTAATGCAAGAACTTAAGTCAACTTAAAACACAAAGTGCAACCCTTTATATTCCCGCCCCTAAGTGATGGCATTGGTTAAGTAATGTTGTTGGGGCGGGTCTAAATAGGTCTCTGAAAACCAACAGAGGAATGTTTATAGCACCAGAGAGACAGTGTTTATGGTTTTCAAGATGATTTACATATGAATGGCTTACTTCTAATTGTATCTGCATATTAAGCTGACATAGAAGAAAGTATTTTAACACTGAAAAAGTTGCATACTTCAGCTTCAACTTGATTTTGTTAATCTGGAATTGATTGGAGTGCTAAAGTTTCTTTGGTTGGATGTGAGGTGTTTCTGAAACTTTTTCATGTTTTGAGATTATTCACATTTTATATGTAGATCTTAGGAACACACAAATCACATACCAACGCATGTCCATGCACGCACATGCACACTGAGACCATATTTCTATTTAAAGCATGATAAAGGTGTGTTGTTTGTGTAGGAGTAAAATAGTAGATGAAAAAACAAAAGGAATATACAACACATTACCTTCATCTTGGCTTGCATGCCATCAATAATTTTAGGGGATCTGGAATTGTCTTGTGTCTCTATAAGATATGGCGGCCTCTCAGTGGTGCTCAGGGGTTTCACTGCATGGGGCCTGAAAAGGGAACAAAAGCTGTAAGTCCTACAGACAGATCCAAGACTGGGGTGGAATACAGGGGTGGAATACAAAGCAGTCAACCAGAGGACCCCGACAGAAGAGATTTTTTTCATAGTTTTGACAAACTTTTTTTTTTTAAGCCCATTTAAAAAAAATAAAAGTGACAAAAACTTCCTGCCCTGAATAGTTTGATGTGAAAACATAATGCGCATAAAGATAACAATGTACAGCAGTGTTCAAATTATGCGATACCTCATTTACAGTAAAAGTTATAGATTTTTTTTTAATTGTTTATCATGTTTCCAGGAGTGTTGGTTATTCATGTTTTTGTGTTTTAGACCTAGATTAAGAAATTAACATAAATAACTCTGATTCAAAGTAATGGCCAGCATCATCCAATCATTGCCAACAATGTTAAAATACAATTTTGCATGAAAAATGTTTAATCCATGTCCTGATTACAACTGTCCCATGTCTGCAGGGATGGATTACCGACCAGGCCAATGGGGCCAGTGCCCAGGGACCCTTGACTATCTAGTTTGGTGATTTCCCCCCCCCCCCCCCAAACAACTTTTGGCCATTAACAATAACTTTTTGCAACAACTTTTATGTGGAGGGGGCCCTTGGAGATAATTGGCCCCAGGGCCTTCGCAAGTTATAATCCATCCCCGCATGTCTGCCAAACATGTTGAGTGGTCAAAACATCATCTGCAGCCTCAAACTGAACTTTTGACCGGATGTTAGGAGTGAATGCACTTGGCTGCATAGGACAGTTATAGGATGCTCATTTGCTGCCTAATTAAGAAATGACTTAACTCAGTGTGCTGTCTGTCAGCTCTGGTCTCAGAAAAGACTGAAATGCACCTTATTTACATACTAACTCAAAAAACAGTCTCTGAAAGCACCATTTTCCAGCTTTTGGATGCATCAATTGATTCTCAATATGATAATGCACAGTGAATATAGGATTATTTGAAGGAAAATTAGCTTATAGTTCAAGTACGTGGTCATTTTGTTTAACAGCTTGCTGCTTTGTAATTAATTGAACATTTTTAAATGGCATATCGGATGAAAATAAGAGACTCCACTCTTGACTTTTTTAAAACAGGTTTTAATTGAAAAATGTAATTCAAACTTAATGCGTTTTCTTAACAGATGTAGTTTTGTTGCCATTTCTCTCAAAGACAAACTCAGCTGAGATCGGCACAATGTTTGTTTTTGCATGCCAAAAGATTAACCCTTTAATGAAAGAGTCTCCTGAACTGAGATCAGTCAGTTTAAAATAGCCTATAGTGAAGCCAAAACACAATTTTAACGCACGTGGATGCGCGGGAGGTTTCAGGAGGCTAATATTAGGGAAGTATACACTCCATTTATGTTGGTGTGACACAGAATTTTGAAAAGGCAGCATTTAAACCATTCCACTCGAACCATATAGGAGTAAATAAAACGAGTAATCTACATTATGGAGTGTTATACAACGGAAACTGATATTTCAATTAAAAGATAGAAAACCATTACACATTTAGAATTTTTTTTTAGCTGGCTATGTGAAAAAGACAACTTTAACCAATTTTACCAAAGTCCCTTTAAGGCAAGTCAGATCACTTGGCGGCCATGCTCGTATTGCCTCCGAGAACCTATTTCTATGGATACAAGTACAGGTCCAACGTACTTAAAAAGGAAAAGACCCTTTTCTTAAAATGAAATCTTGAAACCTTTAGAAATCTCAAGAACATCACATTTGAACTACGGGGCAGCTAATGGGTACCTACCTTCTCTACCTGCCTCTATGTCACTAGAGTAACTTTACTGTACAAGAGGCCTCACCTGCAGGATTTGGAGGCAGGATCCTCTGTTCTCTCTCTTTCACTTCCATTACTCTGCCCAACAACTGGCTGGGCATCAATAGGTGACACTCTGGCCTGTGGAAGAAACTTGTGCCCTGACACGTAACCTGTTTCCAATCTCACTGGAGTATACTCATTCTTCTCATGCACTGTTCCAAGAACTTGGCTAGGGGTTGAAGATGAGTTTGCAAGGAATGGGGAAAAACTTGAGGTCGAAGCATCTCTATTAATAGTTAACGTCTTGTCTTGATCTTGCCTATTGGGCTGACCAAATAGTACGCCTGCTGGAGGCTGCCTTGTTGAGTTCGGTTCACCAATTGTTGCCAATTTCACAGGAGGCAATGGGGCCTGACTCTTCTTTTTGGAGACTCCTGTCATGGCATCACTCTCAAGCGGGGCATTTTCTACATTCAGAACTGAATCCAAGCTTGAAGAAACATTTTCTCTATGAGAGGCTTGTTTATACTTTGCTGGCATTTCTTCTTGTCCACTTTCTCTTAAAGAAAGACTATCGGTATAATCCGAATGCACGGGCTCCGGTTTTGTGGAAGGCACGTCAGCTACAGATAGGTTATCAAGCTTGTCAGCTGACTTCACTTTGGTATTTTCATTCAAATTTAGGCTATCAATTGCTAGGTTGTTGGGTTCAGGTTCAGATGCAGAACTCTCTATCGATTTTGCTGAGGGCTTTGCTGGTGCTGGCCCCTTGTTGTGTTTAGCTGTTCTTAAACCAACAGATATAAAAGGGTTGGTTTCTGCTTCAATACTGGGCTGACTCTGGCTAAGATGTGCTAATCTGTTACTGCTTGAAATATCTGTCATGGAGCTCCTTGTCTCATCTTTACCAGACTGTCCTTTAACCTGGAAACTAGGTGTTCTCCATTCTCCAGTATGCAGATAATTTGTAGATGGGTCTGCATGTTCTGAGTTCCATACTTTTTGCTTGTTCTTTGAGACATCTGGTGGTAAAGGTGCAGGGCGTTTGTCTCGTCGTAAACAGGAGACAGAGTCTTCACTGTACTCAGATGCTCTAGATGAAAAAGTTTGTGTGGCTCCAGTAATTGATGCACTTGAAAGGTCCCTTGAAGAAACATCTGGTTTTCCAATCTGAGTCTTGTTCTGGGGAGGCATTGGGGCACGTCGTTTGTTCTCTGACTGTTTTGCACCATCTCCAAGACTGACAATGATCTCTGTGTTGCCATTATTGGCATCAGAGTCATCTAAGAATGGGTTGGTATTTGGCACCAAGGCTTGGGAAAAGAATCTTCCAGAAACAGAAGAACTGAAGGAGCATGGTAATGAGAAGAAAGATTAAGCTTGATCAAACACATCGAACAAATATTTAAATGTGTTGGCAAGTAAATTGAAGTCATTTTGCTTAGTTGCTTTCAAAATCCCATCAGAACGATTTAAAGGTGAAGGGTGTAATTTCTGTACTAAACGGAATTGAAAAAATAAACGGGTAGTCCTGCCTCAAACTCATGGAACTGGCTGAGCCATTGAATTTGAAAGCACCACATACCCACCGTCATTATGTTTACATACACAGTTATGATCGAGCTACAGTGGGCTTTTGTGTAGACCAGCTACAGTCTTCATCTGTTTTCATCCAAGTATGCATGACAAAATTCATAATTGAATCTTTGAAGAAATGACGTCAAACACTAGGTTAAATAAATGTTGAGCGTTACCTCTGTCTTTCGAAATGCGCAAAATGGAGAGGCCAATTGTGGTCCAATTACCATGAATACACGCTGGACGAAGCTGAGCTACAGTCACATTAAATATGTCTGTTAGTCCGAATTTGCAAAAATCAGACTGGTACAATTTCAGTCAGACAACAGCATTTATATTAAAATGTAAAAAGACGAGTTATTAATTTAAAGTACATGTAAACATACTGAGTGTGAGGAATGGGTATCGCCAATCACCTCACAATGCAATACGTACCATGATACATAGCGTAGGTTAAGATTTCATATATCGTGACACATCCCAATATGCTAATTATATCACAATTGAAACCATACCAAACATTTGAGACACCCAGTGTGTCCGCAAGAGAAGAGTGAATCGTGCGCGTTCAATCCGCTTCAATCTGTCGTACCTCACAGGTTCTGAAAGCACTGAGAAACACCAATCTCAGAGTTTACGCTTATTTCGACAACCTGCTTCTTCATTATTGAAATGTTGCAAATTAATTCACAAATAAATCAATACAAATATTGATAAAGAGATGTATAGTATCAATACAATATTGTGATATCAATGTGTGAATTACACACTTCACCTTTAAAGTCTTTAAAAAATTAAAAACAACATAACATTGTTTTTAAAGTGTGAGTGTTAATAGGAGTCCAACATCTAAATACTAGAAGTCCTCTGACTGAATATTTTCATTAAATTAAAGCTTAACATAATCAATATCCATAAAGTATTTTATGAGGAACTCGGATGAGTTCCACTTTAACTGCTGTCCTGAAGAAATAATAATAGGGTTAAATTCAAAGCACTATCCGCAAATTAGGCTATCTGCTTCCCTGTCTCCCTCCCCCGAGTCTCCTCCACATTCCAGAACCAATTTCATGAAGTCCTGAAGTCATAATGGATGAGTCAGTAAGACTGAACTGCTCGATAAGCTTTTTTACAGGGAAACAGATTTCACATGCTTCCCTTGGGCAGACCTCAATCATATAATACACTGAAGTTAAAACAATTAGGGTTATAGGGTTAGAGAGCCTATAAATAAGTCAGCATTATTACATTTCAGCAAAAATAATCAGATAATACCATGGTAGTTTATTCAGATTTAAGAATTTAATTTGGTTAAAGGTTATCATTAGCTGGTTTGATGATCATCTTCTGAAAATATGATAGAGAAAGAGGAACAGAAGAGTATCATTGTAAATGTAAGCAAGTGGGTTCCATTTGCAACAGTTCGTATTTGCATATTTAAAACCAACACTTCAGCTAACATTACTGTGATTCGTCGTTACTTAGAGCCCTTCAACAAGCTTGGAAAGCGCAGCTTCTCATGCCAAAAGTTCTCTTTGACATGTACAGACATGAGCTTGCGTTAGCACATGAATATATGGACACCGAGAAAATGGCATATTTCATGATTGTGTCAAGCTCTTTCGGGACAGAGATAATGAGATGTTCATGGCAGCGTGGTGTTATGTACCCTTTGATACTGATATCCAGTTAGTATGAATCCCTAAACTGAAATCCATATTTCTCAGAATTTGACACTTTCATGCCTATAATATTCATGCTGTGATCATGGGTTTGCCTTCAAGCAGAATTATTAACAAGGAAAAGTTTTTAAAATGAATTGAAACAACTATGCAAAATTATTAAAGAGTTATGAAGGACGAAAGACTTGTTAGTTTTAGCCAGATGTCTCTGTCAAGCTACAAACTTCATGAAATAGTATTGTTTCCTTTTTTATCTCATTTATTAACCAGGATGCTTTTGAACTGGTCATTTTGCTGTCAGGTATCCCACAGAATATAAAAATGTGCCTATTTAATGTAAAACATTTTTAATTAGTGCTAGGCCAGAAACATACTTTATGGAAGTACGCATACGCAAATGCAAGTGCAAGTACTTGGCCGAGCGCAATGCCAGCGGAAACAACCTTAGAACTCAAGGCTCGAAAGAGAAAACTCACAGCATATTTGGACAATTCACAGTGATGTTCACTATAGTGCCTCTTGTGGTAACACTGAGAATGCAACCTGTCCTTGCATTGAATTACGAATTGAGGCCTGAAACATTTTGAGATGCAACTTCAAACAAAATCAAGCTTCCGTAGCAAGAAGCGTTTGAGTTCACCTACTTGCATAGAGTATGTTTCAACCTTTAGTCTTAGTAGGCAATTGCAATGGGCCTCATTTATGAAACATAAATAATAAGATTTTCTTTGTAAAACATTCATAAAACCATCGGTAAGTTGTTGCAATGAATTAAAGCCGCCGATTATGTAAGAAGAATTTTATGAATGATTTACACACAAATCAATTCTGCTGGTATTTCAATAATGAGACACAAGGAGTACGTTTCTGCATTTTCAGTTAAGGTACTGACCTTGGCTTTACTGCAGATACTTTGGCTGAGCAACTGAGAGCTTCAGGTTGAGGAACCTCAAAAGGATTGGGGGAATTCTCATCGAATGCGAGGCCCTCTTCGAAGGGATTGTATTCTGAGCCAATTACATCAGGTTTCTCTGCTTTCATCACCGTATTCAATCTAGCACTCCTGGGCTTCACCTCTGGCTTCTTCTCAGTGGTGTTGGTCTGTTCTTTCATCTTCCTTTGCTTCTCTTTTTCTTCTTCTTCTTCTTGTCTGTTTCTCTCTTGCTCTATTGCTTTCTCTTTCAACTTCCTCTTCTCTTCCTCCTCAGCTCTCTTTCTCTCTTGTTCCTCTCGCATCCTTTCTTCCATTTTCTTCTTCTCAATCTCCAACCTCTCTTTCTCCTCAGTCTTTCTTTTCTCTTCTTCCACTTTTCTTTTTTGCATTTCCTCTGCTTCCTTCTTTTCCTTTCTTAGTCTTTCCTCTTCTTCAGTATGTCTTAGTTGCATCTCGATCCTTTGAGTTTCCTCTTCCTTCCTTTGCCTTTCTTCCATTTTCTTCTTAATCTCCAACCTCTCTTTCTCCTCAGTCTTTCTTTTCTCTTCTTCCATTTTCCTTTTTTGCATTTCCTCTGCTTCCTTCTTTTCCTTTCTTAGTCTTTCCTCTTCTTCAGTATGTCTTAGTTGCATCTCGATCCTTTGAGTTTCCTCTTCCATTTTCTTCTTCTCAATCTCCAACCTCTCTTTCTCCTCAGTCTTTCTTTTCTCTTCTTCCATTTTCCTTTTTTGCATTTCCTCTGCTTCCTTCTTTTCCTTTCTTAGTCTTTCCTCTTCTTCAGTATGTCTTAGTTGCATCTCGATCCTTTGAGTTTCCTCTTCCTTCCTTTGCCTTTCCTTCTCAAGCCTCGCTCTTTCCTCTTCCTCCATTCTCCTCAGTTTTTCTTCTTCCAATCTGGCCTTTTCTTCTTCCTCCATTTTCTTCCTTTTCTCCATTTCCCTCATTCTTTCCTCAACCCTAATTCTCTCTTCTTCAGCCTGTTTGCGTTCCTCTTCCTGTCTAACTCTTTCCTGTTCCTTCTTTATTCTAATAATTTCCTCCTTTTCAAACCTTTCTCTTTCCTCCATCTCTCTCTCCACCCTTTTCCTCTCCTCTTCCTTCTCTATCCGCTTTCTTTCCTCCTCTCTCTCAATCCTTTTCCTCTCATCTTCCTCTTTCTTCCTCTTACCTTCCTCTCTCTCCACCAGTTTCCTCTCTTCTTCCTTCTCTATCCGCTTTCTTTCCTCCTCTCTCTCAATCCTTTTCCTCTCATCTTCCTCTTTCTTCCTCTTACCTTCCTCTCTCTCCACCAGTTTCCTCTCTTCTTCCTTCTCCATCCTCTTTCTTTCCTCCTCTCTCTCAATCCATTTCCTTTCCTCTTCCTTTCTCACCGCCTCTCTACGGAGCTGTTCTCTCTTTTCCTCCTCAGCCTGTCTCCTCTTTTCCTCCTCTAGCCTTTTCCTAACTTCCTCTTCCTGTTTCCTCTGTTCCTCTTGTTTTCTGAGCATTTCTTCTGCTGCATTTTCTTGAGTTTGCAGGTCTGAGGTTTTAAGAGAGTCCACCGAGGTTTTTCTGCTGTGACCTCTGCGTAGATCTTCCATGGATCCATGGCCTGAGCTGTTCAGGCTAAAGGGGGAACTAGCCCTGGAAACTTTGGTCTCTGACTCTTCCGTGTAGACGTGACTACCGTTGATGCACACGCTATTCTGCACGGTGCCCTGTCCAAGAGAGATGGCACCTTGGGACACCTTGCTGTCGGAGCTTCCAGTGCGCTTATGTTTTAGAAATTTGAATTTCTTCTTGCCTTTGAAAATGAAGAAAATGCATACTTGTTGTAATACATATTGTTGGAACTTTCAAAGGTATTGGAAAGGGATGCACTGAATTCTTACTAGATGATTTTGCTTTATGTGATGTGATTGTTGATATGATTATTATTTATGTTATTACACATAACCGATATGATGGATGGTATTATCAATCTAAACTTTTGTCAGTTGATTAAAAAACATTTAAATTAAACATTTATTCATCTGTTCTACCATATACTGTTTAAAGATGAATATATTTTTAATACTTTTGTATTCTGCAAAGAAAATTAAAAAAAGTTTAAAGTTTAAGTTGGAAAAGGTAAGGCCTAATTTTATCTGCTTTCAATATTGGCTAATGTCCCCCATAAAAATAAAAAAGTAGATTGAGCATATAAATATATTGGAGAATCTCAAACATATTTCTGTCAACTTTCATATTTTTCATACTGACAATAACACAATAAAAATTTTTGATAGATTCTCACAAAATCTACAGATATGGTCACTGATCCTGTGCATCTGTAACATTTTAAATATTTTGGCAATGCATTATGTTGTAATACCTTCAGGAGACTCTACATTCAGGCCAGATGACCTGCTCAAACTGATGGCCGAGTCTTTTTCAGGCAGTGTGGCGAGTGTGGACATGGATTGAGACATGTTACGGTGCAAACCTGACTTGGGTACAAAGAGGGACTTGAGTTTATTTTTCTTTTTGGCTCCAGGTGTGACATGCGTTTCCTCTTCTTCCTCACTGTCGGTCAGTATCTGGCTGACGGACGGCACTATGGCGGAAGCAGAATCCGACATACCATCTTTCTTTTTCCCTTTCAGTTTGTCCTTGAGCTTCCCAAATTTTGATCGTGACTTGTCCGGCCCGGAGAGGTCAAACATACTTGCCGTCATGTTGTTCTTCATGAACTGAATGTCCAGGAGCACCTCACCTCTGTCTTTATCTGCCTTTCCTGTCTTGCTGACCAGTTTAAACCATCTGTAAAAAAACAAACAGCACAGCATGTTTAGTTCCAAGCAAATAACATTTCCTGAAGAACCTCCCCTCATTTGAGAAAAGACTGCTGGAGGCCAGATTGAAATTAAGATATCAGATTCCAAGGAATGGGATCATGTTGTGTCCTTTAGTCATACTTTCCAAACAAATCTTTCTAGTCTGTCAAATAAAAACCACAATAAATATTTTGAGGATTTTACAATACAAAATCTGCAAGAATGAAAATGTTCAAGTGATATTTCAAACCAAAATTATAATTATATTATAAAATAATTATATTTTGCTTAATTGTTTTATGGCATTATGGTTTTTGCATTGTGATATTATTTTCTTGACAATGAAGCACATATTCCCAGCTTAAATCACATTAATGTAAAAACAAAATCTCATTACTGTAATGTGAAGAAAAAAAACATTAATTAAAATGTTAAGTATTTACTTACACATCATGCATAGTAGTTGTTGTGCAGCTTTTAATTGATGCTGATTTAAAAATACATAAGTAAATATTGCAGCTGTGAGAATTTAATGAGAATAACATTGTGTAAATGGCCCTAAAAATAGGCCTAATATTCTTTTTGCAAATTCTTAACTTAATTTGTTTCTTCACATTTTGGGATAAAACGTGACTCCCATGTTTTTGTGAGATTCTCCCTTAAAGTGAAGCTTGAAACCTGCAGGTTCTGCTATTACAGTCATAAATGTCAATAAATTCCTATGGTGCACCAGGAAAGACCTGTGGGCATATCGTTGACTGGCTGCTATTCTATAATTTGGTTCTACATGACCAGTGACTGAATGACTAAATGGTAATACTACAGTCATGCTGCTTTATTGGTTTTCTGTGTTGGGACAGGTATAAAACAATTTATCATCTATCAAAAGACATGACTACCTCAATATCATTGGATCACTATTTTTTTACATAAAACAGAGAGAGTAGTTTTTGCTAATTGCACTCGAAACTATGAGATCCAGCGAACAAATCCCAAAGTCCATGTCAATAGCTTCATGAGATTGTTGACATTCCTCAATGGCTAGAACAGCACATTATGGTTTAATGGCCAAGAGAATGTCTTCACTCAAGGACACTGTCAGGGGACAAAAATTTATTAATCTGAAATAACCATTCTGTTATCTTTCACTATCTACAAGGACAAGTGCTTCTAAACTGTTACTGAACACGTATTTTTTAACAAAAAACTGAATTTCCCCTTAGGCATGAATAAAATAGGTCTGTTTGCTACATACAGTCTCTCTCTATAAAAGAAAAAACAAAAGAGATAAAGAGACAGAATAATGATCACTGAATCTTATAACCTCAAGGCAGATATTTTTATTTAGCATAATGAGAAGCATCGGCTTGTTTTCCACTTGCAAAAAAAAAAAAAAAAGTTACTAAGAAATGAATGGCTGGCACTGGCAAGCTAACAACACATTCTGTCATGGCTCCATGGAAAAAATTAGAGGAACCTTCAGACACATGATGACACAAGGGTGGTGTAACAATGTAAACTTCATGTTATGGAAAGCTTGCAGTTACATGGAGTTGTGAGAACCTAGTGTGTTGCGTAGAAAAGCAATTTTAGAAATTTACTAAAACCTAATAACTATCAAACTGTTATGTCTTTTCAAATGACACATCATGCCTGGCATTGCCTGGGAAATATAGTAGATATTCACAAAATACATGTGATTTTGCTGGTGATACAAAATTAAGAAACATTCGGTTACAGTAAATTGAGGATATTTAAAATATTCTTTCTTGTGTTCATTTAGTGAAAACATATCTTATTATTTTGAACTATATGTTTATAAAAAAATATTAAATCTACTTTGGATCAATGGCTGTTTTATCAAAATGATGGTTCATCTGATTTACAATAAATTTAAAAAAGTTTGTTTAAATAAAACCGTATTAATACATAATACCTTACAAAATTAATTTAAAAAATAATAATTGAAAAAAAAAATCTTGCTTAAGACAATTCGGTGCAAATAAATGTGGAGATATATACTGAATATCCTAAAAAAGGCAGAAAAGTATAAAGGTAACATTTTTTAGCTATATCTCCCAGCCCTAACATGGACTGTCCTCTGTTTTTATTTTCTATGGGGTTCTGGTGAATGTGTACAACTGTACACAACAAAGTCTAATTTTAATCCTATAATCATTTACCACATTCTTCCATCTCGAACAGCTTTATAATGGCAGAGTAAGCACAGTGCATCGACAGCACAGTGAATAGAGCGATGCTAATGATATGGAGAAAATGACTAACTGGGCGTGTGTTTGGGTAAATAGAAAAATTCTCTGTGGCTTTCCTCTGAATAAGACTATGATGACTCTGGGTCTAAAAATAACAACCCACTCCGAGATTATTACAGTGACTGATACATGCCATCTACCTACATTTCAAAGACAGTAACATTTAGGTCTATTTTGTTCCTTAGCACCAAAATCCAGCCAATGTACATCTACGTCAGAGGACAACATACAGGACAGTCTAGAAAATGTCACCTGACCAGAATTATGAATCATAGCACGGATGTGTTTTGAAATGAAGGATTACAAGAAAACATTTAGCAGTTTGACAACGTGTTTTGACTGACTGCACTGGACATTAAAGGAATATTCCAGGTTCAATACAAGTCAAGGTCAATCGACAGCATATTTGGAATACTATTGATTACCAAAAAAATAAAAACTTAATTTTTTTTTTTTTTTACTTGTCCCTCTTTTCTTAAAAAGGGGAAAAAAAAAATATCAAGGTTACTGTGCCGCACTTAAATACAGTCCATCAGGAAAGTATTCACAGCGATTCACTATTTCCACATTTTATGTTACAGCCTTATTCCAAAATGGATTATATTCATTATTTTGAATGAATTCAAAAATTCAACTCAATATTCAAAAATAGAACTCAAAATTCTACAAACAATACCCCATAATGACAACGTGAAAGAAGTTTGTTTGAAATCTTACTGAAAGAAAATTTATTAAAAATAAAAAACTGAAAAAAATAAAAATCACATGTACATAAGTATTCACAGCCTTTGCCATGACACTCAGAATTGAGCTCAGGTGGATCCTGATTCCCTGATCATCCTTGAGATGTTTCTACAACTTGATTGGGTCCACCTGTGGTATATTCAGTTGATTGGACATGATTTGGAAATGGACACACCTGTCTATATAAGGTCCCACAGTTAACAGTGCATGTCAGAGCACAAACCAAGCCATGAAGTCCAAGGAATTGTCTGTTGACCTCCGAGACAGGATTGTATTGAGGCACAGATCTGGGGAAGGTTACAGAAAAATGTCTGCAGCATTGAAGGTCTCAATGAGCACAATGGCCTCCATCATCCTTAAATGGAAGTTTGGAACCACTGGGACTCTTCCTAGAGCTGGCCGCCCAGCCAAACTGAGCGATCGGGGGAGAAGGGCCTTAGTCAGGGAGTTGACCAAGAACCCGATGGTCACTCTGACAGAGCTCCAGCGTTTTTCTGTGGAGAGAGGAGAACCTTCCAGAAGAACAACCATCTCTGCAGCACTCCACCAATCAGGCCTGTATGGTAGAGTGGCCAGACGGAAGCCACTCTTCAGTAAAAGGCACATAACAGCCTTTCTGGAGTTTGCCTAAATGGCACCTGAAGGACTCTCAGACCATGAGAAACAAAATTCTCTGGTGATGAAACAAAGATTGAACTATTTGGCGTCATGTCTGGAGGAAACCAGGCACCGCTCGCCAATACCATCTCTACAGTGAAGCATGGTGGAGGCAGCATCATACTGTGGGGATGTATTTCAGCGGAAGGAACTGGGAGACTAGTCAAAAACTGGCCCCATTCACTTCCACTGTAAGTGCCTCACTGCAAATTTGATTGATGGATGGACGGACGGATGGACGGACAACATTAAACCACAAATGCTGTCATTTCATCTTAACTTGTATTGAACCTGGAATATTTATTTTTGTATTTAAACTAAAGTTCACTTCCCACAAATTAACCAATTAATTTCCATTATTTTTGTTAATATAGGAACTTTTCTAAATGATTTAATACATGGTTTTCAGGGCATAAAATAGAAGTGGCTGAAGTGCAGTGTGGGTAACAAAAAGGTTGCTGGTTCAAGCCCCATAATGTGCAAGCCAAGAGCAAGCCTAGATGCCTACAAGCCTTTTGCACAATTCTGTAAAATGGATTTAAATATTGTAAAATGTGTTAAAATGCACTACACTCTTACTGGCATTACTCTTGTGCCTGTGAATAGTAATGCTGTTAACCACATTTTTTAGGCTAATTACAAATAGCTTATTAAAATGGTATTGTATAGCCTGGAAGATGTTCATTTGACAACTTGTGTTGTTAAAAGGTCAGTGCGTTGTTGCAGTTGTTCTGACAACACCTCACACACCCAAAGCACATTGTACTCAATGCTATCAGCTGCTGACATGATGTCATTCAGAATAGTTTGACAGCTTCTATAAAAGGAAGATCAGAGAAGTTGCGTGACGGTTCTCTTTAGCCGAGGGGAAGTTACAAAACCTCCACAAGGCGTTGCCAGCTTTAAATGGATAGTTCACTCAGGAATTAAAAACTTTTGTCAACATTCTGGCCTCTCATAACTTAATGATTAAATAAGCAATGTAGTCCGTAAATATTTGCTTGGTTTTCTCTAAAGATTACTTTATTTAATTTGTTTTAGATCATTAGGCAACACATTTTGAAGCCTTGGAAGCCAGTCTTAGGAGGTACCTTCATACACAAAATGCTGCCAGCTATTAACTATGCCTGGGATTTCGAACAGAGCTAAAGCTCTTGAAGAATGCCTGCTCAGCCTTTAAAGATTCCTCCATAAAAGCTATATGTCCTGACAGGAAGATGACTCTGCACTGGATCTATCATTGTTCCAGTGTCTCTCAACAGCACGACTTCCTGCATATGCCAATGTGCTGATAAGGCCATTGTGTTACAGGAGTCCCTTATCGTGCGCAGCAGCAACTCACCAACTTGACTATGATAGATTTTGTAAACTTTTCAGTTTGCTGTTAAACATTCAACAAATCCTCTCTAATCTGAAGCGAATTGGACAAATTTTTTATAGGTGACCTAAAAACAATTAATTTGGCCCTCTGGTGCTTTTTCTGGCTTCGTATTTAGATGATACTTCCAATTGGCAGAATTTATTTTATTTATTTATTTTTTGATAAGGTACCAGATTCAACACATTATTTCCTTAAATATTTACAGGATTGTTGAGGGAAAAGGCACCGTAGAAATGTAAAACTATACAAAATGGGTAATACTCCATAACAAGTTTTTTTTTTAAGGTTATTTTCAAGAATCAAGTCTAATTAAGTTAGTAAAACTGCTAAAATACCATGGATCACATCTAAAGTAGTATGTCAGCCACCAAGACATTACTTAAGATAAACCATACAGAGATGCAAGATATATCTGCAACGATTTTTATCAATTATCAGCATCAGTCTGAATTGGCCAGTATCGAAAGCAGATCGGAGGGTTCTGGAATATTTGATTCTGATTGGTCAATCACATCATTCTGTGGTCCTATGGTCCTAATAAAGTGCCCAACTGGTCTGTTGTAGCCCATCCGCCTCGAGGTTCGACGTGTTGTGTATTCTGTGATGCTATTCTGCTTACGACAATGGCACAGAGTGGATATCAGGCAATCGATTTCTTATATCACAGTCTCTTTCTTCTCACTTAATGAAGTCAACTCACATTAACATTAATATTTTTAATTGTAAACAATGACCATATTTACATGCACAGCAATACACCGATAACTAGCAAAAATCAACTTAATAAAACAATCCAACAATGCAACAAGTGTTTACTTGACATTTGAAATCATCCAATTTCTTTTGACCTCAACATAAATGTAAATAGGTAAGCGCATAACACTTGCTACAAATGGATAAGCCGGTAAGAACGCTGGTAAAGGTGTTTATATGCAGAGCTAAATCAGAATAATAGGCAAAAATCTACCTGTGTCAATCAGTTTATACTTAAACTGTTTATAACCTTACCCTGATAAAGAAAAGCCATTTAAGGCATTTAAATGACCACACACGTTACCAGAATATTAAGCATAATCTGTGTAAGATTGTGCATGCAAACACACATATTGTTTTCTCATCGTTTTTAAAATCAGAATAGACTTTATAGGCCACCATATTAATTATTGCCCATAATATAAAAATAACCATCAGCTACCTTTTAGACAATTCTATATTGGTTCATCCCTAAAACCAGTAATCTGGTGTCCAGACAATATTTATCTCAATCCAAAAGCACAAGAATGACTAAGTATGGAAGAAAACAAACTGCAAAAAATAACCAGAACGTTGATAGTTGATAGTCAAGAGCAGACGTGATCCCATTCTGCCTCAAATAAACAGAGTCACTATGTCAACGCGCAGGTGACTGATGAGTTTTAGGGAGATTCGGTATTTGCATGAGGTATTTAGCATCTTTTATGCACATCTTTTGAATCAAGACATCACAAGAGTGACTGGGAACCACTGAGAGGGGAAAGTATAAGTGTTTCCTTCACATTGAAGTCAGAATCAGCTGACAAGCCTTGACTAAGTTATACCACACTAACAGAAACATTGAGATATCAGACACTGCCTGTGCTGTTTGTCAAGGCTGAGAGCAAACTAGCACAAAAACAGAACAATCAGAAAAAAGGGATGTTAGATATTAAACCTTCTCCAAACACTTTTTTTTTTTTTTTTTTTTTTTTTTTTACACAGCTAAACAAAGGAGCACATATAGCGTAAAGGTAAAACCAAGTGTAAACGCACACTTATTAAAACACATTTATCAATAAAGTGAGCAAGAATAATTAAATGTTTACAATCCTTGAAGAAAATAAGTGTTTGCGCCAATGCAAAAGTTTCCACCATGATGCTAGAGTTTTCTATACAGTTTGCTATGTTGTTGTTAGGGTGTTCTGAGCTGTTGCTAGGTGCTTGTTTACTGACCCAATTGGTCAAAGTTGAGAGTGCCCACCAGAAGACTTAAACCAAGCAAACACTATATGACTTGCAGTTACGTCCTGTAGCTAACAGTCTTGTTTTCCATCGTGCTGGTGCGCACAATATATGACTGATCGAAGACTGGGTGTATAAACTACACGACCATTCATCCATGACTGAGGCTTTGTGAAGACCTGGTATTGAGATGCGTTTTGGGTGAACCAACCAGAAAGTGTGGAGGCTTCGTGCTACTCTCCGCGGCATCCACGCACAACTCACCATGTGCCCCACCAAGACCTAGAACCAAATTACACAAACCATGAGGAGGTTACCCCATGTCACTCTACCCTCCCTAGCAACCGGGCCAATTTGGTTGCTTGGGAGACCTGGGTGGAGTCATTCAGCACACCCTGGTTTCGAACTTGCGACTCCAGGGGTCGTAGTCAGGGTCAATACACTGAGCAATCCAGGCCTCCAACCAAAATGCCTCTTACAATTCTGAAAACAAAATTAATTCACAAACTTGTGCAGTTTATTCATGATAACATGTCAGCATGAAAGAATGTCTCACTCTCATTTTTGTGCTTATTTGCACTTACTTCCAAAAGGACAAAAAATATGAAACAAAACCCCCTAAAAATAATAAAGATAGTGGGTAGGGAGATGCGGGTGAGGTTTTATTTTATTTTCTAATAATTTTTTGTCTTCTACTTCCGACTACCCTCTCTCACTCTTCGGGAAAGTGTGCACAACTGACGACAAGACTTCTAGATATCAAGCTGGTTTGAAATCTGTCATTCCATGTGCGAATTGTCTGGGATTGTTACAGGAGTGCACACACTACAACCGTTGGTTGTGAGATCTGAGACTTATCGTCGCAGACCAGTTGCCGACTCAAAACAAAGCAGATGAGCTTGAGTCGTGTACTGTACTGGTCATGTAGTTAGGGTAATTAGGGTTAGGGATTTGTTCAAATCTCTTTAGCAAAGGCTGAAAGTGACCAAGCAGTTTCTGAAAGAAAATAAAAAAGCATGGCATCAAATTAAAGGTGACCTTCTAGCAAGAATACACTCTTGGCACCAAACAAGACTGGTATTCTTATACACATACCCTGATAGATCAAACTTCAAATCGCCATCAAGGGGAGAGATCTGTTTACAAGGAACATCAAGGTCTACTTTCATGCAAGAGTCAGCTTACTTAAAGGGATAGTTCACCCCAAAATAAAAATTCTGTCATCATATACTCATGTTGTTCCAAACCTGCAAGTATCTATATTATATAGAATCTAGTATCTATATTTTTGTGTTCCATGGAAGATAGATTGTCATACTGTTTAAAACAACATGAATGTGAGTACATAATTACAGAATATTCATTTTTGAGTAACATTTCCTATAAAGAGATGGGGTTTCCTGTTCTTCTTTCACAGGGTAACAGCAGCCCAAACTAAAAAAGGACAAGATATAGCTTACTTAGCATAACAAGCATTTGAATGAACAGTATTTGATCTCTATCACATGAAAACAGGAAATGTCTTACCCCAGGCCCAAGTGTGAAGCTTTCGAGTGTCCTGGTTAATTAAAAAGATAATTTCGTTCTAACTCAACAATGAGCTAAACTTGCAGGGCCTTCAACAGAAGGCTTTTTTCAATGAATTAGATCTCATAATGAAAATAACCAAGAGAGCTGTAATCAAATGCTTTCAGAATTTACACACAAACAATGAAGTCATTCATACAGCACGTGTACAAAACACAAGCTCCTTTAAATCAGACATGATCTTTTCAAGGTCAGAATGTTGTGAAGACTTTGGGGAAAAGTTCTGAAAACATATTGAACCGTTTTGTAATCAGAGCACTTAGAACCCACGTTTACTGACGTTACAGTGATGACTAGAGGTGAACTAATTTATTTATGAAGTCTCTACATAATGTAGACTGTGTGGCCCTGTGTTAGAGCAAAATGTAATCATTAAATGGATAGTAAATCCGAAAACTAGGGACTGACGGCTTCAGTAACCATTTTCATTCCAGCTCATTCCATTCAATAAAACTTAATGTTGACAGAGGCTGCTCCAGGTAAGAAATTAAGTCATACTAGTTTGGAAGGTGAGTAAATAATGACAACTTTCATTTTTGAGTTTGCCCTGCTATGGATGGATGGATGGAAGGATGGGTGGGAATTCCTGTTAGAATTTTGAAATAGGTTAAAGACAACCTTGCAAAAAGACATCCACTGGTTATGTCAACGATGCAATTCTGACCCATTCATGGAGGCCTGTGATGTGGTGGCACCTTTGGATTAGAGAAAACTCCTACCCTGTTCTCTCTAGACTGCTTTGACCAAGCACAAGGGAATTACTAGCTGAACTCATTATTTCCACATGACTTGACTTGATAAGGAAAGCTTAACACCATCTACCCATCCCCCAAAAGTAACCTTGTGAAATACCATTCCAACACTAACAACAGGCTGAGAAATGTGAAATGCACTTGTGAAGGGCTTAGTTTGACAGAAGGGTTTTAAGTAATCCCTGCAACAGACTGACATGTAAAGATAACATGCATGATAATAAATAGGCAATACAGTGCCCCCAAATGTATTTGGCTACACAACAAAATATGAATCTCATTAATTAGATAAAACATCAAACCAAGTGACATCCGTTAACAAATTATGCTACACCTCTTCTAAAACTAACCTCACTTTTAACCAACTAACAACTGTCAACCAAGTGACCTCATTTTTGAGGATGTATGAAGTCAGTTGGTCAGGTGACCAAGCAGAATAACAACAATTGCAGATCATAATATTAATTATGGATAACATCCACTAGCATTTGACAACCAAGAAGTGTCCAAACACATTTTTGGAGCAATATTTCTACTGTTTCATAATTCAAAACATAATTTAAAGTTCTAAAACTGTGCAATGTTTTTCTTGAAAAGTATGCTTGTGCTATCTTACTTTAAAATGACTGCCATTTGCTTTTCCTATTCTGTTATCTAATGCAATGATATTGAAATATTCTATTATAGTCCAAGTAATTATATATATATATATATATATATATATATATATATATATATATATATATATATATATATATATCATAAATATTGATGAATTGATTTAATGTTAAGGGTAATTGGTAATAAAACTCAATCTTGAGAATCTATTAATTTATTAGACACAGTTTGCTTTAAATAAAAAGTTTGAAGGAAAAAAAACTAATAAAAAGGTCAAAAAATGCCCTGAAAAATCAAATCCATGGGCAAATATAGCCCCTTTATATATATATATATATATATATATATATATATATATATTAGTTTTTTTTGTTGTTTTTTTTAAGTCACTTTTTATACAAGTGTCTGCTACATGTAAATATATACATATACAGTTGAAGTCATAAGTTTACATACACCTTAGCCAAATACATTTAAACTCAGTTTCTCACAATTCCTAACATTTAATCATAGAAAACATTCCCTGTCTTAGGTCAATTAGGATCACTACTTTATTTTAAGAATGCGAAATGTCAGAATAATAGTAGAGAGAATTATTTGTTTCAGCTTTTATTTCTTTCGTCACATTCCCAGAGTGTCAGAAGTTTACATAGACTTTGCTAGTATTTGGTAGCATTGCCTTTAAATTGTTTAACTTGGGTCAAACGTTTTGGGTAGCCTTCCACAAGCTTCTCACAATAAGTTGCTGGAATTTTGGCCCATTCCTCCAGACAGAACTGGTGTAACGGTGTCAGGTTTTTAGGCCTCCTCGCTCGCACACGCTTTTTCAATTCTGCCCACAAATCAAATTGAGGTCAGGGCTTTGTGAGGCCACTCCAATACCTTGACTTTGTTGTCCTTAAGCCATTTTGCCAAAACTTTGGAGGTATGCTTGGGGCCATTGTCCAATTGGAAGACCCATTTGCGACCAAGCTTTAACTTCATGGATGATGTCTTGATATGTTACTTCAATTATCCACAAAATGTTCCTTCCTAATGATGCCATCTATTTTGGAAAGTGCACCAGAACCTCCTGTAGCAAAGCACCCTCACAACATGATGTTGCCATGACCATGCTTCACGGTTGGGATGGTGTTATTTGGCTTGCAAGCCTCACCCTTTTTTCCTCCAAACATAATGATGGTCATTATGGCCAAAAAGTTAAATATTTGTTTAATCAGACCAGAGGAAATTCTCCAAAAAGTAAGATATTTGTCCCCATAAGCACTAGCAAACTGTAGTCTGGCTTTTTTTTTTTTTTAGAGTGGTTTTATGGTGGAAGAAGCAGAGGCTTCTTCCTTGCTGAGCAGCCTTTCAGGTTAGGTCAATATAGGACTTGTTTTACTGTGGATATAGATACTTGTCTACCTGTTTCCTCCAGCATCTTCACAAGGTCCTTTGCTGATGTTCTGAGATTGATTTGCAATTTTTGCACCAAACTACATTCGTCACAAGGAGACAGAATGCGTCTCCTTCCTGAGCAGTATGATGGCTGCATGGTCCCATGGTGTTTATACTTCCATACTATTGTTTGTACAGATGAATGTGATACCTTCAGGCATTTGGAAATTGCTCCCAAGGATCAGACTTGTGGAGGTACACTTTTTTTCTGATGTCTTGGTTGATTTCTTTTCTTTTCCCATGATAGTAAGCAAAGAGGCACTGAGTCTGAATGTAGGCCGTAAACAACATCCACAGATACACTTCAAATTCAGTACACCTCCTATCAGAACCTCACAGGCTAATTGTCTAAAGGCTTGACATCATTTTCTGGAATTTTCCAAGCTGCTTAAAGGCAAAGTTAACTTGGTGTATGTAAACTTCTGACCAACTGGAATTGTGATATTGTCCATTAAAAATTAAACAATCTGTCTGCATGTAAACAACTGTTGGAAACATTTCTCGTGTCATGTACAAAGTAGATGATCTAAATGACTTGCCAAAACTATAGATTGCTAATATTAAATCTGAGTGAAAGAGTGGTTCAATTTTACATACACTTGAGTGGTCCACTCAAGTGTATGTAAAATTCTGACTTCAACTGCACATTCCAAAAAAGTTGGGACAGTATGAAAAATGCTAATAAAACCAAAAAGGATTGAAAAGTGAATTATATTCAACCTTTGCTATATTGAACACACTACAGCTACACATTATATGATGTTTTACCCTGTGAATTTCATTGTTTTTTTTTGGACAGTAATTACAAATCAGATGATTGCAACACGCTCCAAAAAAGTTGGTACAGTTGGGTGTTTAACACTGTGAAACATCAACACTTCTTCTAATAACACTTAAGTATTTAGGCACTGAAGACACAAGTTTGAGAAGTTTAAAAAGTGGAATTATCCCTCATTCATCCATTATGCAGGTTTTCAGCTGCCCAATTGTACAGGGTCTTCGTTGCCATATTGTGGACTTCATAATGCACCACACATTCTCAATTGGAGATGGTCAGGACTGCAGGGAGGCCAATCTAGCACCCGCACTCTCTTATTCGGCCAGTATGTCGTTTGAAGTTGTTCTGCTGAAAATGCCGGGATGTCCCTGGAAAAGACGATGCAGGATGGCAGTATATACTGCTCCAAAATGTTTACATATCTGTCTGCATCAATGATGCCCTTACAGATGTACGAGTTACCCATGCCATTGGCACTGACACACCCCTGGCCCATACAGACACTGGCTTTTGGACCCGACACTGATTCGTTTCCTCTTTGGCCCGGAGAACATGACAGCATGATGTTTTTCAAAAACTATTTGAAATATGGACCTGTTGGACCAAAACACAGTTACACTGTTCTACTTTCCATCCAAGATGAGACCGAAACCAGAGAAGTCGGCAGCACTTCTGGACAGTGTTGATGAAGGGCTTCTGCTTTGCACAGTAAAGTCTTAACTTGTATCTGTGGATGCAGTGGCGAGTGGTGTTGACCAACAAAGATTAGTTCATGATATCCATCAAAGATTAATTATGTTTTTTAAGTCAGTGACGTCTGAGTGATCCGAGATCACGTGCATTCAGAAGTAGTTTTCGTCTTGCCCTTTGGCCAAATTCCTTTAATCTTTTAACTATATTGTGCACTGTAGAGGGTGAAATACCCAAAATCCTTCCAATTTGTCTTTGGGAACATTGTTCTCAAAGTGCTGGATTATTTGTTGAAGCATCTGTTGGCAAATTGGCAAGTCTTGAATGATCCTTCCTCTTGAAGAACTACCTGTTTTTAGATGCTCCTTATATACTATGACAGGATTGCCTCATCAGTTTAACATCACCCATTTCACATCGCCTTATGTTAACTCGTCAAATCGCCCGTCTCAACTTTTTTGGAGTGTGTTGCAATCATCTGATTTGTAATTACTGTACATTTAAAACATATTATAATGTGCAGTTATAGTGCTTTCAATATAGCAAATGGTGAATATAATTTGCAAATCACTCCTTTTTGTTTTTATTAGAATTTTTCATACTGTCCCAACTTTACATATATATATATATATATATATATATATATATATATATATATATATATATATATATATATTGTGATGACAATGTGTGTTATTCAATCATACAAAAGTAGAAGCAATCAGGATGTTTGTAAAGTCTCGTTCAACTCACTCTGTTTTATTACGGGATTTGTTGTCGTTCAGGTCTAGGAGGTTGATATTCGCTTGCCCGAGTGTTTTGTCGGGTCCCATTACAGCCCGGTGCATCACGCACACCTGTAAATTGCAGCGCTCCGCGTTGTTGGAGTGAAAGAGCGGCAGGTCGAACGTGGCCTCCTCTTTCCACACCGGCGCGACGCATTTCTCCGACACCGACGTGGAAAACTTCTCCTTGGCCACCTGCATGATGGCGTACGCGTCGTTGGTGCCATTTTTCCCCTTGATCCGCAACCCCCTCGCCTGGAGCACCGTTACCTGAACGCTGGTGGGGTACCACTGCAGGCTTTGCTCTGCTAAAGACATTTCGGTACAAACCCAACAAGTGTCAGAAGGGATTTAAACTAAACAGGACGCGCGAGACGTCCTGAAAGTAAAGTTACGACGTGTCAACGGTCCGTTACTGTTTCGCTGGAAAAGTTTTACCTTGTCCAGTGAAGCAACAATTGCGCGTCACTCCGAAGCCGCGCCCATGCGTCTGTTCACTGATGCAGCAACAGGCGTATGGGCGTGGCCTATTTGGTGACGAAAGACAAATGATTGCATTGGGCATAAACAGAGGTGGAGATTGATTAATAATAATAAATACATTGTTACTCATTTGTGTTTTGATTATAATATTGTTTAAGTTTCTTTGGACACAACTTAAAGGACTCAATATATGGGCTCTTAAAGAGATTAATACAAATTAAAATGATTCGATAGCATTTGTGGTATAATGTTAAAAATCGAGATTACAGTCTAGCACTTAATTACAATGGAATTGTATGGAATTAACCCCTATTTAGGATACATTTTTATTTTATTTGTTAAAGATTACTTAATTCAATTTGATGGAATTTTGTTATGGAATTAAAATACATAAATCTTAAAATTATGTTCTGAGTGTAGACCTACTATCAGTATCTGATATGTACAAACAGAAAATATATTAAAACAGTGAATTAAAACACTGCTTTAAAAATGTTGTGTAGTAACAGGGCCTTATTTATGTTGTCATATTGTTCTGAGCATAAATAATAATACATAAATCATGAGTGAGATTAAGAGCTAACATAACACATAAATTTGTCATTAGGGCTGGTCTGGTGTTCAGATCTTTTCCAGTGTGTGTTTTAATTAAAATGTACTTTTACAAGAAGTGGGAAAACTATGTGCAATTTTATCTGGACCACTGGTGTATAATGAAAAACACTAAACACAGAGTATAGTGACTTTTGCATTTGGACACAATGCCCAAAGCAGCACATAATAATTAAATTGGGTTCCTTTCACTTACAAGTATTTTTTTAGACAGGCTTAATTATAATGGATAGCATGGATGACTAAGACATTTTAGATCTGTACAGTTCTGTGGCACAAAGCTACAGTTATATCGAATTGTCTTACCCGCAGTCATTCTCATTGTTCTTGAAAAAGGGAACACATGAGCGGAAAAAAATACAGGTTTTTTTTTTGTCTTTTTATCTCTAAAAAACTAAAAACAAGGACCATATTGGCATTTCTGTAATGAACACAATTAGTATTCAGAACAAACCAACAAAAAAATGTATGCAAGTAACTGAAACAAATACTCCCACAGAGATTATTCACTTCTAATGTACTTAAATGGATATATTAATGGTGATTAGAATAATAAAAGTAAGAGTATTTGCAAAGGAGGGTCTACTCTAGCTAACAATCAAACCACTTATTATATATTAATAAACAAGAATGGTATGTGCAGTGACCAAATGGCAATTCTGGGATTTAGTTTGCCGTTTTCCATAAATTATGTACCAAAAGCAGCAAAGGCACCAACAAATATGATTCATGAGCTGTAATCTTCATTTAGCATTTGAGTAATTGAAATGGTATGATTGATAGCTGCTCCTTCATGCTTTTTGAGGATGATGCATGCTTGTATTGTTCCTAAAACTTGTTGTTCAGGACTTTCATAGTTCTGCATGGGAGTGGAAGTTAACAAGGCACGTCTCACTCTCAATTGGATATCAATGACTCTCTCTCTCTCTCTCTCTCTCTCTCTCTCTCTCTCTCTCTCTCTCTCTCTCTCTCATTGTATATCTTTATGTAATAATATTAGGCTGGAAGGTACTTAGGTGAATGGCTATGCATGCCACAGCAGCAAATGGAGAACCAAGTATGTGGAAAGAATAAACTTCTCTTTTGTGCTCTGTAGGATATTAAAATATTAAAGTGATGGAGATAATCCAGTGATGTTGTCTTGCTTAAGAGAGTATGACAATGACGGCGACAACAACAACAACAACAACAACATAAAAGGGTGCCACACATTTATTGAAAGCTAAATATACTAATTTATCAAGAGCTCATGTGTAGCAATTATTGTATTGCACAAGTAAGACATTTGAAACCACTGCCCCCTTGAGAACACTTAGTAATCGAGCATTAATACAACGAGGATTTCTGTGCAGGACCGTTCTACGTGAGTCTACAAGCTTTCATAAAATAACATAACGCGGTGGTCCATAGACATGCTCTGTGCCGTTCACTGGCGAGGAGACAAGAGGCCGGATATTTTAATGGATATCTATGGTGAGATACTAAGGTGTGCGGAATAAACTGCTTTTGTGTGGAAACAGTTTTATCAGTTAAATAAATGACCGCCTGCCCGCCGATCCTCAACATGTTTTACACTAAACAACCTTTTTGGAGTTAACTATGTGTGGAGTTTACAACGGTAAAATTACTGTTTTATAAGAGAAGTCGCGGGCAATTTTGCGACAGTTAGGTATCATTTTACGGCTCTCCGCATTCATTTGTGTGGTATTCGCAAACTGTGACTTATTGTCGTAACACGCTAGTTGAACAGCATGGATACGGGGGTTATTTCAGTAAATGACACAACCTCCATCTCTGTGCTTTATGTGTATTATTAGCACGGCCTTAGCTAATTAATCTTGGCCCCCTGGTTGTATCTTGCTCTGGGCCCCTTCCTATTAAAAAATAAAGAATTTATTGTGCCCCCCCTGGACATTTGGGCCCCTAGAATCGTTACCACCTTTCACCCCACTAGCTATGGCCAAGATATTTCATGATCATTGTAAAACATTAGCCTATCATAGACATGCTTGCTTGGTAATAAACATACTAAAAACTTATTAAATAGAATTATTCAGGCATTACAATTCACCCTAAAAGTATTTGGACACCTAAAGTACACTTAAAATGCCAAAATATCAAACCAAAACCATTTCAAAAACTAATTATTTAACCATAACTCAAAGGATTTCACAAAAACACATTAGTTGGTTTTAAATTCTAAAACTTAGGTTCACAGTCAAAATCACCTCGAGACCAGTATATACCTTTGGCGGCCACTGAGCCACTTTACTTTCTTCAGTCAAATCAATATTGACTTATTGTGCGAGATGGAAGAAAACATACTTTCATTTAAGAGTCCTTACGCAAATTAGGCATCTTTAAAATGTTGACTGTGCTGAAACACTTCAGATGCAAATGATCCTCACTGCACAAGCCAATTTACATATGAAGAGTAAAATGCACTTTTATTACACAAGAGGGAATCTTTATGTTTTATTCCTAAGGTTTAAATGCAGCTACGTGATGTTACAGCAAATATGTTGCACAAGTCGTGCCCTGTAGCTGAAAGAAATTCACACGAGTTTGGAATGATATGAAGGTAATTAAACAATGACAGAATTCAACATTTTTTTGTGAATTATTTCTTTAAAACTTGAATTTTGTACTAGATCACTAGGCAGCAAAGACTTCAAAACACTTAAAGATGCGGCACTAATTAGAAACAGAATCGGCTTTATTGCCAAGTATGCTTACACATACAAGGAATTTGTCTTGGTGACAGAAGCTTCCAGTGCACAAACAATACAACAACAAGGCAGAGATAATAATACAAAAATAGAATAAAAATAAAAAAGCGAATAGAAAATAAAGTGTATATATAGAAATACACAATAGGACAATATATATATATATATATATATATACACAAACACACACACACACACACTACTGGCCAAGAGTTTTGAAACACTTGACTGAAATGTTTCTCATGGTCTTAAAAATCATTTGATCTGAAAAAAATAAATCATCCAGTAAGTGCCCAACATATATTGAATTGCTGTTTAAAAAGCATCCCAGGGTGATACCTCAAGAAGATGGTTGAGAAAATGTCAAGAGTACATGTCTGCAAATTCTAGTCAAAGGGTGACTTTGAAGATAACCAATTATCCTCTCAGCAGTCCAAACTGGCCTTTGTAGTCTTCTGATATCCGATTTCATAGCTGAACCAAACCAGACAGTTATTGAAGTGCAGAGGATAAACTCAATGACTGCGGAGTAGAACTGTATCAGCAGCGCCTGTGGCTTGTTTAACTTCCTCAACTGGCAAAGTACAACCTCTGCTGGGCCTTTTTCACAATGGAGTCAATGTGGGTCACCCAATTCAGGTCCTCTGAGATGGTAGTACCCAGGAACCTGAATGACTCCACTGCTGCCACAGTGCTGTTTAGAATGGTGAGGGGTGTCAGTTTTGGGGTGTTCCTCCTATAGTCCACAATCATCTCCACATCTCTAGGTTGTTTTGACTACACCAGTGAGCCAGCCATTCAACCTCCCTTCTGCATACAGACTCATCGTCATCTTGGATGAAGCCACTGACAGTAGCGTCCTCTGCAAACTTCAAGAGCTTGACAGCTCTTTTGTTTTCAGAAGACACAGCACACACCTCTTCTTCACAGATCTTAAGTGCTGGTTGAGTAGCGGGGTGGGTGCAGGAGGTGTTGGATGTTTGTGTGAAGATCATCTACAGTAAAACACATTCAAGTCATCAGCCAATTGTTGGTACCCTACAGTGTTGGGGGAAGGTCTCTTGAAGTTAGTAATGTCTTTCAGGCCGCTCCACACTGATGCAATATCCTTAGCTTGTTTTTCAGCTTATCAGAATAGCTTATTTTAGTAACTCTAATTTACTTATTCAGTTTGTTCCTGGCCTGATTGTACAATACTTTATCCCCACCTCTGTAACCATCATCTTTGGCATGACGAACATGCCTGAGTTCTGCTGTAAACCACGGTTTGTCGTTGATTTGTTAAATAAATCCTAGTAGGAATTCACATATCCTCACAGAAACTGATATTTGGTGTCACAGTATCTGTGAGCTCATCCAGAATGGTGAGTATCCATTATATTTCTGTCTCTGGTTGGGCATGTTTGTATTTGGGCTGCTTAGAATCAGTTATTTTCTTTTGTTTGCTCACAAGACACTAAAATATCCATGAACTACAGAGGATCTTGTTTCATTCAACATGAGATATATTCATTCTTCACACATTTATTCCAGCACTTCTCTGCGAATGCCTTCAAACTGACTTTTCTTTCCCGTTTTGTTTTTGTGTCTGAACATTAGGTCATCCTCATTTTATGGGATATCGTAACTTAATGTAGAACCCCGAATTCATGTCAAACATTATATTGTATGTGTTCTTTGCATCACACATTGTAGAATGCAGTGTTCTTGTTATAAACATCAGAATTTCAATACAGTTATCCCATCTGAGCATGTTGATAGTTTTGGACTTATTCTCTTCAGTTGGACTCTAATGAGTTTGTAATTGACAAATGTTGAATATGCACACATAATCATTGAGAAACATATGTGATGTTATTTGAAGGCCTCACAGCATACTTCTGGTCCACTCACCTCTTGGACTGGCTTATTAGAAGGTTTGAAGAACATGATGCTTTCTAAGGACGTCTCACAACAGAAAACTGAAATGTTCTCACACTCCTGATTTGTTATTAAAAAAAAAGCTTGCTGGGCCTTTACTGTAGCAACATATTAAATGAATTATCTCTGCACAAAAGAACTATTCAGTTGACTGTGTAAATGACTAACTGACCAAACAAGAACTTTGATCAAGATGACGGACTCAGCGCATGACTGCTGTTTTAGGTCAGTAACATGATACCATGTTCTGAGGGACGTTTTAAAGATCGAGTTGTGAACGAGTCTCATGCCTGTCACTTTAGTTTTTGCACGTTTTGCTACAAAATACAAGAAACGAGTTAAAAAAATATATGTTTTGCATAAAGAAAATGTTGCATTCTTTAGGATTATTATGTTTTAGTTTTTTTTTTTTTTTTTTTGCATTGTGATATTTTTTTTTTCATTACAATTAAACACATTCCACCCAACTTCTCAGCACTATAAGGCATGTGGATGTTTAACATTTATTTTTGAAAAACCCCTAACCTTAGGCAGGAAACGTTCACAATAACAAATGCATTAGAATGCTACTGCGCATGTACGGCCCTGAAGCGTTTCCAGTAGCGTAATTTTTTATAACACAGTACAGTCAAATTCAAAATGACAAGCACGTTCTTTTACAGTCTAGCTAAAACAGAACAAACAAGATAATATCAAAAAATAAACAAGAGGTGTCATAAAAGCAGATTACACATCCGTTTGTCGTTGCTTTTTCCGAGATCTAAACACTTTAACTTCTGTTCCTGCATCCACTCATCGAACAATATGTTCCACATTTTAATAATGGCATTTTATAGCAATGATGTTAACATTAATCGTTTTACAATGACTATAAATGAAGAGTCTCCCGCTGTTGTTTCGAATGAGGGTACGTTCCATTCATTAGTGATCATCCCTATGCCCTGTTCCCTTCGAATGCTTCACCATCCAATTTGAGAGCTTTGAAAAAACAAAAGGTGTGGGCTCAAAAATAAGGGGTCATTCAGAACTCACTTCCTTAAACCATCTTTAAGGAATCATTTGCAATGGGTTCCCTCTTGGTTTTCATAATGGAGTTTTTGAACTTATGAGAAAAATAAAGTCTGTGGTGCCATGAGGAGATGAACACGGAGCATATAATCAATTAACAGACATGGTTCTTCTGACTAGCAACACTAAAGCTCTATGCACATCATCCTCTCAGTTTTTGTATTTTACAAGCTTAAATAAAGCATTTCAAACTCACTCTTCTCCCAGGACATCATGCAACACAGTAACAGAGCACAAATATTCAAAACAGTAACAGACTGTGAAGGAAATAATAATAATAATAAAAATCAAGTATTCCACCTTTAACTCAAACTGAAATCAGCCCAGGAATTGAAATGCCATTGAGACAATCGTGCAATAAGGCAAAAAGCTCCCGAGGCGCAGCAGTGAGCTGAGGATCTGGCAACAGTTTTTCTCCCACCGGCCCTTAATAGATTTTCTTAAGTTCTACAGTTCTGCCTGAGCGGGTTCAGGAAGGGGCCAGTCAAAGGCCGCACTGCATTCTGTGGAGGGTCCAGGTTCTCACCGTGAGTGCTGTGCAGCACGATTTAAGTCATGTAAGACAGCTGCCTTCCTTCAGGAGCGACTGCGGTCTTCAATGCTGCCCACTAAAACTTTGCTGTAAAGCTTCTGCTGCTCCTCTTTGAAAACTTCTTTAACTTTCCCACGTTTTAGACCACCGTCCCTGAGAACATGAAAACACAGAAGATTGAAGCAATGTGTAATTTCGATAAAAAAAAAAAGTTAATGCCAATGTCCTGGCACCGTGTTTGTCACCATTTTTAGAGGAACTTAATACAATGTCTTCTTTCTGTCATCTCCTTATTTTATTCTTATTATTCTAACTTCAATCTTATGCTTATTTTATCTCTTTTATGATATGGTACATCTTTTTAATAAAGAGTTTAGGCTGGATATGACATACAAAATTTTTTTATTTGACTGCCTATGCATTAAAGGGATAGTTCACATAAAAATGAAAATTCTCTCATCATTTACTCACACTCATGCCATCCCAGATGTGAATGACTTTCTTCTACAGAATACAAAGATTTTTAGAAGAATCTCTCAACTCTGTAGGTCTATACAATGCAAGTGAATGGTGACCAGAACTTTGAAGCTCAACAAAGCACATAAATGCAGCATAAAAGTAATCCATATGGCTCCAGTGGTTAAATCCATGTATTCAGAAGAGACATGATAGGTGTGGGTGAGAAACAGATCAATTATTTAAGTCTTTTTTTTTTTTTTACTATCAATTTCCAATTTCACATTCTTCTTTTGTTTTTGGGGATTTGCATTCTTTGTGCATATTGCCACCTACTGGGCAGGGAGAATATATATAGAAGAAGAAAATGTTTTAATATTGGTCCGTTTCCCACCCACACCTATCATATCACTTCTGAAGACATGGATTAAACCACTGGAGACTTTTGGATTACATTTATGCTGCCTTTATGTGCTTTTTGAACCTTCAAATTTCTGGGGACAGATTACTTGCATGTATGGACCAACAGAGCGGGGATATTCTTCTAGTCTTCGTTTCTGTTCAACAGAAGACAGGTATACACATCTGGAATGGCATGAGGATGAGTAAATGAGAAGAGAATTTTCATTTTTGGGTGAAAAATTCCTTTAAATGCATGTTACAAATAAAAAACTTTGACTTGAACTCACCACAACAAGTCTGCCAGGCCTCCCTTTCTAGCAATGGCAGCTTTGACCCTGTTGGCAAACTGCACAGCATCCTCACGTTCCTGCATGTGTAAGCATAAAAGGTTAACAAATCACACCTAAATATGTGTAACATTCTGATACCCGGAGCTGGAGACAAAACTGCTAGTATAAGTCCCCTGGATGAGAACAAACTGGTTGCATATCTTCAGGAAAAATGGCTAAAATAATGTCTTTATTGACTTAAAATTGCAAAAATGTTTGGGGGGGTCTCTCACCATTTTGCTCATTGGAGGAAGGTACCAGACACTGCAGACGATGGCCCAACTACTCATCATGTGTAGTAGATAGCTCACCATCCCAAACTTACTGCTGTTCCAGAACGCATCACCAAAACGAGGGTCATACTGCCAAAAAATAAGTCAGTGGGATTTTCAAACATCTAAAACTTATAATAGTTGTGGGAAAAAAAATATATTCTTACCTTTATGGCGACAGGGTAAACTGTACAGCCGATCTCAAAGCTTCCTTTCTTGAACATCATGACTGAAGTGTTGTTAATACATGTTCCTTATAAGAGACATACAAGATTTCATTATTTCTTCCCCACATATTATGAAACTGTAATGTGAATAAGCATTGGTAACAACCTGGTTTTGGCACTTACCCTCTGGGAATATGAGGATGGGCAGTTTACTTTCGTCTGCAACATGATCACTTAATCTATAAATATATATATAAAAAAAGAAAATAAAGATGTGAAATAAGGTTAAAATTTCTGTTTGAAGGCAGCTGATACAAAAGTAGCAACTCCTCAGAAGTTTAAATGTCTTTACTAGTTAAAAGAACCATCACATGCAATGTTACCTTTTGGCCACTAGGTGTCTGTCCTTGACTTCAGACCTCTCAAACCAAATGTGCGGACAGGCTTTGACCATCGCCCTCTGAATAACCCCCATTAGACCACTGTGGACCTGACCCACCTGATTCAAGCAGACAGGCACAGTTAATCCATGTGCTGCATTAAACCAATAAACATCTCACAAAACCTCACACTACCATAGCGTAGCATCCGTCACTGGCCAGAATGATGACATCAATAGGAGACGTATGATTAGCCACACAGATTCCTCCATTTTTCGGTTTATTCTCACTGGTAGGACAAGAGTGAAGTGTAGGTTAAAAAAAGTCAAAGAAAACAATGCAGTATGTATACTGGCTTTACTTAGGGCATAGCAACCTAGATGTACAGCTGTAGTCCCCAAAAGTTAACATATGATAATGTGATTATGTGTGAATACCTGTCATGGTAGGTGATGATGGCGGTGAGGGCTCGCACACAGATGCGGTAGCACATCAGATGAACCTTATCGCTCAGAAAATTCTTCACCCTGCAATTATAAACACAAATAATCCTGATAATTGGAAAAATGAGTAACATTTTGGTCTGTTCTTGCCCAAAACATATTAGATTGCTTTAGAAGACATGAATTAAATCGCTGTAGTCTTATGGATTACTTTTATGCTGCTTTTATGTGCTTTTTGGAGCTTCATAATTTTGGTCACCATTCACTTGCATTGAATAGGCCTACAGAGATATTCTTCTTAAAAAATCTTTGTTTGTGTTCTGCAGAAGAAATAGTCATATACATCAGGGATGGCATGAGGGTGAGTAAATGATGAGAGGATTTTCATTTTTGGGTGAACTATCCCTTTAAAAGAAATTCATAATGCAAGTCATTATCTACCAATGACTTACGCATGCTTTCCAAATGAATGCAAAGGTTAGATTCGGAAAATGTGCTTAAGACTTGCCAATATTGAAACATACCTTCCATTTGGAAACAGGCCAACGATTGACGACAAAACCACGAGAAGACCGACACCAGTGAAAGCAAGAGTGACCCTGTTAAAAGCACAAGCCAAGAGTTAAAATATACTGCACAAAATCTATTCACAACCTGCTTAGCTTAATCACTGAATAAACATTGTTTGTAAGAGCACACACCATGAGCTTATGTAGATTACAAACAGCCTCAGGTGATGTGCATTTCTGTTGCAACTATTTTAAAAGAATCTCTAACAGTGCAATTTAGAGTGTGTAATGTAGTTTTATTGTATTCTTGTGTCTAAAAATTAAAAAGTCAATTTAACCTTGAGCACTTTGCATTTTGCACCTTTGCACTGCAGATGGTTGTAAAGTGCTGACAGTTAAAAAAAAACACTGCCCTGCATGTTTTAAAGGTTTCTGACTATTCCTCGACTTGGCTGCATCTAAACAGACTTGACAACTAAAGGTTATGATTTCAGATAAACTTAACGATTGGGTTCCTTAATGATTTTTTATTTTTTTAATCAAAGTGCCATTTATTTTCAAATACATGTTCCAAATGAGTATTTTGTACTACACATTGTCATATGAAAAACCAGTCATTCATTACAAAGATTTAAGCCTAAATAAAAACAGTACAATTTGTTGGAGTCAGACATGACTAGAAAATAATGACTTGTGGTCAAATATTTACTGAGTAACCGCTGAGAGTCATCAGACTGCTTCAAACCGATAACTCATGAGCTCAAAGCTGATTTGGAAGTCTCTCTTTAAAAAGATTTGGCTCAAAAAAGTCATTTGTTCACACTGTGTTTTAATTTCTTTACCATGGTGCTGTAGATTTATTAGTGGCTCAGCCCTTCCTGAACAGCAGTGCATAAAATGCTAACTGTAAGAACATTTCAGTACGATGCATTTCATTTGGCAGAAAATAGGAGGCTTTCAAGAACCCTTAATGGAAACCGAAAGTCTTGAAATCCATTTCAGCCCGTTTTTTTTTTCTTCTCCTGAATAAGAAAGTTCTTAATCCATCTCTACTCCACTCACCTGAGCGGCAACAGGAACCCATAGCGTATGAGCACTCCAACGCCCCACAGCGCTGTGAGTCTCGTGCTGATGTGGTGGAAGTTGTAGTTGCTGCGGGTCAGCAGGTTCCAGGACTGTAGCTCCTCTGCTGTGAAGCGTTTGGTTACCTCATCGTCCACGATGCTCTCCACACCTCGCCGGCAGAAATAGAAGATGTCAGACATATCAAACTCAGGCTCTGTGCCGCCACGCCTCATTTCCTGGATCTCCTGTTCAAGTGACACTAGTTCTTTAGCAATGATCCCTGGAAGAGACAAAGAGAGGACAGAACTCAACTTCAATGTTGGAGAAATTATGTTAGTGGTAACTCGTGTAAAATTAATTTTTGCTGGCTCACCATTGCTGTAGGGTTTGTAGAGATGCTGTTTTTTCTCCTTGGCTCCTCTCTCCATTCTTAATGTCGCCCACTAAAAACAGAACAAGAAATGTATTCAGACTTCAAAAGAATACCATGTTAGTTGTATGACTTTCTTTTTTGCATGGAACGCAAAAGGAGGTGTTAGCCAGAAAGTTAGGGGCTGATAGCCTCAGTCACCATTCACTTTCATTGTAGGCTCACATTCTACCTAAAACCTCCTTTTGTCTTCCACTGAATAAAGGAAGATATATGGGTTTGGAACAACATGAGGGTGAGTCAATGACACATTTTTTAATTTTGGGGGGAATAATCCCTTTAAGATACTTTTTGTTACACCATGTTACATCTAATTTGAATCCCCTCAGTGGCAGTCTGGTTTGATACCCCAAGAGGCCACACATGCTCCCTCAGGTACAGGCTAACCTCACACATCTGTCATGACGACAGAGAAACATTCATGCGGCAAACAGCCTTTGGGGAACCAATTCCACAAAGACAGCACCGGGCAGGAGAACACATAGGCTGATCCCTGCATCCTCACTGGGGCCTGGAGCTTAGCCAAAGCTCCCTTAAAAACCTCATCTATGATCACACACAGCAGCCACTGACAGTTCAATGGGAAAAATAGATATTTATCAGACCTATAAGATCCCAATAAACATAATGGGACTAAATATTTGCAATATTTGTATCTGTCTACCTGCACATTATGTATGTACAGCTGTTTATTTGTGCACTAAAATGTCATGTTGCTGCTGTTGCCAGTGAATTTCCCCGCAGGGATCATTAAAGTGAATTTGCCAGCCAAGGACAGCAGCTGAGCAGTGTGTGAAAAGATCTGCTGTGTGCAAGTAAACACTGAACCTCTTAGGAGCTGATGATGCTCTGACTCAGGATGGAGAAAGAGTGAGCAATCAAGCTGCTTGTCAGACTAAATTTCACTCCCCGAAAATCTGCGCATGAACCGATTATGTCAGGGGGCAGAGGGCGGGATCATTTTCCATCACCAGGTAAAGTATTCCAAATAACAACAATTTGGCTAGCTACCGTTTGCTTGTTTCCTCTATAACAATAAAAAAACCCACAAAAATATCAGACATCAAAAGTGTTGAGAAAACAAGCGCTCTAATTGTGACATGGTCTTCTATGGAGATCCAAATGGATATCCTAAAGAATAAACTTGATTGACGGCCTTCTATGAAGTTCCAAGATAAACTAGAGAGATCACAAAGGAATAAAAGAGCCTACAAGAAATATCTGCACCCCGTCTTTAATCTGACGTCTTTAATCAAATCATAAACAAACTGAAAACTTGTTCCACGACATTGAATTCAGTCAGTCACACTCAAGACAAACACTGAATAGCCGGTGTTCTCTGTGGCTGATCTCTGTAAGTTATTACATTCGCAAAATTGTTAGCTTTCCTTACACTCTTCTCATCTTATTTTGTGCATTGTTTTGTTCAGTTACGGGAATACTCACTCATTTAGGAAGATCGCTGCTAACTGTTAAGTAAACCGGTGAAATTCTCAATCAAGATGTAAACGTTATGTTACGGTATATGCTATGGCAATCATTCAAATATAATCATCTGCTACAATAATGTTAATAACGATTCCACAGTTACAGTTTATATTACTTCGATAGTAAAGCAACATTAAAAAGGTCATACAAAATAATGTAATTATGTTACTTGTTGTCTTAAGCACAGAAGTTGTCTGGCAATCTTATTGAGCAATGTAATAACGTTGGATTAATTTCTCTGTATGTTAAAATATGTCCTCAAAAACAAGAGTAAAAGCTGTATGCAAACACTGTGATGGGTTATGTTTGTGGGCAGGTGAGGTTGTCACGTAAAACCACCACCGATTTACAAGCTCTCGATTCAATGGGTATATTTGAGTTATAATTTCCATTTTGCATACATATGAAAAAAAAATGATCTCCCAGATAATGCTGTTAATTATACAAGGGGCCTTCTAAACTAGGTACATTACAAAAACATTAATTTTAAATCATAATATTTTTAGTTTTTCATAATTTTGCAGTTTTTTTAATGAACAAATCCATGTATTCAATCAATAAATTAAATGTTATATTTCATACACTACCGTTCAAAAGTTTGGGGTCACTTGTCTGAAATGTTTCTCATGATCTTAAAAATCTTTTGATCTGAAGGTGTATGCTTAAAAGTTTGAAATTAACTTTGTAGACAAAATATTATTCTGCCAAAACATATACATTTATTTAATTACAAATCTAAAATTTCCTAAAAAAAAAAAAAGTTTTTGAAATGGATGACTTGGATCAAAATATGAAGAAAAGAAGCCAATAAGTGCCCAACATAGATGGGAACTCCTTCAATACTGTTTAAAAAGCATCCCGGGGTGATTCCTCAAGAAGTTGGTTGAGAAAATGTCACGAGTACATGTCTGCAAAATCTAGGCAAAGGGTGACTACTTTGAAGATGCTAAAATATTACATAGTTTTGGATTTATTTTGGATTTTTTGGTCACAAAATAATTCCCATATTTCCATTTCTATTATTCCATAGTTTTGCTGACTACTATTATTCTAAAATGTGAAATAAATAAATAAATAAAGAATGAGTAAGTGACCCCAAACTTTTGAACGGTAGTGTATATTATTTTTGTTTTCAATTAATGTTTATTTGCATAATCTGTGCCATTTACAAGTATTAACATTGAGTCGTTGCACAAGTGCTAAAACCTGTCTTAAACAAAACCAGCATTTCTCTAAAGAATGTCTGTAAATGAGCGCATGTTAACAAGAGATGACTTGAATAGCTTTATCTCATCAGTGCCATGCATGATTAGAATTAAATGTTTATTTTGATCAACAACTAACTGTAAATAACAGAATGGGTATTAAAAGAGACATTATTCAATGACAAATGTGTCACGTGGATCTCGTCTTTGGACACGCAGAATGGTAAATGGTCTACACTTATATAGTGCCTTTTTAACCTTAGCCGTATTCAAAGCACTTAACACTGCGTCTCATTCACCCATTCACACACCAATGACAGCAGAGCTGCCATGCAAGGTGCTAGCCTGCCATTGGGAGCAACTTGGGGGTTCAGTGTCTTGCCCAAGGACACTTCGGCACGTGGAGTCGTTTGGGCCAGGAATCAAACAACCAACCCTGCGATTAGTGGATAACTAGTTTACCAGCCAGTTGCGAAATATATACATTTTAATCGCATAGCACGAAATTTGGTTGCTAATGCGAGTGATTTTCTCTCATTGTAGTGGATTGTTGTGTGTAAAAGTAAAAGATTGATCGTGGGATTTAAGAATCGATATCAAGATTGTTCAAATGAAGATGTATCGGAAAATCTATATTTTTACCCACCCCTAACTACCACGTAAGCAGTTGCTTCACTGTTCGTTTCTCCAGAGGCTCCAGATGAACCAAGCAAGCACAGGCTCTTGTACGAGAACCATTGCCATTTCAGTGAAAAAGTATTTTTTAAGAAATGTTTTTAAGAATTTAAAAATAAATCTCTTTCCAAGACATGTATTAAGCAAATAAATAATTGACCATTAACAATATTTTTGCTCCTCATGATTTGCTTTGCTCTCAAAAGTGATACAAAAATTATTCACAGATCAAAGTAAAAAAACGATTAGGTGGTGCAAATCATTTGCAAAAGAAAAATTTGCAATAGACCAGGTAATGTAATGCTGAGTTAGTGGAAATCCTTAACCAAGTATGAGCAATGGTAATGTTTCCCAACTTTTTTGCATCGGTGCAGAATTATCTAAGAAAGCATCAAGATGCATCTGTGAAGCAAATTATTACACAGCCCTTGTAATAATTCACATCAAGAATTTATTTTAAAGAACTTTTAAGTTTAGATGTTTACATAAAATAAGAGCTAAAGCTCATGCTGATTATTTAAACAAAAAAATATTTTTTTATCTCACATGTGGGTGACTGAAGAAAGATTAACATGCAAGGAGGAAACCAGGTTTCTAAAACTGTCACTTGTGGCATTCAATCTCTCGCCCTGCAACAGGCACATTACACAGCTTAAAAACTGCTGTGAAACAAGATTAAATGGCAAACTAATGTATGCATGTGTTATTAAATATTAAAGAATATTCAAAAGCACAGGTTAAACAGTCAACAGACAGCCACACACTCCAAACCTCATTCTGTCAATCAAAAATGTATATTCTATTCTTATGGAGGAAGAGAGTGCTGACTTGAGCCGATGACAGCTCCCTCAAATTACCTTTCAATTGATAATGTGACAAAGATCAAGTTTACACTGCAATCTTACTTCCTAACCAGCTTTAGTCTCCCACAAGTTATTTGCACCATGAGATGATGAGCTCATGAAAAAGACTACTGATTAGTGAAAAGGTATACATACAATGAATGAAAAAACTCACTTCAAAAAGCTTGATCAGTGATTTCATGTAAAGCCTTCGGATCCCAATCGACACACCCAGGATTGCAGGTACGATAATGAAAACCAGCAGAAGAGTGAACCACACTGTGAAGGAGATGCCCAAGAGCATACAGATCAGGCTGTCGAATGGGAAGAGGTAGGACTCCATCTTGACCACGATATTGCAGGGAAGTACCAATTCAATGTGATTCCCTAAATAAAGACTGGACTCCTCTATAGTGCCTCAATTTCTGAAGCCTACGCTGAAACAAGGCCTTCATGGGCACATCGGGAAAGATAAGCATTCATGCCTGGAACAATGGAAAAAATATCCATTATTTAACACAACAGTGGTAGAGATATGTCAACAAAACATATAAGGGTTTAGAAACTCTCTGTGCCACTCTTGAGCATTGGAAACATACAGTATAAATATGTGTAACCATTTTTCCACGTCAAGGGCTTTTTTGACACAATTTCACATGGCCCACTGCCATCTCTAGAAAGAGAAAGACAGAAAAACATAAACATGAATAAAGAGTTGAAAACAGCTCATCATCTGAGATTGAACATGATTATGTTAACATTTACAATTCTGAAGTTATACAAGAAATAAATATAAAACTTCTTCTGTTGGGCTATACAGCTCAAAGCAGAACTAGCAATACGTATTTATTAATTACTATATGGTGGTCAAACGACAGTACGTAGTGTTTAGCTGGCCCATTCAACAGCAGCCACAGAGATAAAAACCCGATACTGCACACAAAAATTCCCTTTATTCATTTAAGTATTTAGAAAATTACATTTATATGAAATTTATATTAGATGTTAAGATATGTTAATTGCTCTTCAGATGTAAATGGCTGTAAGCTCATGGGGTAAACAACAGATTCGCATTTAACTACGTAATTAAACCCGAGTATTATACTCACCTTTAACGCTTAAATGCGCATTTGTCTTTTTAATAAATTACCGTTTTGATATTTAGGCATCGTGAGCGGCTGCTGTTGTTGTTATGCAAGAAGTTTAAGAGCATCAGCAGCAGCGTGAGGAAAGGCTGCTTTTACTTCCGCTTCCGGTGGGCTCGGCTGCTTCCCTCTTTCCATCACAGGGAGCATCAACCAGCTGCACACTGTTGCTTGCCTCCTTGTAAATTACCAGAATGGCCCCTTAGTAAAAGCATGGGCAAAGGATTAAAGACAAGTAACTTTGTTTGGGGATTGATGAATTTGGATTTATTTTTGTTCAAATATAAATAAATTAAACGTGCATATAAATAACTTTGTACAGTTGCACTGCAGGAATGTAAACATGTAAATATAAATAACTTTGTACAGTTGCACTGCAGGAATGTAAACATATAAATAACTTTGTACAGTTGCACTGCAGGAATGTAAACATATAAATAACTTTGTACAGTTGCACTGAAGGAATGTAAACATGTAAAACAACTTCTGTTTAAAACATGCATTTCATTTAGAGATCAGCTGTCTTTTATGTCCTCCTACTCTTAATCTATGGGGCTTCTCTGACTTCCTCATCGACCTGAAACATGTCGCCCTCACGCTGATCTCTCCTGAGAACTGATCTTTACTGGAAACTGAAAAATTACTCATAGTCAGAAACAATCATATTGCACAATTTGTATGTAACAGTTACATAGCATAAACAAGCCATTTTCAAATTTACGTAAAACTATACGTTTAACTAATATCAAACAATCCAAATAATAGATCAAATAATACAAAGAACAGTATGAACATGTCAGAAACGGAGACAACGATTTTAGAAACCGATTCGCTAACGTTAGTCGAATTTCTCATGACATGAGAGAATAACATTACTCACCCTCAAAGTTGTCAATGTAGCTTGAAATATATAATTTAAATCCATTCTCTTTCTTGCTCTTAGGTGTGACCGCAAACTGCCTCACAATGGTGTTAACATCGTTCACGTTAACCTTAGGCAGTTCTTGCAAGCAGCGAGTGTAGTTTGCCATTATCTCCACAGAATGTAAATACGGCTTACAGCGCAGCACCGGATGTGAGTGAGCGGGCTGAGACAAAACGCGGAAGCGATCGTGCATAGAGCCTATTGGCTGGGGAAGTTTGTTCAGCCGCCGTTGACCCCCTGCCGTGTTTTGGAAATGAAAACGGAGAAAACTGAATCCAGATCAGCTAGTAAAAATTGATGTTCGTTATCAATAAAATTTTAGGGCTATGTTTAAATATTGTTATATGTATTGTATAACGATTTTTTTTACAGCTTACATGTGAATGCAGGAGCAATAAAAGCGCGAGAGAGACATAATCATATAATGCATAATAATAAAAATAAAACTGATTTTAAATACATGTCAACTCGTCCATCCTAAAAAAATAAATTAAATAAAATAAAAATAAATCTGGGCTCCAGTGAGGCACTTACAATGGACGTGAATTGGGGCCAATCCGTAAACATTAAAATACTCACTTTTTTTTTTCTTTTCTTTTTTTTTTTTTTTTTTTTTTTTAGAGTTTAACCACAAGACATAAACAATATGCATGTTAGCATGATTTTACTTAGGTTAGCACTTGCTAACCCTTTCTTTGTAAAGTTAGAGCCAATTTGACAACTTTTGCCATGACGATTTAATGTCAACAAATGCTCAAATGACTGTAAAAATGACTATATAAACTACTTTACAGCTCAAATAATATACGAGTTTTAACAGAAATTATGTAAATTTGAATGTAAGTGCGGCGGCACGGTGGTGCAGCGGTTAGCACTGTCGCCTCACAGCAAGAAGGTCGTGGGTTCAAACCCCGGTTTCCCCGGCCATTCTGTGTGGAGTTTGCATGTTCTCCCCGTGTCTGCGTGGGTTCTCTCCGGGTTCTCCGGCTTCCTCCCACCATCCAAAGACATGCAGGTTAGGTTAATTGGTGTCTCCAAAAAATTGCCCTAGGTGTGAATGTGAGTGTGAGTGTGTGTCTGTATATGTGTGGCCCTGTGATGGACTGGCGACCTGTCCAGGGTGTACCCCGCCTTTCGCCCAATGTTAGCTGGGATAGGCTCCAGCCCCCCCGCGACCCTGTACGCAGGATAAGCGGTTGACGATGGATGGATGGATGGATGGATGGATGGATGGATGAATGTAAGTGCTTTTATAAAATGGTAAGCGTCTCATTTCTCTTTAAACTCAAAAATCTTCAAAAATTGGCCCGCCATTCACTTCATTAAGTGCCTCACTGTAACCTCGATTTTTTACCTTTTTATATAAAGTATTTTTTTTAGTAATCAACATTGTCACAAATGCTATCGATTGAGCTTCACTTGTAGTGAACCTGGAATATTCCTTTAAAAGTAGCGCAAATACTGAGGGTACTACATCAAACATTTCTGCAATTTATGATTTATGAATGCAATGCAGCAACTTTTCAGCGAAGTGGTTTGAATGTCTACATTTATGAATGTGTTATGTGTATTAAAAATGGCAATGATCATTCATCCTATGCTAACCACATACTTTTATTCTGCAAATGTGTGTGAATTGTGTTTTTGTAAGGATGTTGTTCTCCAATAGCCTGGTGAAGGATTGCCATTTTTATTGGATAAGAATTATATGATGCACAATTGCCTGTCTGGCATACTGCAAAAACATCTCTGACCAGAAGCTGGAGCTGCAACTCTAAATTTGTATAACTTTGAGTCATACAGGTAACAAGTACATGATACTCTATAATCTAGCTGTAACGAGTTAATTACATTTAACATAATATTCTACATAATAATTAAAATATTAATATTTTTTACTATACATTAATAAAATATATAAAGAATATAAGAAAAAGAATATATTGCGATTAACCTATAGCAAATTTTTCAACCTGAAAATTGGTCTTGTTTGTCACATTCTGTGTGGGTCAAAATAGAAATGCTTTGTTGTCTTTATGTTTTGGTGTTTGAAGAATATAAGATAAGAACAGAGGGACAATTTAACAACAACAACAATACTTTAATGAAATCTACACTCTAAAAAAAGTTGTTTTGGCATGCATAGATTAACTCATTTAAGACAAGCTAGAAATCACATCACACAAATAAATTACAATAAATCCTGAAACCCAATATCCATACAACCCCTCCATACCTCTCTCTCTCTCTCTCTCTCTCACACACGTAGACACACATTAAGTCTCAAAAAGTGCATTAAGATGCTTATTTGTCAGTTAAATAAATGTACATAACTTTAAATACACGACAAAACTAAATAAAGTATGTTTATTTATTTGTAGGCTACTTAACTGTTGACTCAAAACTGCAACAGCACTCATTCATGCATGATAATGTGCAAATAAGGGCAATTTAATGTTCTTCATCTTAATGGCAAAAGTTTCTCTAAGATTCCAAAAATATGTCCAAACATACAGTAGTGCATAGGTCCAATGTATTGTACAATAAATAGCAAATGATCAATAGCAAAGGTTTTCCAGCATTGATACTGTATATAAAATAAAGTCTTTGTGAGTAATAATCTAATACATCATAGGCTACTTTAAAACAGCCAGTGTCTCTTAAAGAGAAACAATACACTCTCACACTCATCTCTCTATACTGTACAAATATTATTAAATATCTTCAAATATAAAAGAGCAGTGTTATTGCAATTTTATTGGGGCACCCTACTTTCACAAAATAGATTTGACTTAAGGAGATGTCAGTGCAGAAATGCAAGTAAGCTATTGAACATTTTGACACTTCTGGACTAAGCAGTTTGTTTAAATCACTGTTTTGAAGCCAAATGTTGCTCTTTAAGCATGATTTTAATTACTGTCAAAATTTAATATTAGTTTAGTAATTTTGTGCACTAGAGCCCTCACAAGCTTCCTGTGGGATGCAAATTCTGTTACAAAAAGATGTTAGAGATCACAGTATCAGTGAATTGTACTCCCATTTCCCATTGTTGGCTTCATAAAAGCTGTCAAGGAGGGTTATTGTGCAGTTTCTTTCATTTGTGCTTTGAGGTCAGAGGTCATAGAAGTTCCTCTCATGAGGCTGCTCCCGTTTCCTCCTCATCTTACTTCCTCACCTCCTCCATCTTTTTTGGAACACAGGAGATCTAGTTTTTGATGTGGTCCATCCACCTTTCCTCTAACGAGACATCATTCGTACAAATTCTGAAGGAAGAAAGAGAAAATATTGATTAGTTTAACACTAAAATACTCAACAGTATAACAGTGGTTTACAACTGGTTTTGCTTCAAGACCCAGAAGTGACATTGGACATCAAGTGGCGACCCAACATCAACTCAGGCGCAAGACTGTCATTTAAGGGTTAAACTTAAGGGCACCGAGTCACGAGCATGGAGTCACTTCTACTGGCACTGAGCAAAAATAAGGTCCTCTAGTAAGTAGCCTCTAAGGTTTTTCATTGAAACCTGTTTGGGTGTAAAGAGTAGCATCTCTAGTTTTGTTTGATATTCTGCTTTAATGTATTCATTTTTCACACGTCGATGCACTGATAAACATGATAAATATAGGGTAAATATTTCCTAAAAAAATTGAAAAATTATTAGTTATTATGAATAACTTTCAACATTAACACAACTGTGGGCCATTTTGCTTCATTTATAATATAAATATAAATGTTGTTATATTTTATTTTGTTATAACTGTACAATACAGTTCTATTCATTAACATTAGTAAATGCACTTCTATATTTTCTGTGCATCATCATATTGAAATCCAAATTGAGTTCACCAAAAGCTGAAATATTATGCTTATACTGATACTGGCTTTATTCTGAATTAGGATGAAAATAAGATGCATTTGAACTGTTCTGAGACCGGTGCAGACAGACAGCACACTGGAGGTTAAGTCATTCACTAAATAGGGAGCAAGGGAGCATCCTATAGTTCTCTATGCAGATAAGTGCATTCACTCCTAAAATCCGAACAAAAGTTCAGTTTCAGGCTGCAGATGATGTATGGGCCACTCAACAAGTTTGGCAGACATGGGACAATGGTAATCAGTACGTAGATTCAGATATACATTTAGAATGTATCATTTTATTTTAACATGTTGGTAGTGATTGGATGATGACGGCTTTAAATTTGAATCAGAATTAATTATGCAAATTCTGAAGTAATGTCTGTAACACCTCTTAAATATGAATAACCAAGCCTGGAAACATAATAAACAATCTGATGAAATAATTGTAAATAATAAACTTAGCCCCACCTGTCCACATATGTGGACATCAATTTTTAGCAAAACTATTTGCTCTAGACATTTTTTTGATATGGTGCTTCTAGTTACAATTCAATGTACAAACCATGTTTATCTCAGTATCAAACCATGTTTATTGTTGTCTGGTTAATTTTTTATTTTACTTTGCATAAATACGTTCATTTGAAGATGAGGGAATATCAAGCACATTGACATAAACAACAAAAGATATGGGAAGATTTTTGTCCTTTTAAAATATGAGCCTATTTATTTTGCTATTCTAACCATGCATGATTAAAAGGTTAATTGAATTTTATTATTTGCATTAAGTATTGTTATTCCACTGTCATATGCAACCCTATCAGAACAGGCCTGTCAAGTCATGCTTTATAAATGTACATAAAAAATACATAAATAAGGGCTAATGACCTCAGATGAGTCAAAGTTAGCCTGAGCTCGAAATACAGCAAGAGGACCTTCAACTGTCACACCTCCAGCCATTACAGTGTTCAACAAGAATAACAGCAGCGGTGGCTATTTTTGTCCTTCCTGCTTTTCTGCTCTTTTTTTGTGCATGAGAGAGGTGAAATAATCCCATGGTTAAGAGATAATCTAGTTGACAGCTCGGCTACTGTCATTTTACTGCCTTCACTGTGATGAGATTAAATAACAGCTAAACTGTGTGACAAAGCAGCAGACCGCAGCATAAAGCTCTTGTGCTGAAGATGTGAAGATACACGGACAAACTAGCTAAGAATAGTTTGTAAAATAAGGATCATTTGTTTCAGTTATTTTATGGTTAAACTTTTTTTTTTTTTTTTTTTGGTGAAGGTTTCTTGCACCAAAAACAATCTTAATATATATTTACATGGCATTGTCCACCCTCTCTCTGACCCTTATGATTAAAGTATGATTAAACCTTCCCCTCCAACAACCTGTCATGGAACAACTAATAATGATCCAGTCAATTCCCATTGGATAAAATAAAAGTCCCGCCGCACAGTTTGTCTCATTGAATACTGTATCTTGTTTCATTCAGAAATAAGTCACAGACGAATTACAGAAGTTAAATGGGTTGCAACTGTCATTTCATGTTGACTTTTAACAGGCTGTTTTTGCTACTGTACCTTTAAGATTTTTCTAAATGACAAATAAGGTTATCTGAGTTGATAAAAATGAGAAATCTTTAAAAAAATACAGTTTGAAACATACGTGTCAAATTTGTATAAATGTAATATTTGTGTTGAATTTGGCTTAGCATTATAGCATTAAAAAAAAAAAAATAATAATAATATATATATATATATATATATATATATATATATATATATATATATATATATATATATATATATATATATATATATGTGTGTGTGTGTGTGTGTGTGTGTGTGTGTGTGTGTGTGCATGTGTAAAAATGTATTTTTATTTTCCTTGCACCTTGAGTACATGAAAGTGTACATAACATAATTTATATCATTACCAAAAAATATTGTCTTGAGTCACAAATTGAAGGACGTTTTTCAGGGATACTCCATGTGACTTGGAAAAAATGTGCCTTTTCATAAAAATGAAAAAATAACTGATCTATCTGATTTTTACTTCACACACAGTCATGAGGGTCTAGGGAGTTTCTCTATTATTTGATGTGCAAATTTGTCCAGTCATATATTGATGAGCTTTAATGAGTTGTTACGTCATAAACATAAAAATGTCTGAATTACATATTTCTGTAACTTAGTGTCCATAAGTGGTCTTGGTGGCCCGAGGTGGGTACACTAAACACTTATATTTCAAAAGACCAAGAATTCCCTCTTTAAATATTCTTCAAAACATTAGTATATCAAGAACTATTTGATAATTGAGTAAAAAACTGTTTTTGAAATGTGGGTGAGGAGTGGTGGTGGCATAGCGGGCAAAGCAAAGAACTGGTAAGCAGAAGGTTTCCAGTATGATCCCCACCGCCACCACCATTGTGTCCTTGTGCAAATCACTTAAATCCAAGTTGCTCCGGGGGATTGTCCCTGTAATACGTGCACTGTAAGTCGCCAAATGCATAAATGTAAATGTAAAATTGAACCCTTAGAATTATTCAAATATGGGCATAAGAGTGAATGCAAATGTTTTGGATCATTATGGTTTTTCCACTTATACAGCAAATAATGATTCACTACACACTCAATATACCAAGCAAACCATTGCAGGCACTGCTGCAGTGAAATTAGCATTGAAATTAGCATTACTAAAAAGCAGTGCCAAATTAACACGAGTTGGCTCACCTTCAAAGTCAACATGTCCGTCTCCATTTAAATCAATGTCACGCAGAATGTCCTCCAGATCTCTGTGACCCACCTGAAGGAAAGAAAAATCAATATAAGAATGAAAGGAGAATCGTCTGAGATCAAGAAAGCTTTCAGATGAAAACAAAGGAAGTACTGTCACCTGCTGTCCGAGCAGTTTCTTCATGGCCTCTCTTAGTTCCGCTGTGCTGATCTGACCGTCTCCATTGGTGTCAAACTGAGGGAAGAGGAAACAAATAATTGTGTTAATAGGAGATTAAAATGTTCTCGAGCATGTCTGCAGTCTGGATCCAAATTATCCTGCTCATTCCAGCCTGAATAAGTCAGTCAGGCTAACTATGTAGCTAATGTTATGCCTTTATCCACATTGACCTCAAGTTTTCTCATTATTTGAACTCTTTAACTGTATTTTTGTGTTTTATTTCTGCTATGTGGCATCACCTGGCACCCCTCACCTCTTTGAAGGCATCTCTAAGCTCTTTTACTCCAATCATATCTGCCGTTTCAGCCAGAAGTTTAGGGCCCATCAACTCCACAAAGTCCTCAAAGTCAACATGCCCCCCCGCTGTAATACAGAGGACAGAAATATAATCAGAATTTTAACATCAGCCTCTCGAGTAACTTTCCAGGTTCAGACCAAGCAATCAATTGAATGAACAGTTTTAACAGTTTGTTTTGCTTTTACTTACAATTCATGTTAATCTGTTGACTCAGTTCAATAAGCTCCATTTCTGTAGGCATGTATCCCATAGTTCTCATGCAGTTTCCAAGGTCTTTACAGCCAATGAAGCCGTCTTTATCTTTATCAAACTCTCTGAAGGCTTCTTGTAGCTCTGTAAAGTATCAAATAGGATGAAAATAGATTTTGACAAGATTCAATTCCGAATAAATCCAATGTTCCAATTTAATGTAGTTCTCAAATCTTTTTTGGTACACATACATTAAAATACATCAAGACACGTTGCACCAGGTTTAACGTAACCTACAATGAAACAGAGCTTACCATCCAGTTCCTCTGGTCTCAGCTCTCGGTTCTGCAATAAAATAAACAGAACAATTAATAATGATCCAAATGGTGACCTATGTTGCACTATTCCACTTAAGTCATTACAATTATACAAGCGAGATGTTGTCCTCCTCCCATTCTGAAGAATCAAGTTAATTATTACAATGCACCGGTTCCTGCTTGAGAGAAAAAGCAAGTTATTAATGAATTAACTAAACGTTTCTAAAAGATATTTGGAACCGCACTCATGATTGATCTCTCATAATCAGTTTTTTCTTTACATCTCCTTGAATACATGCGCTTAAATGGCTCACCTCGAGCAATCACTTGAGCTTCTGCAGAAGAACTCAATCATGACTCTGACCCTGCAGAGGCTAATAAAGGCAGATCCCTGTGGTTCCTACATCAACCCATAGCAATGTAGCACTGTATTCTTTACAACTGATGGCAAAAAGTCTGTATTTGAACAGAACAGCCTTGTTGCAGGAAAGCATATGGGTAGTTGATGCATATCCATGGACTGTTTGGTAACACGTTACAATACAGTTCTATACTGTATGTTAATAGTAGCTAATGCATTAGGTAACATGAACTAACAATGAACAATATTTTTAACAGGATTTATTCATCTTGGTCTATGATAATATGTAAATATACTGTTGTTCATTGTTAGTTCATACTGTAATGTTTATTTATTGAAACTTACTGTAAAATGTCACCAGACAGGTGGTGCTTCTATGACACTTCTGGCTCACATTTCTACTTGCATGTTCTCGTACTCGTACCCCAAAATTTTGCATCCGGCGTGACTTGATAACATTCGAACAGACCATTAAATGTAGATAAATTGTTCAAATGTATCACCTTACAAGTCATGCACTATAGTAAAAGAGTTCTGATGTCATAAGATAGCATTGTGAATGGAACAGAGTAAAAATGTATTCTTTATGCACTGATAATCTGCCGTTTTACTCATCATTTGTGTGAATAAAAGTGATTGTAGCACCTCTAGTGTTAATTTCACCTATAAGCTGCCCCTATACGTACAATAAGCCACGTAAAAATCTATTTTGCTAAAATGAAAATACCCAGATTTAATTTCTAGGATCCTGAATTAATTTGTCATAAGATGCAGTGGATATTGTTTATATTTGTCTTAATACTTAAATTTCCATTAATTAGATAAATATATCTAGAAAGAGATTTTTGCATGAGCATGTGTGCATGCATGTCCAGACTTACGTACAGCCTTCCGGCTTTCAGCGAAGCCCTTGCGCAGGAAAATGCATGCAGGTCCGAGCACATTGTGCATATATGTTGAGTTCTGAGCCAAGGCTGCCAGGGCCTCTCCAGATGTCACCCCTTCATCACATGACTGCACTGCTTTGTAACTTCGCTTGCGGTCCTGAGCACGGCCATCATGTTCCAGCCACCCCAGCCAAATGGAGAGGGAACGTGAGGTCAAGACACAATTAGAAACTACATAGATGCCTTATTGGCTTCATGGATGGACACATTTGTGGAGATTCAGAGGCCGGTATACAGAGGTTAAGATATGAGATCAGACCAGTCAGTCAATTCATCAAACAGTCCACAGTCAGGTCAAACAGTCGGTTCCAACCTCACTGAAAAATCATTCAGAAGTCTTTTATTTAATTGTCCAAAACATGAAAATGAGAAGAATATAGCTATCTTCTACAAAGTCTGTCATATGGCCGGAAGCTAGTGATGTTAAGTAAGAATAGCCCATGTCCGAATGTAATGCATCATTAGAACTACAATAAATGTATAGGAAGATTATTCCAAGAAAAACATAGTTTGTTAATTCAGGAACACGTCCAACTTTGGAAAATCACATCGTGCCAGACTCTGCCCTCTATTTTCTCCTCCCTCTGAGCAACTGACAGAACCTTTAAGATCAGATATCATTCAAACTGAATAATTCGTCCAAGTAAGATAAATGATATACGCTGGGAGGGTTAAGGGATGGGAAGGGCGTGGACAGGAGGAGGCCAAGAACTACAACTCACTTCCAAAACAGACTCATAGAAGAGATGACTGAACATCACATTATGAGTGGAGATGAAAACACAAGAGTTTTGGGGCACTTTGCTGTATATCAATCGTGGAACAAAAGTGTAAAGATGAAGACGATAGAACCATTTGCAAATCTGCAATTTTATTTTTATTTATTTTTTTCAAACTTTTGAGAATGAAATGAGAACAGTGATTAGAGCAGACATTACCATTGCCATCTAAACAGAACAGCCACTCCTCAAAAAGAGCTGCTTCATGTTTGGAGCGCTACAGTAGCAAAAACATGTTCGCTTTGGTGCAGTTATGGACTGCGGTCCATTCTGACAAGGACCGCAATCTTTTCAATCTGTCCACTGTTTTTTGTGTAAAAGCCCCTCCCATTTTTGTTCTGTGAGTTATGCTGAAGTTATACCCGGAACTGCTGTTGCATCTGTGAATAAGTCTGTGAATACGTTTAAATTCTCCACTGCAATGAGAGCTCATGCATGAGGCAGGGCTGTGATTGGATGGAAGTGTTCCTTCTCATGAATAATATGGAGAAATGCTCTGAATCTAATGATGTATTAGTGTACTGCCAACCACAAATCATAGTTTACACATACAGTATACCTCATGTTTTGTGACTTTGCTTTCTTTTATAACCTGGAAGAAAGATATGGCTCAATAAAACGAATGGAAAAAAACACTTTCCCCTTAATAATAAACATAATGAGTGCTGTCTTTTTTTTATGATCTGTTAACATCTAAAAAATATGTTTTGTGGTTTCATGACACTTTAGTCATCATGAAATAAAAATGTATACTATTTACATTTTCATTGCATGGTATGATTGTGCAAGATTCATTGGTGCTCATTATTCCAAATAAAGATTCTTAATGGTGTATTAAAATTGTATAACTTGCTCTGCTTCTGAAATGACTTTCCTTTTAGAAAGTGTTTTCAAAAGTCTCGAAAGATTTCGGTAGAGAAAATCGGCATTCTGGTGTGGATGAGAGGTGTAAGCATATTTTATGCGTAAACTAAAGCGGATTAGTGACGATGTGGTCTTAGATTTCAACCCCCTTCTCTCAAACCACTAGGCTGCATTCTGTTATGTAATACTTTCCAATCAATTCCTGCTTAATAAAATCAAGTCTTGCCATGCTTTTTTGTTGAATATCCATTTTACTTGAATATACAGATTATGGAAGTAAAATAGGTTTGGTTATGGTTAGGAATGGCATTTCATGTAGACTTTAAACTAAAAAGATTGTATAGACTTAAAGATCTAATGCCTTGTCTTTTCCAGTATCAGAGTCTTGTGGCTTTTTCTCATTTTTATCTCCTTTGTTTCCCTTCTCTTTCATTCATGCTATCCTGTTTTACCACATGCAGCTAAAGTAATCTGTATCCGACTGCTAAGCAAGATTGAGGGCACAGACACTGCCATTAACTCTGTAGCAGTCTAATTTGGCCTCGGATAGTAAAGATCTTGCCATCAAATGCAAAGCCAGACCTTCTATCATAGAACCAATGGTCAAGCTCTTTGACATCTTCACTCTAATTTACAGAAGTATTCTAATAGTGCATGCATGCATGTATAAGTGTGTGTGTGTGTGTGTGTGTGTGTGTGTGTGCGTGCGCAAACATGCACTACAACTGCCCTCTCTTTGCACCTGACCTTCACGCTCCATCTGTTGCCAAGGTTGTAGTGGTGCCAGCTCTTGCATTCTTCCACAGAAACCTGTGCCATTAGGCACACCAGGAGAGGAGCAGGTGACTAGTGCCTGATATCACACAATTATCAAACTAATCTTTAAGCGGACGTGCATGAAATACATCTCATGCTTTATAGAAATGCCTGGGAGGACCCTATAAAAACCTTTTTTAGAGCTTTGAATAGACATTATGTTGAAGATAAGAAGACTAAATTGCTAAATTCAATTTAACATTGTTGTTGAGTACTTTTTTGCAGTGTAATCTCATTAAAAATGCTTTTATAGTAAGGTGGCACGAGCAGCATATCATTAAACATTAAGTTAGTTCATGAAAAGATCCAGCAAGTCTTCCAAGGTCAAAGCCATCCTGATACAGGACAAGCCATCTTGGGGAATATCAGATTTTCCACGCTACAATAACATTTTTGGTGCTTCAGGGTCAATCAGTGTGGCTTTTTTAATGACTGATGCTGACATGATATATATCTTATACTATCTTATGTTATGTTAAATAAAAGTGTTACAATTAAAAAAAAATATTATATTATATATGTACAGTATAAACATTGTACTATATTTTACCTATATATATATATATATATATATATACTGTAAAATATTTTGTTTTATTTAACAAGACAATACATGTAATCTTACAGTTAAAATATTGTAATAAATAAATAAATAATAATTATAAGTTGTTTTTTAAATATTTATTACATTATTTTAGTGGCATGTGTGTTACCATGATGTTGTTTTGTGTTTATGTGAGTGACACTGTGCATAAAGACATATTTATTGGTCATTGCTCCTGGAAGGATAACTTTTGATAAATTGTAAGTCATCATGTGCACTCGAAAAAATAAACTGTTGAATTTACTTAAAAAAGCAGTGTCAAGTGGTTTCACACAAGCCACAGTTCAATTGTATTAACATAAGAAATTCAAGTAAATCGGACAAAAGCTTTTTGCTTTTGGATTTGTTGTGTTACGTATTATTATTATGTTAGTATTACTTGATAATAAGCATTGAACTTACATGAGATCTTTTTATTTATTCAGTTAGCAATTGGCCAGCAACAGTTCGCATTGATATGGTAAATGTATTAGCAAGAATCTCAACAAAGTAGATTAAAGTACTTCAGAGAAAAGTATGAAAATATTTGTCCTCCTCAACCTATGCTCAATGTCCACTCTTTACCACTGTAGCAACCCCCAAAATTCCAGCATTACAGAAACTCTTCTAAATCTCAACATAACAAACATGAAATAATAATTATTCACCCCTTGTACTCATCTTGCACAATTTCAACATTTACTCTCTTCATCCAGTTTCATGCAAAGCATGCTGGAAATTACAAATTGTGATTTCAGTTAATGCCAGCAAAAATAGTTATGTTGTCCCAACTCAAATCGTTTAAGCAAAGCTGACAAGACACTTTTTCTATTGAAACATCCCAGTTAAATTGAGTTCACTTGTTTACATGCGTTCAGTAAAACTGACGATGGTGGAAGTCATGTTTTTTTGAATGTGGCCTTTTGTATTAACACTTGTGTCACCACCTGATGTTTACAATTTAAAAGTGCAAAGCAGATTTTTGTAGTTCCAGTATATTATATTATTTTATGACATGCATAGTGCGGTAATGATCAGCCTGAAACAATGTTACTGTATTTTAATGTAAATTTAATAGGAAAGTTATTACAGAATCTATATATAGACAAGTACACTAAATTGCTGAATTTAAATTAATATATGTGTGTGTGTGTGTCTGTGTGGGTGTGTGTATGTGTGTATATATGTATGCATGAGTATAATTATTTTTTATTATTATCTAAGTCTTGCTGCTGTTTTTGTATTGATTTTTGTATTGATGTGCACTAGAATCTCCTGTCTAGAATCAGCAGATTCTGATTCTGTTTATCGTCCAATCGGACGCAGTAATTGGCTGATGTAATGATAAATATTGGCTGATATCACTACTGCAGATTTGTTTCTTAGTTTCTTTTCTATCTAGATATTTTCTATCTAATAAATGTTCTTTTATTCTCCAATATCATGCAGTTTTACAATCAGACATGGTAACTGGCTAATGCAATTATCTTTAAATGGCTAAATATCAGCTGGTCACTAATGAAAATATGATTATTAGTTTATTTTTTACTTTTCTAAATGTACAATGGCTGTTTAAAACTACCATGATAGTACTGGATACAGTAGCACTGTTCCACTCAGTGAGTGGAATTCAGAGCACGACTATTAAACTCATCACTGACAGTCCAAACAACACAATCCAAGTCTGGGTCCAGTCAGTTGTGCACACACACACACACACACACACACACACACACACACACACACACACACACACACACTTTACATTACATTGCATACATTTACAGGGTGCATGAAGCTATAAAATGCAGCTTACCTTTTTGGAGATATTCTTGAGCGGTGACTTAACACAGTTGCCCATAATAAAGTCCCTTGTGCTAATTTTGTGTGTGCAAGAGTCAATGCGGCCGCATGCGCGCGTATGTGTGGTTGCATGCGTTTGAGTGTATCCACATGCCTCCATGCATGGATTACGGATGAGATGAGGTCTGCAGGCTTATCTTCCAAGAATTATGGATTTTGGGGAGGACGTAAACGATCCAGGGGTGGTGACGCTGGACGTCAAGGTGACAGGAATGGAGGAAATGGAATGGAAAAGAGGATAGAAGGATCAGGAAGAGAAGACATGTGTCTCAGTGTGAAGTGATGCTAGAAGAGAAAAGCCAAGATTGCTTCTTCACTTGCTTACACACTCTCCCTCTCTTTCTCCATCACCCTCCCTTCACCCCCCCCCCCCCCCCCCCCAACCCCTTCCTCCCAGTTCACTTGCTCTTTCACTCATCCCTCCCTCTCTCTCACTCTCAGCTGCTCAGTTTTAAACCATCCATCCAAACAAGGCAAAAGAGACAAAGAGACACGCATAGACAAGCATATCACCTTCCCCGGAGCAAGATGCTAAAGACACTAATCCAAACACACACACACACAGACAAGCGCGCACATACACAAGAGTGTGTACAGATGCAGTCGATTACACACATACGCATGTGGGGCTATGGAGCTAAAAAATACCACTTGCACAGTGAAGAGTCCTGCGGTCCAGATACAATGGGCCAATGTTGAGATCAAATGCGGTAAAAACATGAAAACCGTATGAGGGAAGAGGATGTGGCACTGCACCAGGGACGGATGCACTTAAAAATCACAGCACAATTGTCCGAAGGGCCACGGCAGGTTATTTGGGGAGGACAGGAAGCCATTAACAGAATTTTCCTGCTGGGCTGGCACTCGCCCACCGAGCCCCATCATTTCCTGTTTGGGCCTCTGCTGATTCACTTTGTCTACATCTCTACTTTCTTCCTCATTGGAAAGACACATCTCAGCAGTGAGATTACATTGAAAGAAATTTTGCAACGAACGGCTGATGACTCACTAAAACTTTTTTACTTAAGACTGTTTCTCAGATGTTTTGCAAAGAAAAAAAGACCCCTGAAGTCTTCTCCTCTGAGTTTTAACAGAGACACCGTTCCCTGTCTTTTTGACAAATAAATGTCCATTACTTTTCCTGTCATTGTGATTAAAAAAAATAATTTTATAGAGATGACACTCAAAGAACCATTTTTAGCCAATTAAATATTAAGAGCTGAGCATAACAAGAAAATGTGACAGACTTTATACATTTCCAAATGTTCTCATTAAATTGTCCAGACCAATTTATCAGAGCTATTTCCACAATCATTTTACAGCACTATACTCTATACTTTTAATACTATACGGCATGTGAACAATTGGATAATTTATGAGAAACAAAATTGAACGTATATGAAACGTAAATGAAAAAAACTCAATTACGCCTCTTGAGCTATGTAACTAGTCGATTTAAAACATCAATATCACTCTTCAATATAAGGTTTATTGTGCCATTGACTCTCAAGTGAGAAATGCTTAAACATATGTCTTAAAACAATTTAAGACATAGCCGAAAACAAAGACAAAATCGGATTATTTATTTATATATTTATTATTAATTATATTTATTAATGTGTTAAAATGCAACAGTCAGGTTCTGAAAGTAAAAATCCAATTCATTTTTTTCCATAGACAAATAGATTTTTAACGACAACTTATAAACCTTTAAAGACAGACCTACAGTAAGCTCTGATGTTGTTAACTGATGATATATGCATATAAATATTGATATATCACAATACTGTTTCTCACGATATTGTATCAGTGCTTTAGATCCATGTATCGATATTTATATTCAACAATTCATGCATTCGCATCATATCCAGCATTTCAATAAGTAAGTAGCCGGTTGTATAAATAAGTGCAAACTCTGAAACACTGTTCCTCAGTGCAGTCAGAGACTTCTCTTGCAGACACGCTGGGACACTCTGAAGCATTTGGAATGAGATTCGGGCAAAAATATAGACTTTATCTCGATCTTCATTCGAACAATCCTGATGTCGATTCTTAAAATCCACTCTCCGGTGTAGAGAAGTGGAGAAGTTTATCTCCGAGATCTTTTCACTGCATGTTGAAATTAAAAGTTTGGTTTAACTCTTTCATGCCTGTTCAAAGGTTAAATCCATGCATTCCATTTGTCATTGAATCTTGAATCTTTTAATATCTTTTCTGTTTTTACAGTCAGATCTTAATCAAAAACAACAAAAGAAACATTTATTTCTAATAACACATCAGCATGGATGCTTTAACACCATTCAACCAAAACACTGTCAAAGTCCAGGCCGCTAGTCTTAAAGAGACAGTACAAGTGTAGAACAAGTATCCCCAGCATAATTTCTATGAGAATTTCTTTCATACTGTATGTAAACAAAAAGGACATTATAACTGAAATATACCCTAATAAAATGGAATTGAATGCTCAATTGTGATATACATATCGTGATGTATCGCATCATGACAAGTGTATCACAATATGTATTATATCGTGAGGTGGCTGCCAATAGTGAAAACTACTCTACGCATGATCCTGAAGGAGAAAGATCCACCAATCAGAATGTTGCAGCAAAGAAACTGTAGCAAATGAGCTCAGCTGCAACCGCACAATCCCATGATGCATAGTGAATGATGCAATCAAGTCAGTCTCTCAACACTCTCAAACTACTTTTTATATATCTGTATACTTAGAAATGTATTTCTATTATTTAATATTCTAAATTTGACCTTCCTACCTAATTCTCTATTGAACTATTTGTTTTATTTGTTTCTCTCTTTCTGTCCTCTCTTTCTGTCCTCTCTCTCTCTCTCTCTGTGTGAATGATTCATCTAGATGAATGTGGTCCCCTTACCGGAGGCTCATTGTGAACTTCAGGACACATCAGAAATCAGAGCCAGGCACCGTCCGCTCACATAACGTCAACTCAGCACGAGTCCATGCGGCAGCAACGCAGAAGGACATGCA